>JAPWTK010000237.1:0-693666 GCA_029963805.1 Aromia moschata
TCTTTTGATGATATTCAAAAGTTATTTGTATTTTTTTTCATTTTTCCCACCCTATATACAAGGTATTTTAGGATTCCCTTTGAGTGTCCGCTATTAGAAGGTTATACTGGAAAACACTAACAAAGATTAACACTGAAATACATTTTTAAATATTTACCTACTTCTACTTTGACCTTGGACACCCAACACAGGTGTGCGTATACTAGAGGCGTCGAAAGGCAACATTTATAATTTACACCCACTTGAATATGCGTAAAGGTAAAATTAGGGTTAAATGAGCTGTTCATCAGCATCTACCTTGGCCGGATTCGCGATCGATTACCCTAGAGAGAATCTCACTAAGTAGTACGGCCCTTAGGGTAGCCACTTATTTCAGAATTTATTCGAGATCCTAATTATTATACCCTCGTCTGCACGCAGACCCGCTACGACCTTAGCGAAATCCAAGAGGCTTACGCTGAGATAATTCTGACTAACGACTAAATTAACGGAGGCCTTACAATTGTCATTTTTATAAGCTGTCTGCTAAGATTAAAGGAGTAAAATATGATTTATTGGGAGGAGGAAAGACAAACGAAAAAAACAGAACAAAACAAAAGTATGACTGAGAAATTAAACACAAAAATCAATACTGTTACAATTGACAATTTTAAGTGAAACCATTTTATTTGACTTATTTAGCAATGCATTAAAAGTAAAAACAGTTTAAGGGGTTATACTTACTACCCAGCAATTTTTGTCCCCATTTTTTTATTGTTTTTTTTTTCGATGTATAAATTATCTAAGAATGATATTAAAAAAAAAATTTTGGGGGCAAACTTTTAAAAAATTGTTACAGCTTATTTTACAAACACGTCTCAGCGGTCCAGAACATTCGAAAAAGCCACTCTGCTGTATTATTACTGTTTTATTGGTAGTTTTCCTCGGTACAAATGAGTTATACTTTCTCTAAATATATATAGATGGCGTTATTCAATCTTAGAGAAACTAATAGGACATATTACAACAGCTGTATTATTTATATGATTAAATATGTTTTCAAACTTCAAACGCATTTGCCTCGAAACTGTGTTTTTCAAATTGGCGTACAACGTAGCTAGCTCAGTTTTTATCCGATAGACTTGAAATTTTAATAGTAGCTTCTTATATAGATTATCTATCGAAGTACACACGATTTTGAGATAGATAAATAATTAGAATTGCAATAAACAATTTAAGCGAATTAAAAAAAAAGAAATAAAAACGTGGGTGCTTCCAAAGAAAAACTAATGTAGATTAAGGAAAAAAATGTTTAAGTGGTGTGCTAAGTGGTGTACGAAGACTGCTACAGTGTACGCCGATTTCCTCCTCCAGAAAAATTTTGTTCCATGTTATCTGGAGCTATGACGGCATTTTGTAACTTTAATGTAAATAAAAAATACCTTTGTATACATTAGTACCCATAGAATCAAGTGTCAAAATTTCAGTTAGATCTATTATATAGGCATCGAAAACTACAGTACAGCTTCATCAGTGCGCCTGGGTATATAGGCGCCTAGTATAACCCCTTAAGGAATCACTGCATTCACATACAAGTTTCCCACATTTTTTTAATATAAAAATAAAAAGAGACGTACCTAAAAGTGTGACATATCGATTTATATCGTACCTAAAAGTGTGACATATCAAATTATAAATGGAAAGTAATGAATTTAAAAAATCTGTGAAACCATACTTCACAAATATTTCATATCACGATATGGTCTAACCCTCTTCATTTCCTCCAAAGTAAATACCACCTTCGATTAAAAGAATATAAACGCATCATATGAAATCCCATACGAAAGGTGTACTAGCCTGCGAGACACTACAGGACAGACACTGCGACAGACTAGAGGATTTTTTTAAATGCAACCTGTAAACATAATAAAATAAACTACAGACTAAGACAACTATTAATTGATATAAAATAATTTATATCCGAATTTATGTATTCGTTCGTCTTACAAAACTCGAACCGAACGTATTTATTTTTAAAGACTGACCTTTCCGCCGCTGTTGGGTTTTACATTTGAATTGGAAAACAAATTGGAAATGGGATAGGAAAACGAATTGGGGATGAGAAAAATTTGCGCAAAAATGGTTCCAAGAAACCTTTCGCAAGAACAAAAGGACATCAGGAGAGAAAGGTGTCTTGACTTTTTGGAATCGATTGAAAATGATCCCCATTTCATGGAACGTGTCATTATTGGTGATGAGATGTGGGTATTTAAGTACGACAGGGAAACCAAGCGCCAAAGCATAGAATGCCACACTTCAAGCTCTCCAAGATCCAAAAAAAGCAAGAATGAGTTGAAGGATAAAAAATTTAAAAAAATCAGTCTCATTTAATTTACACACCGCGTATAACTTCATGATTTTTGCCGTTCGGACTAACGCGTGTTCGGATTAGAGGCTGTACTGTATTTTAGACAAGTATTCAGATTAGCACCTGATTTTTGACACTTCAATATGTAAAACTTTCGTAAATGCGTTAACGCGAAAGTCATTAAAGTGGCAGAGCGACGAAACGGCGAGTGCGGGTATTCCCCAGGTACCTCAAGGCGCTCCGAGCGATTAAACTGAAAGACAAGGAGCTCTCCTCGGGTACACTGAAGCATTTTTATTTAGCGCTCAAGTGGGGAAATACCTTCAGACATCGATTTCACGAGTAGACTTTCAGATGAGTGTTTATCGACTCCGCAGGAAGTGGGCACTCCGACAGCACCAAATTAAATTCCGGAAACTTAAAACTCAATCAAAGAAACAAGAAGTAATTCAGTGCTGTGCTAATGAGAAACTTCTTACTTGAAGTGATTCAGTTGGAATATTTATCATAGTTGCGCTGAAAAAAATACGGGAATGGTCTTCATCAGACTGACAGACTGATTTAATGAAGATGATTTATGGATTGTGTAAAAAAATATCGCTAAAAAAAGTAGAACTGCTCTGTTCAAAAAATCGTGAGGCACTCCGGAAATATTAAATCCTTATCAAAGTTCTTGGACTTTTATTACAGGGAAATCTCCAGAGTACCTAGTTGACCAATTAACCCTTGTTGGAAAAATTATTTCCTAGACATGAAATATTTCTTTTTCAGTTGAACCAAAGATCTCATTAAAATTCTAAAAAAGCCTTGTACACCACACATAAAAAATGGGCTTAATTCCCCTTTAGAACTCGCTGTGTTTTATAGAAATTTCATGAACAGCGATTTTTACGAAAACTATGGTAAGGATGGTAGAGTTTTGAATTCTCATAATGTTTCTGGTTCAAACTTAAAATTTTTTAATGTTTAGGAGTTTATTTTTCCAAAATGGATCAGTTAGTCAAATAGATACGTACCTACTCTGATTTCTCTTTAACAGACATTCAAGAAATTTTAAAAATGTGTAATATTTTCTATTAGTTATGTACCTTAGATATGATTTTAGATATCTTTTCACATAATCGACATATCACCTTCAACTTGAGATTGTTAGTTGCAGAACTTCACAAGTCTATCAGAAGCGACAAAAAAAAATCAATACGCACTGTAGTACAAAAATGATCAGAATTTAAGCAACCGTCAAAATGTGGGTGTATAATGATTTTCGTTATTGACAGTATACCGCTTACGAGATATGTCAACTCTATGCTAACACACTTCTAATATAATTCTAAAATGTATTCTAAAATAGTTTCGCCTGCAGGTCCACACTTTCTGCATGTATCTTCAATGTCGTCCAGAAGATAATCTTCTGATAATTTCTATTTATTTAACTCTGTACTGAATAGCTGTCAAGAAGTATTCGGTTTAAGTGTACAAGTCAGCAGTAAGCTATTTCAGTGAATACTCTTTGTCAATTATAGTCTAACTGAAACATTTTTGGAAAACGGTCCTGTAGCGAATGTTTCATCCCCTGTGTTTGGAGCTCATAGTTTCTTTCTCAAGGCAGCTTCTTACTTAAGGAAAAAGGGTTTTGAGCAGACCTCTTTCACTACCGGAGTATTGAAAGTATTAATAATAAGTGAGATCTCCATAACGGGCATCCGGATTTTGGTACTGTACAGTTTAATTTTGTAGATAATATCTAAAAATGAATACCTACTACGACTTGTGGTTTGTATTTTGAATATACGTAATACTTTTTTTGTTATTCTCTTAATTTTGTTTTCAGATCTGTTTTGTTATTCTCCAAATTATTAAAATCTGATTTATGTCCTTAATGGCTTTGACCCTTTCGATTCCGATTACATATTGCAAACCTTTAGACTTTTTTGTAACACGACAAAATGTTTTTATTCTTGTGAAACGAAAACAATTCATTAATTTGATATACGTATAAAAAATGTTTGTATGAAAACGTCCCTCCACCAATGTTACTTTCACCGCAATCTATTTTATTTTCTACTTTCCACTAAACTAAATCTCTGGGATCAAAAAATTCTACACAGTTTCGCTTTCTATCTGTCACGACACTAGACAAAGTAAATTGGTCTTTCCTTGTTGCGATATTTCAAACTTTTGATGTTTTCTCTGTCCTAATAAACGTTTAGGGACGTATATTAGATATATTTGAGATACCGTGCTAAGCTTGCCAGCTATTTTCATTGCAAATTCACTGAATTAAATAAATAAAAAATCACACACAGTTATTTGTACAACGAAAAAATTCAGACTGAAAGATGTACATTGTTACTCATCTAAAACTTAGATACTTTAATACTTATTTCTCTTAATTTTCATCGACTCGAGCAATTTAAAAATGGTTTCAAACGATTTTTATCAGTTATAAAATACTTTACGAAATTTTGAAAAACTCAAGTTGTGACAATAAATGCAGATTTATTAATCTGCATGTCTAATTTCCAATTCTAATATTTCATTATTTTACATCTGAAAACAACAAAGTTGTATAGACGAACCACTTTTGAGAATAACCTGGTATATTCTGCACCCTTACAATTTGCGCAATTCTTTAAATTCGTTCAAATACAAGGTGTGGCTATTATAATAGAATTGCTTCCATAACACATTTTATTCATCACCAACTACATTAGCAACTTTTTCGCCTTCAATGTAGGGGAAGGTGGGGTACAATGATCCCCCCTAACACAAAACACCTCGTAGTGAAACTATGATGAGAGTAAAAAATTCAGATTACATTGTACAAGAAAGAGTATAGATTACCTATGATTTTAATACGGTTACCAAGGTTAAACGAATGAAGATCTTTGGTGGAAAGAGATAAAATGTAAACCCTACAAAAGGATCATTTTACCTTGAAGATGAGGGTAAAATGATCCTTATAAGAGGGTAAAAACGATCCCTCACTAAATGTTGGTATTTTAGATTGGCAATCATGAAAATAAAATGGATAAATAAAATAGTGTCCAACCCAAATACAAAAATAATATATTTTTCCAATAACAAAATATTTTTTCAAAACTACAAAACTTTGAAATAAGAAACAAAAAGTTATATTTAATTTTAGATTAAAACTTAAGATTCTGCTTAGCTGGCGCGGCTGTAATCTGCAGGACACATCTGGTGCATATATAATTTTCTTTATCATCGCTAACACCCGCACATTCATCATGCGCCACCCGCGTTAACTAATACATTGGATCCATCCTTCTCCGCTTACTGAAGATTTAAAATTTTCGCAACACAGTACACATTCAGTATCTTCCGAATCTTCACTGCTACTCTCACAATGCTTTTCTTTCTTACGAATATTATTTTTTATTTTTAAAGCTTTGACTGTCTTGTTCTTTATAAGTCTAGCTTCTGCTTTGACTTTCTTCCTTCCTTCTAGTTCAACTCTTTCCATTTTTTCTTTCTCGAGCTGCTTTTGTACGGGTGCTCCTTAGAATAACAGTGCCTGTTGACATACGTTTATTATTGCTTCTTTTGTTTGTTATCTTTGGGAGAGGATGACAAACGAAAGGAGCAATAGAAAATGAAGAACTATTTTTGCTATTCTGTTCCTGTAAATCGGAATCTAAAACGGTATCTGGACGTGAACTTGGACCTGGAATTGGATTTTCCTGCCGTTCTTCTCTTGAAGTTTCTGTGTTATCTGTAACTGGGGCACTTGGTTATTCAATTAGTTCGTCCGTAACTTCTGCAGCTATAAAATTAGCATCCGTAAATGTTTCTGGGTTGAATGGAAAAATCCCGATGTAGACTCCGGACTTCGCAAGCTAATTTCCGGGTGTCTTTTCTGAAAATTATGAAGCCAGTCTTTGCCAGCAGCCATTTTTATGCGAGAAAATCTATGCGGTATATTGTTCTTTTCAGCTAGTTGAAAGGCTAATCGTCGAAGAACTATTGTGGTTATACCATGGTGGTTATACCATTCTTGTCTCCAAGTCGAGAATATGTTGTATTAATTCGTTTTCTTGATCTGGACTGAATGTTGCCGTCTTGCAACCAAGATGTTTTATATTATCGATGGCTACTAAATAATTGTTTTTCGCCCGACGTTTTAATGACATCACAGGAACATTAAAGACTCTTGCAGCTTTTTTTTATAGCCATTCCATTTTTTACTTCATCCAGAGCATGCTGCATAGCTTCTGGATCCCAGCTTTGTCTTTGCGTTTTGCGTATATATTTACGCGGCATTCTGAAAAAAGGATACTTCATTTAATTGATTAAATGCTTTCAACAAATGGGTACAACGTTACTTTATAGTTGGAGTAAAATGATCCCGGGATAATTTTGGCTCACACATAGAGGATCGTTTTACTAAAATGCACTGTGTGGCTTTCGCATACCCTAAAAATGTTCATTGAGTAAATATGCTTGTAACTCTCTAAAGCTTTCAACGTTCAACTATAACAGTACAAGTTGTGCACATAACGCAATCCATAAGAAACAACACAAACATTTAATACTGATTTTAAACAACACTTACCTTACATCAAGTAGTCGTAGAAAAACAAAACGAAAACCAACGTTCTACAAGCATTTATAAATAAACCTCATTGTTTGTTGGCGAAACATTTAACGCATCTACTTACGGACTGTATGATTTGCGATGTCCTGGATGACCCTGGGTGCCGTATTTTCTGTCTCTAGGTGTCTTCAGCAGATATGGAAACACCGCTTGTTGATTCTCGAAAATGTTAATTTGTCGCGTCGCGGCGAAAAGACGAATTGTCTCCAGGAGATGGGGGAACACCACCGTGGATTATTGAAAGGTTTTACTAGCGTGATACGCCGCAACGAGACGCGAAATAGTTACTCGAATTATGCGTTGTGCCGAGATGAGATGCGACTTTGTAACTGTTCGCTACAAACGGAAACAAAAGGAAAGGATATTGGGTCGGAAGGAAGGGGGAATGGTGGGCCCTTTATTTCCGTATGTCAATTTTAAGCGCGAATATTTGATTTAAAAGTACAATGAGCGCGTCGTCTACTAAGAGTAGGTTTAATTTAGTTAGAAAGAAATAAACGAACGAACAGGGGAATACAAACGCGAACATTCCCCCGCCTAAAATACAAAGTATTTTAAGTTTAAAGAGAATAGGGGAGAGGACATAGTTTAACCACGGGTCTCTTAAGAGTTCCTAACGGGGTTTCAAAGTAACGACTCGTACTACATTATCTGAGCCTGGGTGAGTTTCGAAGACCCGACCCACGCGCCAGTGTAACGGGGGAGATGAATCGTCTTTAATCAAGACAACAGAACCTACTTTAATAGGAGTCGAAGGGTCGGTCCATTTAGACCTTTGTTGTAACGTATGTAGAATTCGAGATTCCAACGTTTCCAGAAATGTTGGTGCATTTGCCGGATCAATTGCCATCGTGTGAGCCGGTTTAATTTGATGTTAGTTAAATCAGGTTCGTGGAATGAAGTTAGTGGAGTTAGAGTCAGAAAGTGTCCCGGCGTCAAAACATTCAAATCGTTCGGATCAGAACTTGTGGGAGTCAACGGACGCAGGAATTTAGCAATGCTTCGATCTGCACGAAAACCGTATACAATTCTTCAAAAGTCAAGATCTGATCTCCAATAACGCGAGTCAAATGGGTCTTTACGGATTTAACCCCTGCTTCCCAGATCCCTCCAAAATGAGCGGCAGAAGGAGGATTAAATTTCCATTGAATATGTTCAATAGAGGCCGCACTTTGAGCAAAGTTCAGTAATTGTCGAGAAGCGCCTACGAAATTAGTGCCACAGTCAGAATGAATTTCAGAGCAGCATCCACGTCGAGCAATGAAGCGGCGAAATGCTGCTAGGAATGCGTCAGTTGATAAGTCGGAGACTATTTCTAAGTGAACAGCACGAGTGGATAAACAGACGAATAGGCAGAGATATGCCTTGAGAGTTTTAGCACCTCGAACACGATTCATTGTTATAGTGAAAGGGCCTGCGAAGTCAACACCAACTATTTGAAAAGCTCTTAGTGCTTGTAAACGACATGGGGGTAGATCACCCATTGGTGGCTGTAACGCTTGAGGTTTAGCTCGAAAACATCTATAGCAATTGGATAGACATTTTCTTATAGCTCTATGAGCGGATAGAATCCCAAAAATTCTGCAGTATTAAATAATGAAGGGTTTTTGCTCCAGGATGGAGATTCCTTTTATGCACATCCTCAATGATGAGGTTGGTCAAACGATGTTTTTGTGGTAGCAACGCGGGAAATTTATGTTCAAATGACAATTTGGAATGTCGAAGACGACCACCTACTCGGAGGATGCCCTGGTCATCAAGAAACAGATTCAGCTTACGTAAAGGCCTTGAACAGAGTTGATTGGTTTTTAACTTGTGAATTTCAGATTGAAATACTTGACCTTGAACCAGTTTCACCAACCTCAGAAGAGTGTCATGGTATTCAACGTTATTTATGGGTCCCACCTTATGGTCAAGGGGGTTTTGCTATTATGATGGAAGCGAACAACATATGCCAGCACATGACATATCGTTTGAAGTGAAGAAAACCTATGTAATAACTGCATGAGAACAGATGGTTCAATCTGAACGACAAACACTTTAACAGTTTTTTCCTCTTCGCAAAGTGATTCCGTATTTGACTGGAGGGAGGAAGCTAATTTATCAGATTGAGGCCACTGTTCGAATGGTAGCGATAACCATGGTGGTCCGGACCACCAAAGCTGATGATTCACGAGTTGAGATGGAAGGATACCTCTTGATGCACAATCTGCTGGATTGTTGATAGATGAGACATGATGCCAGTTAATAGAAGGCACACGTTTTTGTATATAGGCTACTCGGTTCATAACGAATGTTTTCCAACGATGAGGAGATGAATGGATCCACGACAAGACGATAGACGAATCAGTCCAGGCAACGACATCTGATATACTCAAAACACCAGAGTATGTTTGCACAACCATGTGTAGTAATTTAGACAAGAGCACTGCTCCGCACAACTCTAACCGAGGAATAGTTAATTTATTTGACCTTGTAGGTGCTACCTTTGATTTGGATATAATTAAACGGGTTATGTAAGACTCCCCCATGCTTAAACCGACCAAAAACCGTTGCTGCATATCCAGCCAGTGATGCATCGCAAAATCCATGGATTTGACATGGACTGTTCCGGTCGAAAATTAATTGACGATCCACACTGATGTCTGAGAGAAAATAATTTCTGATTTGTACTTTAACCATTGACGAGTAAGAGGTTCAGGCAGAGAATCGTCCTAGTCACAGCTGGAATGCCATATCTGTTGGAGTAAGTGCTTTATGTAGAAGGTGACAGGAGTGAGATATCCCAATGGATCATATACACGTGCTAATTCTGACAGAATTCGCGTTTTGTACATGGACGGTCGAAGAGGACATTAGTCTAAACGTGAACGTGTCTGTCATTGGGGACCACTGGAGGCCTAAAACTTTAAGAGTGAGTGTGGGTACTTGAGTCGAAAGAAAATGGGGCTTGACAATGTTCGGCCGGAAGTGTTTCTAATAGATCTGAATGGTTACTCGACCACTTTCGTAAAGGAAACCTCCAGATTCACACAGTTGAATAAGCTCAGATTGTAGATTCTGTGCTGCAGCTAATGAGTCACAACCTGTGATGATGTCATCCACGTAGATATCGGTTTGCAGGACCTTTGAGGCTGCGGGATATTTAGTCTGTCCATCAAGAGCCAGCTGTTGCATTGTTCGCAAAGCTAAGAAAGGTGCAGAAGACACACCGTAGGTAACAGTTTTAAGCTTATATTCAGTCAGGAGTTCATCGGGATTGAATCGCCAAATGATACGCTGATAATCCCAGTATTGAGGTGCAACTTGGATTTGTCGATACATCTGTTTGATGTCAGTTATAAAAACGACCGAGTGCCGAAACGAAATCTAAGCAAAATCTCGACAATGTCTTGTTGTAATTTTGATCCCACGAGCAGATTATCATTCAATGATTGGTTGTTGGCGGCTTTGGCCGATGCGTCAAAGACTACCCTCAATTTTGTTGATGAAGAATCAGATCTCAGTACCGGATGATGAGGAATGTAGTAGGAAATCGAGTTCATCGATGGGGCAGCTAATTCCATGTGATCAGAATTCAGATAATCACGCATGAAATCAACATATGATTGTTTAAGAACAGGATCCTTTTTCAAACGATGCTCCAAAGCGAAAAAACGTCGAATTGCAATATCTTTAGATTTCAGGAAAAACAGGTGTACGAACTCAAAAGAACCTTCAACGTACAATTTCTCACATAGCTCATCGTCTGGGCTAGTCGAGATCATGGGGACCTCTTAACCTGCCAAAATTGTCTCATAGTGGACTCAAGGTCATTCTCTGGGCAATCTTCCATGATTTTGAATAAAGAATAGTTTCGTGTCGAATACGCAAAATTGGTTAGGAACTAAAACACAACCCCCACCAAATTTAAAAAAATCAACCCCAACCCCCCTTTTTTTATTTTTTTCTCTCTCCCAAACCAAACACCCCCTCTTTTCTCTTTTTTTTTTTTTTTTATTTTTTTTTTAATTTTCCCCTTTCATATTTTTTTAAAATACACCCCCACCCCCCCCCCCCCACCCCCAACCCCCCCCCCCTCCTTTTTTCTCTTTTTTTTTTTTTTTTTTTTTTTTTATAAAAATTTCCCTTTTTTCCCCCCCCTTTTTTTTTTTTTTTTTTTTATATTTTTTTCATTTTTTTAAATTTATTTTTTTCACCCAACCCCCCTTGACCCCCCCCCCCCAAAAACCACCCCCCCCCCAAAATATTGTATTAAAAAAAAAAAAAACTCCCTTCCCCCCCCTTTCCCCCAAACCTCTTTTCCCCCCGTTTTAAATCCTCACACCCCCCCCCCCTCTCCCTTTTTTTCTCTCATTTTTTTAAAAAATTTTCCCAAAATTTTTTTTCACCCCCCCCCCCCCACCCCCACACAAACCCCCCCTCTTTTTTTTTGTTTTTTTTTTTTAAGAAATTCCCCCCCCCTTGCACCCAATTTTCCATATTAAAAAATAATCCCCCCCCCACACCCTCTTTTTTTTCCCCCTTTTCTTTTCCCCCCTCTTTTTTCAAAATCACATTAAACAAAAAAAAAGATAAAAAAAAAAAAAAAAAAAAAAAAAAAAAAATAAAAAAAAAAAAAAAACATTCCTTTTCCAACATCAATTTATATTTTAATATTCACCCAAAAAAACTCTGGGTAAAAAAAACCCCCCAAAAAAAAATTAACACATTTTAAAAATATATAAAACACAAAAAAAAAATACCCCAATTTTATTTTTTTTTACCCAACTCCCCCCCCACCAAATTTTTTTTTATTTTTTTTTTATTATATATTTTCCCAACATTTTTTTTGTTTTTTAATTTCAACCCCCCCCCCCCCCCTCTCTTTTTCTCTTTTCTTTTTCGGCTTCCCCCCCTCGCTTCTTTTTTTTTTTTTTTTCTCTTCACCCCACAGAAAACACCCCCGTTGTTTTTTTCCCACCCCACATTTTTTTTTTCCGGTCCGCGCAAAAAACCCCTCTCCCGGCCCCGGGGGGCCCCCCCGGCCCTTTGCTTGTTTTTTTGGTTTTCCCCCCCCCCCCCCCAACACACAAACACACCACAAAAAGTTTTGTGGCGGGGTGGGGGGGGTTTCTGTTTTCTTTTTTCCCCCCCGCCCCACCACAGCAAAAAAAATGGGCGGGCGGGCGGGGGGGAGAATGGTCCCCTTTATTTTTTTAATTTATCCATTTCACCCCTTATTTTTTTTTTTCCACCCCCCCCTCTCCCCCCCCCCCCCCCACTCACTTTTTTTTTTTTCTCCCCACCCCCCCCCCCCCCCCCGCCCCCCCCCCCCCCCCCCCCCCCCCCCCCCCCCCCCCCCCCCCCCCCCCCCCCCCCCCCCCCCCCCCCCCCCCCGCCCCCCCCCCCCCCCCCCCCCTCCCCCCCCCCCCCCCCCCCCCCCCCCCCCCCTTCTCCCCCCCCCCCGTCTTTTTTTCTCTTCTCCCTTTTTTTTTTTTCTTTTTTTTTTTTTCTTCCCCCCCCCCCCCCCTCCCCCCCCCCCCCCCCCCCTCTTCTCCCCCCCCCCCCCCCCCCCTCTTTTTTCCCCCCTTTTTCTCTCCCCTCCCTCCTTTTTTCCCCCCCCCCCCCCCCTCTCCCCCCCCCTCCCCCCCCCCCCTCCCCCCCCCCCCCCCCCCCCCCCCTTTTTTCTTCTCCCCCCCCCCCCCCCCCCCCCCCCCCCTCTCCCCCCCCCCCCCCGGGGGGGGCGCCTTCCCCCCCCCCCCCCCCCCCTCTCTTTTTTTTTTTTTTCCCCCCCCCCCCCCCCCCCTTTAATCCCCACCCCCCCTCTCCTTCTTTTTTTTTTCCCCCCCCCCCCTCCCCCTTTCCCCCCACCCCCCCCCCCCCCCCCCCTCCCCCCCCCCTTTCCTCTTTTTTTTTTTTTTTAAAATGTCAGAAATCAAAATATAAAAACTGAACATGGTTTTCATGTAGACGGATTTGATATTTTTTATGCGGTATATATCACGCATTAATGTTTTGACCTATTTTCTGGCTGTATGAGAAATTATTTTATACAGCATTCACCTAGGCCGTATAAAACGGTCCAATTAGTTTAATAAATCAGGGAAACCATTGCGGTTGGGTGAATGAAAATGGATATGCATTGTATGCATGTTCACTCAAATGTTTGATCTAGGTAAATTGCAATTTGTTTTTAACAAACACATATTATAACGTGTGTCTCAAAAGTGTTCGGAAAAAAAGTGAGTCTTTTTTTTATTTTTTTATTTTTTTACAACATTATTCTTATAGGCACAGTCTTACTTCCAACTAAACACAACATTTACATGACGAATAAAGGCCCATGCTCCTCCATGGTACGTAATTTGGTCCTTACATAGTCTTAGGACGGTAGCAACGTCGACTTCCCGAATTTTCTGAAAGATTTTGCGTCTTAACTGCTCCTCATTTTGGGCCCAACCCCCACCATATGTCTTTCTATTCAAATGATACAAAAATTCCTCAATGGGCCTCGCCTGAAGAACATTTGGAGGGTTGTGGCTAACCAGTCTCTTGTTCTTCTGGCGTAATGGCATGAGGCTAAGTTGGGCCAGAACATTATTTGGTCGTTTGAACATTATGTGTGTTGTAAAGTTTTGTGGGGCATTTTCCTATGTAAATGTCTGCATTGATGGCTTCACCTCGAACACGTCCAACATGCGGTCATGAAATACCAGCCTCCGATATGGCACACCCCAGCAAAATTTTATCTTCAACCTTGCCTTTGAATTTAACTTTGTCATGAGCGTCTTGTACATTGTCCGTATAGAAACCGTCATTACCATTGATCTCCGAGTGGGACAACGTGAAATATTTTTCATCATCCATAACAATAACTTTTTCACGGAAATGAATGCGTCTCAAAGCACGGCAACACCTGGGAATTTCTTCCAACTGAGCGGCGGAGCCTTTCTTCTTTTACGATAATTTATATTATTTCTGACTAATGTTCGACTAACAGTCGAGCGTGAAATATGGTATCTTCGAGATAACTTACGCCTTGACATTCCCAATGTGTTTTTTGCTCTTTCAATCAACCTTCGCTCATCAAGTCGGATTTCTTCTCTTTCCACTTTTATGTAAAAAAATACAAGGGATACCCTCCTGGCAATGTTTTATTGTCTAGAAAATGGTAGATTGTAGAAACCGAAATATCCTGCTTTCTGTAGATCCTAACAATATCGCGTTTAGGTACTCACCAACTGATAAATACCTCTACGAAGATCTAGATTCATGATCATCAAGCTCATGATCATCATGATCATCAGATCAAGCAAAATTATATGTCATATTAAACTTCGAACAATCTATTAAATTTTGTTTCCAACGGCAACTTGATCGGATCACCCCACTTATTTACTATAAATTAATTCTTTTTTCCAAAATTTTTTGAGACATACGTTATTTCCATGAATTAGTGTTTCTGTTTCCAGTTCTGCACCTTTTAAACAAAGTATAAAGTATGGTGTTATGTAATTGTATGATGTGTTTACAAACCATGCACTTAGAGGAATGTCTTTTGAGATTATGTCTTACTGTTGGTTTTGTTACAAATGCCAATGTAAATCAGTATTATGCATGCCCCGCTGCTTATACTATTTACATAATAACTGCCCTAAATTCAGCCCCTATTCTCACTCCTGCGAGCAATGTTTACTAAATTTCAGGTCTAAGGTCGATCGATTCTGAGGGCCACAATTCACGTAATTGTAATAACAGCGAATGAGCACAGGTTCAGAAACTAGCTTACGATTTATATGTAAACTCAGCTAGCGATCTAGGGAGCATCAAATATATTAGATCCTCATTACACTCAACTGTGTAGATAACCGTAAATTCGAATATTATCACCCCACTTGTTTCCTCAGGCAGCTGAAGATGCGGGTAGGGGTACTGAAATAGGTTTGCGAAGAGAAATATCCTTAGAATTAGATATTTCTTGTTCTGAGATTCTAAATATGAAAAACTGGCATTGAAAAGTTAAAGACGGTGGCAATAATCCAACAAATAGCTGCCGATTATTTTCTGCTGACCTATAAATCTACAATGTACGAACAAATGCTTCCAAATATAGACTTAATTCCAATAGACTTCCAACTTAATTTCCACATGATGAAGTATTTTAAATGAAATACTGAATGAAATATTTTTTTATTTTTGGACCAGCCAGATTGCCATATTTTTGGATCAGCCAAATTGGCTATTTTTTGAGTTATTTTACTTTAAGTAATTCCGTCTAGCTAGCCGTGCTTGGCGATTCGATGTACAAAAGTGGCTTTTTATCGCAGTGGCCATGGATCATTATGGAAAACAAAACAAATTAATTGCGCTATGACATTATATTATAAATAGAAAAAACAGTTACACAAAGGTTAGGGTTAATACATTAAATAAAAATAGTTGTTTCCATAGCGATCCGCGGTAAGTTCAATAAAATGTCACTTTTTTATTTTGAATCACCAGTCATGGCCGGCAACTAGACGGAATTATTCAAAGTGAAATAACTCAAAACCGGTTGGTCTAACCATATACATATCATATATTTTTTGCGTGAAAATTAAGTAATGTGACAATATATAGGATGTTCTATTTAAAAAATAACATAAGCAAACTTTTTTTTTAATTCTACCATCGACTTTTTTTTTGGGTAACATATTAAAAATTTTCAGGAAATATCCTGCATCTTTTTTTATTTCAAGAAATAAACTTTTTAAAGGTGTGACAAATTATATGGAAAAAACCATAAGGAAAAAGCAATTATAGACCAATATCTCTCTTATCTAATATTAGTAAAATATTCGAAAAAAATAATATACAATAGAATTATCAACTTTCTGGAAAAACATTCGTTGCTTTCGGACACACAAAATGGTTTTCGTAAGAAGAAATCAACAATAAGAGCGGCGTATCAAACTTTGTGCAAATTAATAGACTCAATGAACAGCAAAAAAATAACAGTTGCAATATCTCTGGACCTGTCAAAGGCCTTTGATAGCGTAGAACACGATATTCTCCTCAATAAAGTTACAACATATGGAATAAGAGGTTCTGCACACAGTTTGATCAAATCCTATTTAAAAAACCGCATGCAATGTGTGACCGAAATAGATGAAACAGGAAAACTGCTTAAGTCTTCAAAACTGTTAATTCAAAGAGGAGTGCCACAGGGGTCAATACTGGGACCCCTGTTGTACATACTTTATACGAACAACTTACCTCAGATGCTAGATGACTTTATAGTCCAATATGCCGACGATAGCACAATAGTTTTTAGCGACTCCGACGAACAACATCTAAAAAACAAAATTTTACATACATTAGATACATTAGAAAACTTCTTTTTATTGATAAATCTTAAGCTAAACAAAGAAAAAAACCCAGCTAATAAAATTTTCAAATAAAAAGTGCGATGATATGATACTTACCAACACATACGGTGAAATAACTTCTGTGGACCAACTAACATTTCTTGGAATAAAAATAGACACTCGACTAGACTGGAAAGCACATATTGACTTTTTGGTGCACAATATGGCTTCTTATTGTTTTGCCTTAAAAACCATTACACAAAACATTAATAAAGATGCAGCTTTTATGGCATATCACGCCTATATTCAATCGAAAATTAGATATGGCATTATCTTCTGGGGAAACACCTCGGATGCGATTAGAGTCTTTGTTTTACAAAAAAGATGTCTTAGAAATATCTTGAACATGAAGCAGGATGAGTCATGTAAAGAGAAATTTGCTGCAAACAAAATACTTACCTTAGCTAGCCTCTATATATATGAAGCAATAATATTTGTTGTAGAAAACAGTTTGTTGTTCGAACACCACATAAGAAATCACATACATTCTACTAGAAATCGAAACAACTTAAAAACAGATAGACCAAATTTTTTCTTATGTACAAAAAAATGTACCATATAGTATTATAGGTATTTACAATAAGCTACCTCATAAAATCAGAGTGCTTCCTATAAAAGTCATAAAAAACACATTACGAAATATTTTACTTGAAAAGGCATATTACACAGTAACTGAGTTTCTTGAAGACCAGTTTGTGTTCTGACACATTATTTTTTTAATCTGGAATTTTTTTAAAAAACAATTTTTACTCCTACTACTTTATTTATTATATTTTATCTTTTTATTTTAGGTTAGATGATTTTATTACCATGAATATTTATATATATGTATATGTGTGTGTTAAGTGTAGAATATTTTAAATGTTTTTTTTTATTTAATTTTGCAATATGTAATTATCTATCATTGTACCTAATTGTATTGTCCGTGTACTTCTATTTTTTGACATTGTTCGACGCTGTTAAAGGCCTTTTTCTGAACAAATAAACGCAAACTAACTAACTAACTAACTAACCCTCTACGTAATGTCTTCTATTGTATTTGTTTATTTTCAAAAGCGTTAAAAACCACATTCTGTGACACTCCCCTCGATAATGAATTTTGCGTTCGGTTTCATTTGGTTATTTCGAAGGGTGCTATTTTTAAACGATCGGAGATAAAATGTCCCCGACTGCGAGACCAGCCTAAAAGTCGCTACAATAACTAGGTCAGAGTTAGGCCGCTGGGGAGTCTGAACCGCATATTTTACAGCCGAGCCGCCACTTTTTGGGAAGTAGCAGAGGGAAGCGAGCGGAATTAGAGGGAATATTTCGGATGCCTTCGGTATTTTAACTAATTGAGTTACGTAGATAATTCGGATGTTTGTTGAGCGACAAACATTTTACAATTATTCTAATGTAGAGTAAATAAAAGGAGAATGAAAGGAAAAGAGTTAAAAATCCATTAAAAAGCGTTAAAATATCGCTAAAATTCATTTTCGCTTGCTGTTGATTTTTGCCATAAAAATGTTAACTACAGATTACAATTTAGATTGCAACGTTTTTGTCTGAACAACGGCTGTCATTAAAAATCAAGATGATGGTGTTGCAAGTGAAAAGTCAAGCGTCACACGAACATTGAAAGCGAGATTAGAAGACGATGGTCCAGCCAGTGTGGAAAATATTGAATTGATGCACGATTGAAGATTGAAGATCCAGTTACAGACAGCAAGATTGATTAACCGTTCAGTCAGTGAGGCCAGGATTGGAAGATGATGATCTAGTCAGGGAGGGCAAAGTTCAACCAGTGATGGCAAGATTAGACGATTTAGACACTAAAAATAATACAGTCATTATTCAGCCAATGAATACAGAATCAAAATAACATGATCCTTCCAGTAAGGGGAGATGTGATTCCAGTGATGTCAAGATCCAATGATGATCCAGACAGGAATGGCACGAGTGAGTCATTATTTAGATTGTGAGCTAGAGCTAGATATGAAGATGATTTAAACAGAGAATGTAAGATTGAGTCATCATCCAGTCAGTGAAGATAAGATTAAATGATACAGCCTTTGAAGGCAAACGTTTATTCGCTGTCAAAAAGTAACCAAGTTCACGATTCAATGTCTCAACGGTAAAATCGAAGAGACAATCTAAAATGATTTTAAAACTGAAGACGTGAATTATACGAAAAATTGTGAAGAAGAAGTGAGTGTGAGAACTGAGAAGTGAATTGTACGTCGTTGTCTACCTAAAAAAATATATATTCATTCATGTGTTCATAAAATTGCATGTTACATTACAAATACATTACGAAGATAGTTGAAAGTAAAAGGGAAACGAAGCCGTCACTTAATGGATAAAAACAAATACATATTACTGAATCCGCGTCTGTCTTTCTGGTCTACAGAAATTCGAATACGGTGGAATTTGCATGAGGGTGAAATAAAAGACACCAATAATTTCCATGCCTTCTGTAGATGTCGGAAGAAAATCGGTGGAACTGGAAAATGGGTTTTTAAGGCCTATTTCGCGAGTGTCTGCTAAAAATACAATCATTTTTTTCAATAGGGCAATGCTTTTGTAGACTGTATGTAGATTTATGTAAAAAAAATGTAAAATGTAAGGCGGAACATTTTTTTGGTGCAGTTTTTTTGAATTTTTATAAATGTTATGGTTATTCATTACTTATATTCATAACAATTATATTTACATAGGTATGCACTCTTTTGTATAAGTATCTTTGTTAGATGGTTATCTTCTTCGATTTACAGTTTTATAGACCTCTTTTTTCTAGGGTCTTTCGTTTGAAAGTCTGCGATTACATATTCAACACAATTATGAATTTACATAATGTTGTCGAGTCAGTTTGAGACCCTTTTTTTATTTACCCTCATATCCGCGTAGTATGGGAAGTATTATAAAAGTAAAGAGAAGCATAATGTCGGCAATAACGTTGAATTCTAGTTGCCGAAATTGGTCATAAATTTTATTAACTGTCTAGCGTCTAGGTTTTAAGTACAGGCAGAATATTTTTTTCTTATCTGCACCATGATAAAAGCTCTTCAATATACAGGACTGGAATTTCTACATCTTTAAGCGACAAAGTGTTTCTGTACAAACGCTCATCCCCTAAATATGTTTTACCAGTCCATGTTATATAGTTTGTCAATTCAAATTCTACACTGAACCTTTCAGCTGCTAATCTACTGAGTGTTAATCAGAGCGAACGTTTTCCTGTCTGTAGTTCTCTCTCATACGTTAATTGGTAAGTACATACGTGCATACGAGGTGTGTAAATTAAGTAATAAGACTGGCAACGTAGCGCTCGATCTAGCAACACTGCGGAGACGGGACTTGGAAGAGCGGTAGGTTAACATGCAACGCACCTTCAGTACAAGTTGTTAGACACCAAAACTTGTTAGAGACATTCTTTGTTTGTTCTTTGTGACTGTTTTCGTAAACCGTTTTTTTCTAGTGCGTTTTAAAAATGAGTGACATTAATTTTGATCAACGGTGTGATACTTTTGCAGAACTGCAACACGCCTACGGAGACAGTGTTTTTTCAAAAGGCCAAGTTTTTTGGTGGTTTGATTTTGAAATTTGAATCACACCCTTTGCTCATCAAATGTTGACTAACAAATTGGGGATGAGAAAAATCTGCGCAAAAATGGTTCCAAAAAATCTTTCGCAGGAACAAAAAAGTAAAAAAACATTACTTAATTTACACACCTCGTATATCAATGAAGTAATCGTTTTCCTGTCTGTAGTTCTCTCTCATACGTTAATTGGTAAGTACATACGTGCATACGAGGTGTGTAAATTAAGTAATAAGACTGGCAACGTAGCGCTCGATCTAGCAACACTGCGGAGACGGGACTTGGAAGAGCGGTAGGTTAACATGCAACGCACCTTCAGTACAAGTTGTTAGACACCAAAACTTGTTAGAGACATTCTTTGTTTGTTCTTTGTGACTGTTTTCGTAAACCGTTTTTTTCTAGTGCGTTTTAAAAATGAGTGACATTAATTTTGATCAACGGTGTGATACTTTTGCAGAACTGCAACACGCCTACGGAGACAGTGTTTTTTCAAAAGGCCAAGTTTTTTGGTGGTTTGATTTTGAAATTTGAATCACACCCTTTGCTCATCAAATGTTGACTAACAAATTGGGGATGAGAAAAATCTGCGCAAAAATGGTTCCAAAAAATCTTTCGCAGGAACAAAAAAGTAAAAAAACATTACTTAATTTACACACCTCGTATATCAATGAAGTAATCGTTTTCCTGTCTGTAGTTCTCTCTCATACGTTAATTGGTAAGTACATACGTGCATACGAGGTGTGTAAATTAAGTAATAAGACTGGCAAAGTAGCGCTCGATCTAGCAACACTGCGGAGACGGGACTTGGAAGAGCGGTAGGTTAACATGCAACGCACCTTCAGTACAAGTTGTTAGACACCAAAACTTGTTAGAGACATTCTTTGTTTGTTCTTTGTGACTGTTTTCGTAAACCGTTTTTTTCTAGTGCGTTTTAAAAATGAGTGACATTAATTTTGATCAACGGTGTGATACTTTTGCAGAACTGCAACACGCCTACGGAGACAGTGTTTTTTCAAAAGGCCAAGTTTTTTGGTGGTTTGATTTTGAAATTTGAATCACACCCTTTGCTCATCAAATGTTGACTAACAAATTGGGGATGAGAAAAATCTGCGCAAAAATAGTTCCAAAAAATCTTTCGCAGGAACAAAAAAGTAAAAAAAACATTACTTAATTTACACACCTCGTATATCAATGAAGTAATAAAAATATTACGGACAGTGATTCTAGTAATGGAATTAGCGTTATCTTATGAGATATGACCTTTAAATGAGCCATTGCTATCAAATTTTATTTCACCAGCGAACAAGTACATTTATTCGAGCAGAACGGCTTAAATTACCTGCGGGCACAACAGGCAAAATCTCTCACTTCTTAATGAGAACCCGACACGCTACTGATCAGGAAGAATTATCTAAGATTCATTGCATCTAGGGCCCTGATTCATCATTATTGCCATTTCAGAACGTTGTTTTAAAATGGTTTGATTTAGTGGATAAAATGAAGAGCTTTAAAACACATTAGCGAGAGGCAACTTCTGATCTCGGTTAAGGGAGACGTGCAGTAGATTTATGAATGATGAGTACCGCGATTTCCTACTTTTAGTTCTGCAGTTTCGTCCTCTAATCCTTTTATAAAATGCGACGAAATATGTCAAATGTAAAATCTCTCTTAATTTGCGGCGGTGGATACGCGCGAAGAAAGGTAATGGACATTCTAGAAAATTGGGACGGTTGCAATATAACAGGATTTAGTCGCAAAGGCAAGTAAGCCGCGTTCTATTTCCTGGATATTACGTGGTTTTATACACGTGAAGCAGAAATACCTCTCACAGGAAAGTCGAACTTTTCTCATTGAGAACCCACGAACCGCCGGCGAAACGATGGGTAAAATTAAATAACGTAATGCCGTAAGAGCAAGCGAAATATAACACACCTCATAAAAAAAATCAAAACATGTAGATGGTGTGATGTACAGAAATTTGGAGATAGAAAAAATATTTTCAAACGAAAGTTGTGGAAATTTTTACAAGCTATTAGAATTTGATATTGAAAAATTAAAATTAATAATGCAATATGAAATAAATTATATAACCTTACTTTTTTTTTAACTTTACTGTATATTATATAATACCTGGAATAAATATACCTTCATATTTCAAAAACATAAGCATTGTTAATAATGAGAAAAAGCAATGAATCTCAAGCTCAAATTTGGCAACGAACGAGAGAGATGGAATAGCGGTAATGTCGAAGCTCAAAGCGAAACTTTGTTGGTTTGAAGTTTGAAACTTGGCCATTTCATTAAATCCATGCCACTCTATGCATATATTTGACAGGACATATTTCAAAAATGGGTTAGTCAAATATTAACTGCTTATATTTTTGAAATCAGAAGACAAATACATTTAATTCTACGTAACAATACATACATACATACATACAGTGCGGGCCAAAAGTCCACAACCCCCCTATTATTTTTTGAACTAATTGTCGGATTCACTTGAAACTTGGTGTGGTTACATAAGGCATAAAATACTATCTCATGTAGTAACTCTTAGACAATTTACCCTTAAAACAGGGGTGGGGGTGCAAAGGGGGAAAATCTTAAATTGGAAGGGGTGGCATGCGACACCTCACTTGAAAGGGATTTTTTTATGGGGAGTATCATGGCTATGATTTTTTTATTATTAGGCTAATGGTTTGTGAAATAATGTACTTCGAATTTTTTATTTTCCCACACAAGAAAGTTAAAATTAAAGATTACTCACCTTTTGTAACGAAATTCCCACTTCTGCTTTATTATTAATGCAGCAGTTGTTCGAAATGTTCGAACAACTGCTCGAACTGTTCGAACAAAGTCGATGTTTAATCGCCTCCCTTACCCTACCAAGGTTTCCACCGAAATGCTTCTACAGCCATCTATTATTTTTTGGCGGAGATCGGCTAAATTTTGCGGTGGCGTATTATACACCTGAGATTTTAGGTACTCCCATAAAAAAATCTAAGGGGGTGAGGTCCGGAGACCGTGCGGGCCACTCTATTGGGCCTCTTCGTCCTATCCATCTATTCCGATAATGATGGTCCAGAAACGCTCTCACCGGCCGTGTGTAATGTGGTGATGCCCCATCTTGTTGAAACACAATGTCTTCTGTGAACTCATCAGGATGGGCTTCTGCGATCTCTACTATAAGAGGGTGTATTAAGTCCTCTAGCATATCTAGGTACTGTTGGCCGTTGAGATTGCCTTCGATAAATAGAGGTCCCACGATATGGTTACACAATGCCAGCCCACACGTTAAGCTTCTCTGGGTACTGTGAGAGTCCTTCCCGAAATACATGAGGATTCACATTTGACCAGTATCTCATATTTTGCCTATTGACTTCCCCATTTAGGTAAAATGTGATTTCGTCCGAAAAACATACATGGGTTAAATAAGATGGGTTGTTATTAATTCTGTTGGTCATAAGTCCACAAAACTCTATGCGTCTATCGGGATCATCCTCAGTCAAACATTGTAGGTACTGCATTTTGTAAGGGTGGAATTTCTGTTTACGCAATACTCTTTTTACCGTAGTAGCTGAAACACCACAGGTCCTAGCTACGCTTTCTGTTGTCTGTTGGGGTGTGACAACCATTTCGGCCACAATTTGGACTTGGGTATCCTCACCGATAGTCGGACGGCCACTACGCGGTTTATCGCCTACGCTCCCAGTGGTGCTAAATTTGGAAACTAGGTGTCGAATGTATCTTCCTAGAAATGGGTCTGTCCGGAAACCGTTCATTGAAAATCCTTTCGGTTTCATGGTAATTCCGGTCGGCTTCAGCCCAAAGCCACACTTTAAAGAGAGATCAAACTGTAACTGTTCACCAATTAAACTTTAAACTAAAGGAACTACCAAAAAAGTGTATTCAGTCCGCAAGTAACACAAATAGTCCAGGAACGTTATTAAGTAATGAGTTTATAGTGGCCTTATAAAAGAAACCAAAGAGGTAAGGTGTAGAAACCTAAACCAAAATCTAAACCATAATTCATTAAACTGTGGCCGCTACCACTGTTGACCGTTTGGAATATCTTTTAAACGTCCTTGGACTATTTGTGTTACTTGCGGACTGAATACATTTTTTTGGTGATTTTTTCAAGTTTTAAACGTCAACTCTACATTTGTCAGGAGGTACAAGGCGAACATTTCGAACAACTGCTGCATTAATAATAAAGCAGAATTTTTAAGCCTTATGTAACCACACCAAGTTTCAAGTGAATCCCATAAATAAGTTAAAAAAATAATAGGGGGGGGGGGGCGGATTTTTTGGCCCGCACTATATATAGTTTCTAGTTAAAAACTTATAGTTTTTCCGATATTTATTTTGAATCCTAATGACAAAGTTCGAAGTATAAGAGTAGATTTTTGAGATTAGTAGATTAGAAAGAGAACATTTTTGTAGATACATATATATATATATATATATATATATATATATATATAGTGACATTTATGAAGTATAGTCACATTATATTACTTCTCTCGTTTTAAGCATTTAGTTTAATTATTTTAAAGTATATACTAAAAACACATTTTTTTATTTAAACTTTAGTTCTGTAAAATGCTTTAATGTATTGAATCATCTCTGTAAAAACGATGCGGCAACATAACATTTATTGGAAATATGGAAAGCGTATTCTTTCATCCGTTTTGACGTCAAAAGGAAACATTATCCAGTTGCTTTAGTGTAATCGCCACTTTTGTATGTCTGTGTTGACACAACTTAAAAGCGTATAAGTCCGCTTGTAGATTGTAAACCATTATGCAAATTTCCTCTTTGTGGAGAACGGGTTTCCGCAAATGTAGGCCAAACAAAAGTCGCCGATTATTAATTCTGGTCGGAAATTGTTTTTCTCTCAGTTAAAAATAGAATGGAATAATTTCTTTTATTCAACTCAATTCTGACCTATTAGAGTATGAGTTTGCTCTTCTCTGACTGAGACTGAGATTTTTATACTTACAAATAAACTTTTTTACCAGTAAAACGACTTAAACTGAGTTGGTGGGTTGGTATGTTAAAACTTTTAAGCAGAAAGTTTAGTTAAATTATATCGCACAATTCTCCTACATAGGAGATGTGTAAATTAAGTAATGAGACTGGTATTCGAATAGAATTACAAGTCATATATAAGTCAGATATTGCCTCCTTCAAAATAACTTCCTTGGGAGCCACACAGCGCTGGAGACGGTTCTTCCATTCCTCATAGCAGTGCTGGAACTCATATACTGGAATAGCCTTCAGCTGGTCGGTTACAGCCGTTTGAATGTTTTCTATGGTTCCAAAATGATGTCCCTTGAGGTGATTTTTCAATCTCGGGAAGAGAAAAAGTCACAAGGACTCAAGTCAGGCGAATAAGGAGGCTAAGGAGCCATAGGGAATTTTTTTACTGGCTAAAAACTCTTTACTGAAATGGCTGTGTGACAAGGCGCATTGTTGTGATGCAACATCCAGTTGCTCTTGATGTTTGGTCTCACACGCATAACCCTTTTTCGAAGTTTTTCAAGAACCCTCTCTGTAAAAGTGTTGATTTACTGTTTGGTCTGGAGGCACAAACTCTTTGTGGACAATTCCCTGGTATGAAAAATGCAAATCAGCATGCATTTGATCTTCTATTATTGCTTTTTTGGGTCTTGGAGAGCTTGAAGTGCGCCATTCCATGCTTTGGCGCTTGGTTTCCGGGTCGTACTCAACACACCCAAGTCTCATCACCAGTAATTACACGTTCCATAAAATGGGGATCATTTTCAATCGATTCCAAAAAATCAAGACACCTTTCTCTCCTGATGTCCTTTTTTCCTGCGAAAGGTGTTTTGCAACCAATTTTTTTGCAGATTTTTCTCATCCCCAATTCGTTAGTCAAAATCTGATGAACAGTGGTGTGATTCAAATTTAACTCTTCTCCGATCATTCATGTCGTCAACCGACGATCTGAAAGCACAAGATCCCGTATTCTATAGACATTTTCATCGGTTCCTTAAGATAAGGCCTTCCCCTGCGTAGTTCATGTTCAATCGACTCTCTTCCTTCTGAGAATGCCTTAAACCACCGAAAACGTGGACTTTTGAAAACACACTGTCTCCGTAGGCGTGTTGAAGTTTTGCAAAAGTATCCGTTGAGCTGTATCCAAGTCTGAAGCAAAACCTGATAGCACGCCGTTGCTCAAAATTAATGTCACTCATTTTTAAAACGCACTAGAAAAAAACCGGTTTACGAAAAAAGTGAGAAAGAACAAACAAATGACGCTAACAAGTTTAAACTTATACTGAAGGTGCATTACAGTGTTGCTAGATCAGGTGCTACGTTGCCAGTCTCATTGCTTAATGTACACACCTCGTAAAAGAAATCATGTTATAAATAAGACTGGCAAATGGGGACACGAGACAGGAAAATCGCATAGTTGCTGCAATTTACCGACGACGAGAAACCAGTTGCGTGATTGATTTGATTGTAGCGTCAGCTGATGCTGACACGGATGTTGTACAACGTCCACTGTATGCATATTCAATACTTTGTACGTGTGCAGTTTAGTTATAAATTACTTATTATAAATTATACAGTACCATACTCCTCAAAGGCCAGATACCTTTTGTGACTTTCTTTAAGTTATCCTTCAACCTCATAGAACAATCATAGGGAATAAATGGCTTTAGTAATTCCAAAATGTCATTCAAGTTAACGGAGAATTTTCAACAGCATGATTGTCTGGTAATTGGTAAGTATTTGTCACGATTCATTGCTAATCATATTATGAGCAAATTTGAAGCTGAAACCAAAGAAAAGTTCGAGCATTTCCCAGGGTTTAGGTATGTTGATATAGATATTCGCCATTTTTGATACCATGAAAGTTAATTTATGTAATTTTGCTTTAAATGACGCTTTGAAAACAATGAACAACTGTCATTTTCAGATGTGTTAGTTATTATAAATAAATACCTAGTTAAAATGATTTAGAATTTGTTGTACACAGAAAGGATACCGCAATTCACATACATATCCATAGTGGTTCACATCATTATTTTCAACATAAAATAGCAAGTTTCCATTTTTAGTAGGGTAAAAGCCTAATAGTTGCCCCGCTTTTCAAAAAAGGCTCTATTATTAGCCTATTTTTGTAAACATAATTAATATTGATTTTGAGTAAACCCCTGTTTTATTTGACCTCTCAAAAAAGGGATAGTTGCCTACTGTAGCCGATAGTAGCCTAACATTAAATATGCTTCGGGGGATACTTGCCTCGTGTGAGGATAGACGCCTCTGTAGGATTTTTTTAGATAGAAATCAGTCTTTATTATTTACTGAGATTCTTTATTAAGTACTAATCAAAATATTAATTATTATAAAATAGTATTACGTTTTAACGTTTTAAACTATAAAAATACGACAAAAATAGCCTCCAAACTTTAAATTACGTAAGTTACTAGTAAAATATTATTATTTATCTTAAATATAGAACAATATGGCAATAAACTTTGGCATTACCATTAATTATCACCAGAAGCCAGGGTTTTCAACTTTCCACATCTCATGCAATGGTTTTTTAATATTATACAAGTTTCAATCAACCACATTTGATACATCTTACATTGAATCCAATCTGATTTAGTAAAATTGGAATTCTCAAAACATTCTGCGCAATAATCATATATTAAAACTTTTTTATTCGTATCTCCTATTTGAATTAGCATTTTTCACTTTTAGTATCCTTTCAATGTCTCATCGATTTTTCGTCCTTTTCCCTTTTTGATTGGTAGTACTTCGGTGGCTTTTCCTTGAGATGTTTTTGAACTTTCGTAATTTTCACTGTCAGACCTGTAAATTTGTATTCTTCTCTTCCTTAAAGCTCTTCCTTTGTTCGGTTCAATAAAATCTGTGTTATCGAATTCAGTTCATTGCTGGTAATATCGTTATTTTTTTTTAACTTTTTCTTTTTTTTGCGACTACCCTCTTTTCTTCACAATGCTTTTCTTGCTATTAGCTGGTTTGCTTTTTACTGTCTTTAAATCTTTTCTTCACTGTTCTAATTTTCCGTTATTTTGTTTGTTTTCTTTATTTTCTCTTCTTTATTCTTCTTCTGGTTAATTTTATCGTTGGAGTTTAAAATTTCTGCAGATTTTTTAGCCCTTTTAGACATGCTCTGTCTAGTCTCAGTGTTTCTTTTTCAAGATTTTGGTTCTGTGATTCATTTAAAGATATCAGCGATGGTAACGATCGCTCAGTACCATCAAACCATCAAAGATGATGTGGCGCGGTATCACGCCTGGTTTTCGCTTATACTTGCGAGGCATTTTGTTCACCTAGAATGAACTCATGAAACAGTTAAGTATTTATTTTATTGAAAACAGGTTATAGTCACAATAAGTTGGAAAAAGACCAAAAGAAAAAATCTGTCTTTGCTCGTTAAAGAATTTATAGTTGCGGATAGTTGCCCCTAGAGCGACTATCCGCAAAAGTAAATAGGACGACTATCCTTTTTGATACGGATACTTGCCCCTTTTTTATTTGCGAAATAAATAAAAACTATTGAACAGTAAAACGTAATAAACAGTGTAATTTAAACTCTAATGCATGCTAAGAAACAAAAAGTTGACTGAAACCACAATCAGTAATAAATATATTCAATAGAAATTACCAATATCATTTCGACGCCCGTCAGAGTTTCTCCGCGGAATATTTTTGCTCACACGGACAAAACGCATGCACCTACTCCGACGGCTTACATGGCACTGAGGCCTGCGAGGCTTGGAACCTCTGCTCTATTTGTGCTGAGAGTTATTAATTTTTCATGTCTTTTATACATGAAACGGGCAAAAATATGACAATAATCGGTGGAATATATAATTACTATAAAATATAATAAAGCTCTTAAAATATATCGAATTCGATACTCGGAAATAAATATCGAATATCGATATATCGAAATTAAAAATATCGACGATATTTATCGATTATTTTCTGAAAAAAAATATCGATACTTTGATATATCGATATTTGGTGCCCTTCCCAATAGTGTATTTAAAACCGGGGCATGTATCCCACTGAGGCAATTATCCGGCTTTGACCCTACACCATTAATATTTTTAGTATACCGTATTACGAGTACAGTTTCCCTCTTACAATTAGTAAAAAGAGGTTGGAATGTAGCTTTGAAGGTATAGCCTTGAACGAGGGTTATATAGGAAAAGTAATAAAACAATTGATAAGAAAACAGACATTTGAGAAAAATGTTTACAACTCCAAGACATTTCGGATAGACAGTGAAGTAGACTGCAGAGTATAGCGTAAATTTATCGTTACCACTAGCTCTTATCTGATATACATATTTCTTACATTAGTTAGTATAAATTTATATTTCTACCGTTGACCCAAGACAAATATTTAGCTTTATTTGACAACTGCGAGAATCAACATACAAAAAATCAAATTTGATTCTTGGTATAATTTTAGTTGCAAATATCAAGTTGACCAAGTTCAAGTATCAATTGAGTAGCTTTTTAATATTACATTTTATTTATTTTACATGTTTTGTTTATTTGTTTTTTGTTACATTCATGTTATTTACGGATTTTTTTTGTTAATATCAGGTATTTTTCTTAACATTAAATAATTTGTGTAAATCTTATAGATTCATAATTGGGTCCTTTGGCTTGATGAATTATAATAATTTATTTCCATTATGACTGTATAATACAGTACATATAGGAATAGTCACGGTATAAAATTACACAAAAAACAAACCATTAAAAAAATATTAAAAATACAGTAGTAAAAAAAAATTAAGTTGTTATAGGAAGATCTCATTTTCGTAACCTGTTAAAGATAACACATACTTTACTAGATACATTAATTACATGAGGAATTTGCTCCTCACAATTATTATTAAAGCGGTAGTGAAGTAGATTGTAGAGTATAGCGTAAATTTATCGTTGCCGCTTGTTCTTATCTGAAATATTTCTTACATTAATCAACATAAATTTGTGTTGAAAATTTAATTACCCCATTTCCCGTAACTTATCTTTCGCCGACGTTCTCATTAATTAAATAATATTCGCAATTGGCGAATAATATCAAAATTTAAATTATTAGGGTAATACAATTTATTACAAAATGTCTACACGTACATATCGTTCTCTAGATGCTAAAGCAGAGGACGACTATTTTTCATGGGCTTTCATAAGTACAGGGTAATCCGAAACTCCTGAGGGTGGGAACCCATTTATTTCAGTTATTTCATCAAACATATGGGGTGTATGTAAGTTAACTCAAATAAAGTCGTCAAATTCAATGCCATAGTTTCACGGTACTCTGTAATTTAGAGTATGTTTGTTAAGTAACTCAAATAAGTAGTCTCTAAATTCAGTCTCATGAGTTTCGCATTACCCTGTGGAAACGAAACCCTACGCAACTGCCTCAACCGACCAAAACATTAAGGGGTAGATGCTAGTGTAGAGGCTTTACAAACAAACAAAAAAATAGAGTAGAAAATACTTGGGTGTTACTATCTCCAATATTCTCACGCAATGTTTCTTTAGGTATCTTGGACACAGTGCACATACATAAGGAAAAAAATATATGCAATGAGCTTACAAGCCGACAGGCAGGCAGCGCACGAACAGTAGGGTCGTGGAAGTCTCCGCGGCACCATCGGCTGCGAGCGTATGTAGAACACTATGAGGCGAAGCAGGCCATGCCCGCACACGAAACACTTCCGCACCATCACCACACCAGTCGAGAGGAGTCGTAAGTGTCAAGTCTGCTCTTGAAGGTGACCACAGTTGAAGCGTCTATGGCATTCTGAGGAAGTGAGTTCCATCTATGAAACACCCTGTTAGTAATAAAAATACAGCCTGGCAGAGACGTGAAAGTTTTCTCGCGACCGTTTGAGACTGTGTCCTCTAAGCCTTTCGTTCTCATTTATCTGATATCTGTTGTGTATGAGAATGTGGTATATCTCGATAAGATCATTTCGTGAGCGCCTGTCACTGAGGCTATCCAGGTGTAAACACTCGAGGCGTTGGTGGTACTCAAGCTGAGAAAGACCAGGTATAAATTTGGTGTATCGTCGCTACACAGACTCTATCAGCTTGATATCCTTAATGAGGTTTGGACTCCAGACTACAGTTGAAAAAGTCTAATCCACAGCTTACTGTCGCGGGCCTGGAATGATTTTCCAAGGATGTAGGAGGCGGAATTTGCCCTCTTAACTACCGAAGCAGCCTGTTCAGACCAACTCAAGTCTCTTTTTATAATTATGCCCAGGTCGCGCTGGTCGCCACAGGATGTACACGTTGGTTGTCTGGGAAATGGTAAAGCGATTCTGGGTTATTGCTTCCAAGGTGTAGTACCGAGCATTTCTCTTCGTTTAGTGGTATTAACCAAGTTCTGGACCATTCCGTTACCGCGGCCAAGTCGCTGTTCAAGGAAAAAAATATGCAACGAGGTTCAACAGATCTGCTTCGGCTAGAGGGTTTCCGTGGATATTCAAGTCATCAGCGTAGAAGGCGTGTTTGCAGCTCAGTGGTGTTGATAAATCCGCCGTGTATACAAGAAATAACACGGGGCCAAGAACAGTGCCCTGCGGGACGCCTGATGTCACTGCACGAGGAACAGATTTATGTTGGCCGACTCGCACAGAACATGTCCTGTTGGAGAGAAATGCCTCGATCCATTTAAGAAGATATCCGCGGATACCAAAATGCTCCAGCTTGTACAGCAGTCTGCGATGTCGGCACACGGTCGAATGCCTTAGGAAAGTCAAGGTACAGGACATCCACAGGTTGCCTCCTCTCTAGGCTCGCTGTCCAGTCATTAAGGCAGGTTAGGAGGTTTCTAGCGGAGGAGGAAATCTAACATATGTTTGGTGATGATTCTTTCCATTCATTACTTTGGCACAGATTGAGACGAGACTTATGGGTCTGTAGTTGGTAGGATCGAGTTTGTCACCACTTTTGTATACAGATGTTACCAGGGCAAACAGCCAGACGGTTGGCAGGACTGACGACTCAAAAGACGATTGTATTATGTTGAGCAGGGGGTTGTACCAAGGAATGTCTGCAGCTTTGTAAAAAGAAGGCTGTTACGCAGTCTGGTCCCGGGGAAGAGTCAGTGGACAGATGAGATAATTCATAGAGCACACTCTCCTCCGTGAATTCTATCGCTGCAAGAGTGCTATGAGTCCTGGGGGAAGACAGGGTGGGTAGTGGGCCAGGGGGCTCAATGGTGTAAACATCTGAGAAATTCTTGGCAAAGACCTCCGCAGCGTCCCTGTCGTTTTCACATACGGAACCATCGGCACCGCGTATCAGAGGCGTAGAAACAACAGATTGTTGGCTCGTAGTGTATTTGAAGATTGCTTTAGGCCCCTTTCCAAAAGTTGAATCTCATATCGATTTCTGGCGTCACGAATGTCTTTTGACAGACGAATGGATAAGTGTCATGGTAGTCATCGTCAGACAACATTTCTCTATATCTCTGCCATAGCCTGCTTTCACCTTGCAGCGCTCAATAAGTTCACCAGTTATATATGGCTTAGTATTGACGAAACATCGGATGTTAGGTACTAATCTTGACTTTCCCACGTTGTGGTATATTGTGGATTTATTTATAGGCAAAGAAGTGGATAAATGTGCCCGTATTTTATTTAACTTTACTTATTTTAAATATGCCCAGTTACGACTGTAGACGTCGAACCCTATTTTTCAACTTATAAGTGGATTTTAAGTGACAGGCCTAACTCCTAAACATATGAAACAGTTATTTATAATTAATGGAAACTCGAGTGGCAGTACGGACTTACCTATGTTATAGCGTCGTTTACAGTTAGTATTCTTATATAAGTTTTGTGTCTTGTAACTATGGTTGCTTTGCCAATTAGTTGGGCTACAACAATCACCCTACATATATAAGGTATGACCTGTTTAATATTTCGTAACGTTACTGATAGATATCCTGGAGCAGCCCCTGGTAAAGTAGGCATCTATTATTAACCTCTGAGCTCTATTTATTATTAAACTTTATTCCACGATGAATATAACTAACTAAAACATAAAAACATTTATTTTGATAATATTTCCATTTTAATGATTTTTTTACAAAGATTGTGATAAAAATCACAATAATTTTTTAAAAATGTCGAAAGTGGTTATTCCTTTTTTTATTTTATAAGGAATCTTAAAATGCAAAAGATGAGGATGCCCAATGAAAATTTTATTGTTGCCCTTAGTCCAATTTGGAGGGAGGTTGGGGATTAAGTTTGGCTGAATTTAGTAGAATTTAACAAAATATTAGACTCTAAAACTTTCACCTGCTCCAGAACTCTGGGACCACCCGGTATGAAGAAAAGTTGACTAAAGTTATAAAGGTGATTTTCATTATTATATAAGCCTTGCTATATTTGTTTGTTGCCAAAACTCAATAATTGCGAACACGCTTTTGATTTACCTGCTAATGAAAGTCGTCGTTAATTAAACAATGATAAAAAAGTTTTATCCTGGATAATCTCGAGATCCGTTGTAGTGTCGGTATCGGATCTCTTTGCTACGTTCGAACGGCGGAAAATTAGTCTTTTACGCGGACCCGAGGTGTTTTCTCTCGGTTCACCACAGGCGTGTTTATTTTAAACGTGACTTGGGAGACACGTAGTGTTATGGAACACGTAGCGGCCTCACAAAAGGTGCGACTCGAGCGTAGGGAGTCCAACCTGTTGTCCGGTAATGATTTTCTATTTATTATATGCCCCACATCATGCCTTCCCTAGGGGAATTCATTTAACGTCGTTTCACGCCTGTATTGCGGTTAGACGTCGGATAATGGGATTTCAGACAGGGGCGGCTTTAAGGGGTTTCACCAGTGTGACGTGCTAAAAAAGAAAGCATTATTTCGGTTTTTTTTTAAATAACGGGTACACTAATCGATTAGAAACTTTATACGTGACGAAACTTTATTGTACATATCGTCAAGAATATGAAATAATGGTTTAGTTGAGATTTGCGGCTTTTTATACACGCTATAGAGGGCGCTCGATGATGTACGAAAAAAAGTGGCGTTGACAGCATAACTCCAGCTGGAGCCAAATCAAAATTAAAATTATTGAAATATAGGTCATTGGCTATTACGGCATCATATAGAATTTGAAAATTTTGATTAGAAAAAAATGGCGACCGTTTGAAAAAAAAATCGATTTTTTTAATAAAATGTTGCAGTAAATTGTTAATAAAAAAATACGCAATTTAAAAAAAACAACTGTACGATACTGTAATAGGGACGCATTTCCTGAATACAATCCGTGTTGAATCAGGTCAATCGGACAAAAACTGTTCGAGTTATGCTGTCAACGCGGTCTAAAAACATGGTTTTGAGAAACTGAAAAAACAAAACTGAAAAACACGTTGAAACGCACCGTTTCTTTACTTCTCGAAATGGTGTGGCTGACTGACGACTCTAATACACACATACACAAATACACATTTGTATGGTCCCTTAGCTGGTCCATACCCAATTCATACCCAAGTCACGTGGGTATGAATTTCGGCATCCGCGTGGATGAAAAAGGCTGTAAATTGTGCGCATCCATAATGACGCGCTCTGCGCATAAGAACGCACTGGGAGCGTCAGTGTTTGGCGCTAATTTTAAATTCTTCCGAGTCGAATAAAGTTACAGGGGTTGAGGTATGTATTTTTGAGGTCAAGAATTATCGATTAAATCCAAAAAAAAAAACGATTTTTTTTTGTCTCACTGGTGAAACCCCTTAAGGTATGGTACCATATTCCGAGAAAAATGCCCACAATAGTATTATAACAAAGAATAGCCAACAATATTAGTAATAATGTAATTAACTAAAATCTGTTATTCCATGATATACATATATACCTTTTCCTTGCAAAAGCTATGGAGCGATTGTTTAACGCCGAGGTGGAGATACAAACATCGGGCATTCCATATCCAACTAGATAAACGCCAACTCCAAAATTTGACTGAGCTTAGAGGAATGAGTGAAGGTTCAACACATCTATATTTTTAAATATTTTCAGATGCTGTCTAGTAATCTGTGATGATGGATCCAATATGGTTCCTAAAAATGAAAAATGGCGTGAAGGATTGAATAGCCTTCCTTCACTAAGCTATCATCAACAAAACGGTCTCAAAGTAGCCTCAATTGGGGTTTTGAGGTCCATGATTACGAATTTGGAGCCATATGAAGAGATTTTAGGTTGGCAAATCTAATATCCAGCAAAACCAGAAACCACAAAAACTGCTAAATAATAGTACATAATTTAGCAGCCCAAAGGAATATTTTTTTAAACGCACTTACAATTAGAAAGATAGCTTCTTCAATATAGTGTCTGAGAAGGAGAGAAAGAGAAAAAAACTGCTCATTTTCGAATTTTTAGTTACATTATAACTAAATAACTCAACATTAGTTATATTTAGTTACGTTATAACTCATAACTTTTGCATTATATCAGAATTCTATAGAAAAATATACTATTGGAATGTTGCACATCAAGATATGGGTGAAGAACAATAAGTTTATCAAAGTCTTATTTTATGTAACACTTTTGAGATAATAAAGGTGAAGAGTGAGGATGTTATTCCATTTTTCACTCAATTATTTTATTTTCGTCGCAGTTCTAGTGCTATCAATCAATAATGTTGAAAAAAACATTCTAAACGTTTAAAAAATAAATAGGATCTAGCTCTGCTTGGATAACACTCAAAACTGCAAAACTGCGAATCAAAAATGGCGCAAGCTGAATCTGTAGAAGTTTAAATAAAAATACCGGACATCAAGAATGTGTAAACTGTGTGTTCAAAAGTAATTTATATTACAAAACTAACGAGCCATCTATAAAAAAAGTAATCAAAGTGGGCCGAGCAAAAAAGGCGAATATCTATTCTTATTCATACATATTTACATATATATATTCTATCATTTATAATCTTATTTAATTGTCAAGACTGTGACACATTATGTGACAACCATTATTTATTTTATAAATTGTGACAGTCACTTGTCAAGAGTTTGACAATTGACAACAAAATGACGAGCCTTGACATGGCCGTTATTGCCATCTGTCTCGTTCACAGCCAGACTTGATGACTTTTGTGAATGGCTCGTTAAATTTGTTCCAAAAGTATTCAGTCTGCTAACTAGTTTCTTATCCTCGGTTGCCCATATCAAAAGGTTTTTCCTTCACCTGGAAAATATCCGACAGGAACTTGTCTAATGTGAGCTTTCTCTTCTAGTTTTCCTTCCTCACGATTTCCTCACCATTTAGTCCAAGAGATTTAGTAATTGCCTCAATAAATTTTGATACAGTGACGTACCTCTTGTTTTCTAACTGATAACTGAATCATTTTGAAGTTTATTTTCAGTGACCCCACACTTTTTGACATATTTTTATAATAGTTTGGTCACCAATCTTTAAAATTTATAATGTCACGATTTAATAATAAGTCCCATGTGCGTTAAGTGTATAAATGGAACTATTACCGAAACAATTCCCTCTTTCTGTCCAACATTTTTCATGATTTGCTGATAGCAGACGTAAATCAAGCCAAATGTGTCCCCTTTTCCGCTGAATATACGTGTGTGAATAAAATGAATGCAATAGCTATATTAGATTAAATTCGACTAAAACGAAAAGTATCCCTTCCTTCAAATTAGCGAACAAATTTGTACCTATATCCTCAAAAAATTCTTCAAAGCAAAATCACGAAACGGGACTTTTAAAGTTAAAAGATGAAACATACCTAACATTTTTTTATATCTCCATGTCGGAGAATCCAAATAGGCTCTCCGTTTAACCCCATCATGTCAGAATCCGGCCCTAACCTCAAAAATATCTAATCAACGCATTTTACAAGGACAATTTTATAGTAACCTCTACTAAACTCATACTTTCTTCTACAGAAGAGCTTAAGGGTTTCAACTGAGCGCCAATCGCCTATGGAAATGCGGCTAGACACTTTCCATAGGCTTTTAAGTTTAATGCAAAGCGTCTTATGACCCATATTTTTAGCGAAGCACTGTATACATATCTGCAACCACATTTAATTCGAAGAATTTGATAAGAATTGTTATACTTTTGACTGCATTAGCGTGACGAATCGCTCCGCAATGACCATTAATCATTTGAAAGCCAAGCAATTTAAAGTTAATTCACTAGACACGCTATAAAACGTTTGCCATTAGTCTGCTCGTCAACAGTAATTGGAGCGGAACGCGTCGAAATAAACGATAATTTTTTTACGTCTGATTCTAGCAACAACGTCTCTGACAGCCGTGATCGTCTAGTGGTTAGGACCCTACGTTGTGGCCGTAGTAACCCAGGTTCGAATCCTGGTCACGGCAATGTGCGAACATTGTCACGGCGGAGACATTTTTTTAAATAATCTGCGTTTTTTTAGCGCCGTAGAAATGAGACCTGTTGTACTGCAGTTTTATAGCGTTTTATACGCGACCACCTTTTTTTGACGCGACGCTAGATGATTAATGACGTCGCGTCAAAAAAGGTGGTCGCGTATAAAACTGGTCTATTTCAATATTTTTAAAAATCTCAAAAAGTCTCAAAAACTAGAAGGGGATTTGTGATCTTTCTAGCCTAAGCCGATTAAAATCGTACTGTAAATAAAGAAATGGCAGTATCGTTAATTAAGGCTTCTCGAAAAATTGGATCGTTAATTACTTGTAAAATTGTTAACCGATCGAACTGTAATTTTCAGGGTAACTTCTAGTTACAAATAGCTACTCTTTCAATATTTCAAGAATTTCAACCTGATATTCACTTTTTAACTTTTCGAATAAATAAATAATTAAAAATAAGCACTTTTCAGCTTTATTAGCCAATTGTTAGTCAACAATTGCACTTGGAGACTTCGGGTTGGGCTTAAAAAGTTCTAAATTTAATAAGGAAACATGTTCTTAATGGTATGTTATATACCGAAAATGCACAGGAACGGAGTTATATGCGAATATATGAAAATGTTCGCATAAATTGTTTATTTAAACAATGTTCCACACGGATGCTGCTCTACGGACACCGCTCATTGTATTCTACGGGAACAAATTCATGAGAATCCGTAAAAACCTGCCCTGCATGTCGCAAGAATACATAGAACTCCTTGTCTACTGGACTATTGACATAATTCACAAAAATGATTTAAGATTTTTATGAAGAAACTTATTTAGGAAGTTCATCTTGGCGCTCATGGATGTGACTTTACAAATGAAGATGAAAAGTATTAGATTCTCATTGCAGTTTCAGGGGTGTCGACTAACTTGTCTGTCATCTATTAAGAATGACCATTTGGCCCCAGGTCGGATCACAGGAAAGGGACTTTCCCTGCTGTGCCCTCAAGTAGTTTAGCTGTTCGGCTAGAATATATGTTCAGTGGTTCCTTCAGACACTGTTGTGAGTACGACTAATTTAAATTTACCACTATTTACCTGCTAAGGTTAGGCTAAATATTTCGGATAGTATATAAGCAAGTTTTGCATGGTGAAAGTAGTACTCACTGTCTGAAGAAATGTCACCGAAAAATTAATTTCTTTTTTTAACAATAACATGAATCTTTATTTTATTTAAATACTTTGCATTTCATCACACATAACTTGAAAAAATATTTGTCCAAGAAAAAAAAACTGATAAACCAAATAAATTACAGTTACAATCCATTCAAACATCTAAACTATTGCGAGGAAGGAAACAAATGAAATGTGAACAAAACCATTCGCTTGTTTTTTCGGTTTTTAGCAGTCAATTAGGCACTGTGCTGTAATTTTGCGGGAGCAATTTAATATTGATTCTGCCGCATTAAAATCTAAAAGGCAATTTGAAAAACGTGCTACACAATTTCCACCCTCCGTCGCGTGGAAAGTCGTGTGCACTCTGAAACACGTAGGTACGCGTCGGACGTCGCTTCCATTAGTTTCGCAGTGGCTGCGTCGCTTCCATTATCGCAGCGGCTGCCGGCAAAAACCTCAAAGGACCAGCGCGGTCATTCCCGAGGGGCTAATGAAAATCGGCTATTAATATTGGCGATAAAAACGCGCAAACCGAGCCGCGTATTTCAACCCCGTAATTTTATAATCGGCTTTCTGGCAGCTCGCCAGTCGGTGAAGGGGGCACGGGGAAGAGGTGATCTTTAATATCTAATATATCCCATGTCTAAACAACTTATTTTACCATGTCATACAATTGACAAAGGACTGGTATGCTGTAATAAAACAGAATGGTTACGAAACTATTATAATGTGTCCATAGCGTGCAAGAACCCTTGGCATGTATTGAATGGTCTAGACGGGTCTGGGTGTTTGACCGCAACGGCCTCAGGAGCATCTTAAAACGGATTCACGGCCACGGATTTTGTACCAGAGAATTGCACGGAAACGTCAAAAGTTGAATATGAATTGTCATTTTTTTATATGGGTCTTGAATATTTTGGGCCACTAGTCCAAAGGCTATAACGTCCTCGATGTTTTCTTTAACGACAACCCTTATTCTTTATGATAGAACTGGAAAGAGCACTGTTTTTCACGTACAGTGTGGAGTAGGTCACACAAGAACACTTTTAATACTCATACTAAGTTGAAAAAACTAAATCATTTTAGTTAAAAAACTAACAAAAAAGAAATTTTTTTATACGGGTTGTGATTTTTTTGAGCCACTAGTCAAAAAGATATGATGTCTTCAATGTTTTTTTAACGACAACTCCTATTTTATATGATATAACTGGAAAGATCACTGTTTCGAATGTACAATGTGGGGTAGGTCACATAAGAACACTTTTAATACTGGTCTTTAAAATTAAAACAACTAAATCATTTTAGTTAAAAAATTAAGTAAATTTTTTCTAGGGGTCTTGATTTTTTTTGAACTACTAGTCAAAAAGCTATGACGTCTTGAATGTTTTTTAAAGATAACTCCTATGTTTTATTATACAATTGGAAAGAGCGCTGTTTTTCACTTACAGTGTGGAGTAAGTCACATACAAACTCTTTTAATACTCGTCTTTAAAGTTAAAAAACTAAATTTACTAGATATGAGAGAAAATTATCAACAATAACTACCGAAAAATGGGGTGAATCGCAACTTAAAGGTGAATAATAACAGAAATGGTGAACGTAATTCATAAATTTCTGGAGAATTCAAATTTGAATCAGAGACTTGTTTTTGCACAGTTGCAGATTCAGATTTGGATTCTCCAGAAATTTATGAATTACGTTCACCATTTCTGTTATTATTCACCCTTAAGTTGCGGTTTTGCGAAAACATATTCTGGATCTGCACACAACGTTATCAGTGCAGAGAGTGACCTTGTGTTATAATATAAGAAATAGTAATACTTTGCACCAGTTAGGATATCGTCAAAGAAATAAGTACCAAGACCTCTACCTAAGAAACACCAAGCATTCACTTTTTGGGTGTTGAGTATTATACGAGTACTCTATCGTCCAATGAGATTTTCCGTAGCCCACTACTGACAATTCTACCTTTTTAACTAAGCCGTATAAAATAAAGGTCATCAGAAAAAATGATCCATTTTACAGTAAAAATGATCCAAGTTATCAGTGTTATCATCGGTATTGTATATTTCTTGCATTTTCTGGAAAAACTGACTTCGCGGATCAAAATTTTACCATTTCTTGACCAACGAGTTGCCAGTAAGGGTAAGTTATGTACATTATTATTTCATTTACATTATTTAATAATAAATACTGTAAACACTGTGCCCTCACCATACGAAGAAATAACGAACGTAAAACAAAATAGTACTGAATGATTTCTAAATGCTGGAAAACCTGACGTTTTTAGCAGGCTTATAAACAATCTGACCTTACCTAGTTATTTTCGACATTTCCAAGATTTTCCACGAGGTCTACTTTCTTAAAAACCTCCATATTCGTTAAAAAAAGTGATCATTCCAGTTCCGTCATAAAAATAGTTGTTAAAAAAATACCGATTTTTTTCATGCTTTTTGGCAGGTTACCGCAAAAAAATAAAGACGAGTATCTACCCACTGGGGAACAGCTGTTTTGGTGCCGAGGGTTTTTGAACTGATTCTATATCAGTTTGATGTCCTGAATTCAAATATCGTATTCATTTTTCCCTATCAGCTCCAGTTTTTTAAGATATACAATTTTAGAGAAATATGAGTTCTATGATTTTAACTCAAATCTCAAGTGTAATAAACAAAAGTAGATTCGAATTTTTTATTTTATTTATACCAAATACAATCTTAAGTCAAACTTACAAACAAAAAAAAAAAACATTAAAGAAATCAAATATAGTCACTCGACACTTCTAAAACTTCTTTTCCGCGACATTCTTGAATGTTTTTTCAAACAGTCCCTCTTTAAACTCCAGCAGTAATCTGCCATCATGTGGATGTCCCATCTTCCTTGGTAGCGGTCCTCCATAATTTTAATATCTTGGTGAAATCTTTCACCTTGTTCCTCACTCATGTCTCCTAAATTTTCTGGAAACCGGTCCAAGTGGCTGTCTAGATAGTGTACTTTTATACTCATATTGCACCTAATGATTTAAAGCTGTTCAGCATCTTGTTAACAATTTCAACATAGTTTTCAGCTTTATGTTTGCCTAGAAAATTTTATACAACTGCAACAAATGATGTCCAAGCTTCTCGTTCAACTTCATTCATTGAATTTATGAAGGCAGGATCTTTAATTAATTGTCTTATTTGTGGGCCGTCAAATATCCCTGCTTTGAGTTTTTCTGTGCTCAACTGAGGCATTTTTACCCCTATATATTAAAACAAGGCCCATCCTTATCAAGAGCTTTTTACAAATTGCTTCATTAAGCCCAACTTTATGTGTAACGGAGGAAGAATGATTTTTTCTCTTTCAACCAAAGCGTCGTTAATGACATTCTTTTCCCCAACGTCCATGTTTTTCTCTCAGAGGCCAATCTTTTCTAACCCAGTGGTGTGTTTTGTCCCTACTATCCCAAAGGCACAAGAAACACGGATATTTTGTGTAACCACTTTGCTGCCCAAGAAGAAAGTTCACCATTTTTAAGTCTACACATATCAACCATTGATGTTCGTGATACTTTATCTTCTGCAAGACTAAAGCTATTGTGTTATATTCTTCTTTCAGTTTCGTTGAGTGAGCTAACGGTATTGAACCATATTTATTCCCATTATGTAGAAGGCATTTTAAACTTCGCTTTGAACTGTCAATAAATAGGCGCCAATCATCTGGAATATATTCAGAAAGTCCCATTTCTTTCATGAGTCCCCTAATTTCGTGACAAAATACAAGATTGTCTTCTTGAGAAAAGAATGGTAGCAGATCTTTTTTCTCTTGTACGGTAAAAGGTAATTTTGGTTCCTTGTTCCAGTAAATTTTTGTCGTTTAACCTAGAAGCCAGTACTTCAGCAGCTTTTTTTCGATAAATTGAGATCCCTGGTGAGATCATTTAATTCGTTTTGATTGAAGCGTTGAGGAACTGAAGACGTCCCCTCACTAGTCACTGTTAGTTTCATTAGCATCGGAAGAGCGATCAGAGGGACAATGTTCGTTATCAGAGATATCTGGTAGCTCATGAAATGTTGGAATCGGTATTTCATCTGAGTGCGGGATAGGGCGTATTGCCGAGTCTAAATTGGGATAGGTCCATTTATGGCGGTTATTTCGATTGATTCCATTAATATTTGCTAAACAGAAATAGCAATCATCGAAGTGGTTTTTTGGTTCTCTCCAAACCATTGGTACGCCGAATTTCAAACATTTTCTTTGCCGGTAGTCCACTGCCGTAATTGCTCTGTGCAAGTTTTACATACAAGATGCGGGGCCCACGTTTTGTCCTGATCACCAAGCTTAACTCCAAAGTATGCCAAATATGCTTGCTTCACAAAGTCAGTAATAGCTCGTCTGTTTTGTTGGAACATGTATTCTCCGCATATATAACAAAACACATCAGGTTGATTGACACAACTTCTTCTTGAACTGGACGCTGAACTCATTTTAATTCTGTTCAATAACACAACACTCTTTTCTTAACAGAAAATAACACGCCGAATTCGATCTACTCTCTTTAGCAAGAAGGCACAAACTGACGAGACTTACCTGAGTTGGGGGTATAAAAGGGTCAGTTCAGGTACCTGGGAGGCAATGTTTCCACTATTTATAGATTTACCTGGAATTTACTCATTTACAGACTGACAATAAAACAATTGCACCTACATTAATGATTATAAAATAATTTTAGAACTCTCAGAAACCAATAAACTGCATAGAAACCAGATATGTAGATAAATTTATGTATCTAAAAAAGTAGAGCTGATAGAGAAAAACGGATTGCACCTATAGATTTAGCTTCCCAAATATCAGTTAAAATCAGGTCTAAAATCCCAGGCACCAAAAAAAAAAATTTTTTTTTTTGTTCCCCTGCTATCTACAAATGAGAACTCATATGTATATTTTGAAGTGTCAGAGCGATATTTCCGAAAAAATCTATGAAGTTTTTATGCACAATTGTGCGGAAGCACTGTATAAACTATCCAGGGCACATAGCTGACAGTTACAATTATTCTGATTCGCTATGAATATTATCGAATGTAAATATACAGTGCGTGTCAAAACTTCCGGGATGGCTGGATAACTCGAGAAATACGCCTCCTAGAGAAACATGACCTTCACAAAAGTTGTAGGATTTTTCCATGGCAATTCAATTGTGACCTTGAATTTGATCTTGACCTTGAAGGTTATGTCAAGGTCAAGTCGGGTTTAACAAATAAGAACTCCTATTTTTAACACCGGGAATAAAAAGAGAGTAAAATTTTACAATCTAATATGACCAACACCTGGTATTTGAGCTTCAAGGCTATTCCAAGGTCGAATACAATTGAGACATTAGGAGTTTGATGATATATAGGTATCCCAGAGAAAAATGACAGTCATAAAAGTTGTAGGATGTATGGAATGACAATTAAATTGTGACCTTGAATGTGACCTTGACCATGACCTTGAGGTCATGTCAAGGTTATGGTCGTACTTACTCAATTTTATTAGTTTTTGTGGGGTTATTTCAAAGGTAGGGTGTACAAAACAGCCACAAAATTTACAAGAATTACGACAACGCATACTAGACGAATGCGATGTCATTACAGATGAGTATTTCATGAACGCAATCAACTGTTATAGCAATCGATTGGCTACTGTCAAGAGGTTAACGGAGCACAGTTTGATCACTTAAGTATTGTAATAATTAAGACTTGACGAGTCTTGCCTTAGCCAGCTGGACAGTAAAGGGTTTTGCTTTAGATGGCTAGATAGGAATTAGATGGCAAAATTTACAAGAATTACGACAACGCATACTAGACGAATGTGAGGTCATTCCAGCTGAGTATTTCATGAACGCAATCAACTGTCATTGCAATCGATTGGCTACTGTCAAGAGGTTAACGGAGCACAGTTTGATCACTTAGGTATTAAGTGATTAAGACTGGACGAGTCTTGCCTTAGCCTTTGGCTAGATAGGTCTTCATATTGGTCAAATTTTTTCTGTGATGCGTATTCATTAAGCTTCAGTGCTTCAATTGTATTTGACCTTGAAATATCCTTGAAGGTCAAATCCCAAAGATTTGGTCAAGGTCATAATCGATTGTAAAATTTTCTGCTCTTTTTTTTCAGATGTCAAAAATAGGGGTACCATTTGGTAAAACGGACTTAACGTTGACATAACGTTCAAGGTCATGGTCAAGGTCAAATCCAAGGTCAACATTGGATAGCCAGGGAAAAAATTCTACAACTTTTATGAAGGTCATTTTTTCTAGGAGGCCTATTTCTCGAGTTATCCAGCCGTCCCGGAACTTTTTGACACGCACTGCATATTGAAATGCATCATGCTGCAACCACTTATAGCCCAATCAACGGGGAGAACCGGTCACTAATTGTTATCAGCAAATAAAAAATATGGTCGTATAGAGATACAAATTCTAAGAAAGATAGCGTTTTTTGCGACTCGAGTTTTAATGGCGAACATACCCAAAAAAATTCGCAAAAGTAAAAAAAACGTTTTTTGCAAATTAAAAAAAAGCGCCAAGTCCTGCACAAGATAGTTAAATTAGAAAGTTGTAGGTCTTAAAAATGCGCGTCGAATGAGATCTGAACGAAAAAAATCGGTTCATAAACATTTGAGAAAAATTAAAAAAAAACGGCAAAATTCGCGTTTTCGTATTTTTGCTGTATAAATTCCAATTTTGTGTGAACAGACACTTGTTAACTACTGTTAAAGCTTTCTTGAATTTTTGAAAAAAAGGGTCATGTTCCGCTTGTCTTGGACTATATTTGTAGTTAACAGGATGTATGTTCAAACAAAATTGGAATTTATACAGCAAAAATACGAAAACGCGATTTTTGACGTTTTTTTAAATTTTTCTCAAATGTTTATGAACCGATTTTTTTCGTTCACATCTCATTCGACGCGCATTTTTAAGACCTACAACTTTCTAATTTAACTTTCTTGTGTAGGACTTGAAGCTTTTTTTTATTTGCAAAAAACCGTTTTTTTTGACTTTTGCGAATTTTTTTATGTTCCCCATTAAAACTCGAGTCGCAAAAATCTTTTTTAGAATTTTTTTCTCTATACGACCATATTTTTTGTTTGCTGATAACAATTAGTGACCAATTTACATGGGGGCTTTCGCTCGTTGATTGGACTATTACTGGTGTTACCTGCATCTATTCGGTTGCCTAAGAGTGTTCGTTTGTTCCAGGAGCTGGTGTCGAGCAACACGAACCAGCGGAACTGGCGCGGCATCCTCATTGCGCTTCTGGTTATCGTCGTAGTGCTGGCGCTGATCGTGACTTCCGTGGTCCTCCTGACGCCGCCGGACGAGGGTCCCCGCGTGAAGGGGGGCCAGGTTCAAGCTGCAGGACATCCTCAGTCATGAATTCCAGCCGCTGAGGTTTAACGGGACTTGGGTCTCAGGTCAGTACCTAACCCACCAACCGAATAGTAATGTGACAATGACTCAGACATAAAAAAAGTGTCCGAGAAACTCCGATATCCCTTACGTATTTTAATGTGCTGAATCCTAATCCGGTGTCAGAATTGTTTCGTATTCCTCAGATGCTCCATCATAGCCAAGGACCCCGCACAAAACCAATGGAAAGTGGGTCCCGGTCGATTTGTCTAAACATTGATTATATACCTGTATAGATCTCGACTTTTTGAACAAGAGTTCTCACGTACCAAAAAAGATCCTATGATTACTATTCAAGATATAGAGGGATGAAGGTTGATTATTTGGCTATATTACTGAATATGCCTAATGTATTTTGCAGATCATAAACTCGGGGAATTAGTAGTCTGCAAGAAATCTTTGACGGTTGAAAGGATGAAACTTACAAGGTCATTTCTAGGTCATTCCTGGCCATGTAGATTTTTTTAGCAGGAACCAATATTTTCCATCCAGAAGAATGAATCTGAAACGCGGTTGAACATCTTGACAATGAAAATTAAGTTTCGTGGTCAAGGGCAAGTAAACAGACATGACCTTTGGGTGAGATCGGGTAGCCAATTGACTTTATATTTGAAGTTGCTGGAACTTTTCACATATGGCCACATTAGAAAACAGTGATTTACATGTAAACAATTAACTTGACCTTGAATTGACCTTGTAAGACTCATGGTCATGGCCAATATAATATCTCTCAACACCTACTGTCTATAAACTTTTTTTATTGAAAGATTTCCTGCAGACTACTTATTTTCCGAGTTTATGATTTGTAAAATACATTAGACATATTCAGTAATATAGCCAAATAATCAGCCTTCATCCATCTATATTTTGAATCCTAATCATGGGATCTTTTTTGGTACATGAGAACTTTTGTTCAGAAAGTCGACTATCAAATAATCAATTTTTAGACAAATCGACTGGGACCCTTTCTTTGAACCCCGCACAAAACACTTTCCAATTGTTTTGTGCGGGGTCCATTGAGGGTTGGTAGATGGTTCTGCAGTAATGTCTGGTTAATATATTACTATTGAGCCATTCCCTCGAAGGTTCCAATTCTCCTCCTGTATGATATTAATGAATAAATAATTAAAATCCCTTTCGAATTTTTCTACTAAAAATTTATAGGGGTAGCTACCCCTTAAGAGGATGATGCGAGGGCTAACATTGTTAAGTTTTGATTTGGATTTGTTATGTTTTGATTTGAAAATAGAAACACACCTATTTCAGGATTAATCTTAAAAAGTTAATAATGCCAAGAATAAATTTATTCGCTACTTTTGCCGCACACTGTAGATATAGGACGAACAAATTGCCGTAAGCATATAGACTCACAATTATGTAGACGTATTTTTCTTTAAGAAAATAACTTCTTGATAATTAAGAATAGTTTTATTTTAGTAAACATAAAATGACGACTAATGGCAGTCAGATTTCGTACAAATGTTGAAAAAAAAACGTGTTTTACATGTTTGTTTGTCCCTTGATCAGTTTTTTTATTGTGAGAAAAAATCGTTATATTATTAGCCAGAGGACTTTTAAGGCAGATATCTTTTTTTCGACGTTATAAATGGGTCAGAGTCATTTCCGACAGCAGACAATAGCTATTCCAGGCAAAAAAAAAACTAGACAAATATCGGACATTAAATGGTGACCTTGAGTCCATAGAGCTTTTGTCTGAGAATTTCCGTTTTATACGCCCACATCTCCCTATTCCCAGTAGTAATTCAATTTTTAGGGGGAAATAATTTATTACATGGATCCCGAACAAAAATAGGTACATATAAACAAATATATCAAGTGTTATCGCTGCAGGGTTGGACTATTCTACAGGGTAGGATTTGGGAATATCAAAATGTGAAAGGAGTAAGGTTATTTTATTTTAATACAATTACTTTAAATAATTTTTGATAAGGGAGGAATTTTTAATTAAAGGAGATATAAATAAAAACTCTAGTTAACTACGGTGATATACAGGGTGTTTATTTCTCTTTATGTACGAATCCGCACAAGGCATATTTTTTAAAGATAATTAAGGAGTACGTTTATTTTATAGTAATACAATTACTTTAAATAATTTGTAATACGGAGGTATACAAATAAAAACTCTATTTAACTACGGTACTATACAGGGTGTATATTTCTACAAATCCACACAACCCTTATTTTTTTCCCTTTTTCAAGATGATTGATTAATTTTTTTAAGGACATATCGAAAACTGCTTCTACCATCGCTTTTAAGACGGAGGCCCATGGTCTGATATGATTTCTTTATTCCTCCGATTTTTTTTTATTCAAGATTTTTTTTATTTAAATTACTCGTATGAATCCATAACATTAGTCAGGACTCCATAAAACCCCCCTACACGAAATTTGAATGAAAAATATACGGTGTTTCGGTCTATACGATTTCAAAGTTGGGCAAAATATCGAATTTGAAAGCGGCTAGACGAGTCAAATATGCCATGGAATTAGGTACGTCAAGATAGTTAAATATTGTCTGGAATCACTTAAACTTACTTTTGACGTAACGGTAGTAGCCAAACAAATATTTTGTTGTCTATTACCTACTGTAGAATAAAACACTTTTTTCCTGCGCAGTAAGATAATTAAATGCTATAATTTTTACAGAAGCAGACAACATCTATTAATACAAGAACTCTCAAGTTTAATCATGGCAAATATGATTTTTAAAAAACGGTCATGAATTTCAGGGGTATAAAGATATTGTAGCAGGCCATGGAGCTGCATCTCAAAAGCGACGATAGGGTTGAAAAAAGCAGTTTTCAATGTATTTTAAACAAAAAAAAAAAGCTTGATCGATTATATTATATTTAAAAATGAGGATTTTATGAAATTGTAATGAATAAAAGTAGACAAATGTGTATACATTTTTTTCAGTTATGTGTTTTTACCGACTAGCTAGCATATATAAAAAAGGTAATGTTAGCTATTATACACTCTGTTAATAACAAGGTAATTATTTAATGCTTCTTAAGATCAACATTCTGTAACTTGATTTCTACGTAACATATTTTAGATGTCATTAAAAAAAGTCAGGATTAATCCTCTCAAAGATTTTCTATACAAAACTGAGTAAAATCTCTAGGACAACGATTATTAGTGAAAAACAGAATATTAGTTTTTCGGCACTAAAACCACATGATAGTTATAGTTTTAAAGCTGAAAATGAAACGTTTATACACATGTCCCAGAATGATCTACAAAAGTCATAATTCATATACTAATATATGTACAGCGAAGGGCTATATTTTTTAAATTGTCTCTCAAAGGCCTGTTCAAGAATATAAAACGGTATAGGGTGTTCCATTAAAAAAAAAATAACATTGACAGCGGTACATGAAACTCGAACGCCCTGTATACTTTCAATATTTCCTGAGAAACTTTAAACTGAAAATAAAAATTGACGTTTCGAAGCATTTCGTTCAAATACTCTACCAATAAAACCCGAGTCTTTAATTTTGTTCCACACTGTATATATAGGAGGAATATTTCCACTTTTCCTTAGTGACACTCAGACATAATCTTAAAACCTCCCATCTAAACCATCCCCATTTAAATGCAAATAAACCAGAAATGGTTACCGGTAAGCATGAAGAGCGAGAAATTCCTTCTTTAGCGGAGCAAGATAAATGGGTTTAATTAAGCTGATGATACCACGTGACATATGAAATAATTCTAAACGCCAGAGTAATTTGTAGGAACCAAGAAAAAATCGCAATTAATACAAAAGGTGTGTCCGGCAAATCTTGAATAATATTGAGAATGGCTCAACATTTTCAGTAAATCGGGTGCCTCAAAATGATTTATACAAGTCATAACTCCTCTATTATGTAATAAAGATATCCATAAAGCGATGTAGATTTGTTGTCGGAGTGTTAGTCAGAACTAAAAATGCATCCCCCGCAGTGCCACCCTGAATTTAATTTATTTTTCGAATAACTCTTACTATGAAACTGCTCATATCATTATTTTTATACAATAGTACCCGTATACTATTAAAAACAAAAAAAAAAAACGTTTAAATAAGCTCCAAATGGCTGCCATATTCAGAGTTTTCGACTTGTAGAGTGTATGTGCTGCAGTTCCGTCTTCTGAAACTGCAGTAAGAATTTCAGCTGGATTGCTTAATGTGTATTGAAGCAGTAGCGGCCGCAGTGACAAAACATGACACGTTTAAAGTTTGTAATTCGAATTCTGGAGAACAATTGTAGTTATGATTCAACCGGTATGTCAGTGTTAGAACATCCATTCCTCATCTTGAAAAGACTCCAGCTGAGCTATCATATCCTCTCTCCATCATCCCTCCTTCCTGTTAAATCCATTAGACTCGAGTATGACTTGTAATTTTCATAGAAACTTCTTGCTTTGATCCGCTGAAGTTAGTAAAGATTAAATTTTATAAATACTTTGGTAGGCTTAGTAAATATGTATGCGCTATGCTCTTAGCAGATAAATAAAGATAAACAAATTATACAAAGTACATCACTCTCAAGGTTACTAAAAAGCGACTATACATACATGTTTATATAAACATGTTATATTCATCTTGTTTGCTTAGGAAGAACTGCTGAAATCCTTTTTAAGCAAAGAGGTAGGAATTCTAATCGCTGAAACGTTACAAAAACGTTACAAAAACCAAAATATGAATTTGCATGGAACAAATTCTTTAAGTTAAAATGATATATAATCACGATTTATACTTAAAAGGTATAACTCCGTGCCAGATCAAATATGATATTTGAAAAAGCTTCAACACGCCTACGGAAACAGTGATTTCGCAAGAGCCCAGGTTTTCGGTGGTTTAAGGCATTCTCAGATGGAATAGAGTCAATTCAAGACGAACCACGTAGCGGAAGGCCTTCATCTTCAAGAACCGATGAAAATGTCGATATATAATGGAATCTTGTGCATTCTGATCGTCGGTTGACGACAAGAATGATCAGGGAAGAGTTAAATTCTTAATCAGGAGAGAATGGTGTCTTGACTTTTTTGGAATCGATTGAAAATGATCCTCATTTTATGCAACTTCTTTTTATCATTCATTTTATGGAACTCGTCATTACTAGTGATGAGACTTGGGTGTTTGAGTACGATCCGGAAACCAAGCGCCAAAACACTCTTCACGGCCTAAGCGTCAAAGCACTCTTCACGGTGGCACACTTCAAGCTCTCCAAGACAGATCTATAACAGATATATATCTATCTCATCAAGATAGCCAGGGAATCGTCCACAAAGAGTTTGTGCCTCCAGGCCAAACAGTAAATCAACACTTTTACGAGAGGTTCTTGAAAAACCTGGAAAAGGGGTCATGCGTGTGAGACCAAACGTCAAGAAAAACTGTATGTTGCACGACAATGCGTCTTGTCACACAGTTATGTCACTAAATGAGTTTTTGGTCACTAAAAACATTCCTGTGGCTCCTCAGCCTCCTTATTCACTTGAAAAGTTCTGACTTTTTTCTCTTCCCGAGATTGAAAAATCACCTCAAGGGACGTCATTTTGTGAACATAGAAAACATACAAACGGCTGTAACCCACCAGCTGAAGGCTATTACAGCATATGAGTTCCACAACTGCTATGTGGAATGGAAGAACCGCCTTCAGCGCTATGTGGCTTCCCAAGGAAGTTATTTTGAAGGAGACAATACTCGATTGTAATTCTATTAGAATAATTTTTTTTAAATCACTATAATTACTTAATGTACACACCTCGTATATATACATATGGTCAAGTTTTTTTATGCCCTATGAGCAGACTTAGGCAAAAAACAAACGTATAATATCGAAATCAAGCTACAAAGGAGTGGTAACCGCAGCAAAATAAAATCATTTTTGTTGGGTTTGGCTTACCCCTCAAATTCAGTCTTACTAGTCAGGGTCACCAACTACATTACTGTTATTAGTCTGAGGGTAAAAATAGCATAAGTCTCGTCATTTTGCTTAATGCTTCCACAATAGCCTTTCGCACAAATGCGAGAGTAGAAATACATTTATTTTTATTGCTTTGTTTTTCTAGAAAACTAATGCAAGCCTTTTCGTTTTTAGATGAAGAGCTAATCTACAAAAACCAATGGGGTGGAATCAGTATAATGCACGCGTCCAATCTCTCTGTGAGAACACTCATGTCCAATCAAACTTATGTAAGTATTCCAGGTTTTTCTTTGAAGTGAGTTATCGCCTTCTAATCAAGTTAAATTGTCTTATAATTAGGTTATATAAATAAAGAGAGGGATCAATATTTTATTATGTAATTTTATGAAGAAAACATAATTGTTTGGTTTGCATTCTATTAAGGCACCCTTTTTTAAATATAAGCAGTAAAAACCAAGAGATGTGTAAATGTGACAAGAAACGGGTGCTGGACTTAAAAATGTAATTCCTTCTTGTGGAATACGGCCTTAATAAATATGTAAGGTGTTCTATATGTTAAGTTCAAATTTGGAGCCAAAGTAAACAAACAGTTGGTTTTTGAAAGTTTCGAAACATTAAGTAAGGATAGTAGAATAAGGACAACGGTCCATCCCACCAGTCCACCGTTTGCTCTGATAAACAAAGACTTACGGTTCAGTGAACCGTGGCAACAAATTTGGTATAAATAGTGCAAGTGTGTAGGCGAGAATTTAGTTTTAATCTTCTCCTGAAGGTGCCAACTTGGTTGACGAAACGCGCGTCGAGAAATGTATAGTAGTTCGGTGTTTCGTGGAAAACGTCAGTTTTTTGTTTCTACGCCGACCCCCCAGGAATAAATAAGTTTAAATCAACAGTGTTTTTATTTTAAATTATCTACAATGGATGGTCGAGGGGTTCTCTTGCATGGCCACCTGGATCTCTCAACCTTAGTCCTCTAGATTTTTGACTTCTGAGCGTACATAAAATATTTAGTGTATACATAAATTTCACCAAACAGGAATTCCAAAATCAACACCAAACAGGAATTCTTCTAGCGTATTCAGAAAGCTATCCATCAATTACGAGAAAACAAGCGTTTCTCCATTCAAAAATTTCATCCATTGACATACGAGTATTCTTATATTCAGGCTTGTATTCAGCAAAAAGGAGGACACTTTCAAAATTCATTTGTTATTATTTTTTTGGACACAAATCTGTTTATTTATTAGCTATAAAAGTTCATAGGCCTGTAACTTTGCAACGAATGGAAGTCGACCTATCACTCTGAACGTAACGATACGGAACACCTTATATGAACGGAGAAGCTGATATAACTAATCATTACTATTATTGTCATTAAAACTTACAGATCAAGCTAAGGGCTAACTAGGTCTTAATTGTTAATATATTTTTACATTATCATTGGTATTATCTTTTAATCGATTTAGTAGTCATAGATGGAGTACTGCTAGACGACGTTATAAATAAGGTCCGGAAAAGTATGCTGTCACGCAGAGCCGGCACTGTACAACTCTACGATAATTAAAATATAAACCGTATTTTTTAAGCGCATATTTCTTGCCCCTCTATACCCATGCCATTGTCCGTGCGTAGAATGTTATCCCGAACGAAGGCTTCACGGGAACCCAAGACTCTATAAAACAGTTTATCCGTAAGACAGTGAGCTATTCCGATAGCGACCTGCCGGCGCGGCGGTGTAAACGGGTCGACCGCCGCATTGAAAACAATTTTTTGTCGCGAGTTAGTCACTCGTGAATTCGTGTACTGTATTTACGTATTACTATTACTAATTTTGTGTGGATTTATGCAATAATGGCATCACAAAAATATACCTGGTATGGTTAGAAAAGAGGATTTTTGGTTCCATTTATTATTATTATTATTAACAGGCATTAAGGGCAGATATGTTTAACACCTATTATGCCTAAATGGTAAAAACGATAAAAAGACATAAACTTAAGCTACACTGTGCTAACTTAACGTACATTTCAAATATAACATATTAGGAATATGTCAATTTACGTATAAAGCAATAATTACATTGACATGTGTATATAAATATATACCTCGCAAAACATAAAATAGCAGTAAATGTGAAAATTATACCAATGTGAACCAAGATATTGAAATTAAATGTTGAACCAGTTTCTGAGAACTAAACTTAACAAGAAATGCTTCATACAGGTAGAATTAAGCTTACAAAATAAAATTTGTGCATAATGTTTTGCGAATGTAGCCTTGCGTGAAACGTAGTTGACAATATTCACTTTACACGTTTTTTTTGTCAAATATGTATTTGATTTTCCATTGACGTAGCGTAGCCATTCATTGAGTAAAACATATTTACAGAAGACATATCAACATGTCATGGGAAATATCAAAGCAGAATTACGTAATTTTATGTGGCTAACAGTGGACAAAACAACAGATTTTGCGGTAATAAGGTCGTTAATGCCCTCGATATTGATAGCTAATAAACGGGTTTTGCAAACAATGGCTAAAAGTATAGAAATAGTAGTAACATGTGTGTTGTCCTCTGTAGATGTAAAAAATAATGTACTGATGTTAGTGACAACAAAAAACTGTTAGTAATACAAACAACTGAAAATAATGTGCGTGTTGTGTCGTCCTTTGTCCATGTGAACTATTTTGAATCTGCACTTTAACTTCAGTAGATGTGGAACTGTTAAGATGTGGAACTGAAGAGGTGGATATGAAGCAGGACGTAAGTGGGATATAAATGAGAGTAAGTGATGTGTATTAATAAATCTGATTTTGGAGTAAATTTATAACTTTGAGAACAGAGAGAAAGGAAGGATTTCAGAAGATAGTTAATCAACAAATTCGTCAACAATGTAGGTATTTAAAACACAAAAAAGTTAATTTTTGTTACACAATCCACTAAAAAGCATAGGTCGAATTAAGAGGTTACCTATACAATTTCCATTTCACATTTAGAAATTTAAATTATACAGGATTTCTCGATAACAATTTCCTTTCAGCTTAATTGTAAATATTAGTGACGATTTAATCCCAATATATGTATGTTGATGCTGAATAGTGTTTTTACACTCGCATGACCCAAATTGAAAATCAACTTAAATACAACAATGATGATGTATCGACGTTGTATATTATGCACCTGTTGGTCTAGTTCTCTTCGATAGTAATGCAAATTAATTCGGAGTGGCCATTGTTAACCGTGTAATTGTGTGAGCTAACGCCAAGCTACCGGATGTATGTGTTGGCCTTTTGATAAATTATACTCTTTCAGAGAATGTTTAACCGAAAGTCTCACGAAATCCATTTTTCTTGATTTGAAACATCGCAATATATTACGAAGTAAAATGAATATCCTCGTCATTATTTATATCCTATCAAACTAATGTCTACGTGTTTTCTATTAATTTCTATATTGATAATACATGCGAATATGCAGTGGCGGATCATGCTAAAAAATGTGGGGGTGCGAATGAACAGTTATGAGAAATATGGTGCAATTAAATTTAATTGACCATATTTCTCATAACTGTTCATTCGAAATTTTAATTTTTCGAGGTCGATTTCCGAAAGTTGGATATTTTAAAGTTATTAAAAAGATTTGTATATTTATGTACTGTTTAAAATTTCTTGTTATTATGTTACAGTAGGTAGCGCAGTGTTACATTATTATAAGAGAAAGTCAACAGGATGATCTTTGTTTCATCTGCAATTATAGATAAATAGTCGGTTTCTTTTGCTTTTTGCTTTTGCTTTTACTGTTGTTTCTTTTGACAGAGTGAACTTACAAGGATAAGGTTTTCACCAGTCGATTTACTTTTTCAAAAAGTTTTTTTCGTGCTGTGTTAAAACTGTGTTACTTGTCCTACAGGGTGTTTTTAAAATATTGTCAATTTCAACATTAAAATTCATCACTATTTTGAATACAACACCCTATTCTGTTCAACAAAAGCTGAATCAGAATTTTTTGGAACATCCAAAACACGATGTTTTAAAAAAAAACAAATTACTAACCCATTTTGAAAGTAAGTGTAACAAATTATACATGTTTGGAAAGCGGAAGATTGCAGCTTTTATTTGGTTTAAACAGATATAGGGTGTTGAGTTCAAATTAGTGGCGAATTTTAACGTTGAAACTGACCATATTTTAAAAACACCCTGTAGGACAAGTAACAAAGTTTAAACATAGCACGAAAAAAACTTTCTGAAATAGTAAATCGACTGACGAAAACCTCATCCTTGTAAGGTCACTCTGTCAAAAAATATTTATGATCAAAATGGGCCAGAATTTCCCTGGGACGTCCAAAACACGATGTTTTTAAAAATCAAATTAGTATCCCATTTTGAAAGTAAAGTGTGACAAACTATACATTTTTGAAAAGCGGAAGATTGCAGCTTTTATTTGGGGTAAGAGATATAGGGTGTTGCGTTTAAAATAGCAGCGAATTTTAACATTTAATTTGACCATATTTCAAAAACACTCTGTAGGACAAGTAACAAGTATTTAACATAGGGCGAAAAAAACTTTTGAAATACTAAATCGACTGGCGAAAACAGCATCCTTCTAAGTTCGCTCTGTCAAAAGATATTTACGATCAAACTGGGTCGGAAATCTCTAGGATACCCGGTAATTTAAATCCCATTTTATTGCAATATTATCCCATTCCCAGGTTGATCCCATTTTTGTCCATTATTATTCATTATCAAACTAACCAAACCAAAAATGTAATCGTTTCAAAAATGTTGAAATAGGTCTATTTATTTGAAAACTAATTATTGGAAAGCAACTTGTCTAAACAAAAGGAAATTTTTATAATTTGTCATTGTGTAACGTAGTTTCAAATGGTTACCAGTAACAGTGTTACAAAACTTACCCTTATCTGCACAAAATTTGACACTCAAATCAAATCCTAAATAAATCAAGCGAGGTTTTTTTGTGCCTTTGAATTTTTCGGGATCATTCGGCGCTCCTATTCAACCAACCCAACCCCCGATACACTCACACTGTAACACCCATGTCCTAACAGAGTTTTCAAGTGTGTTAGGCGGGACTCGGAACCCGCTGAGAGAGGATTAGCAGATGGCTCGATTGCTACCTCTGTTGGCTAGCATCTCTACTAGATGCTTCTGCCCGGCATACTTTGTTGCACTCGCATTATCGGAATTAACGATCGTTCAAACGAATTAGGGGAGAGGGAGGCACAATGATACAATTTTTGTCGTGATTATGATTTTGTCCAAGACAAAATACTTGTCGCCATCATCTTATTTTAGGCTTATAGGCTATGTATTTGTCTTTCATATGATACTCTATTTAAAGGAAAAATAAAAACAAGTTTGGAGTTTTTGCAACTTTTTTTAATGTCTACATTTGCATCAAACTACCTCTGGTTGGGTAAATTGATACAGTGCTGGGGGAACATTGATACACATACAATACACTAGAGACAAAAATAAGATTGTAGTGCAATATTTACTGAATTATAAGATTAGGAACTGTTGGAAAATAAAAAAATCTATTTTGGCGAAGTATACCACCAGCAACCTTGGATTTGGGCAGTTTGAATACGACATCTCCTCGAAGCACTAAACTGATGTCCTGAACGTTAAGAAAAACAAAAGTCTTATTATCAGTTTTGCCAGCAGTTTTATTCAACTCCCATATTTCTGGAAAGGAGCAATTTGGTAGATACTTGGCATATTGGTATGCCAATTCTCTAGCTTGACGATAAGTAAGACCATAATGCATGCGAGATGATTTCGCCAAGTATTTCTCAAGTTCACATTCCTCTCAACAGAAAAAACTTGTGAACTTGTATATTTAGAATGATATATTCTGATTTGGTTTCCTCCCGCAGCTTCATCTTCGTGCCCAGTCATCTGAAACATCTGGATTCTCATTTTTATGATTTTTCTATACTTTTCGATTCTATGTTGAAGTGTAGAGTTATACGTTGGTAAAAACACCCAAATGTAAAAAAGCATTAAAAAATACTTTCTCGCGCCAAAATAAACTAAACACATGTAACTTTACACTCACTCGTTTTTCCGTTACTAAATTTTTATGACAAGTAGCCCACACTAGAGCCATCTTTGAGGTAATAGGTTGAAACAAATGGACTTCTTCTGCCGCGAAATTTTAAATGCGTATCAATGTGCCTCGTGTATAAATGTACCTCTCTCCCCTATCATTTGTTCTTCTTATACTACCGTTTTTATTTAAATACTATTGTTTTCATTTTTTTGAAACATTTTTATGTTTGTTTTAGTCGAAGTCTACTCGTAAAGGAACAACAATGTTCTTTGTATGTGGTTTGGTTTCGTAAGAACGACCAGTTTGACCGCTGTAAAAGAAATTACACACTGAACATATTAGCTTATAGATTCTTGTTTGTTTTGATCATTTGTTTTATCTTTCGCATTGTATACTCGCAACTGACGTGGAAGTTTATACCGTGATTTAAAGCGAACAGTGAGATTATGACGTGGAAAAAAATATGGAAAATGGACACAAATGTGCCGACGGTATATCAAAAGCGGTATATCAAATTTAAATGAAATGAAACTGCTCGCACGTATACGTGTGTGTAAATCTGTCACATCTTATTTTTCTTTAAACAAAATTAGTTCCATTCGTCGAGTGCCTCGACATATATTACATAACTCTCTTCCGAACAAAGCGTTATGCCGACTGCAGACCTTGTCACAAAACAATGTCGTAAGTACTTCTCCTAACTTTATATCATATTAACGTGTGAAAGTCAGAATGTTCAGAATGGAGCGAACTCCAGACATACTCCAGACGTATATTAACTCAGGTCGGTACGCAAACATCTCTGGAGATTCGTCACACTCCTGACTAACCACCTTTAAGTTAGGGTAAAGTAGGGATAGATGCCACACTTTTTGGAAAAAAATTGCAAAAAAATATATTAACAAAAAATTTGTATTTCAAAGTAGATAATAAAAATCTTAAAACTAACTTCCATCGAAATACTGGCCATTAAACAATATTAAAAATATTCTACTACACTAAAAAAAAAATTAAAAAAAAAAAGAACGTTTTTCTGGCAACTCTCCCCCTTGGTATGGAGATATGCCTATTGTCGTACGGAGATATGCCCAATGTTAATTATCATAAGTGAGAGATGCCGTACATTTTCCTTTGAAAAGATATTAGCCATTGCTTGCCAGCTTTTTGATCTTCTTTCGAAAACGTATGCTTAATCTTAAGCTTTTCTGCAAAATGAAAAGCCATATATCTCACTGCTTTCCGATCAGGCGCAAATCCAGCTGCACACAAATTTTTGATATGGGCAACTAATCTTCTTTCATTCTCTTTGCTAAGCAGGCCTAAAATAGCAAACTCTGTAGGATTTTGTAAATATCTCAAAAACTAAAATACCTTCCGGCCCTAGTGGTCCTTTTCCAACTTTTCCAGATTTAATTCTCCTACCAATTGTGAGCGCAGGAACGCCATATCTTTCGCCCTCACGTTTGGAGATTTCCCCAGACTGAACTTTTTCTATCGCAATAGTTAATTGCTCCTCTGTATAGGAACCTCTTGGTTTATTCGATGGCTTACGAATTATTTTCTTGGCATAGTTAATCTGAAAAATGTAATAAAAGTGTTTAAAAAATACGGCATCTCTCCGCACCTAAAAGTGCTGCATCTCTCCTGTATGGTAGGGAGAGATGCCTCCCCGGCTCACGAGTGATAACATAAACGATAAATAACACAAAACAACATCTTAAAAATACCCTAACTAATCCTAGAGATGTCAAATTATCCCATTTTAATAATCAAAACATACCATTACTATTAATACATACAAACAAATTTTAGGAAAAAAAAATCACACCAAATTTATTGCACAATTAACGCTTTAACACGCGCTCTACAACACCACCGACCACAGACAAAACATTACTGGTTAAACAGCTCTTTGATTCTGCCAACAGTCGTTGTCAAGTGCAAATCGTTTCCGCGTCACGTGATCGGCAGCATCTTTTCCCCTGCGGCATCTATCCCTACTTTACCCTATACAGCCTGAAATGAACTTCATGAAATTTTCGTAGAATTTATTTAGTGTCTAAAGTACATATTAATATGTTTATGGCACCATATTACCTTGTTAACCTTGGATATTTGATATGTCACCGCCTGCCGTAAAGTCCTAAATAGGTGCTCCACATTTTCATAAAACAGCGACCTCAGGTGGGGAAAGCAAATTGCTCTTCCTAAGGAAAACTTCTACTTTAAATTCAGAAGTTAGATGGTTAATTTGATATGCTGACAGTTTGCATTTTGCAAAAATAGAAAAATGCAATTTTTCACCAGCCTTCATGAATTTGGTGCATTTATTGTCTTTTTTTACAAATATTTACATTAAAAGTAGAGTTTTTGACATGTTATTTTAGCGTCTAAATTATTATTTTTATATTATTAATGATTAGGGTCGGGAAATTGTGCCACAAAGCAAGTTCAGCATTATATAAGTCTATGGTAATTAAAGTATAAACAGTATTTTTTTAACCACCTTATACACAATTATATGCACCCCACTTCCGTGCGGGTGGTCGGGATACTTGAATACAGGTTAGCCACGCTGTGTGCGATTCCGTATTGTTTTACGTTAGCTCGATGCGAGAGGATGGACGGTAGTACGAGTTAGTAATTTTATGTGTTGTGAGTGGCTAATTCGTGAGTTCATGTAGTGTATTTACATATTATCCGATTTTGTGTGGATTTTTGCAAATTTTGGATTTGGACAGTCGTTATCATTTGTGAAGAGACTGAAAAAGTTGTCTGCCATAGACATTTAGATTCGAATATCCATCAACAAAATATTACTGGTACTGTTACAAAAGAGGACACATTTACAGAAGAAAAAGAATAAAAAAAATTAATGTGTCATAGGAAATAAGTATACGCAATAAATTTATGGGCTGACAGTGGACGAAAAAATATTTTTGCGATAATAAGTCAAAAAAGATTAAAACTTTTTAATCTTCTCCTGAAGATGCCAACTTGGTTGGCGAAACGCGCTAAAAAGTGTAGTAGTTCGGTGTTTCGTGGAAAACGTCAGTTTTTTGTTTCTACCCGAAGGTTCCAGTACCCACTCAGGATAATAAAGTCGTATCTCAATGCTCTGATATGAATTTTAGCTGTTTCAAATATTTCGCCCCTGATATTGATAACTAGTAACAAACGGGCTTTGCAACAACGGCTACAATTATAGAAATTGTAGTAACACGTGCATTGTTCTCTGTAGATGTAAAAAATAATAATGTACTGACGTTAGTGACAACAAACAATTCCGTCTTTCTGAATGACACAAGCGGTAGGTATGTTATTAACACATTACATTATTAACACATTTTTATGCCTGTCTTGTTGGTCTCTCATATTATGCCCTTCAGTCAATGACATGACGGATACGAGTCCGACTCTGCGTTGTGGCACACTCTCCGAACCTTAATAATGATATAACTAGAGTCGAAAATCTTACTGTGAATGTTTTCACTTTCGTTCCGTTCGATGACTTGTGTATGATGAATTTCCATATTTGACGTTTCTCCATGAGTTTCTTCAGCAGTTACTCTGTGTAATATGTATTTATACACCAAGTGAATTAAATAAATGTTGTATGAGTGAAAACATCATTTAACTCAAGCACCATATACAATATTTGATTCGATGTTGACCTTTGTATCCCAAAATAGGTATTTTTTTAATTCATATTAGTATTTACTTACTATTTTTGACAAAGCAATTAACTAAGTTGTCTATACATTATACTGGTTATTAGGCGTTGCTTGGGTACATTAAAAGTTGTTGACAGACGCCGTTTATATTTGAATCTGAAACCAATCTCACTACTCAAAGACTAAGTCAGATACTATTACTACATAAGTCCTTTTCATAGATTTTTCAATAGTTACTAAAGAAATGAGCACTGAGAGGGAGCCAAATGAAAATACTTTGTTTTATTTAATTAGCATACCTACTAATTAATTTATGTAAAAATATTTATCTGTTGGGAGAAGACAGTTTTGGCTTACCCTTTATCAGCACTAACTAGTTAATCGCTACAAATGATCGACGTGCTTATGGTTTATTCATCACACATTAAAATACAATCGCATAAAGTCATCCATGACGCCAACTGTATCCAGTCCAGTGTTCAAATTCCCTAAAGGCCAAGCTGTTTATTCGGGATAATTTTCAAACGGAAATGTGTTTCCCATGTGTTAATGATCGGCAATTACGCAGAGCTCTAAGGGCGAAAGAACAATCGGACAATCATTAATGGCATTTATTAGCGTTATGGAAAACCGGCTTATCTGGTTATTTATTGCCCTGTGTGAAAATTGTGCTTACCGATACGTCAATATTTAAATATGCGTGAACAAAACTGATAAACGTGTGTCCAGATTGCACAGAAAGAAATGTCTATGTAAAAATACAGGGATCAGTCCAGAAACAAGTTTGCCTCTTTTGTTTCTCCCAACTAACGCCATCTGTAGTAATAAAGTGGTTTCGTTGTACTAAAACATTTATGCTTGTTTGGAATTCTAAGAGTTTAGTGGGTACGATGTCGTAGCCGACAGTACTGGGCTTGTAAACATGAGAAGACCATTGTCTAGCGTGTCCAGTTGTGAATTATACGCGGATATTCGCCAAATGTGAAAGTGCAGTGAATATTCATCCTGATTCAATTACAGTTTGGTAATAAGCCTGTATCCAAATGGTACGTCGTCGACGTGTGGAAATTGGAAATGGATGCGAGGATGTGCACGATGAACAGTGAACCGGGAGACCAGTTACTGCTACCGGAGATGTTGTGACGGCCGTCCGTGAAATTGCAAATGACATGAGGCTTACCATTGATGAAACCTGCTTGCTTACCATCTAACACCGAAGTCTCTCGCAGTTCAGTCATCCGGGTGCTGAAAGAAAAGCTAAACTTGCGAAAAGTGTCTGCAAGATGGGTGCCGCGCTTGCTAAGCGAAGATCACAAACTACAACGATTGACAGTGGCCAGAAATTTTGTGGAAATTGCTGAACGTGAGGGCGAAGAACTTTACTCGCGTATGGCAACAGGTGATGAGACATGGGTTCATTATTCAACTTCAGAAACAAAACGCCAAAGTATTGTGTGGAAAGCACCAGATGAAAGTGCTCCGAATAAAGCAAGTGACACTCAGTTGGAAAAGTATTGGCGACCGTATTCTGAGATTCTTCCGGTGTTTTGTTAACTGATTATATGGAAAAAGGAGCAGCTATTAATGCAGACAGGTACTGTTTCTTCTGACTAAGCTTCGAGCCACTATCAAAAGAGACAGTCCTGGTATTTTGTCAAGAAAAGTTGTCTTGTTTCACGACAACGCTCGTCCCCATTCCGCTTAAAAGACAAAAGATTAATTAATCAAATGCAAGTGGAAAGTTTTTGGTCATCCGCCATATTCACTTGATCTTGGACCAAGTGATTTCTATTTGTTTCCTTAACTGAAAGCCCACCTGGGTGGTGAGCGTTTTGAGACAGACGAGGAAGTGAAAACGTGGGTCAACAACTGACTGGCGCAAATCGACACGCCGTGCTATGACGCCGGGTTACAAAAAAATGTATTCTGTGTATAAAAAATGTATTGAAAAAAAAATAATGGAAAAATTGGTCATATATGTGTAATAATTCTAGTTACACATACATATATATGAATGCAATTACATTGCTTATTTCGGATATTCTTGAGGATTTTTCACATACCATTTTGTAACATCACTAATATGTTATCAAAAAGGAAAAATACAAATAAAATTATAAATTCGCAAAATCTTGTGCCGGAAAAAATAATACACATAGTAAGATATGTAAGTAATCAGGACATATTAGAGATTTTATGTGTATTTTAACTTTTATTTCTGTGTGACTCATTTGCTGTAATAATAAAGCTTTGCAGGTTGCAAAACCTAGAAAATGCCATTTTCATTGAATTAAAAGTTCAATGTTGAAAAAAAAAATAATGGTTCATGCTCCGTTGATACTTCACTATAGCAGCATTTGAAGGAAATATTTTAATATCAGCTCGGGTTTTGGACAATAATTTCAATACAGAATCTACAGAAGAGTGTGAAGAAGAATTTTGAGAAGAATCTGATCAAAATAATGTTATTATTCCCTATAGAGCTCTTTTAGTTACCCCCAGGCTTTTTAAAAAAATCGACGCACACGCACACATGCACGTACGAGAATTTGATACGTGCGATCAGCTACTTGCTTTCCAGGTACTGAAATTACTTAAATATTAATTATCATATAAACATTTTTTGCTCTTATTGTACAAGGTAAATACTTGCAAAATAAGGTTTACACTTTTTATATTCGACACAAGAATACTCCCTAAATACATTATATATTAAGTGCCAAAGTAATTTAACTTCCAGTTATTCTCAAATGTTCTCACAAGGGACTGATTAATGGGGTAAACGTAATTGATTAATCATCTGATGGATATCACTATTTAGGTATTGTGGGAAGTTTAACAAAAGAAGCGGTATACTATAGGTATTGGGTTAACATAGTATACTTATAATATAACTAGTAACGTTAGTCGATAATAAGGCTATGGTTCCCTAGCTATTTTACTAGTCCGTTTGCCTTTGCCCTTAAAAGTAACTTATATAACAACAATACCTCCATATTACAGAGCTCTTTTTTATTAAAAAATCGAAACTTGGCAGACAATTCTGTGATGCATAATTATATAAAGCTCGTACAAAAGCACGATTTGATATCTGATACCTCCCAAATTCAGTAGTTTAAAGATTATCACGTAAAATATATGCACCGTTAAATATATACACTGGGTGGTTCGAGGTATGTGGCCTAAAAAACGTTTTGGGAGAATTACAAATCACAAAGTTGAAAATTTGTATCTGGGAGTTTTCGCAGATACTCTACACATAAAATGGCGTATATTTTGATATAGGAAATAATAATATGTATAAAGAGTGGATGAAAAAATTAAGTGAATAATCTTATAAAATACAGGGTCCGACAAGGAGGTATGGAATTTTTGAAAAGCGTGTCACGTGAGGTGAGGTGAACCTAATATTTTTCAAATAGACAGTAACTACTCGTTGGCAGACGCCATTTCAGTTACCATGGAGCCGTGGACTATTGCTCATCGCGTGTTGAAGGTGTAAAGAACACCTTCATTGAAACGGGCCATTCTGTGATTCAAAACGGATGCACAGTTACTGTAAACACAGATCGCTACCTAACGATGTTACATAATTTTTTCTGCTGTAATTGAAAAAAATGATGCATTAAGAGGTAACACGACCTTGTGGGGTCAAAATCAAGGCTCATTTTCTCGAATTTATTGTAGAAAGGCAAAACAATTGATTAAAATTCGTTTTTTAGACATCATTATATATCTCTTAAAGTACACAAAAATATTTTAAGTCATTTAAAAATAAAATGGCAGCACAACTTACAGCTCTCGGAATGATTTTTTTTATGACCTCCCTGGCCGTAAACCTACATTTCGAAATTACATCCAAAAATCTAGTGAACGACCGTAGAATTTTTCGAAATTCTAAAGAAAGATTTAAAAAAAATGGCGTCAGTTTAAAAAAAAACATTTTTCCTGAAAAATTCGGCCGAAAATCGTCTATAAAATCGATAAATTTTCATAAATCAAAAAGTTCTAAGGGCGTTCTCTAGAAAATTTAATTTTTTAGCTACAGTTAAAATTTAAAGTCGATTGGTTGAAAATTGTAGGTGGTAGCTTTACAACCAGCTCGAAAAACATGGTTTCGAGAAAAACGCGTTTAGCGTTTTAAGTTTTTTTGTGTTAGCTGTTGGTCTAGCTCGAAAATTCGAGTAGCAGAGACATCTAACGGTAGCATTTTTAGGTTTTATCCTACCGACGTAGGTGTGCTGTGTATACGAAGGAATTGTGACCCCTACCGCATCAATATCGAACGCTCACAAATTACTAGTTAAACTTATAAGTTAAACTAGTTAAACACCGTGACTTCACTCGGAAAACCGAAAATTTTCGACCACCCCAAAAAATTTTCCCCCACATAAAACCTTTTGGATATCATTTTTGGATAATTAAGGAAGCATTTTAGCCTATAAAAAAAATGGTCAAAAAAATGTACAAGGTAGTGTTACCCTTAACCTCAATACAGTATGGTTTTTTGGCAGCAATGGCTTTTTTGAGGACACATTTCCCAGGACGTTTGATTTCGTTGAGTTGAGATGTGGAGTGGCCTGTCACCTTGTGACTATTTTTATAGGGCTACCTTGTATGTCGAGTATACATAAACAAACCACGTACACTTGAAGCCCTTTCAGAAACAATCACCCGAGGAATTCGAAGGGTTCCACGTGAAATGCTTCAAAGGAGTATGGACAATTTCTCGCGCCGTCTACAGGAGTGCCTAGACAAAAAGGGGCACCACCTAACTGACGTAATTTTTCGCATCTGATTGCTTTTTTCTTATTTCCCGCTATGTATCGTTTAATGGCAACATTTCAGCTATGTATTAAAAAAAATAAAATATGAATTTCATTGAAAAATGGAATGTAACAGTCTTAAAAAATTCCATATGTCCCTGGCGGCCCCTATATAATACGATTCATTTACATAAAATATCCGACTTTAGAGAATAAAGTTGTTTAAATTTGGTCCTCTAACCAATTAATAATTTGATATAAATCGAAAACCGTATATGTATATTGTGTACAGGGAATGTCTGGAAAATGAATGAAAAAAGGAAGTAAATAGTATCGCAAAGTATAGTAGGTTGTATTTAAAAAGACCAACTTACATGGTAAACAAATGTATAATACAATTTTACCACAGCGAAATTTTTTTGTAAGAATTTACTATTTAAATAGTTTTTTTTTTGAAATTGAAATATCTCGAAAATCGTTCGTTTAAATTAAGAAGAAACCAAATATGGCTTAAAAATATTAGCATACCGTTTGAAATAACGATGTTAGTATTCACTTCCAGCATATCCGGAAGTGTCAGAATGTCGTCATTATTAGACGAACAAGGTTTTCGAGAATGCTGTAGAGAGATGCGGAATCTCCTTGGAACATCTTCGAAAACCCCCAGATACTTTTCAGCCTCATATTATTTGTAGTTCTCCGAAACATTTAATAGGCTACTCACCTTGAAGCACCCTATACCTACAACCATTAATGTATCTTTCAAAAAAATACAACGGACGTACAGTAAGCAACGAAAGTCATCACACACCCACTTTTTGAGGTTTGCTTAAATTCTGATAATTTTTGTATTACAGCATTTATTTTTTTTGCTTTTGACAGGATTATAGCTTGTGATATTCTGCGTCTAATAAGCCGAAGTTGAAGGTGGTATGTCGATTGTATGAAAAGATATCGCGAAAAAAGTAAAATTTCAATGTTTTCAAAGAAACGTAAATAACTTCGAAAATAGTAAATCCCTTTCGACGTTGTTGGACTCGTATTTAAGGGAAATCTTCAGTGTATCTATTTGACTATCTGTTGTTTTGAAAAAAAATTCCTAGACATGAACAAAATCTAAAGTTGAACAGTAATACAAAAATTATCAGAATTTAAGCAAACTTCAAAAAGTGGGTGTATCATAACTTTCGTTGCTTACTTATATAAATTGATTTTAATTGCCAACAAAGCGATCGAATTGAAATTAAAGTGACTTGATGTATTTCATGTAATCAAAGCGTATTTCAGGTATTACTTTTCTTGTTTTCAGTTTCGTCTTAATCCGTCGAGATTTCAGTTGTCTCCTGACCAGAGGTATCTGCTGTTGGCCCAGAATGTGCAGAAGTTGTTCAGACACTCCTACCTTGCTCAGTACACTATCTATGATATTCAGACGGGGTAAGTCAAATTTATATAAAAAAGGTCATTAACTCTACCCATTCCATCCAAAATCCACGATTTACTGCTGAATATTCCATTAAAACATTTCTCTAATCTAATATCTTCATTTTAAATATTGTTATTTAATTTATTACAAATTATTTCAATTCTACATGCATTTACGGTGAAAAGTGAACAAAGATGATCTTCAAATACACCTACGATCCATTAAAAAGTTTAATCTTTTGGAATATGCTTCTGCTAATTCAGAATGTAAATATGTTCTAACCATATCAGAAGACTAATCAAAACTTTAGGTAAACTTTAATAGAGTTCACTAATAAAACGATTAGCGAACCTATCTGTATAGTATAGAAACTTCATTGGATTAGCAAGAAGAGATTTTGAAATATATCCAGGTAATATTACTTTCATTATACAGTGCGCCTTTAAGGTGCCTATGGCACGGTCTGAATAACTAATTTAAATGTATATATCCTCTAATACTTTAATTTTGCTTTTTAAAAAAACAAATCAGTATTAAGTCAACCTATACCTTTTATGTTGAATTTGAATACTTTATAAAGAACTTTCAATTTCTTATGGAAAATAGGCCAGGATAGAGACAGATCAAAACCTGGCTAGAGTTGTAGGGCATTAAGCGAGATTTAAGGAGCTCCATGGTTCCAAAGGGCGTTCCAAAGTTTCCTACTGCGTATTCAATTTTTCTGTGCCCAGGGCATGTTCCTGCGGTGACTGTGGTAACGTATATTACCAGAATATTTCCAAGTAACGTATCTTGGATTTGTTTGGTGCTTTCTGTTGATCCAACCAAGTCCCTGGACGCATTTGATGTCGTCATGACCAGCTGGAGGAAGCCAGCCACTGGTACGGGGTCACCCCGAAGCAAATACTTTTTGGTAGAGCATGGTGATGAAGGATGGAATGCTGGCAAAGAATAGTACTGTACTTGCAAGAATGGTTGTCGTACCCTTGGGTGTTGTGTGCATGCAATAACGGTCGTGTGGTATCTGATGTATGGGCAACATCTCCAAGAAGACGTGCGGACACCTCAGAATCTGCCAAAGACATATTCTTGGTATTGGTTCTGATGAAGGACGAAGCTAGATTATTCCTTTCTTCCCATAACCAATAGACCAAGGGAATCCTTTCGTTTTAGACTCAGATAGTGTCCCCTTAATCACTGACATAATCATTATGTCTCCGTTGTGGCCCAAACTGGGCATAGTTGTAGTTCGAATTTAGTTAGGTCTCAACATTTTAGTGAGGTTTTGACAGTTTTTGGGCTATTTGTTGGTAATTAATGGAAGCATTAATAACTGAATTAATACAAAAAGCCTTAGTGCAGTTTCCCTAATAGGTCGATAAGTAGATTAGCAACTATTAAATCACCATCACGAGCAACATGATCACTAGAACTAACCCCCTTAGACTTCTTTAGGGGGGCACTTGATAAGTAAAGTTTACATCAATCGATATAAAATCAATTAGAATGAATCAGACATAAACTCAGAGCTATACGTAAATCAACTTACATATTGACAAAAAAGTAAATGGATATCAGTTTGAAAATTGTATTCAATAATGATTTTATTATAAGTAAAACCCTTTTGTTACAGTAAACCAGCTTTTAATTCTTCCACCAATTTCTCGAAAACTATCAAAATTACACTTGACTAAACTGGGACAGTTATGAGCTATGCACATAATAAAAAATAAAGTTGGTATTTAAAATAAAATGTATATGACGTCACGTCCTGAAACTTTTGACTTCTACAAGAAAGATTAGTATTGTGAAAGTGGATTTTTTTAAAAGGCAAAATCGACGTTATGAGGATTTTCTGGAAAAAATGAATAGAAAATTTTTCTGATTGTTAAATTATTCATAGTTAAAGGTCTAAAGATAGTTAATAACTATTACTTGGTGTGGCTGTAAGTATCTAGATAGCAAATATATTTAAAGAAAATGACAGCATCAGATGAATATTTACAAGTTTTCATGGTTTTTATATGATGGATAACGAACTTTAAAGTTAGGAAATACAGTTTTTGTGGCATTAATTCTCCTAGTAAGTACAGCGATAAACTTTTTATTTTTAATATAGCGTGATGAAAAGCAATCCATTCGTTTGCATTCATTATTCCACGTTATTGTAGCAAACGGAATAAACTATTATAATCAGCCACTAAATTTGTGTATTTGCGTACGTAATAAATATTTATGTTAAACAGATAATGCTTAACATTTAGGTAAAACGCTAAACAATAAATCATAAATAAAATAGCTTAAGAGATGGTATATTTATTTAAGGAAAATATGTTGGAATGATTACAATACAAATATTTGACTAAGGAGCCTTATAATTACAAAATAATAATATTACATTTATTGTACTCTTTAAGTATAAAAATACTTACACAGGCACACAAAAAAAATAAAAGTCGAGTACTAAAATGCAGACCTATGTATTCCCATGCATTTTGACCCGCCGAACACGAATCCGTTAAATAAAAAGTTATGTCCGTTTGGCTCTTGCATTGTTCCTAACTTCAAAAACACCTTAAGGATGCCCGAAAAATCTCAAACAAGTATATAAAAAAACTTAAATGAGCTGACCACCATTTCCAAACGTATTTTGGGGCGCTGAAGCCGAATCTGGGATCAGAATTGGCCGATCAGTTAGAAATTCTTACATAACCTCAAAAAATACCTTAAGAATGCCCAAAAAATCCTGTACAAGTAGATAAAAAGAATAAATGAGTTGATCACTATATCTATACCAATTTGGGGCGTTGAAACTGAATCTGAGGTCTTAATTAGCCGATCAGTAAGGAATTTCGAAGTAACCTTAAAATACACATAAAAAATGACTAAAAAACTAAAAAAAAAAACTAAAACCTTTAACCAAAAATTTGATCCCTAACATAACCTAAGGCAAGAGCTTTACACCAAGAACTAACCTAACTTTATGTTAGGTTATGAAGACTTCTTAACGTAAAATAACCCGAGACAAGAACCTTAATTTGAAAACTTAAACCTATTATAAATTAACACGAGAACTGTTAAGTTCCTAAGGCAAGAACTATTAAGGTTTAGAGTTCTATAAAGTAAGGTGTAGAGTTGTGTAAAGTAAGGCGTAGAGTTGTGTAGAGTTACTGTCTTAGAATATGTTACATTTTATATAGTAAGAAATATTTTTTATTTTATCGTTGAATTTACTAAAAACAAGGTAATAATTTTAGACAAAGGACATTAAACCAAGAACTCTAAATCTAACAAAACTTAAGGCAAGACCTTTGCACCCAGAAATCTAAATGTAACGTGTTCCAACAAGACAGGAACTTTACACAAAGAACTCTGAACCAAGAAATCTAAACCTTAATACTTCTTGCCTTAGATATTTAACAGTTCTTCTCTTAATTTATAATACATAGGTTTAAAACCCGTTTTTGGTTAAAAGTTGCCTCAGGGCAAAGAAGAATATCATATAAAAGAAGAAACATTGATTTGTGAACTAATGCACCGTAAAGTGTTTTCTTTGAATACAAATGTTTTTTTCTTAAAAAAATGATGTGAACGTTATTTCAAACTTCAAGAAAGCTGTCTATTTCGAAAGCGATTCGATTTTGTATTTTGGATTGGACGCATGTTCTGGCGGTTAACGAATGATTTTTCATTCGAATTATAATTGAGGTCACTCATAACCTTATAATTCGAATATTAAAAACATCCGACTATGTGCATCGCCAATGCCCTAGATTTGGTAATGTTCTGAGTTTTCTGGGTTTCCCTCAGAACTGTAAAGCAAATGCGTTACCGAAATAATCTTAAGTCGCTCCCAGTGCGCCTAGGCAAATAATAATAATAGCCACTCAGATCCCTGAGAGGAACCTAAGGGGTTAGTCTTCCGAGTAATTATAGGGTGAGTATTATTATTATTATTATTATTATAATCAAGTTTTGTCTACTGCGCATCCTACAGTTAGGGGGCAAAGTTACTTTTGGTGTAGTCGATTCTTAATAATAGGTAAAATATGAGTGGTTTTATAAGAGGTACGGAAACAAGGTAACCTGATGAATAACAATATGTCCAATTATTGTTTTCTTTTCTTCAGCCAAGAGTTGTGGTATTTTCTAATTATAATTCAAATAGCGTCCACTAAAAAAAAAAACTATTTTTTGTTACACCACTGTCACCACCACCACTAACACCACTCTCACTTCTTTTCCTTACGAATATTACGATTTGTTTGTTATAAAACTCATCGCTCATCAGCAAAACTATTCTCTTTTTAAAATGTTCCCAAAAAAAAAAAAAAAACGTTTACTTACAAATCAAATCGTCGCTGTCAGCGAATGACGCCGAACAAAGATATCTGATTTAGCCACGTTCGACGAGGAATACCACGTACACAATGCGCTTTCATCAGTTTTAATCAATCACTTGATTATTAATGTTTTCCCAACAAATTTCGCCAGAGAGGCGTTCAGAAGCATTAAATCGACCCGGGCGGCAGTAAATCGTCGGATTATACATTAATAATTCAGAATGCTATGTCACTACACCCACGCGTAGATAGAGTGAATAGTTACTACGTTGTGCGTGCAACAATAACGCTGTATATCTGACATATTTTATTAAAAACATCCCTGTGTAATCGTATGTTAGAAACGTGATCGAAGGTGTTTTAGTGCGCAAAGAATCCGGATGGATTTGGATGTTTCGTCGTCGCGGCCTTCCATTAATCAAGAAGTGGATCATCAAGACATACAAGCCAGTCGGCCCGTACGGCGGTTGTCAGTTTGATGCATTATGAACGTGTTCAAGTGAATAAATATCGAGATAAAATTGTTCTGAATAAACTAGTGATACAGATTACATGTTATTGGATTCGTTAGTTATTTCGTTATTTGGCAACTATTTGTACAGGATGTTTTGTTCAGTAAGGTTCATTTTTTCTAAACTTTGAAATGATGTATAACATGTACTGAACACCCTCTATATATAACAATTTACTCTCAGACTGGACAGACATATTTCAGTATAGACAGTAACATTATGCAATTATCACATTTATTCTACTTATAATAAAATATAAATGTAATGTGATGACAAAAAAACTGTACAAAAGGATAAAAACGTATTTATTATAAGCGTAAAACACTAAATAACCAGAACACCTTATGCACAGTTGTTTCTTCATCTAGTTGTATCTAGACAATGCCCAAGTTTACCCCACTTGGACGCGGTAAAGAACGTCTGAAGAAGCGCAAGAAAGCAAACACGTGCTGTGCGAGCAGCCTGATTTACACCACTCATCGTAACGACCTGTCGTTTTGTTTAGATTAGCACACTGTTTTTATAGAATTCGCACTTTGTAAATCGGACTTGCTGGCCCATATCGAGAGCAGTCCAAACTAGTATAATACAGTGGTAAACTCGGGAGTGCGGTCGCGAGTGCAGATATTATGTGACATATTTACTGGTGACGTTGGGTTATCTCAGTGTTTTAGTCATCTTCCGGTTAATGATACAGTAAATTTCAAATACGATCTTGTCCATTCGCTTTTTCATCAGTCTGCCTCATTTAAATGCTCTGTGGTGATTTTTTTTGGTTATATGTCTACTATAAGTTTAAAATTTACTATACACGCCATGCATCATTTCAGAATTTAGGAAAAAACATTGCTGAACAGAACACGTTGTACAAATGTTTTTATTCAAACCTGCCTTATGCTATATACTTGATGTACCCAAATCTCACAGCAATCAATTCGTATCAAACTTTTAGGCTTCGGGCTCCCATTCAAAAGTTACAAAATTTAAAAAAAACACATTTTCAGGCGTTCTACTTCAATTGACGTTGAGTATATGAGTAAATGTTGATATGTAAGCGACATTTAAAAAATGTGATACTAACATATGCTTTTAAAATTAGATACTCTACATGTTGTTGTATCATTTTTTTGCATGCAAGATTTAAAATTATGAATGCAAGTGAGTTTTTAAGGTCACAAAGTTCAAGTTAAAATGGCAGATGATCCAATCAAAGAATAAACTGTTTGGTTAACTAAACATTCGTGTTCGAATATCTTCTGTTTTCTTGTCACTCTGGCTTACCAACGTTGTAGTTTATTCATTTCGTTGGCGATTATTGCTATCGTATATCAGTATTTTGAAAAAGTCAAGTTGTCTTCTAACATACCCCATATTAATTTTAAACGTCTTTGTTAATGGCGGTAATTTGCAGACATCAAAGAATGATGAGACACATTATTAAGATGATTGGCATTTTTATGAATGTAGGATGAGGGAAGTATGAAAACTTAAATTGTAACAATAAAGAAAAAAGAGGGTAGGTGTACACGTACCCAGCAGATATTAAAAGTGAAATACTATTTACCAAAAAGTAGTTTCACTTTAGGGGCATTCCATAGTGACTGCTGGGACATTTGAATCCGGAATTTGACTAACTATGAGCTATAATTATGTCATCGAGACTTATACAATAGTGAAATGTATCTTAAGTCATAGGTGAATAACTAATGTACAACATCACTTTAATAAAAAACGAATACTTTCTAAGTTCTTTGTAATTATTACTTGAATGAACGTGACTGGTGGGACACCGAAAAAATCGTCCTCTCTTACCACGGTGTACTTGAAGACGAATTTGAGTTCGACCACTTAACTTTCAAGTGAGATGTGTTCCTTAATATAAAATCTATTCTATATGCTTCAATTTTTATCAAGAATTAGACTGATAACCTTCGTAGAAGCAATAAAAAGAAATTTAAATTGTGACTGGTGGGACAGGCCTTTGTGATTGGTGGGACGAGTACAATATATGTGAATACAGTTGTTTATTAAAACCAGTTTTATGATTTTTACATCTTACTAATGTTGTTATTGATAAATTTTCTAAAGTATTTAAAATAAATAAGAAACTACAAATAATAAAGGATCAAACATACTAATAACAAAATCTCAATAAACTTTAGTTGTTAACAACAAAAATAAAAGAAACTTGTTTTTAAACTACCATAAAAGAAAATGAGGATGTTTAATTTAAAAAAATCTATAACTATCAATTTAGTTTTTCAAAAATATTAACATTTTCTGCAAATTGGTAGAACATTCGTTTTCCCAACCGCTTTATTACAGAATCAGGAAGGATTTCAATTACTTGATCCGCATAGACATACGACACATCACTATCAGATTCGTCTATGACAAAAAAGCTTTGGTTCATTATCTGGTGTCAATTTTAAAAACTTTTTTTTATTCTTCGTCTTCTTCGTCTTTCTCGTCTTGACACACTGCTACATATATGTGCTCTTTCTTTTAACTACTTTTCCCTTTTGCCTCTAATTTAACTATGATATAAGTTCCATTCTTATATCTTTCGCCCAATTAAACTTGGATAAAAACACTCAAGCATACAATATCAAAGTTAATCTGAATATAAGCTATCGCCAAATTAGTATTTATTTTAGGCTAAAAACAATAAAATCATTCAATTGATTATCACTGGCCATAAAGAGAAACAAAGCTACAATCTGCGGTATTCAAACAAAATTCCATGATATATTAACTGTGAGCCAGAGTCCCGCCAGTCACGTGTGACTAGTGGGACATATTTCAAAAAAAGTCTCAAAACTATAATATGGACTTTTTAACAATTATAAGAAGCTTAAATAGTTTGCCACATGTGTATTATTACTTCTAAAAAGAATCAGAATTGATAAAGTCATATTTGAAGTTAGAAAAACAGTTTTTATCTCTTTTTGCGTGACTGGTGAGACATGCGATATGCTTATATTCAAACAAGAAATACATAAAAACTAACGTATCTTTTGATTTGAATTAGATGTAGTTCGTTAGTTTTTTAACTCTTTCTCTGAAATACAATCGTTAGCTTACTAAAATTATTTAGGCGGCTAAAAATAGTGTTGCCAACCTAAAGAACATTTGCCCCCTAAAAAATTCAATACGACAAAAAAAGTTTCTATGGAGAAAAATTCGTTTTTTTTTTATTCATTTAACAAAATTTGTTTTACAAATTCATAAAATATAGACTTTTAACTACGAGTTAGTACTACATTAGGAATAATTAAAGGAATTTTAAAATGTATGTCGTTTTCCCCTTTTACAATCAGTATTCATGTATTTTTTATATCACAAATTACATCATGATTTAGTATAACGTCTAGAAGTTACTCACGCAACAAATTCCAGCAACGACTTTCCGCTTCGTCCCATGCCGGAAGAGGAGAATCATCCGTATCTCTTGCTGGCGCAGTGGGCCCCCAAGGGGCACGGTCTCATCATGGTCCACGACTACGACGTCTACTACAGGAAGAGCCCAACTTCGCACGTGGGCTACAGGATAACGAATACGGCCGTTCCGGGTGTCGTCAGTCACGGGGTGCCCGACTGGCTCTACGAAGGTAAGTCGCCTAGGCTTGACATATTGCGCAAGTTATGGAAAAGTTTCCGAAGAAGAGGGGGCGGTTACACGGAGTTACAAAGTATGAGGTTTCGAGGCAACCAAAGAAACTAGAGGTCATTCCTTATGTAAATTTTTGCGCTGAATCCGAATTATTTTTTTCACGTCCAGTTTTCGGGATATCCGAACCTAAAAGTGTCGAAAACTTTTTTAACGTTCAAAAATTTAATTATGTCATTGTATTCCATTATATCAGTTCATTAATGTTAAGTTATTGGGCTCGAGTATAGGTAACCACCAATACAAGCGATAAAAGTCATTTACATCCACTAATATAGTCCTTAAGACATATAATTCACTTATCGATACCGTTAGCTTTTAAAGTAAAGAAAATTATCAAAACCAGTAATTTTTAGGGAAAAAACGAGAGCAATAAAAACATTCTCACCACATCTTTATTTTATTATCAAATTATTTACTTTAAGTATATATTTATCTTCTTCAATTGTTTAAGTAAATAGTCAGCGTGTTTATATATATTCTTCAGTTATAATACTCATAGTCATTCGTTCAAATTGTTGTCATTTTTAAATTATAATTATACCTTCAGACCCCCAAGTCACATGTAATTCTTAAATTTGTCCATAATTTATATTCCTGGTATTTCCGTTAACATTTTCACACTCCTTCTTAAATAAGGATTCCTGCCTAGTTTTTGTGGAAGAGTTTTGGAGGCAAATGATGTTGAGAGGTCAGTTACCAACTACTCGTAGAAGGTTGTATACGGATTTTCACAACTAGGTAAATTACACAGTCACACAGCAAAAAGTTCTGTGCAGCGAGAATGAGGGTATGGAATCGACAGATTTTTTAACTCTGATTACGATTCCGAAGACGAAAAATTGATCTATCGTCAGAAGGAGTGGAGGTGGGTGGTCTGAGGGTCTGAGTGGAGTCGCCCAGAAGGAGATGAAAAAATTCACAGAAGTAGAATGATTGCTGAAATCCCCCCGCGGGCCCTTTAACGGGCCGGCCCTGAAAAATTGACACGATAGATCAATTTTTCGTCTTCGGATTCGTAATCAGCGTTAAAAAATCGGTCTATTCCATACCCTCATGCTCGCAGCACAGAACTATTTTTTTGTGGCTGTGTTAATTTATAATTCCGTTAATGATATTTTGTGAACATGCGAAAATTGATTGTGTCATCGGTGGATCGTATCGTTTTGGGAATATTTTTCGTGTGACCGGTTACACAATTGCAGCCTAGCTGGATTTAGATACGATTTTTTTGTACGGTTTTTTTTTGTCCACCTCCTGCTGGTGTTAAATTTTTCCAAGCAACATATATCTACCTTGGATCACAGAAGAAGCCACACAACATCATTGTTAGGTAATCTTGTTTATTTTGAGAGTTTAACTACATCTATTATGTCTTTTGTTTTTCCTTTTTTAGGGTTTTTTTATGCAATTTAATGCAATACAATTCATTCGATTATTAAATTATTAAGTCATCCCGTTGGATTATATATTATCTACACTTCCGTAGCATTTGTTGCCTTATACTGCACCTGGTATTTTCCCAGTAATTTCGACGTGTTGTCCTGCCCTCGAACATTTTTTTTTGTTCCTGCCGTGAGAGCAAGCCATTCTAAGGAACCGGACAACTTGTGCAGGTGGCAAGGTAGTTTTACCACGTCTTGTTGGCGAAACATTATATAGGAGGTGTAGAAGTCATCGGCAGTCCTGAAAAGTCGGCCAGAAAAACGCCCTGGATTCTCAATTTCATTGTATTTTGCTGTTTTTGAGGTTATGTAACATCATAAGGATTTTTTTTCACAGAACAACTTATGAGGTCTAAAAGTATTATTCATCTCCGACAATATCCAGTTTATTTACTGAAAAATATTTTTTTTACCTTTGAGAAATCAAACGATGGATCTAACAAATAACATAATATACAGATATAAACTCTTTGATGCACGGATTTTTCTAGCCATTGATTTTCTGTACAAATTGGTACACAAGTGTTTTTGAGGTGCTACCCCCATACCATTTTTTTAAACATTGATGGCTAGAAAATTCAAGGTGTCATTAAAGGGTTAATGTCTGTATATGTAAGCTTACCGGATTTGTTAGATTAGGCACTTGATTGCTCAGAGGGGAAATAAGATTTTCCAGCCATTTAAAGTGGATTTTAGTGGGGAAGTATATAACTACCAGATCCCATGGGTAGTTTTTTTCTTAACCAATACACGAGAGATACAACTCAATGACTTTACGTAACAAACATTAAACCAAAATTCATATAATAAAATTTGGTCCTGCATTAGGGTTAGTCTCAAATGTTAAAGGAAAGATATGTAATTTTTTTTTAAATTGAGGTTTCGCGAATAAAAGAAAAGGGTTCGATATCTTAAATCAACTCCCCACAAGTAATACTATTCGAATAAAGAAGGCAATATAAATCCCAATAAAACGCTTTGGGCAGGCTGGCTTTTTTAATAAAATTCTTCCAAAGTGGAGTGGAAATATTTGCTCAAATTGTAAATATACAAATGAAAAAAATGATGGCTCAGGACTCAGGTTTAGAAAATAATTTTTGGGTATCGTTCTTATAAGTTTTCTGCACTAGTTTTGTTCTACGCATTCCAGTCTAACAGCTTCAAATTAATCCTGAATTGGAGCATTCGGCATTGAAACAAAATATACACGTTCCTTATAACACTGGGTGGTAAAAATCTTTTTACTCATCTTCTGATCGTGCCAGCGCGGTTGGGGATATGCGCGTTGAATATTTTGAGAAACGTGTATACATATGTATGTAAGTGTTAGCTTAAAACATACCTCTCATCGTACGCAAGTATTGTATTGAATATAATAAAGGCACAACTGTTTCGAAATAGCAATTAGGGCTAAGATAAAAGAAAATTGGTTTTCAATATTACACGTATGTCCTTAATTGGTACAATATACCCAGAATAGCTTTACCCGCGAATTGCGCACAATATAAAGTAGGTAGTATATAAGGTAGTACGACCATACCAGAGAGGTATTAAGATACATACAAACAAACAATAATTGACCGTACTTTTCGACAGTTTCACAGTTAACACAGTTTCAGGTTTTGTCTCCTGCGGCTAAAGGCAAAGCTACTGTTGGTGCACAATAGATATCGATATTCGAAAGTTGTTTAACTCAATACCAACTAAGGTAGTTGTACCTGTACTTGCTAATGAAACAACTGTATTTAATTTTAACGTTGTTTTTTGATGCGACACGTCCATTTTCAGTGTAATATAAAATAATATATGAGAGCAAGTCAAATATAAACCGGAATTTTCCAAAACAGTTTTTTTATTAAGAGCAAAAATTTAAAAACTTTGTATTCAACATTTTGTTTTCGCCTTCATTGGCGCTCTTTCTCCTTTTGCTGCCACTCTATACTCGCTTGTTGTCTGGTGTATAGTGGTGAACCCATGTTTTATCATAAGTGACTATGCTATTAAGTAACCCTTCTCCTTCATCTTTGTAACGAATAACGAGCCAAAAGCCTCTGAGAAACCTCAAAATGTACACTTTTTGGTTGGGGGGTGAGAAGTCGGAACCCATCGAGCTGAGACCTTCCTGAAATCAAGTTTGTCGTGAATTATTGAATGAACACTCCCATGATTGCATGGGAGTGTTCATTCCAAAAGAGTGTACATTTTGAGGTTTCTCAGAGGCTTCTGGTTCGTTATTCGTCCCCAATCAATATTCCCACTGATCCAGCAATTTCTTCAAGTGTAAGGCGACGGTCACCCTCCAAAAGCTCACGTACTGCACATATGTTCTCTTCTGTGATGGGGGTTCGAGGAACAATCATCTGGTTCACTTTCCATCCTCTCTCGTCCCGCTGAAAATCGTTTATGCCACTCTTACACTTGCGTTTTAGAAAGGGTTTTATCCCCGAATTGGGCCTGAAGACGCGTCAAAATTTCAGAAGGCCGCACACCTTCAGTAGACAGAAATTTTATAATAATGCGTTGCGTCTACTATCTGCTAAGTATCTGCTCACTCATTATTCTACGAGCAACTGAATGCAAAAAAAGGTGTCGCAAGTCAGGAGGTGTCTAGCTATCCAGACGGAATTCGCGAAAAAGCGGCAGTCTCCTCCGATACGCCGTCTGGCCTTGAAAAGGAAATTCCTGTTCATATTTGACTTGCCCTCGTAAGTTTCCTTTTCTTTACCGATAACTCCCTTTATTCCTTATTTTTGAAAATAAACTGAAGGACATTTCATCCAAATATGCTACTGATCCGAAGTAAGAACAATATTTTCTATCTTATATTCATCATTTATTAATTTTAGACTGTACACTTTTCATAACTTCATTATTTGATCTAATTTTTTTCTTGTATCTGTCTATTACTCACTTTACTTTTTTGGTTTTTTGTATTATTAGTTGATGGATTTTTTTATACATATTTTCTGTCCAATATTTTTCAACATCAAATCATTCTACACGGTGGAGACTTTGAGAACTGGAATATATTCGCTAGCGGGGTGGTGAATGATTTTTCAAAAATTCCCGAGACACGTCAACTTTTAAATGTATTTACCTACATTTCCAAGTAATATGAAAACATAGCCCTTCAGGGGTGGCTGAAACCACCCTCGACATGATTTTTTCAAATGCAACCCTATGGCGTGTGACCCCTCATTGTAAAGCTGGTGAAGAGGAATCCAACGCACTGATCAAATTTTAATTTTTAGTATGTTTGTAGGGTTGCATACAATTAAAATAATTTAAAAAATTAAATTTATTTTCAACGTAACAATTGTTCAAAATGTGCACCATTCACTTGTTGGCAGCATCCCAGTCTGTGGTAGATTTCGTCCCTTACATTATGCAACATTTGCGGTGTTATTTTTCCGATTTCCTCTCTATCCTTTCCTGCAGATCTGCTATGTTGTTGGGTTTCTGAATGTAAACCCTACTTTTAAGATGTCCCCACAAAAAGAAATCCAGTGTTGTAAGATCTGGAGATCTTGCTGGCCACTCAATATTACCTCGCCTCCCAATCCACCTACCGGGAAAAATGATGTCCAGATACTGACGAACAATGGCAGCATAGTGTGGTGGGGCCCCATCTTGCTGAAACCATAACCTCTCGTCGGTCAAGTTAGGGTTTAAGGGGTTTGGAAATAAATGACATAGCACTGGCATTAGTTCGTGCTGGAGTAAACGCAAGTATCTTGCTCCATTAAGAGTGTCATCAAAGAAAAATGGTCCACAATTCTATCTTGTATTATTCCGGCCCACACATTAGTTTTCTGTTGGCGCTGAGTATGAAGTTCCCTCATCCAATGGGGTTCTCTTCAGCCCAGTAACGACAATTTTGGCGATTTACGTGCCTATTTAATGTAAAAGTAGCCTCGTCGGAGAAAACTATCCACTCTAAAGATAACTGGTTTTGATCAATACAAGTCATCGATAAATCGCAAAATTCCACTCGTCGATCTAGATCTTCAAGTAGCTCTTGAACAGCTTGCATTTTATATGGGCGTTTTTTCTCATATTTAAGTATTTTTAAAACTGTTTTGTGAATAAGATTACTATCACGGGCCAGTTGACGGGCTGGAGTGATTGGATTTTCTTCTAGAGCAAGCAACAAATTCACCTTCGTGTCGTCATCAACAACAGCCTGCCTCTTACTCGGTACTTTCCTGACATGACCCATCTCTCGATATTGTGCCTCACTTTTACTAATGGTACCTTGATTTAGTGGTGGCAAGTCAGGATGAGTTTCTCGAAACAAGCGAACAACTTCGCATTGAGTTCGCGCCCTATCACCATATCCAATCATCATCAAAATTTCGATTTTTAGTGATTCAGTTAAATAAGACATTTTCACCAATTTGAAATAACACTTCGTTTCAAACTCTGAATACAGCATACAAACTAAATTACTCTTTGCGGCCGTATAAAAACACTAGCAAAAAAAAGCAAATATCAGTTGTGGCAAAAAATTGCTTGGAATTTTTTGTGGGGAAATATGAAAAGTAAGGTTTACATTCCAAAACTAAACAACACACATTTTGAGTACGAAATTGTTGCGTTAAAAATAAATTAAGCTATAAAATTACGTTTTAATTGTATGCAACCCTACAAACATACTAAAAATTAAAATTTGATCAGGGCGTTGGATTCCTCTTTCCACCAGCTTTTACAATGAGGGGTCACAAGCCATAGGGTTGCATTTGAAAAAATCATGTCGAGGGTGGTTTCAGCCACCCCTGAAGGGCTATATTTTTCATATTACTTGCAAAATGTAGGTAAATACATTTAAAAGTTGACGTGTCTCGGGAATTTTTTGAAAAATCGTTCACCACCCCGCTAGCGAATATATTCCAGTTAAAGTCGTGTATATAAGTCTCTTTACCACTTCAAGGAGTGCAGTGAGCGACAAAGAAAGTTAGGCAGTACAAAAAAGGAAAAATCATACTATATTGTTTGTTGTTGTTTATTTTACCAAGACCAGTTACTAAAATTATAGTATCTACAATTAAATAAAGAAGCCCATTTGCAACAAAATTGTTGAAGCTAAAAGTTTTCGGATGCAGCTAAAATCTATAATTGCAGAGAAAAAAACTCGTAATGTAAACCCTAAGACGAGAAGGTTAACAACATAAAAACTGTCGCATGTTGCTCCGTTTTTCGTAGATCCCCATATACTCGCGCCCCAAAGTATTTTCAATACTAAAGTACGTCCCTCTTGTTCCAGAGGAGATATTGGGGACTAACTCGGCGATATGGATGTCACGCGACGGCCTCCTGCTGATATTCGCCTCGTTCAACGACAGCCTGGTGGAGGAGCTTCGCTTCCCCTGGTACGGATCGGCCAACGACGGCCGTCTCTACCCCGACATCCGGTCCCTGAGGTACCCCAAGCCCGGCACCAGGAATCCCCAGGTGAGCCTCACGCTGGCCGACTTGGCGGACACGTCCAACATCAAGATGAAAACCGTCATGCCCCCGCCCGTCCTGGCCAACAGGTGAGCGCGACAGTTTGAGTAATTTAAGGGCGTACGGGGTGGTTATATTTGTACAGCGCAAAATGAACGTATAAAATATGTACGACGAAGATAAGAGGATTCATGCGTTGACGTTGTGAGAGGGTGGAGCCCATTAACAATGTCAAGAGCGTAGACGTCACTGTTGGATATACCGGGTGGCTTAGGAGGTCGGGCCAAGCTTATACGAGATATCTAAATTAAGTAATGAGACTGGTTTTTTTAAACGTTTTTCGAATAGAATTAAAATTCATTATTGTCTCTTTCAAAATAACTTCCTTGGGAAGCCACACAGCGCTGGAGACGGTTCTTCCATGCCTCATAGCAGTGCTGGAACTCATATACTGGAATAGCCTTCAGCTGGTCGGTTACAGTAGATTGAATGTTTTCTATGGTCCCAAAACGACGTTCTTGAGGTGATTTTTCAATCTCGGGAAGAGAAAAAAGTCACATGACTCAAGTCAAGTGAATAAGGTGGCTGAGGAGCTACAGGAATGTTTTTATTGGCTAAAAACTCGTTTACTGAAATGGCTGTGTGACCAGGCGCATTGTCGTAATACAACATTCAGTTGTTCTTGATGTTTGGTTTCATACGCATGACCCTTTTTCGAAGTTTTTCAACAACTTCTCTATAAAAGCGTTGATTTACTGTTTGGCCAGGAAGCACAAACTCTTTGTGGACAATTCCCTAGCTATCGAAAAAGCAAATCAGCATGTATTTGATCTTCGACTTCATGCTTTGGTGCTTGGTTTCCGGGTCATATTCAAACAGTCAAGTGTCATCACCAGTAATGACTCGTTCCATAAAATGGGGATCATTTTCAATCGATTCCAAAAAGTCAAGACACGTTTCTCTCCTGATGTCCTTTTTTCCTACGAAAGGTTTTTTGGAATCATTTTTGCAATTAATTTGATCTCCAATAAAATCAAAATAATGGAGGATATTTTTGAGATTATGTTTTATGGATATTATCAGGTACTTTTTAGTACCTGATAGAGCAGTTATCTAACTTTCCACTACTACATAAAACGACATTTGACATTTGGGTTGTATATTTTCTGACTTAGAATCTAAATATGCAAAAATATAGAGGAGGTTCCATTTAAAAAATTGAAACTAGTGACATTTTCGGCGAAACCGGAAGTCAGTCATCTTGGATTTTTCCATCACTTGGTTGAAAATTAATTTTAGTGTAAACCCCCAATTCAAAAAAATCTTGGAACGATCTTCTGAACCACCCGGTGTAGTGTATCTCCAAAAGTAGACCATATGAGAGTTTATTTATTTTTACCTTTAGGCGAAAAGTTAGTTCAAAAAGTCGTTAGAATTGTTTTTAAGACCAAAGAAAACATTTGAATAGCCAAAGATATCTGTCAAATTTTACGATAACAATTTTAAAAATCAGAACAAATGGTCTTATTTGTAAAGACAGAAAAAAACGACGTTATGACAGGTTGTAAATTAATCATTATACAACTAGCTTTCGATAACAATGAGTACAGGTATTATTAATTTGTCAGATATGCTAGTTTATGAGTGTTGATCTACCTATTGTTGTAGAATATTATACATACAATATTAATTATCGTAAGACCAAAAAATTGTCTTCAAAGTATGCTATGGAATCGATCCTTCAGGTATTTAATTATTACTTTTAGAACTGTACTTTTGAAGTTCCTATTATGAAGAAAATTAAATACGTATACAGGGATTGAAGCCATTCGTTAAAAGTATTAAGACTTGTAAGTATACTTGTAAGTAGAAAAGACTTGTAAGTTAGAAAATTAGGTATCGGTATTAACACTGTGGTTAGTAGAAGCCTAAAGCTATGCAACAGTGGTTTTTATTATTTTCAATCATGTACAGGGTGTTTAAAATAAGACTACCATTTAGCCCAACTTCGAACCATCCAAACCAAAATTTTGTAAATACAGTGACCCATATTTTAATACTGAATAAAATTCTGCATCGATCTATAATAACATTTAGTACACCTATATTTAGCAGTTTTCTTGATTATTTAACGTTTTTTTTTTAGTGTTTTAACTTTTAATAAATTATTTAACATTAATAATTCAGAGTTAATAATATCAGCGTTGAACATCAAACAAATCGTTGAAAAATCAAACGATTTGTTAGAAGTTATAAGCGAATTTTAAAAAAACGCTAAATAACTAGATAACTATTAAGGGGGGATGTACAATAAGAATGACCAAAAAATCGATTTTTTTTGCATTAAAAAGTTAGCAAATTTCCCGTAGAATACGCTCCTGAAACACCCATTTTAAAATTCGAAGTCCTTCTGTTCGTTTTAGTCGTTTTTCGAAGACGCCTTTTTCGCGCCCAGCATCAGGAATATTGAGGCAGTCGAATGAGGGGGACCTTTTTTTTATTGCGTTTCGTTTTGAAATTCGCAAAGAGATTCACGATTCAACAGATTAACGATGACATGTATCAAGAAGCTGAAGGACTTTTGTATGGTCCCGGGATCGCTAATTATGTAAGTACGATTTTTCGCGTTAAAAACTTTAAACGCGTTTTTCTCAAAACAGCACTTTTTGAGTTTCTGGGCGTGATAACTCAAAAACTAATTATCCGATTGAGCAGAAACTTACAGAATTTCTTCTTTATAGTATGAGCTACCAGATGAATTTTATAGCTTTTTTTTAATTTTCTATTGTTAAATGTAAAAATTATTATTGTTAAAATGGTGGGAATAAAACGATTTTTTCGCAAAACTTGCACCAAATTTCGAATTTTATTTTTCTTTAATTAATCGACTAACTGTAAGTATAATTAACGTAAAATTTCTTGACCGACTGTTTCAGATCAAAATTACAGAGCGACCATAAACGAATTTCAAGGGTTCCGTAAGCTCCATCGTGCAGCCGCCATTTTGTTTAAAATAAATAATAAGATGTATTTTTTTAGCTATGAATAATTCTACAAAAGTTTCATCTTATTTGAATAACAACTTCTAGTTAAAAATGATTCTTAAAAAATGCATTTTTTTGTGTCTAATTGTATATCCCCCCTTAAATATAGGTATAGAGAATGCTAATATAGATAGATTCATAATTTAATTATACATTAAATGTAAAATAAAATATGGGGCGCCGCATTTAAAAAATTGAGTTTGGGTGGTTTGAGGTTGGTCTAAATTCTAAATGGTGGTTCTTTTTTTAAATACCCTATCCATACTTGAAATGAGAAGTCCTTAATTTTCAAAAGTCAGTCATTTCTACAAGCCTCAATACTTTTAATGAATTGTTTCTATCAATCGACCTATATAATACGCAACGACAATGACAGTCATGTAATTTTCTTAATTATAAAAATTTCAGAGCTTGATTGTTTTATAAATAATAATTAAAGAGATGCGGGATCGATTATGCGCTATATTTTGAGAACGCTTGTTTTTATCTTGACCATATTTGGATATGTCCACACTAATTTGCTATCGATTAACACCAGTTCGATTTGATTCCGTCTCTCAAGACAAGAACAGACATTCTTAAAATCCTGCCGAATTGTCTGGATCCAAATTAAGTCGTCCCGTGGGCCCGGGGTAATTGTTTTGTGTAATTAATCAGGCAGTTTAGGGAATACCTTTAATTCACCCATAACTCAACATAAAATTTCTTTCCCTTACGCAGATAAAGAGCCCGGCAAATAAGGACGCGGATAAAGAGGGAGTAAATACGCTCCCCTGCGACCGGATAAAGCCGGTCCAATTTTTTTCTGACGCCCACGGGCTGTGGAATTAAGATGAAAAAAAAGTAATTATGCGTTTTAGCAGCGGCCTGGGAATGGTTATAAGGAACAATGCTATTTAATTACAACAAGTTACTTGTTAGGAATAAGAAAATACTGGTTATTTCTGGTATTAAACTGGACTTAAAGAAGGACCATTGTTTCTCCTAAAATAATTTGTGATACATTTTGAATTTCAAATATAAGTGAGGAGATTTATTACGGCAGGCATTTGATGCGGTGATATTTACACATAATATACAGGGTAATTAGTTGAAACCATTCATTAAACGTATACTACACTTCCAGTAATACTGGAAGTCAGCTTCAACTTGTTTTCCTTATTTTAAATGGAATTATGTCTTTTATTGCATATTTCGATTATGTGCCGATTTTCATTAAATTCCCATAAACCAATCTTTTACCGTTTTTGAGTATTTTCAAGTTTTTTGAAATTTTGTTCATTAGCAGTATAATAGTTGAAACTATCTGTAGTGGACATTTCAGAAAATATTTTACATTTATATTTTATATATTTTACTTTACATTTTGCTGTAGAAATAAATTCTGCGTCGATCTGTATTTACATTCTCTATACCTATATTTAATAGTTTTTTAGTTATCTTGCGTTTTCTTAAAACTTGCTTATAACTTCTAATAAATCGTTTGATTTCTCAATAGCATGCCATGGAAGTCATGGCATGCCAATAATCTCAATACTCTGGTATCTCCTCAATCATCCGTCGGATAAAAAAATTCCAATTAAAAGTTATTAAATCAGTTGCTTTTCATACTGTGGTAATCTTTATTGACTTCTTCTAAGGAATATTAATTTATTTCTTCAACTGTCTCCTTGCTATGGTAATCAACTTTTTTTAATAGTCCGTTGCTTAATATTTCATAGAATCAGTATATTATTCTTTGTACAACTACGTAAAATATTCATTAGATTACATAGAGAATACTTCCAGAAAATTCAGTTGTGGAAAAGAGACCAAGTCATACCATTTTTTTTTCTAAATCTTCTTTATGCAACCTTGCGAAACTTTTATATGCAGAATAATGTGCTGACTCCAAGAAATGTAGAAAATAGTATTGTTCTTTTGAATGAATAAAGTTGACTGTTATAGTAACCAGTGGCGGTGCGTGATATTTCAGTTAGCCATATCTTGAAAACGACCACGGGACCCACTTCACTTTTTAGGTGATGACTATACACCTCTTACAGAAAGGAGTTATAGTGAAAAAACCGTAAGCAAAGTTTGCGAAAAAATTTTTCAAAAACACTGGAGCACTCCTGGGTTCTCAGTAACGCTCTGTGGAATATTTGCAGTATATATTTTTTCATAATCTAGAAACAAATATAAGGAGACTTTTTCGATTTGTTACAAAATATTTTTGTTTCAAAAAGTTATGGCCATTTTAATTTTGGGTATCAAAATGTTCCTATAAAATTAAAATTAAAATGGCCATAACTTTTTGAAAAAAAAAATATTTTGCAACAAATCGAAAAATTCTTATATTTGTTTCTAGATTATGAAAAAATATACTGCAAATATCCCACAGAGCGTTACTGAGAAGGGAGTGTAGTGTTTTTGAAAATTTTTCGCAAACTTGCTGACGATTTTTTCACTATAAATCCTTTCTGTAAGAGGGTAGTCCTCACCTAAAAAATGAAGTGTGTCCCGTGCGTCGTTTTCAAGATATGGCTAACTGAAACTATCACGCACCGCCACTGATATAGAAGAAATAAACATTTCAGACCGCCAGAATATACGTAAAAATTAGTAAAACACCTTTTTTTTGACACAATTTTATTCCAGACTTTTGCCAGACCCTGCAATTAATTTGTGTACAATGAAGAAAAAGTAGTATTAATTTGCATTTACCGAATTTTGTCTTCATTCTTTTTTATATCCGGATTTAAAAAATTAACCGAAGAGCTGCTTATTTACTCCAACACATACAGTGAGGCGTAATGTCGCGCATAATTCGCGACAATATTCGCGATTCGATAAAAAGTAAAGCACATTTTTTTAGAAAACGCTCGAACACATCAATTAAATTTTTCATTTGCCGACATTTTGACGTATCTACTTCATTTGTTTTTTTTTTTTATTGAGAGCTGTCAAAAATATGACGTCATCGATATTTTTTTAAATGACAATATATAGCTTCTGATACATCATTTAAAAACTCTTATTTCACGCAGAATGCTTCTAAGTTTTAATGCGATTATATCCAGCTGTTTTAAAATGGCGACCATTCAAAAGTTAAAATTCGATAAAGAATGAAGGAAAGTTTATTTAAAAAATCATTTGAACAAGAGAGGTTTTACAGCTATTTGCTCAGCTATTTGACATAACATACTCCAAACAGTTATCCAAACTTCCAGAAGTTGTATTATAAATAATATAAAGCGCATTCTTAAATATTTTTATTTTACTTATTTATTAAAAACACAACTCTAAAAATAAAAATAACACAATTAAAACTACCTATCCTAATCTGTAATATTATTCTCAATTTTTGGAATTCTGGATATCTGTTGAGAGTGTGTTAACTTTTCTTCGTTTTTTATCGAATTTTAATATTTGATCGGTCGCCATTTTAAAATGGCTTGATAGAATTTCACCAAAATTTAGGAGCATACTGCGTGAAGTAAGCACTTTCAAATTATGTATCACAAGTCATATGTTGTCATTTAAAAAATGTATCAATGACGTCAGCTGTCAATAAAAAAAATGAAGTACATCAAAATGTCGGCAAATGAAAAATTTAATCGACGTGTCCGAGTGTTTTTCTAAAAAAATATCTCTTAGTTTTTATCTAATTTATGCGCGAATTTACAACCTCACTGTACCAGTCAGTGGCGGTGCGTGATATTTCAATTAGCCATATCTTGAAAACGACGCATGGGACCCACTTCACTTGTTAGGTGATGACTATACACCTCTTACAGAAAGGATTTATAGTGAAAAAACCGTCATCAAAGTTTGCGAAAAAAATTTCAAAAACACTGGAGCACTCCCTGGGTTCTCAGTAACGCTCTGTGGAATATTTGCAGTATATTTTTTTTTCATAATCTAGAAACAAATATAAGGAGACGTTTTTCGATTTGTTACAAAATATTCTTGTTTCAAAAAAGTTATGGCCATTTTAATTTTGGGAAACAAAATGTTCCTATAAAATTAAAATTAAAATGGCCATAACTTTTTGAAAAAAAAATATTTTGCAACAAATCGAAAAACGTCTCCTTATATTTGTTTCTAGATTATGAAAAAATATATACTGCAAATATCCCACAGAGCGTTACTGAGAACCCAGGGAGTGCTCCAGTGTTTTTGAAAAATTTTTCGCAAACTTTGCTGACGATTTTTTCACTATAAATCCTTTCTGTAAGAGGTGTATAGTCATCACCTAAAAAGTGAAGTGGGTCCCATGCGTCATTTTCAAGATATGGCTTACTGAAATATCACGCACCGCCACTGCTGTACCTACATGTATCTGCCATATATCTATTAGAAGCTAATGCGGGATCTTGTTGCAGTGACTATTACTTCACTGCAGTATCGTGGATTAGCCTGACCGAGGTGTCGGTGGTGTGGCTGAACCGACCCCAGAATTTATCGGTGGTGACGATTTGCACGAGCCCCAAGTGGGACTGCAAGGAGGTAAGTTATTGCGAGATATGCGCTGCGGGTGATTTCCTGGTTGCATTATTAAATACGGGTCTCTGTTCGACGGAAGAGCGAATGCTATACGGCATCCGGCTCATTAGGAGACGACCATAGTCGTTATTTTAGAGGATTTACGTCTTCCGGGCTTTATTAGTTTTCTGTAGTTTACGACGATTTGTATTTTGTGATATGCGGTGCATGTGGCGGCGGAGGAATTTTCTGCAATCAGGTTATGGTAAATAAAATGCGAAATGTCAAGTGAAAGTACATACAATTCATAACTTTATATTTTTAGTATTAATACTACGGCAGCTGTGACATTGGACTGAAAAGGCTAAAGACATTCATATTTTGGCACCCTCCCCCACTACTATTGGAACTTGTATTAAAAATGATGGAATCATCAATGGTAAATTTATTAAAAATAACTGAAGCGCCAATGGTAAATCATTAGTATCGTCGGCGCCTCTGTCATTTTTGAGAAAAATGTACTGACGGTGCATCCGACATTATTATAACATTTACCATGGGCTATTTGACATTGGCACCTTCATTATATCTGATAAAATTTACCTTTGACGCCTCACCAGAAATTACTATTGCATTACATTAACAATTACACATACAGTTACATTTGTAGAGAAATAAAAATTGTTTTACATTTTATCAGATCAGGCACCAGTGGTAAATTTTATTAAGAATAACGGAGACGCCAATGATAAATCCTTTATATCATCGGCTCCCCTGTCATTTTTTATAACATTTGGCATAGTCTATTTGACAATGACATCTCACTCAAGTTTAATTTTGCTTACCAATGGTAAACTCTTTACCATTCCGTCATTTTTAATCAAAAAATCAAATTTTTATACAACTAGAAATAACCATTGCATTGGAGTAAAAATTGCATGCAGTTACATTTGTAGAGAAATACAAATTTACGTTGTCTGAAAAATTTATTGTTATTCAAAATGGCATTTGGATGCTAAGAAAGAAATGTATTCATAACATACTAACACTGTACGCATTACATTAGAGTCTAATGTAATGCGTACAATTAGATGATTAGACTGTAAAGGTTTTATATATTTATATTTTGGCACTTACCTACAAGTTTGGTAACTTTTAACAGGCGCCAACAATTAAATTCTTCTTTATCATCGGTGCTTTCTTCAATTATAAATATGTTTAATTTTAAGTAACATTTAACATTGACACCTCCATAATATTTTATTAAATGTACCATTGGCGCCTCTATCATTAAAAAAAACGCAGCCACCTTTACAGATACTTTTCATAAACAGAAATAACGAATGCATTATAAAGCCTTCATTGGAAAATAAATTTACTCGCCATTAAACAAAATAGATATGGGTCATTCCACCAAATTAAGTTATTTTTACGGGGCGACCCCCGCCGATTTTATTCAAACCTTGTGTAACTGTTTTCTATAATGAAAAAAAAATCCCTGAAAATTTCAGCCCTTAATATACACCCGTTTCGAAGTTATGCTATTTTGAATTTTATAAAATAATTTTATTTCAACTTTTTCGTTAATTTTTCTAATGGAGAAAAATTATTTATAAAAACAAGATTTGGGCTGTTTTTGATGAAAAAAATGCTCAGCTTTCCAATGAAAATATTCATTTTTCACTACATATTACTGAAGACCCTCAAAAATTCAATTAAAACAGAAAAAACTATTTTTTTTGACTGTGCGGCGTGAGCTACGTCAAATTTGATATTTTTTTCTGAAAGCTGAGATTTTTTCTCATCAAATATGTCATTTTTAAGATGGGTATATTTTTTGTTTAAATAAAAATAAATATAACATGAAAACTCTACGATTAAAAAACTTTTATTTTTGAACTTTTTGGGGATGTCGATACAGTTTTGATGTAAGCATATCCTATGTCTTTATCAGTTGGTAAAAACGTGTGCAATGTTTGTGTCCTTTTCACCGTTTTTGATGTAGAGTATCGCTCCAGAGCGTCCTTTTTGACTAAATAGTCTTTTTTTGATGAAAGTAAAATCGACGCCTGTAAAATTTTCTCGCGCAATATTTGCACATAATAGTGTGATTATTAAAGAAAATTTTAAGCCCAACCCCGTTCCTAAATTATGAATGAATTATGGGGTTTTAACCCCTATGAATTATGGGGTTTTACAAAAACGCTTTTTTTTTCGAAAATCTCGATTTTTGCAAAAACTGTAAAATAATTTTCTATTCTAAAAAAAATCATTTTATTTTGTTCACCAAGTTATCCTTTCACCAAGTTTCATAAAAAAAAAAATATTTATTTTTGAAAGAGATTCTTTGAGATATTTGAAAAAATTGTGATTTTTAGCGATTTTTTTGCAATAACTAATTAATTTATTTATCGATCAAAACAGGTTTATTCGGCTTATTCGATCCGTATTAAAAATTTCTACAACTTTTGTTTGAAACATTTTTTCTAAAATGTTTAGTTTTTTTTATAAATGAAAAAAAAATGTTTTTTGCGAACTTTGGACGCCATTTTGAAAATGAAGCCCAAAAATTCAGGTAGGGTAAAGTAGTTCAATTATACAAGATAGTATACAGTATGTGTAAAGCCGACATCGTCCAGTTGTGAAAAAGGACGAATGCTATACTTCTCGTTTTAACAACAAGCACAGGTGGTGAGAGTGCCGGTCTTATTCCCTCGCTACCTCGATGCCTGTCGTCTCACTTCTGTTTGTCCTTCTTCATAACTGGCCGATGTCGGCTTTACACACACGGTATAATATGAATATTTCAGCGGCAAATTCAAAACGTAAAAATAAAAAAAATATCTTGAAATTATTTTACTGTTTCCAAAAAGTTACGAATTCAATTGCAAGTATTTGAACAATTACTAATTGTATTTAAACAAAAAATATGCCCATCCTGAAAATGACATATTTGATGGGAAAAATTCTCAGCTTTCATAAAAAAATATCAAATTTGACGTAGATCATGGCGCACAGTCAAAAAAATAGTTTTTTCTACTTTAATTGAATTTTTGAGAGTCTTCAGTAATATGTAGTGAAAAATGAATATATTCATTGGAAAGCTGAGATTTTTTTCCATCAAATACTGTCAAAATCTTATTTTTTTAAATAATTTTTTTCCATTAGAAAAATTAACGGTTGAAAAAATTTTTTTTTTCGAAAATTCAAAATATCGTAACTTCGAAACGTGTGTATATTAAGGGCTGAAATTTTCAGGGATTTTTTTTCATTATAGAGAACAGTTACACAAAGTTTGAATAAAATCGGCGGGGGTCGCCCCGTAAAAATAATTTTATTTGGTGGAATGACCCATACACAAGTGGAAATTCGAAAACACTAAAATAAGTTTGAAATTAACTCCAAAATAGAAGTAAAACGATATTTTGAGCCTTCAAAACGGGACTTAACGCAAACTTTAAAACTTCTAGAGAGGTATTACAGCACAAAAAGGACCTGAAACGTGATGTAAGAGAAAAGCGGATCGAATACACTTGACGTGACGTGAAATCCTGTTGCCGTCTACTTTCTATAGCTCGCGTTATTTCTCCGACTGAAGGAAAATTCCACTGTGTAATTTATCTTCGCCGTAATTAAGCAGACGTGAATGTATGTATATGTTTACGTTCCCTCGTCACAGAACACTGCAAGTTGTTCTCGCTCGGTGGTGGAGCTTTTCCAAAGCGCATCTGACATCCCCTAATGGATTGCATGTTTTATTCTTGTCAAGTCGACAGAAAGTGGGAATGTCAGACGAGTCTGAAACCTGAAAAACTTGCGGGCGGTTTTCAGTGTCTTAGAGGTAGTCAAAATTTAGGGTAAATTTTCTCCCGTTAATAATGCAATAAAAACTAGCTAAAATAAGACCCATACTTTAAGAAACATTTATTCAAGAAACGGAACATAACACAAGTGGTTATGGCAAGAAATAAGCCAATAAAAAAATATTTTGTTGTCATATACAGGAGGCCAACTCTCCGACATGCTATGGGTGAGTCGCCGCATATCTAGAGGGAGAGATGGCTTATAGGAAATACGATTAAATTATTTTTTTCACTTGAGCCTTCTTCAATAAATATTTTCCACATGTATTCCAGGCAACTTCGAATGCTCTATATGTTTCATGTAACCAACGTTTGCAACGTGTATACTGAATTCAGTCTGATTTTGACATAGTTCCTATATTTCCAAAGTTTGAGACTCTCCGCATTCATTTTCGTCAATATCCACAAAGACGCATTCATTTTCCTCAATATCAGTAATATCGCTACTTGAGGAATGAGATGATATTTCTATTTCAGATTCAGATAATAAGGATGATTGCTTCTTTTACTTTCGTTTTAACCCTTTAGATACAGATTTAGCTTGGCCCTTTTTGTCCGGATTAAGGACAACATTTTATTTAATGTATATACAAATTTTATTATTTTATATCTTTTATGTCTTTTATACAACTTGAGTTAGTTAAATGAACTGCCGGTCGTTTTTTGCATTTTCTAATATTAGAAAGTACAGGTACGGGCGATATTTGTTGAACCAATTTTCCTGACGTAACGTCACAAGTGGTCGAAGTTGATGGTTGAGGTTCTGAATTGTTATTGGAGGAACTTTGCATTATCGTATCTGATTGAGGATGCTTTAATCTCGGATTTAGTGCATGTTTTCTCCTTCCTCCAAACTGTGTAAAGCTTAAGTTACACTGGTTTTAGGAGAGGACGGTTGACCTCCGATAACTTCTGTATTAGTTAACTGAAGATCTGACACGCAAATAGCATGTTCAGGTATTGCCTGTAGATTGTGTGGGTAAACACCACTTAGTGCGTCTTCTATCCCACAATACTTTGTGGGATAGAAAGTATAGCGCGTTAGAAGATAGCAGAAGATAGCTAGAAGATAGCAGCGTCTCTCCCATCTATTGGGGAGAGACGCTGCACTCAATTTCTTATAGCTGTTTAATGCCATAGCGATTACGGTGTAGTTAAACATAATATTAATGATCCTACGTCTAATCACAAATAAAAATACAAGCGAACATAAACTGCACTGGTGCTTTGCCCAATATTTCTGAAGCCACTGAAAATTTTTTAGCCACGCCTGAACAGTGTTTTTTAAATATTCATTTACGTAAACGTTCGATTTGCATGTAAGTGACTTACGATGCACGGTTATGCATCAACTAGTATGCTACAATTAGTAAGCGAAATTGCCGTTGAAATTATAACAGTCGCTCCAAATGGTCCTTGCGCCTTCTCTCCCACTGCGGCATCGCTCCCACATTTACCCTATCACTTTAATGGTGAGATGTGAGATATGATTAGAAATGTAAATTAACTATAGTTTAATTATTGTCATTTAATATTTTCTGATTTTACTGGTCTATAAATATCATTTCCTATACACCTGTTCTTTGTTAAAAATCGGTTTGTTAAATTTACTACTCATATTTCAACACAATGATTTTTTTAATCAGGTGCCGGTCTTGCATACACTTGATGAAACTGCATTTTCTGTTACAGCAATGACTCGACGCCGACAACGGTCGCAAAATGCTTCAGTTTAGTCATGACTAGGGTCCGGAAAGTATGCCACAATGCAGGGTTGGCACTATACAACTCTATGATAATTAAAGTATAAACCGTATTTTTTTAAGCGCCATGTAAATTATATACGTGTCTCGCACGTGCATGCTCGTCCCCTCCCCCCCCCCCCGAAGTCGATATTTATTTCGTAGTCACGGAGACTGTGAAAGGCATTTAGATTCGAATATCCATCAACAAAATGTTATTGGTACTGTTATAAAAGAGAATTTTTTGTTTGATTTCCGCATACTGTTTTGCGCATGTAGCTTTTTTTGGAACGTGGTCGACAATATACAGACTTTTGTTTTGCCAAATATGTATCGGATTTTCCGTTGCCTAGTTTCTACAAAAACGTTTCCTTTTAACTACCATAACAATTTCTGTATGAATTAAACAATCTCATAGTTTTTAATAGATTCTGGAATATTACTCGTAAAATACGTACAAGAATTTTTTCTATGCATTTGATGAAAAAAATCGCAATTGCAACTTCGTTCGGATACCTTAATGTATATATTTGTTTGCGTTATTTCCTAGTTTTGTTTAAATTTTTATTACTGAATCTATATTGGATATAGTAGTCCATTTTGGTTTTATAACACAAAAAAAAAATAAAAGTCGAGAACTAGAAGGCAGATCTATTCCCACACATTTTAACCCGCTGAATACAAATCTGATGTCCGTTTTGTCCGATTGGCTCTTGCATTTTCCTAACCTCAAAAAACACCTAAATGCTGAGAAGTCAAAAAAAATAATTAAAAGCTTACACCAAAAATTTTAAACCTAACATAACTTGAGACAAAAATTTTAAACCAAAAACTTAAACCTATTATAAATTAAGACAAGTACTGTTAAATTCCTAAGGCAAGAAGTATTAATGTTTAGAGTTCTTGGTGCAATATTCTTGCCTTAAGTTTTGTTAGATCTAGAGTTTTTGGTTTAAAGTTTTTTGTTAAAATTATTGCCTTGTTTTTAGTAAATTCGATCTTCCGACATATCGAGAAAAAAATCAACGATAAAATAAAAAATATTTCTTACTATGTAAAATGAGCACTAAGACAATAACTTTACCAAAAGAACTCTAAACTGAGAACTCTAAACCTTAATAGTTTTTACCTTCACTTAACAGTTCTCGTCTTAATTTATAATAGGTTTTTTTATTTAAAGTTATTGTCTCCAGTTATGTTAGGTTAAGAATTCTTAGTTAAAACTTCTTGGTGTAAAGCTCTTACCTTGGGTTATGTCGAAATTATTTACTGATTGGCTAATTCTAACCTCAGATTCAGTTTCAACTCCCAAATTACGTAAAGCTATAGTGATCAACTCATTTATCGTTTAACTTTTATCTCGACTTACTTGTTTGAGATATTTCGGTCATTTTAAGGGGTGTTTTAGGGGTTACGTCAGAATTTATAACCGATCGACTAATTCTTATCGCAGATTTGGTCTCAGCGCCTCAAAATACGTACGGGAATGGTGGTAAGCATATTTAAGCTTTTTAATTACTTATTTAAGATTTTTCGGATATTTTCAAGGAGTGTTTGCAAAAATGCAAAAGCCAATCCGACAAAACGAACATCGGATTTGTGTTCAGTGGATCAAAATGCATGGGAGTACATAGATCTGCCTTCTAGTATTTGGCTTTTTTTTTTTTGTGTGCCTGTGTAATTATCCCTTTGCTGTGACTCCCATGCTCTTTCCTCAAAATGCGAGAATTTCACTAGCCGCCATTGTATTATTAGTCTCCATAAGCTCTTCGCAGTACAATAACCGACTATTCATCAAGATTTCGGTACATTGACTACGACAATTATTTTCATGCATAAATGGTTCAATCTAACACAAAGTCGGTGTTTCACCATACGCGAAATTCTGAGAGCGCGAGTGAGGTGAGAAAATTACGCCGCTTTCTGTTTTACTAATATTATATTAATGAAAGCAACCGTGAGATAATGTTTTAAGCCAACATTGTTCGAATTCTCTCCCGGATACCGGAGGCATAAATAAATACACAGCAATTGTAACTTGAACACCTTGCGATATATTAAACGACAATATTTTATACGCGTAATCCTCTGATACAATGCGAGGCAACGTTTCGAATTTTCGAGTAGGCTTTTAACCCTGCAAGACTCGGAATTAAAAAATATGGTCAAAACCATTTGACTTTGTTAAGGTGATATATTATAGTTGTTTTTTATACACTTTTACTATCAAAATATGTAAAAGAATTATCCAAGAAGAAGTTTGAAATTGTGACCATATGGTTACAGTGAGGCATTAGGTATAGTTACTCAGGATGTATAAACCACTAATAATAAGTATTGTGATCTAAGTTATAATAGTGAAAACTACATTTTATAGATTTTTTTATTAAAATATTGAGTATTATACATAAAACAATATATTCTCTAAGTAGTGTGAAACATAACAAAGCAGTTCTTGTCCTGGGTAATGCATAGCCCTGTCGCATTTTTCACATTTTAGTCGTGACTAGACTAGTTTAGACTTAAAATATTCATATTATGTTGGAGGTATCGAAAGAGGTGTATACTTGAAAAGTAGTTGTCAAAATAAACGATACTACTTTCTTTTGTTTTTTATTGTCTTGGAAAGGGCAATAACTACCTTGGAACCAACACCCATATCAGTCTCAGCCTCTGTCAACTCCTGCTCTGTACCATTCAAAACGTCGAATGTCTTTTGCCCTTGATAAGGTAACAAGTCGTAAACCAATCCACCAACTCCCGCGCGTACAAAAAATTTGTAGCCCCATTTATGGGGCTTATTTTGGATATATTGACGGAGGTTTCCAGCCATCGTTCCCTTGTAAGCAATCATTGTTTCGTCTATTGAGAAACAAGTGTCAATCATATATTTGAGACAGTTGTTTCTTACCATATCCAAAACGGGACGTATTTTGTAATATCTGTCTGTGGAATCAGCAGCATTCTCGTTGTTGTTGAAATGAACCATCCTTCTTAGTTTTCGAAATCTTGCCATAGGCATAACAGAGGCAGTTTGTTGTATTCGAGTATTTACTGCCCAATAGTCCCGATAACTAGGCAAATGTATTATTCCCATCAGTAAAAGAATGCCAATGAAGTCAGTTATTTCTTTTGTATTTGTATTTAGACATGAGCCAGTTTGCTGTGTGGAATATAAATTTGTTTCATTGACTATGTGCTCCATAAGAGTTAGTGAAAAAATTTGGTGAAGTACTCCAAACAAGAACTGTCCTCATCACCTGCAGCAGGACAGTCAATGTCAACCCGACCCTGATCCACACCTTCTTCTACATCGACCTTTTCCCATCGTTCATTTTGATGTGCTGTTTTGGTATACCTGCTTCTTTTAGGTGGAGGCTCAGGTTCATTATCTTCATCACTGCTTTCTGAGGTAACAGTTTCAGAGTCACAAATTTCAAAAGAGACATCGTGATCAACACTTTGAGGTACCACAGCAGACTCATTTTCCGAATCACTGTCAGGCCCATCAGATATATTTATATCTTCAGGTGGTAATATTGTCATATGTAAAATTTTAGTGTTGAGATGGTAGCGTATTCACCCATATAACATAAGGCACAATGTTACCATACGGTTACATACGAAATCAAACGTAATTACAACACAAATATAGTAACTGTATCATTATTTGAATAACCTCACAATATAAAACGTACCTTGATTATGCAGTACAAACTGAAATACAGTATAAAACAACGGATTTTTTGTCATCAAAAATTATTTCTCTCACACTTTGCACTTCTATGTCTATCATTCAGTTAGCAGATGATCATAATCTGTACAATTTTACCGACCGAATTTAACTCCGCTATTCTTCAATAGATGGCTCAGGGTAGGAAATGCATTGTAACCATATAGCTACTTCAAGATTCAGTGGGAAGAATACTTAGAAGGTAAAATTTGTACTTAGAAACTGAATGTTACCATATGGTTACATTTTACCTTAAAGGGTTAATGGTTTCTCTTTCAAAAGGCAAATTTCTTACGTTTGAAAGACAAATGTTAAAAAAGCGCCGATTTGCCCACCGAGACACACCTAAAAAATCCAGTGGTTTCTATAGATTTAGAGTCACTGAACTCGGCCCTGCCCTAAGAAAATTTAAAAAACGTCGGGAACATGGCGAAATACAAGTTCAAACGACTAGTTTTTCATAAAAAAAATGAGTGCATATTTTTTTATGCCAAAATTATAATCATCAGATAAAAAGGTTTTCTTCATCTACTTTTTTTTCTACGGCGCCCTTTGGTGCTCTTTTAATGTTCACCAACAGAGCGTCTAGTCGACTGCTCCTTGACAGAAATCATTATTTTCAACCGATTTGACTTTAAAAGTTTTTTGAAACAAAAAGGATTGGCTAACCATTTGTAGGTAACAAAATCGTCGATTAATTACCAGATCTTATTTAAATGACTTCAAAAACTTAGTTTCATCAGATTTATTTTGTCTAATGGTGATTTGACGAGTAGTTGACAGCACAAAAACATCTAAATAGAAGAAGGGCAATCTCCATAGATAAGGAGGGAAACACGCATCGGGGCCTCCATATGTACCGGTGGCCAGTTTTTCATAATGCGTATGCGCGACGCTCAATCGAAATGCGTAGCCGTGCATTGGCATCGCCAACTTCATTTTACAATTCAATTTTTCATACAGCAAACTCGTTGTTGCTGCATAAAAAATTGATTTGTAACTCATACCCCACTTTATGATTTTATCATTCAAGGTTGAATAAATAAAAACAATTTGCTTGAAATTATTTATTTCTACAATTATAAACATTTAAAGCAATACATTATCAAAACATATTGACATTGTAAACAAAAATTATTTGAAAACAAAAAAAGTCAAAGGAGATTAAAATAAGAAAATTTTCACATCGAGATTAGGTTGTATTTAACTTGGACATACCTGCTGGACATCGTGAACATACTTCCTACTGATGAAGTAGAACGCTTGTTGTTGCATGGCTCTATACAGTGAAGAACACTCTAAAAACACATAATATTTTATTACCATTTTAAAGTTCAAACGCTGAGAAACTTCTATTATTTAATATGTACACAAGCTCATTTACAAGACTATTTCATATTAACAGTAAACTAGAAAGAACTTTGCTAAACCTAAGAATTAATTAAATTACACGTATCTTTTTATTCTTTTCATGCACATCTTATTATGTTCTTGTAATATACTAATCATTTATAGGTTAGATAAGTAATTTAAGTACAGTATTTACTTACCAATAAGTAGAATAATTTATATTATATCCTTAAATGCCAATCACAAAAGAAATAATAGTTTTATCACAAAATAATGCACAAAATAATTTGATGCGGATCAAAATTTCCCATTAGGGGACGCTTCCTAAAACAACAACAATCAAAACTTAAATTATAATGCCGCGTTTCTATTGGATATGGATCGCCTAGGCAAATAGACCTATGGGATTGCCGCCACCGATACCACGCGGCCATTTCGTTATTTATAATTTTTCCCCAGATTTGGGGAATTATAAAAAATATGCCAACTTCAAAGTCAATTATTTAATCTCTGAAAAGTATTATTATTGTAATTATTATTATTCAATATATGTCTAGTTTGACTTACTTTACTTTATTTAATGCATGTAAGGGGATATATCTAACATAACGAAATATCGCGTCAGAGTGTTGCTGAAATTATTACGACTTAAGGTGCATCTGGCAACATTGCACTGATAGCGTGTTGCGAGGTCGTGAATGCTAGTTTCACCCCCGTGGTTGACAGTGGCTAAATATCAGAATCGTCAGTTTTGTATCATATTTACATTCGACAACCTCAAAATCATAATTTTACATGAATTTCAATTTTTCTTTATACTTAATGATGACTTGACAACTAGGTGACACCTGTGATTTATATTCAGCGATCTCAAAAACAAAATTTTTAATGAATTTCAATATTTCTTTATTTTTAATGATGACTTGGTAGCTAGTTGACAGCTGCCAATTGTCGAAAACGTCAATTTTACTTTCAATTTGTATCTAGTGATCTCAAAAACCTTTAAAAGTATGTACGATTTTTTATAAAATTCTTTCAAACAATGTGTGTTGCAAAAAAATATGCACTCTTTGTTTTGTGAAAAACTAGTCGTTTGAACTTGAATTTCGCAATGTTCCCGATGTTTTTTTAAATTTTCTAATAGCAGAGCCGAGTTCAGTGGCTCAAAACCTATGGGATCCAATGAGTTTTGTAGGTGTATCTCGGTGGGCATAAAAGGCATTTTTTTTAACATTGTTCTATATGTTGTAAAGTTTACTGATTTCATATTCGTATATTAAGTTAAATAAAAAAACTCTGAAGTAGTATTACAGATATAAACAAGTGTTTGTAAACTTTCTGGGTCTAGTGATATGTGGGAATTAAATAACACACTCTTATTTTGATAATTGTATAAATATCAAACCAAGAGTGTGATACTGAATTCTAGTCAATTCAGAAGGTGAATCTTTTTTTTTTTGCACGGTGTAAAAGCAGCACCTAATGACTTCATATGCAAGATATTTAAAATGCTAAACATGCTCTTCCCGAAAAGAAAATTAGGGCCGTAATTTAAAAAATACCCGATTACGTCATCTGGATGCGCTTGAAAACAAAGTTCGATTTGGAAATAGTATTTTTTTAAAAACGTATCTTTTTGAAACACAAAATCGACCTTACGAAATTTTTTTGTAAAAACTCCTCATTTTAAATATATTATATTGCGATATATTATGTGTATCTGGTACAAATGAATAATTTGGCACTATCTACAGAAAACTCCCAAAAAAAAAAACATTTTCCAGCTGACACGTCGTTATTTATTCGGTAATGTAACCGCAAGAATTTCCATGAATTTCCGTGAAAACCCCTGCACTTGCCAGTGTTAGGCTGTCGCAATGCTGAATTATTTTCCTGAAAATAATACATTTTCAGCAGTTACTTCGTTTAATCAAGGTTTATATATGGAGACATCCAAAAAAAAACGTCATCACAATTTGTAAAATAAACAATGGCTATTATTTGATGTGACAGTCTTGACAAGTAAATAAGGTTATAAATTCGATTAAGAATAGAAATACGTATTTTTTTTCTCGGCCAACTTTGATGACGTTTTTTTTTTTGAATGTCTATATAATAAACGAGAAACAACGGCGTAAAAGTTAAATGCAAAAAAGAGCTTTGCTGATATTTTATTTGCAATGGTCAGTAATTGCTTCAGTGAAATCGAATTTATATATCTGAGCATCTTTGAAAAGTTATCCAGTAGAAGACTAAATATTCGCCCACTTTTTTGGATATCGAGTTTCAAACCTTTTTTCATAGGAAATTGTACTATCGGATGAAACATTTCTCCAAGTAAAATTTTAGAATAAGAAATGACACAGTTCTGAAGATACTGGGGGGAAGATGATGATTTCCAGTCAGGATTCCAGTGTTACAGTATGGAAAAATGCGTGATATTAGTATGGAAAAAGTTATTTCCTGTCGATGATTTAGTTACAAAAGAAGTATCCAAATTGACAGAGAGAGTCTCTTAACCTCAAAAAATCCCATATATGTCTTCTGTAACTGCTAGAGTGCAGCAAATGATGAAGAAGAATGAATATGATCTAATCATAACTCTCAACTTCATAGCCGTGGAATTCCACAGCTTTGTAATCCCATAACCTCCCACATAACCTCTATTTGCAAAAGTATCGAAACCGAGCACTCACAAATTCTCTCGCTGTTGAAGCCCTTGCTATCATATGAAAAACAGTCCACAGAATGTACAAACAAACAATTTTCTGTATTTGTCTATCAAAGATCATTCCATCAATCACAAACAACATTGTAAACATGGTTAAGTGAGCGTAATGCGGTGTTGAGAGTGAAAAAGTCGGAAGGGACATTTCAGAAGTAAAGACTTATTCAGATTTATTCATGGAAAATCGCGCATCAAGTTCATCGCCTCTGAAAAATGTCTTGAAATTAAAAATATACAGTTTTATTCATTATTATTATTAACATAATATGCAATCCTTCCTTTTTTCTGTTCTCTGTTTTTTAATTGATGTCTAAGATCCTCTTCTTGCACCGATATTTCTTCACATTAAAACATCACTGAATGCTTACTAGAAAATAAAACAATTAAGATATAAAAAAGTTATAAATTATTTTTACATTCATTATAACAACCATAACTTTTTGTTAACATCATGAATAAATATACACCATATCAGATATATTTATACACATCTGGGTTTTCTGGGTTTCCTCAGAACTGTAAAGCAAATGCGTTACCGAAATAATCTTAAGTCGCTCCCAGTGCGCCATGGCAAATAATAATAATAGCCACTCCTTCCCGCACAGGTCCCTGAGAGGACCTAAGGGGTTACTCTTTGGAGTAATTATAGGGTGTGAGTATTATTATTATTATTATTATTACATCACTTGCTCGCATTCAAATACGCGCCGATATGCGATCATGAGCAAAAACCGGTCCGTTGCGATTGGGTTTCCTTACTGTCTTACAAAATGGTGGATCTTCAAATTTTCCCGCCACTTCCCACACGTCCTACTGAAGAGTTTAATATATTTTCAAGAAATATGAAAAATCACTTTCAGTCATATTTGCGGATCTGTGCCTATGTGCTTAAAATTTCTCTGGGTTTAATGTCCCATCATATTTGGCAAGTTAGAAATTCGTGGACCACAAAATGGGCGAAAAAACAAGCCTTTTTGCCATTACTCTTTCTTTCCTTATTTTACTATGTCTCTTGCTTGCTTCAGTCATTCCATTTTTGCTTCTTTTCCTTTGTCACTACGTTTTTACACTTTTTTTTCTACATTTTAGGGAAACTCCTTATGACAAAACATGTGTAAACAAAATGGTAGAGACCGATAGTTTGACCGAACTAAAATAGTTAGGCCGTCGATGGAATAGCTGAATATAAAATTAGCAGACATATTATATACATGGCCATAGTAAATATCTAAGCTACTATTTTTCATCGTTATGTTCAATGTATTACGCTTTCAGCACGTATTTATCTTGTAGGAAAAAACAAACTATCTTGGTACATTGCGAAGGCAACCCGTATTTATTACTATTAAGTTCAGCGAGATAGACCTAGTTAGACAAATAGGTCTGGCGGCTAGATATATAAATTACTCGTTAAAATTGCATGAGCATTAGAAGTAGACCTCATTTCATCCTTACTATATTGGTCTTGCAAAGTTAATTAACTCCGTGTTTGTATTATGAACGTTGAAACTGCATTTAATTTAGGTTGCGTACAAATATATGTATTTGCGGGAGCAGTTACCTCATTTGCTAAATTGATGTTTTCCTCTCATTTTTATTTAAAATTTATTTAAGAGAAACCCATTATCAACTTTTCCCATTTGCAATGAAGGTATTTTCAACCTTATATTCTAGTCTGCCTAAAAAATGAGTTATATAAAATGTCTTTATTTTAAAGACCAATAACTTATTACCAAAGACTAATATTAATTATTTACAAGAATGTGGATCTGTGAAACAATATTTATCTTTTTTCTTTTCATTCCTACCATTTTCAATTTTCAAAAGAAATTTTATTGTATCCTTCTTTTATCTCAAGGTGATATTAGAAAGCTTGTCATATTAAATGACCTTCTTTAAACTTGACAAAAAAAATATAAGTAGTCTATTGTTTTTATTTGTAAAGAACAGAAGTTTAATAAGAGTAAAAATTTTCGTTAAAATTAATTAAATTGATTTTAAAGTTGAATATAATTTACAAATCATATTCAAGTAGCACAGAATACACTTCATTTTTTTTAGCGCGTGATGTTTGAAAATAAGTGTTCTTATAAGTAAATTCGGAAAATAAAATAGTTTTTCAGCCTGCTGGGTACTTTATGTTATACCTATATACTTTTTCTATTTCTCACTGAATTAAAAAAAGGAGCATTAAGCACAAAAATGCATTAACACTTATTGCAGATGGAATTTTTAGCCATGCACACAAACTCCCAAAAACCCATCTGAAAGGATCTGCAGTTTTAAAGTGTAAATTTGGAGCAGTACTTTTAAACTTCAAAACAAAAGAGTATCCCGAGAATCGTCTTCAACCTTTTTGTCTGGAAATTTTAAAACGTGTAATCGGACAATTCTATATGATACTAACTAATTAAGTTTTTTTCTACATTCACTTAATCGATTATAATCGACTAATTTTACTTTTTATTCAGTATTGAATCAAACATATCAAAATTATTTGCTTTTTTGTTTATATAAAACATAACTAAGGTTGGCAGAAACGGAACGAGCCACAGAGGCGTACCCGTCGTAAGTATACTACACGGAAGTAGCTAGCATCCATGTGAACGTTTGCCATATTTTATTATGAAATTATATTACACTACTCAACGTTTGCTTGTAACGAGGTTATACAAGAGCTACAGCTGTCACAAGACTCCTGCAATCAAATCAAATTGAGTCAACCCCTATCACATGCTACAATTTTAAATATAACTAAAAGATGGAAGTAACTTTCCTGGTTAAAAAGCTTTTTAGCTTACTGTCGCTTTTCAATAATAGTCCGACTGTCCAAGTTGAATAATAGTCCTGTGTCCGACTCTGCTTCGACTCGCCGAAGTTTGACTGTTCGTAGTTTGTGCCTTGTTTCGCTGTTGTCGCATCAACATAATATTCCTATTACACATTTTAAAATTGTTTCACAGCTCAGCTGTTTAAAGTAATTCGCTGTTTAAAATAGTTTCACAATAGTTAAGTTGAAAAAAGATAAAAGTAAATTTTATTATACACCACACGGTGTGAAAATGATATTGGCTTATATTAATTGATCGTACATCAATACATTTTTATAAATATCGGGTCTTTATAAAGACCTATTGTGCAGTTACAGTTAGATCTGGCAACGTCTAGATGTCTGCTAAGAAGGGGGGCTGGTTTGTTGTACATAACTAAATTCGCCTAACTTTGACATAAAAATGTACCATTTAATACGTATTTAATATCCACCTATGTACGCAGTATGGTAACTCTTACTGTATAATTATGGAAAAATTATATGTGGTTCTAAAGTTACCTAGTAATTCTTTAGGCGGCGACTTTCATATTGTTTGTGCGTTCCAGACCCAGAGGATCACCGGCGATGGCCACGGTTGGGTAGATATGGGGGACAGTCCCGTCTTCGGCACCGACAGCTCGAACTACATCACCGTGGCACCTGTGCGAGATGGTCCCGCGGGAAACTTCAGACACGCCGTCTCCGTCAACATCCTGAAGAAACGCATCGTTCCGCTGACGCACGGAAAATATGAAGTCACCAGGATACTTACATGGGATCATTCGAATGACGTCATGTGAGTCCGTGTCTCTGGCGATGAAAACGCTATCTATTATTAGGGAGTGCACTTTCAGCAATTTCCTGTAGTTTTTACATTCTAACTTCGGTACCTCTTTCAGATATTTCCTTGGTATACCGGAAGGTAAACCAGGCCAACTGCACATCTACAGAGTCACCTCGGTGCCGCCTAGGACGGGAGCTAGCCTGCCACCTCCGGTATGTTTAACATGCATCAAAGAACCCGCGCCTACAACTCCTCCCTTCATCTCGCTGGACGAGAACATCTACCGCCTCAAATCGTCAAGTTGGGACGAAGAAGACGACGATACGCTGATCACAACCCCTCCACCTAGAAGGAAGAAGAAGCAGAAGCAGAAGTCGACCCAGAAGGAACCCCCGTGCCTTTACCACAACGCCATCTTTAGCCCCAACTCCGCGTACTACGTCATGGAGTGCCTGGGACCCGGTATCCCAACCGCAAGCTTGTACAAGACGGCGATGCCCAAGCCACGGCTCTTGGTTTGGCTGCAGAACAACACGAGACTTAGAGAGCGCGTGGACAACATGGCGCTGCCGCAGATTAAGACCTTCCCGGTGCAAATATCGGGGGATATCAGGCGCAGGTTCGACTCCATCTGCCTCCGGGACTCAGAGAGGACGAGATCACTCGGTATCCGCTGGTAGTCCAAGTCTACGGCGGTCCCGGTAGTCAGCTGGTGACAGAGCGCTGGCGGATCGATTGGAACACGTATCTGGCGGGACATAAGGACTTCATAATAGCGCAGATCGACGGCAGGGGGTCGGGAGGACAAGGTCACCAGCTCCTCCACAAGGTGTATTATAAATTGGGGTCCGTCGAGGTGTCCGATCAGCTGGAAGTTACGGAGTAAGTATTTGTATATATCTTATCTTCTCATCAAAACAGATGGTGTATAGTAAAGTGATTAGAGTTCGATGGATGATCCATCGAAATAACCTTAATTTTTAAAAGCTCTCTGCATATAACAGGGTTGAGACTGTCTTCTTGTGTTCGAAACCCAAATTACTTTTTTTTCATTTTTGATTTTTTTGTTTTTTTTTTTTTGTATTTCTTGCTTTTTTACTGTTCATCATTCCTACCATTATTTTCCTCTTTGTTTAAGAATAGTTTGATATACAAAATAAATAAAAACATATATAATAACAGTAAAAAGGCAAAAAATACAAAAAAAAAACAAGAAAAAATTGAAAAAAAAAAGTAAAAAAAAATTAAATCCAAAAAACAAAAAAATTAAAAATTAAAAAAAATAATGCGGGTTTCGAACACAAGAAGACAGTCTCAACTCTGTTAAACGCAAAGAGCTTTTAAAAATTAAGGTTGTTTCGATGGATCATCCATCGAACTCTAATCACTTTACTATCCACCATCTATTTGTAGATTTTTATAAAACTTACCTCAAATTTGTAATCAGCGACCTACAAAAACCTGAACCTAACATGAAACTGAAAACAAAAACCTACAAATGAACTAAATTTAGTAAAAATAGGTTCATTTTTTTAAATTTCACACGCCATCTTGGATCCGCCATTTTGATTTGTACATTTTTAGAAATCTGATATCAAATTCGTATTCAGCAACCCCAAAACCCCCGCATTCACAAAATTTGGTGTGAAAACGTTGATTATTTGAAATGTTGTCTGCAATATTGGATTCGCCATCTTGAATTTCGAAAACCTATACACGGGTTCGTGATCAGCGACTCCAAAAACCCCTCCCAAACCAATTTTGAGCAAGTTTTTGAACAAAATGTTTGATTTGTACTACTCTTTCCTCTATTTTAAATTTTGATACGCCATTTTGGATCCTCCATCTTGGATTTGACCAACCTATTACATAAATTTTTTAGAACCATCCTTTACCAACAATTTGAGCTGAAAAGCACAAACATTTGGTGCTTTTTGGTGAATTTTTTTATCTCAAGACTCGTTTTTTCTTTGATTTCCAACCGTCATTTTGAGCCGCCATTCTGAAATTTCCAAATTTGTCCAACGGAACCATAATGCGGATTCGAAAAAAAAACACAATTTTTGTCCCAAAATCGTTAAAATCCATCAAAAGGAACTTTGGTCTGAGCTTTGTTCCGTTTGACAAAAAACGTCCCATATATACTTATTAAATTAACATACGCACTTTAAAAAAATTCACTCACGATTTTCCTTATAGTCATCGTTTGAAATTTCAGAGAGAGAGATGACATCGACTGGATAATTTATTGTTGTTAACCGTTACGGGTTTTTAGCGAAAAAGGAAATGGCTCCTTCGTTGAGTTGCCGGTTGTATGTAGATAAACTACAGACATTTATTCGGAGTTTGGAATGTAATTCGGATGCATAAAGTTTAATTGCTCTTGAGTAATTACCGTTTCAAAGGCTAGTTAGAACGAGAAGGCGCTTATATTAAATCCTAATTTAATTAAACTGTTAGTCGGTTACCGCTGTAGACAAATTATAGGTCATCTTCTATTGTCAGGAATTAGAAACGAAATGATAGATCTTTTTTATCCATCTTTGGTACTTTGCGTTGATCGATCCATCATTCGTGTGCATGAAACGTCGAATAAGATTGAAAAATATCGGGACAGCGTCCGTCACATGTTACGGAGGAGCTTGTACATATAAACAATTTTACGAAACTGACTTTTATAGCAGTGCGTTGTATGTACGTAGTACCTTGTGTGACAGTATACTGAGGTAGCACGTAAAAATATATGTTTTTCAGCATGTTGCTACAGACAAACATAAAGCTGGTGTAAGAGGTGGTGTGAGTGCGCGAGACAAACAAAGACAATTTAATTTGGATTAAGTCAAAATGACGGTAGCGTGTAATATTCCATTCGTCAAAGTAGATGATGATCTATTTACCGGGATGCAGAGTTTAGTTCAAGTTGTCCAGAATGCTCTGAGTGGAAAGTACGCGAAGTTAGTTTACCTGCAGCAACAACTGTTACACGATTTTACATAGTACTTAAACCACCACTATGAGAGGATTTAAAAAAATATCGTCTCGGAATTGCATGATAAACCTATATGGCATAACATTAACTAAACAACGAATGTTAAAGTACAGAACATACCTCGCGTAGTGGTTGAAGGACTGAATGAGGCAAAAGCCATGAAAGTCCATTTGAAAGAAAAACGTTTTCGGACGTTCTACCAAGGACACCACTACCAGCGTAACCTAACTGTGGCTCGTTGGGGCACATGGATACATGCAGATATAAGTGACAGGCGCTAGAGCTTAACTCCTGAACATATAGAACAGTTATTGGTAATTTATGGAAACTCAGCTGGCAGTACGGATACGTTCTAGCATCGGTTACCGTGTGTATGCAAGTTTTGTGTCTTGTAATTATAGTTCTTTTGCCAATTAGTTGGGCTACAATAATCATCATCACATGTGTAAGGTAAGACTTGTTTCACATTTTGGAACGTTTAAAAGTATCATGGGGACCGCTCCTGATAAAACATGGATCTATTATTAACCTCCGAGCTCTAATTACGATAAGTTTGGGTTTTGGGTAACAATGCAGTTTACACTGCTGTCATGTTTTTCCTATTTTCAAAAATTGGATACATTTGATTATTGTATAAATAAGAATGTAGGTATTATAAATGTTGGCTAACCCAGGCAAGACCACTATATTTCGTCTATATTTAAACGGTTACTTCCTTCATAAACTTAATATATACTACATTTAGAAGAACTTTTGAAAATAGAATTTTATGAGAGCTGAGAATGCAAACGTTAAAGCAGAAAATACTATTTCTGCATTGAACGTAATTCTACTTCGGAAGTTAAGTAAAACTTTATTCGTCTCACAAAATCTTAAATTTCCCGTCTCTAGTTCTTTGTACCGTAAAATATTATTATATCGGAGCAGAATCAGATCAGATTGCATAATCATTATAATCGAATGCAAACATTCCTAATGCTGCGAAAAGTACATTTGCACGCTAGCAACGAATTTTCATTTGCGGTTCTCAAACTCAACAATTTAATTTGTTTCACAATATAGGCGAACTGTAACTTTTCTAGGATATGATCAATGTAAACAAAAAGCAAATGTTAAAAGACATCAACTGATACTTTGCTAAAATCGAACACACATGGGTAGGTATATTGCTTTTGTTTCTTTTCACACACCCAAGACACACATCACATACATCACATACTGTATGTGATGTATATTTAACAAGAAATGTTAAACTGTAATAAGGTCGTAAATGTAATAAGGTCGTTAATGTTCTGATACCAATTTTAGATGTTTCAGATATTTCGCCCCCGACATTGATAGCTAGTAAACGGGTTTTGCGAACAAGGGCTAAGGATATCGAAATAATAGTAACACGTGCATTGTTCTCTGTAGATGTAAAAAATAATAATGTACTATGTTAGTGACAACAACAACTCTTAGTGATACAAACAACTGCGCGAAATTCGTGAAAATAGTCTTCTTCCTCTGTACATGTGAACTATTTTGATTTTGCACCTTTAACTTCAGTAGATGTGGAACGATTAAAATAAAATACGTAAATAAAGACTTTACCACCATACAGGGTGCTAAAGTCTTCGAAATCCTAACATTTTAGAAGATACGTTTATATGTACTTTTCGACTTAAAATTAGTTCAGGAATCATATTTTAAATGAGCCTAGTATATTAAATCATCAAATATCGTTAAAGAAGAGCCTATGTACTGTTGATATTTTTGTTTTTCGACTTTTAAATTATTTTATGTAACTGCACACAATATTATTCAGTTCATTATGAAGATTCGGGTTTTGATATTTCACAACTTTAAGAATACAAAAACAGTTAATTTATCGAATGGGACAATAAATATAATATTACCAAATATATTTACATTACAAATCAAAAGGCAGCCTACAGCAGGCAGACCTATTTTAAAAATTTCAAACTTAATTTTAATGTTTGTCATTAAAACAATATATCATTTAAACTTAGCAACATAGTAACTACTTCATAAAATTTTGTTTGAGCCCTCTACCATCACGTTAACGTCCATAAAAATTATAAATCAGATAAAAAAAGTTATGTATTTCCGATGCCATCGTGGTTAGTGAGATGATCGTGTTGACTACCTACAATACACTGAGCCATTCAAAATAAAAACATAATTAAATCTGGATATGAACAAGAGAGATGAAAACAGCGGTATTGCCGAAGCTCGAGGCGAAACTGTTGTTGTCAAACTTTGAAATGGATGTCACAATTGTAAAATAAATAATGACTGACATATAATGTGACAAAGAAGACTAGAACTAAGGAGACCGAAGTCGTTCGGTTTCATGGTCTCATATCTGTCCGCCTCTAGAAGGCGCTGTAAGCAGTGCTGTACTCGACGTCACGTGATTGCGAAAGTCACGCGATGAGCAGCGGACAATATATGACTGTTTATGAATGCAGGCTGTCAATGCGTATGCTTTCATGCAATTTGGCTTTAATAAAAATACAATCCGAATGTTAAATAAATATGGTTCGAAAGAGCTGTGTTGCATTGTGTGATACAAGAAGCGTTCCGAAGCATGAGAATAACCGAACATTATTTCAAATTACTGATGTTTGTATGAAACGAAATATTTTCCTTTGTTGTATTGTTAACGCTGAAGCACGGAACATGAAATATTTTGAGTACATTTTTCATATTGATAAACACGAAAACTTGTAATTGCGAAGATGACAATAAATTAACGAAAAATATCGAGCGTCACATATCACTGTATTCGCACCACGGACATTCACACGGACTCTAACGCACACAGATTAGTACAGAACGACACTGCTTATATTATACAGTGAAAAGCAGCAGCTATGTCTCCTTAGTTCTAGTCTTCTTGAATGTGACAATTCAATATGGTTATAAACTTAAGAGTAAGAATAGAAGTACGTCTTTATTTGCCCGGCCAACTTTGATGACTTTTTTTACTGGCTCTTTTGTTTTCTGGTGCCAGTGGAAAGTATGTTTGCATTTTTGATTATTGTATGATACTGACAGATTACTGAATTTGATTCTGAATACATAAACAGTGGATATTCCATTAGCATTTTTTTTAGATATTTGCGGGATACGCAGCACTTCATCGACAAGCGTCGCGTTGCTGTCTGGGGGTGGAGTTATGGAGGTTTTGTGGCCGCTCTAGCACTGGCGAGTCCGAAAAGTGTTTTTCAATGTGCCATAGCGGTCGCTCCTGTTACCAATTGGCGACTTTACGGTGAGTTTAACATATCTGTAGTTTTGATTGGACAACCTGTCAAGATAGATAAATAAGATTCGTGCTATGGGCAATGTAGTTATTCGTTTAATGTGTGGATTCAAGTAACAAAATATACATACGAAAATAAAAATATACGAGAAATCATCCCAGCTGCAATAGTTTCAAACTTCGTGGTAGATTTAAAATTTCAGAGGTTAATTACAAATCAGTCAACTATAATAACATAACTACTAGTAATTAGGAAACATATTAAGGATCGTAAGTTATCCAGTTAGTCTAATTGGATGCTAATTGGATCTTTGAAAACAAGTGGCAATTAACTCATCAAAGTTATTGACACAGTAATTATAGTGCGAAAATTGTGACTGGGGGTTACAAGCCATTCTATGAATTACATATTATATCCTGTACATATTAGTGTATCCACAAATGAAGTTGCCAAAGAGGAAAATTTCTTTAATTTTGCGTTTGCGAAAAAAAATCTTCATAAAAACTCTTGCTTATGCTCAATGTACCAAAACAGAAATCAAAGTTTTATACAGGGCGGACAAAAAATTAAAAATGCGAAGTATTAAATGTAATACCTTTATATTTTGAAATACAATAAAAAACGTTATGAAAAAGTTCTTTGAAATTTAAAGATCAGCTTAAATATAAAATGCGAAACATTTAATTACAAAGTAAAACGTTTCCGTTTTTACCTTTACTTTCTAATACAATAACTGCAAATAATGTTGTACTACTAATTATCAAAATGTTTTTCCACCTACAAAATTCAGATATAAAACAATACGAATAATTATAGTTCCCAAGAGGGAAGTACCATTATTTATTATGTTGCACAAAACATTTATAAAAAACAAATCTGTTTATACCTAACTTAAAATAAAATCCGATCCGAATCAATTGAATTGTACAATTTAATTGGTGGGGTAACCTTATTTGTAGTTAGTTTTATAGAAAGTAGATATAAAATTAGAAACGTTTCATTTTTTGAACTAAATACTTGGCATTTTACATTTAAGCTGATCTTTTGAATACAAAGAACATTTTCTCAACATTTTTATCATCTATTTCAAAAAATAAAAGTATTTTACTTTTGGTACGTCTTCACGTTTTTTTAGTGTTTAACCACTCTGAATATAAATTTGAAAATCTATTGCCTACACCTAAAGTAGGTTATGATACCGATGTTCTCTAAATTATGTTTTCTCTCCAGATTGTAAAATTAAGTATGTTAGATAAAGTCGATGCACAGGAGTGTGTGAACACCCTGTAGATTCGTTAATACTTAAAAAAAGTGGCCAGAAAGATGGAAAAGCGATTTTTTCCATAACTTTGTTGTTAAAAGTTTAAGAAAAAAATGTTTCAAACAAAAGTTGCCCAAAATGGTGTAATGCATATTTATGAGATATTTCTAATCATACAGAGTGCTCCATTTCCTGTAACCGCTACACAACTTCGTTATTTTAAATAGAATACCCTGTACATTTATACATTTTTGGATATTCCTCTAAATTCTAGATCCACTTTATTAACCATATATGGTACCTAAAACCCACCGTTTTGGAGATATTCAACTGTTTTTGAAAAATATCGCCATGACAGAGCTCTAAATATTTCTAAATATCGTCCCAACCAAAAAACGTACGTTTTGAATGGGTCGATTTGTCATGAATTACTCATGCATAGGAGATTTAAAAGAAGGAAGTAGGCTTTGACAATATTATTTATAGCATTTGCTGACAACAATGAACACATAATGTTCATTGAATGAAACATAGACAAAAACTATGCAATAATAATAAAAATAAAAAATAAACATTTTATTTTGCCGCTTAGTCACTGTTGTCAAGCCCTGAAGAAGAAATTTCTCCTTCTCCGAAACATTGGCAAACATGAAATGGTTGTTGTTTATTCCCGGACCTAAAATCCAACAAACCAGAAACTAATAGAGAAGAAGGTTGCCAAATTCCCCACAGATATAAAAAATAAAACACGTTAATTAAATTTAACGCAATTAAAAATATTACCCACACATAAACCATTTTACGTTGACAACTAGAAATTTCATCTTTTTTGATCAATACACGAACGAATTCCATTTTTAAACGACCGTTCCACATTGACTAGTATTTCTGGACAAACTTTCAAAGAGCTATTGTGACGCGAATTGTCCCTAGTTGTTTGTGACGTATTGTAAACTTTACTTTTTATAAATGTTCATATGTCACAATTTGTAAGATCTGGTAACTCTGGGGACGTTCCTAGATCTGGATCTAAAATGGTTTATGTACAAACTTAGGACAAATATGGTTTTAACCTTGAACGGCGTCAAGTAAACATGAATATCTGTCCATCGGATGTAAACCTTATGTTTTATTGGTGACAATTTTTTAGTATGTTTGGGTAAAGGTGGTTAAAATAACTCGTTTATGATCAAAAACATTAATATATTTGAATACAGTGCTATTTTCACAGTTCTATTCAATACAGTACATATTCAATACAGTGCTATTTTTTCAGTACAGTGCAATTTTCATAGGCCGACAAAATTATTCCGACTCTCTAACCCAGAAACCAGAATATATTTTCCCAAAGGTTTTTGATGCGCTGAATCCGAATCCAAATCTCTCAATTGGCTCTGGTTCTCGAGATATCCTAACCTAAAAGGTTAGGGTATCTACAAAATAATTATTTTGGCCTATATCTGAGATTACGTAGCATCGCATTTTTTTTTTCTCAAAAAACTATGAACAACATCTTAAAGTAAATAAAGCCTTGCTCTTTTAAATGCCGTTGAGTTTGCTCAAATATGTTTTTTTTTTCGTTGAGATATCGCAAGGTCAGATTTTCAAAATTTGGAAATCTGACCTTGGATTCTGAACGAGCAAGGCTTCTTACATAAGAAAACATTGACCTGGTGTTGGATTTCAAACATTTTCAGTGTTTTCTTATCAAAAAACCAATCGAGTGTTTGATGTACACGCGATCCTTAATAGGTTTCCATATATAGAGAAATTCACAAACTTAAAAATTTCAAAATGCGATATCGGAGCGAAAAAAAAAATTAATTTGAGTAAACTCGACGTCATTTAAAAGGGCACGGCATGTACTTTAAGATGTTGTTCATAGTTTTTTGCGAAAAAAAAAAATTACGGTGCTACATAACCTCAAATATAGGCCAAAATCTTTTTTTTTGCACTTTTAGGTTAGGATATTCAGCGCATCAAAACCCTTTGGAAAAACATATTCTGGTTTCTGGGGTAAAATCTTGTCGGCCTGTATTATCTAACAAAAAAGGCACACTGTACTTCGCCTATATTTGATCTTTGTCTATCATACCAGTGCAAATATCCCATGAACAGAAACTGTTTATGGGACAATCACATGGACCAACTGCTCACGCGCCTCTTGGAAATTACTAATGAAGAAATCTATTCATAAGAGCCGTTCAAGGTTAAAACCACTTTTATCCGAACTCTGTTTATGTGTATGCAATGTGTTTTTTTTATTGCGCTTTTTATTATTGATCTTATTAATCATTTTTATTAAACGTATTATTTTCGTTTGTGTTCGTTATGTTTACTGTGTCCATTGTTGTCAGTCCAAAAAAAGTCGAACTAAATTTTAACGGAGTATCCAAAAATGTACACTCAACATCCACATATCCGAACTTTTCCCTTCCGCAAACTTTCACATTTCCGAAATTTCGTCACCTCGGGAAAACCGAACTGCTGGCGCATGCGCAAAGGGTTTTTCTGGCTCATTGGGCATTCGACAGCGACATTCGACATTTGACAGCGACAAGTTCGGTTGTGTGGAAGTACAAGTTCGGAAATATCGTGAGAAAAAAGTTCGGAAATATCGTGAGTTCGGAAATATAGAGTTCGGATATGTGGATGTTGATTGTACAAATGTTCAGGGTGTTCTATTTAAAATAACTGTCCTCGATAAATGTTACGAGTAGGTATAGGGTATGCCATATCAAATAAATGTAGAATTTTTTTGGAGAATTGAAAGAGTCAATGAAAGTATAGGGGATTATATGATAAAACATAATGAAAATGTCGTTATATGAGTGACCCTGTATATGTGTCTGTCATGTCAAAAAATGCGCAACTAAAAATAAAAAAATGACGTGTCTGAGCTTTTTTCTGAAAAATGTTCCCTTCCAGTTCCATTCAATTTATTTGCGACTTTTGGCCCTCAATTTAAATGAGCCTTTTCCATCGGAAGACTTAAAAAAAATCCGCTAGGGGCAGCACCGGGGGGGGGGGGTACATTTCGATAGCTCTAGAGAGAGATGCAAGACGTTCCGTGGCGGTGAGGCAAACAGGAAAACGGCCGGTTCTTCGGAAGGCGACGAATAGCGTTCACGGCTCTGTTTCGATCCGTTTTTTTTTGGACGGCGTCTCATTCACGGTATTTTTCCGAATTTTTTCGAGTCGCTCCCCTTTCTACTTGTCGTATAAAAAATGTCGTTTTCCGCTACGCCAGACGAAATTCCGGGTTGGGACGCCCGGTTTCGCTAATATTCATCGCCGAAATTCGCTGTCACCCGCTTTCGCATTCGCCCCAAGCGCGTGAAGGACCGAACTAGGTGTCAAAAGAACTGGCGGAACTTCTATTTTACGCGGATGGCGACTGTCGGAGGCCCCCGACGTTTTTCGCTCAAATATTTGCGAAAGACGCAAGTAGTGTTTCCGGATTTTCGCCTTTTTGCCCCGACTTCGAACGTTCGTCTAGAAGCAGATTCGAGTTTTCGGCGGCGAAAATCGATGCGATCGGTTACTTTGAACCTCTCAGAAGACATTTTTTTGTAGTGCGCCGCCCCCGGGGCCCCACTAATTAGTAGGACCGGCGAAACACCTCTCTGCAAACGAGTCGAAAATATTTTTTTACTCCACGTTTTCCTATTTAATTTGCGCAGTTTACGACATGCAAGCCATTTTTAAATTCCCGGACAAGGTGATCTTGTACTTTTTGCAAATTTTAATTTCGCCCCATCATCTTCCGTTAATTCCATTTCAATTCAGTACGTTTTACGTCGTTGTCAATAGAGAATTCAAACATTTGTACCCCCCTGGTGCTGCCCCTAGCGGATCTTTTTTAAATCCTCCGAAGAAAAAGGCTCATTAACGATTCACGAATGATTTACTTTCAGATTCGGCGTACACTGAGAGGTACATGGGTCTCCCGAACGTCACGGATAACTACAAGGGTTACGAGGAGGCGGACGTCAGCAAAAAAGGCCCACCAACTCAAAGATAAAATGTTCTACCTGGTCCACGGTTCTGCAGATGACAACGTCCACCTTCAGCAATCCATGGCCTTAGTGAAATCTCTGACGGAGGCGGAGACTCTCTTCAGGCAGCAGGTGGGGATATTGAACTCAAATGGGATTCGGGATCTCGCTGAGAACCGACTACATTACTTTACGGTCGATATAGAATGAATGCCGATGATTCTCACTCAAGATCGTATGAATTTTCTTTTGTTGCAGTCCCGATATTTATAAGCGGGGACATACTTAATGTTTGCGAATGTTAAAATTGAATTAGCTCTCGTTCAGCGTAGAATCGGCAACACGGGTATGATAAGAAAGGACACCTGACCAATTTTGCAAAGCCATCTCTGATTGCTCATTATCCCACTTTGGCGATACTAAATTTTCTTCGCAATGTTGTCAGTGTTTGGAAATCATTTTAGTTTAGGTGTTTTATACAGGATGCGGCAGAATGACATTGTCGATTTGGGAAACCAAGAAGATACAAAACATATATTTTTCTCACAAGTACAGATAATTCGGTTTTAAGTCAACGTGTTTAAAAATAATATTAATAAAGTGGCCTAGATTGGATGATCTTTTTGATGAACAGAGACAAGACAATTTGTGGTTCCAAGAAGATAGTGTAGTAGCTTACATATCTCGTAGATTATTCTGAGAGGAATGTTTCTTGAGCATATTATCTCATTGTGTCATCAGGTGGCCCTTAGGTCTCCAGACTTGACCCCGTGCAATTTTTTTTCCCTGGATCTATCTGAAATCCCAGGTATACCCACATCGTCCTAAAATTTTGGAAGCTCTTAGGGAGCCAATAACCCAAGATGTTGGGTTATCCTGGAAAACTGCCGGGAAAGGCTCTATCAATGTATCGACAATGGGCTTAAAACACATTGATACAGAACTGAATTTACTTTTCTGAGATATCATCAAAAGTTTAGGGTTATAATTATTTGATAAGATGAATATAGAAAGTGATTAACATATACAACCTACCATCTATTTTCATTCTCAAGTCATTTTTTAAACTAGTAATTTAGTTTATTAAGCCAAGACCACGTTTTCCGCTCTGGTTCATAAACGAACTGAGAAATTGCAAAAAGAAAGTCACATAAAAGATAACGCGATGGGTTCTAGCAGATATTCGTTAATTTATTGACATATACACCTTATTTTGCTGCGCCTTTGGAAACTGCTAACAATTTACGTTGATGTATTTACTGAAGTAGCAATTTTTTTCCAGATATATCCAGACGAAAGTCACAGCCTCAGCGGAGTGAAGAAGCACCTGTACAAGTCCATGGATGAATTTTTCGACGATTGCTTCAGAAAGCAGGTTCCACCCGAGTTCAAAGCTGGATTACGAGACGACGTTGAGTAGTATACCTTTGACGATTTTATTTAGACGGACTATTAATTGAAATAAGTACATGTGATCCACTAAAGTTTTATATATGCCAAAGATACCGAATTTTTTGGAGTATTTACAACAATATTTTTTCCGTTGAGTAACAGTTTTGAGTTGGTATATCTCCTAAATAAGATATTTTTAATTTTTATTTATTTTTTTCCTTGGAAATAAAAATCATAAGTGTCTAGTGCTAATGTACTCAGAAGACTTCTAGTTTCTGAAATTACATTGCTGTTTTTATGGGTATTGAAAATCCTTAAAATGCACGTTTCATAAATGACACTCTAACATGTCAGATGCCGATAATTTAAATATTTGCAACATAATGAGTGTTAAGTAGACGTGAAGTAAATATTTTAAATTTTTAATAGTGTTCTCTTTTGTTTCGAGAACATATTTGGAGACTTCTGTACTCAAAGGTTGGAATAATTTCTGTTATAATGGTTCCCCCGTAAGACTATGTAATCCAATAAATATTATTATTAGGTATTATAAATACTGCCCGTTGGACGAATAATATTGTTGTAACATTTCTATTTTTTTTTTTTTTTGGAATAATTTCTGCTGTTTGATGGCGATACTCCACGATACAATGAACAATCTTTGAAGAAGCAATTTCGTTGCTTTATGCATCTCGATGGATGCTAGTGATGCAAGTGCCAAATTTTGAAAAATTTACGATTGATGTTGTATGTAAATGTCGGCGAAAACGTTGAATGTCGGAAATCCCATGACGATTTGTCGGTACATGTTAGTCCGAAGGCTGTGTCCGGAGAAAAAAGGACTTTCAGAACAGAAGAAATGAAAAAATCCTTCGTGAACCCAGTCGTAGTGTAAAAATTTTTGAGGCCCGAATTTTCCAAAAATAGGAAGGCAATACAAGTCTGTTTGCACTCCTAGATACATACTTTAATAATATGTCCTCAACAATTTTCAATTTACTAATTTTCCTCAGATTACATGGATTTCTGTTTAGTTAATTGAATATATAGGGCGATGCACGACAATCTGTACATAATCTAGTAGTAGAATAGGATAGTCTAGACAAGTTAGAAAACAGTGCCGACTAATGTCTACGAAGATATAAAGTGATCGATGAGTTTTCTCCAAAATTTATTGTGATTATTACTTTTGAACCATTTGTAGCATTTAATTCAATTTTGGTGTTTGATGTATACTGTTAAATATCAATTATTGATATAGTGAAAATTCCAAAATTCTAGAACAGTACTAGGAAAATTCTAATTTGTTGGACTCTCGGTGGACTTTTGGAAACTGGTACAAAGTTATGGTAGGAAGTAGTGCTACTACTTTAATCAATAGTCGACAAGATTACATCAGCGTTAATTGTTCTCAAGCCTACTAGGATATTGCAAAAGTATACAGTCAGCAAAGAAAGTATTCACACATCTACTTTTTGAAGGTTGCTTAAATTCTGATAATTTTTATCGCTTGCTCTAAAAATCTGCCAACTCTAAATAATTTGTTTTTGACCAAACATCACAATCCAAAATGTGTATAATTTGGTCCTGTATTTAAACTGTTCCTCATATTACTACAGGGTTGAAATATATAATCATAATGCTATCAAGTAAAATCTATTGCAGGAGTGTCATAACAAATAAAGTACCTTTTATGCACTCTATGTTTTTATGTCTATTATGTATTGTACCTAATTAAGTAATTTAATGTACATTTTATTATTCGCGTATTTACTTTTTAAGTGATGTGTCAAATTAAACACAAATGCAAATTTTCTAATCTTAATATATAAAACAAAGCCGTGTTAGTTACACCATTTATAACTCAAGAACGGCTGGACCGATTTTTATTATCTTTGATCTGTTGGATTCGTCTCCGCCCCGAATAGCAGAATAACTATTAAAATATCGGAAAAATTCACTGGAAAAAATTATACAGAAAATTAATTTTTAATTGATGTCCACTGCAAATCAGTGATCGATGATAGTGTAACTTTTGAACGACTTTACCGATTGAGGTGTTATTTACTTGAACTGTCGAGACAGTGGTTCATAGCTATGCTAAGATTCGATAAGTAGTGCCATTGTCATAAAATTCATTAAATTTGATATTAAAAGGGCAGGACAACGTCTGCCGGGACAACTAGTTCATAGTAAAACAAGTTGCCTAAGTTGTCCAATTCCGCCATTACATTATGTATAGTTCGTCGCGTATCACCCTGTATAAAACTTCCAATTAAGCAACTGAATAAAGAAGTTTCTGAAGAAATCACCATTTGATTAAAATTTAGTATTTATATATTCCTTGTCCAATGTATAATTCTTAAAATATCATGTTCTTTATTTAATTTTCTTGCAAAATAATAAATTTCATTGGTATCAAGAGTTTATACATCACGCCTGGCCTATGTATACACGTTCTACGAAAACACAATTCCTCAGCTAAAAATCATAGCGGTACACTCTACAATCAGTATTAAATTACACACTGAATAAGCACTAACAACGTAATATGATAACATATCTCAATTAAAAGATGTCTTCGATCGTCGTGCTGTTCAAAAAAAAAAAAGTAAATTTCACGTAATAACAAGTCAATGACATTTGTACCTACATTGTGTATATTAGTGTATAGGTTTTAAAATGACCAAAATAATTAGGTTAACTTAGACCTGTAGCGTTAAAATTCAGTATAACCCTAGAAAGAAGTGTTCAAGATCTATTCAAAAAATGTCAACATTTGTAGAGACTAAACAGAAAACTTTAAACAAACATTTTCTGTTAACTAGCAATATTTGGATAGGAAATGGTATTATTAGAGGTATTAACTTGATACATTTTTAAATGTTTCTGATCCATACTATAGGACAACCTGAGATGGATCACAAGTAATCCCAAAATGTTGACATTTCCATGTTGTAACCTATTTCGACTCATAACTCACACGCATCCTGTAAATAATTTTAAATCTTTTGAAATATAACGTATTTTCCGTTTCTTGTAGTTGTACAGATATGGGTCCAACAACTGTTCTATTTTTTCAGCACTGTTAACTCCTGATAGATGCACACTGTGACTTAAAAATGCACAATAAATAAGAAAACTGTAGATAAAACTTATTGATTCTTTAATAGCAATAAACTTTTATACTGTTTGCCGAGTATCGACGACGTGTGTATAATTCTTCTGGTTCAAATGAACAAGGAGGCCTGAAGCAGCCCTTAAATGTTCATATGAACCTGAAAATAAGTGTAAAATCATTGTATTGTTTAAGAACTGTAAATTATTGTATTCGGAGATGGTATAGATTTGACTGATTTATAAAGGAAATATATAATATACAAATAACATTGCAATTCAACAGAATTAGTTTTTTAACGCTAGTAGTCTGTTTATTTAGATTTGATATTTTCATAGATCTTCAATTAAATAATTAAACCTGTTCTTTTTAACTTTAGCTATAAAAATATATCTAGTTTATGTCAAATTTATATCATTCTTTCAATGCAACTCTAAATACCTGATAAATTGCTTCAAATAAGTGAGATAATCAGTGAGATTGATGTTGAATAAAAATTGAAGTTTTATTTTAAATGTTTTAAATGACACAATTTTAGACATGTAAAGTTATAATATCATTTTGTATTTTAATAATATGCATTCTGTCTTGGTGATACGTGTATTGTCCTAGTACCTAGTACATACCTAGTACATACCTAGTACATACAGGTGTATGTACTAGGTCGACTTAGTTAAAAAAATAATTTGTCATAATACATAGAAATAGCAAAGAGAATATTATCCATGTAGATTTCACTTAAGAAGTAGGTACATTTTCTCAAAACTAGTATATGATGTAAAGAAAATAATATAAGTAGGCCATATCTGAAATAGTTATAACGGAAGTAGTTGGTGGTAGATTTGTCGAATCAACTATTACTAAAATGAAATGATATTGTAACCTGAGTCTGCATAAGGTACAATTTAGGGATATATAACAATTTTTAAACTGTTCTTTTAACTTGAAATACAACAAAAATACAGGCCAACAAAATTTGACTGATTTTGGGAAACAGAACTTTTACGAAGGTTTCCGGTGCGCTGAATCCGAATCTGGCCGAATCTATAACACCATAAGGTATTTTTTTTCACAGAACTTGTGATGGCATCTAAAAAGTATGATTATATCTGTTTAAAATCAATTTTGAATCGTTCAGGTACCTTTTTCTTTTCACCGAGATATCACAATTTGAAGTTTGTGTCTCATCGATCTCCCTTTAGGTTAATATATTTCAAAAACCTGGTAGAACAATTCTGAAGCCAGATTCGGATTAAGCGCTCCGAAAACCTCCAGAATAGTGTATTAAATTTTCTACTTCCAAAAGTTAGTCAAATTTTTAATTAAAAACTTTGAAATGAGGTGAATTAAATTTTTGTCTGCCATATTGAATCCGACATTTTGAATTGAACCTTATATTCTGCTTTTGGCTTCATAAACTTCAAATTGACATATCTCAGTGAAAACGAAAAGATATCTGGACGACTCAAAATTGATTTTAAAGAGAATGAATCATACTTTTAGTGCTATTACTAGTTTTGTGAAAACAATATACCTTATGAAGTTACATAACTTCAAATATGTCAAAAAAAAACACTGTTGTGTGTTTTGCACTTTTATGTTAGGATATCTCAAAAATCTGACGTGCTGGAGCTGGAGTTGGAGGCCAGATTCGGATTTGGCACACCGACGACCTTCGGAAAAGTATGTTTCTGCTTCCGAAAATCAGTTAAATTTTGTTGGCCTGTGAAATTAATGCTCACCCATTAAATTAACCATTTAAGTCTTATTAATTTTTATTTCAAACCGTAAAACATGTTAGAACTGTTGGTAGTATCTAATAAAGATCTTAACATCCCTACTTTTAATATCCCGAGTTTTAAAAGTAGTTTTTTAAGTATTTGATTAAATACACTGTTTTAAAAGTATACGTAAAACTAGCTTGTTTCAAACCCATATTGATCTTTAGATATATCTATACATGTATTTATAAGGTAGGTTTACAAAGGTAACAGTGAATGTGTGGATAAAAGTACTCTGGAGTATTACACTGGTAATAAGTGTACTTTACATTCCACTAAATTAAAATTTACACAATTTTTTTTCGAAATTATGACTCAATGTTATGTCACATATGTTTGCAAAACGCAGAAAATGATCTTTGTAAACCTACGTGTAGCAATTTAAATCTAATATACTTAATACTTTTGCCTTATGAAAATTTTAACCTTCGTACTATTATTATTGTTGTGTAAATACGTTTGTTATTTCATTCTTAGGTATGCTATATTTCTCATCATGTGATAACATAAAGATTCTCATTTCTAAAACTGTACATAATTTCTACATTCCTAGGTTCACCAATCGATGGTTGTTACCAGAAAACTATAATTAGATAGTTGAAAATTTATTAGGATATTATTAAATAAATTTCAAATTAATTATGTCTTTTTTTAAACACCTTTTCTTGACATTGTTTTGAACATTAACATTGTTTAGCAAAATCGGTTCTGGGTTTTGCCAGTTAAATTTCAACTGTTGAAAGAATTTAATTATTCCAATATTTTTTCAGTATCTTCAATGCTGATTGAAAAGTCTTAAGTGTCCAAGAGTTCATTTATTTTTCTATAATATAATTTCAATCCACGAACCAGTAAATTTTTATATACATTTTCTGGAGTGGGTACTGGAACCTTCGGCGTAGAAACAAAACACTGGACGTTTCCCACGAAACACCGAACTACTATAATTTTCTCGACGTTATTAAGTTGGCATCTTCAGGAAAAGATGAAAACTAAATTTTCACCTGCACACTTGCTCTATTTATACTTAATTTGCCTTGTCCTTGTTTATCAAGGTGAACAGTGAACTGTCGGGTATTGGACCATTGTCCTTACTCATACTACTCTTAAATTTTATGTTTTCTAAACTTTCAAAAGCATCCAACTGTCTACTGTTTGTTACACTTCTAATTAATTTTACATTATTTTTATCTATCCTATGATTGTTGTCAAAACCATGTTGGGCAACACAAGATTTTTCCGTTCTGCCATGTTTGTGCCATGTGTTCTTTAAATCTAGTCAAGATAGATCTCTTTGTTTGCTCAATATATTTTTGATCACAATCTTTACAACTTATTTCGTATATTCCGGACTTTTAGTTATTGTCGATTTTATCTTTGGGGTTGCCCAAAAGCGCCTGTGGCCTTAAAATCACGATTCCTTATTAACGTATGTTTTAAATGGACTGAGTAACCGTTATTCTTAGCTGTATCCTCAATTAAATTTGTCTCATGTTTAAACCTCTCTTTACTGAAGGGGAAACTTAAAAAATGGTGAATTAGAAAACTTAGTATTTAATTAGTTTTAATATTCTCCTGAAGATGCCAACTTAGTTGGTGAAACGCGCGTCGAGAAAAGTGTAATAGTTCGGTATTTCGTGGAAAACGTTCAGTTTTTTTACCTATATTTTAGCAAATAAATGAGTTTTTTTCTATATTCTAACTAATTTTATATAACACACGAACATAAAAACGATTATCCAATTTCAAACAAAGTCTTTATTTCATAAATTACACCGCTATCTACAAATTTGTTACAAATTTCACATTAATTCACTTTTACAGCTTTTATTTACATTTTGCTCAATTACTTTTTAATCAAATTTTAATTTTACTAACTTATCTCTCTACACTCTAAGTATCACTTTCTTTCAGTTGCCGTATACTTGGGGAGTATTCTCTCGGATCCAGGTGATGTATTTCTTTATGTTGGTGTATACACTTGGAACACCAGGCGCACCACATTGATCAGAGCCAAAGGATAGAATACCAACCTGTAATAGGAAAATTATTTTTTTTTATATCGTATAAATAAATAATAAGCAACCGCTGAGAAGACCACAAAATGATTACCAAACAAAAATATGCAAAAAATATAGTTTCAGCCAATAATAAAAAAAAACAAATGGGTAATTAAGGAATATTAAGATCAATTACCTTTAATTTAAATCTTGAATTCTACATTATTCTAAGTTATTCAGTGTTATTAATAATAAACACATTATCAGTGTAATTCACATTAACAGCGACTAAGCGTAACATAATTTTAAATAAGGCTGATTAATTTTAAATTTCTGGTAATACTAGCACCTCCGCCAAATTTTTAAATAGGCCTTGCTTATCAGATCGGTATTTGAAAATATGGCGAAGGTGCTAATGCTATAAAATATTGTTTATAATTTAGCCCTGCATTCCTGTTCAAATTTAGTATAGAGTTGTATTATTAGGGTCATGACCCGACTTGTTATTTGTTATATTTTCAATTATTAAGCTTGCCAAACAAAACCATTATCAGCTTAAAAACAAAACAAATAATTTTCGTGATTTTATAGAATTTGTACAAAAATACATAAATTAATCTTACGAGCCGTGTCTCTTCACTTGCAAAAATATTTGTACTGTTCAGAGCCGGCTGGTGGATTTTGAGATTCTCGTATTTTTGTAAGGAAACATGGAAAACACATAATATTTTAGGGGATGATAACTAGAAAATTTTCATTTGTTCTTAAGCCATTTTAAAATTTCAAATACAAAATGCTGAGATTGCATAAAAATTCAAAATACCATTGCTTAATAATCTCGAAATTTCTAAAAAATAAGAATTATGAAGACAAAAAAAATAGCAAATACTTTGCAAGCAGTTTCAGACAATCTGGTGAAGCAGAATTTTTTGAATATCCTTCGTTTGAAGTTTCTTTGCTCTTACAGTCTTCTCATTAGAAAATAGGAGAGTCTCAAATTCCACGGCCGCCACTGGTCTTGCTGTCACTGCTTCACGGGCAAAACTTACAACGAACACCGAGTCTTGTGCCATCTTGCAGTTACTTCAGTGTTAACAAGCTGTGCATGCAACGATACAACTTATAAATTAAGATGGCTAACATTCAGGCCTTCGTAAATTAAATTTTAATGTTTCTTACATATCTGGAACATGATTTATGATGTCTAAATGAGGCAGCTGAATATTGCCATTATTAACTACAGATAATTTGAGGTGCCCTAAAACGGAATTTCTTCATTCTTTACTAACCTGATAATGTGTATCCCCGTGTCTAACAAGCAACGGAGCTCCACCAAAACCACTACAGGCATCGTTTCCTGGTTGTCCTCCAGCACATACTTGCTCCTCAGATATCGGTAATGTTTTACCATATACTCTTATGCACTCCTGTATACTGATGATAGGCAGATTCAGCACCTGCTGCTGAGGAGGGGTTGCTGCAAATAAAAATATGTTGTGTTAATATGGCTAGTCATCGAATCTTACTTACTTAAACCTTACAATTACATGACAAAAAAATGGAAAGAAGAATCATCTGTCTTTAGACTCCAACAGTAATCCCTACCAAAGATGCACTCCGAATACCTTGAAACCGCTGCTCAAATCTTCCCCATTTCTTGGGGGATGCAAATCCACAAAAAATGGGGGACATTGGAAACAACATTACAAAGAAATATTATCTACAGATGAAGAAGATGATGATGATGAAGTTATACGAAGCGAAGAAGATCAGTCATAATAAGAAGAACTTTCCCGGAAATGGAGAAATACAGGAAGAAATAAAAAAGCCAAAAATTGGAAAAACCGCTGGTGAGGATGAGATAGAGGCAAGAAGCAGGCTACTGAAATATGGATTTTACAGTGGAGAAAACAATTGTACATACAATACAGTAATATGTTATCTAATCAAATTAATGATGTACTGTATAAGTAATGTAATGGACACAAAATAAGATACCAAAAGACTGGAATACCAGCATAATCATATCAATACATAAAAAGGAAGTAAGGATGAACGTAAAAATTACAGACTAATAGCACTTTTGAATATAATCTACAATATATTATCGAACTTAGTTAATAAAAGATTAGACAAACGCTGAGAAAATACTGGAAGACCAGAACGGCGTCAGACCAGGCCGATCTATAATAAACGCGCATACATACCTTGTTCCAAATGTTGAAAAAAAAAGGAGAGAACACAAAAGACGAATCCAATCAGTTTTCATTGACTTCAAGGCTGCTCAGTCAATAAGAGGGAAATAATAAAAGAAGTAAAACTACTGGGAATTCCGGAAAAACTAAGAAACTTTAAAACTAAGAATTAACACTGAAAAACACAACAACGAAAGTGAGATTCCAAGAAACCATAATTAAAGCATTTGCCATTAATAAGGGTGTAAAAATAGGAGACCCACTATCTCCAATAATACGCAAAAAGAAATTATATGAGAAAAACATTATGACCAGTCGTTTACAAATAATAGCATACACAGACGACGTAGTGTTTGTAGCGGAAAAAACTTAAAGGTAAAAGTTTAGTATGGAAATAAATGAAGAGAAGACAAAACACATGGAGATAGAAAAACACAATACACATACACAAAATCAACTGCAAACACAAACAGTACATAAGTAAAAATAGTTAGTTTAGTGTTAATTGAAAGTATATGGGTCGAAAATTTTATCAATGACGTGATATGTTACTATGGCATTTGGTGTTCAACTCCTTTCTTCTATTACTGCTAGGAAGCTGTTAAAGCGAACAGTTCTTTAGGTAGAAAAATTGTGTATAATTCAAAATACTGCATCACTTGAAAATGGGACTGCCTTTTATTACTCTCCATCACGCGGATGACTGATTCATTATTCGTTGGTTGGACTGTACTCAATTTCGCCGTTTTGCTACAATTGTTTTAGCAAACAAAATCCGCTCTGTTCGGTCGTCACAGTAATTACAAGAAATTGTCAAGATTTCAAGGTCGCAGAATTGCAACAAATTGGCCATATATCCTTTCGCTATTTCCCACATTCTACACTACAAAACTTACTCGTCTGTCCTGCGGTCTTTCCCCACCCCACGAGCACTCCATTATTGTTCGTGACCGACCACGATTCCGGTAGACATATAGGCTGTGCGGTAACTGAAACGGAAATAGCGAATAATCAAATAAATCATGTTCAATTCACGTCTATTCACACGTGAAGTACGTCGACTAGGTATTTACCTGTTCATATTTTTTTTAATGTAATTTAAAACTACTACACGGTGGCAGACCTGGCGAAGTGAAATAACATTTTTCTGTACTGTTTACTGTAACACATATTTTCACACAGATAGCACACATAGATAAGACCTGTTCTTGTTATCAACATATTTTCTGATAATAAGAACATAACTCGTTTCTAATTGTACAGGGTATCCCAATTAAATGTCTGACGGACGATATTTGCTGAGCGAGACGATTTAAACGCTGAAGTTATACTAAAATTGGCCTCGGAATTATTATACAGTGTGTTGTAAAAAAGCTGTTACTAAAAAACTAACTTTTGGGAAATTATTTAAGTCGACGTTTAGTGCGGTATGTTTTTAACGAGAGTACAAGAAGTGTTATAAAAATGTCTGTTATCACATCCGCCTTTCGATTTCAGTCAAACTTCAGTGTTTCAATAACCTCCCACATTTCTTATATGAAGTGCCTCTCTGTGAAATTCTTTGAATTTTTGATATTTTACTGTTAGTGACCAACCGACCAAAAGTCTCTAAGAGATTAAAGGGTTAAAATTAATAGTTTTTCTGGTACGACTCTAATCTGAATTTTCACTATCATTATTTTTGGTGGTCCAAAAACTGGAACAAGAAGATCTGTTATACATATAATAAACGTTCCAATTCCACCAGACATATTTTGAATATAATTCCATCCGCAAAAATGTTACGGCAATAAGACGTGTCTTAAAAGTAATAAAAAAAGTTGGAACGAAACATTTTACGACATTGACATTGTTCCTGATGTAACAATCAATCTAGACGAGAGTTGTCAAACTGACATATATAACTACTTGATTTTATAGCAAAATTATTAAGAAGGAGAATGATGACATTGATGACCCATTGTTTCTATAATGATTTTTGTTACTTTTAACAGGTATTGATGTAATATTATTAACAGGGTGTTCCATAAACTGTGAATTATTAAACGTTAACAATTGTGTAATAACAGTGAGACGTTAAATTGTAACTTTCGGTAAATACCTGAAGCTGACGTTTTAAATTTTCTAGTCATATAGGTAATCATTTATAAAGAATAATGTGGATGTGGCGCAAAAAATAATTTTTTATGTATTCAGAATGATGCAGAGAGTGCCGTTTAAAATTTACATCAAACTGATTGACAAATTAAAATTCCTCTGTGCAAAAAATACCCAATTACCCAATTTTATGAAAAAATGTTGTTTTTTAAAGAAGTTATTGGAAATCGAAAAAAAAATATAACATAACTTTGACACCCTGTATCTTGGTTACCAATAACTTTTGGACTTTTGGAACTTGACTACCCACAGAATCTGTAGTTTCGCTATGGAACCTTAATAATGGGATACCCTATATATTAAACTAGTGAAATAAAACAAAATATAAAAAAAAACAAATTGTTGACCATAATTCCTCTTAAAACTTGTCACTCGACTTTTTTGACATTTGATATCACATTTTTTTTCTATACATTCTCACACATAAGATTCAAATCAGCTGAATCTTATGTGTGAGAATGCGGTACAGTTAAAAAAACAATTGAAAAACTTATTGAAATACCTATTTTATATGTTGCAGTTGCTCGCTATTGGTTAATTGTTCTTTTTTTACAAAACAATATCTTTTTTGAAGTTTACCAAGTTTCTATATTTTGCAGTTGTTTAAATTATAATTATACATTCTAAGCATAAGATGATTAGGGTCCGGAAATATATATGTGCTGCAAAGCAGAGCTCAGCACTATAAAGCTCTATGATAATGAAAGCATAAACTGTATTTTTTAAGCGCCTTGTAAATTACATACGCTTGTATTTCTTGCCCGTGCTACGTACGGCATTGACCCTTCCCGATAACGTTCCAGAACTCCAGAACAGACAGCAAACTTTCCGAACCCTAAAGATGATACATAGCTGATTGAGATGATTATATCGGGTCATACTAAAGGAATAATCTTGCACTTTATAGCAAAATTATGGTTGGTCGACATTTTATTTGAAAGACTTTCAGATCTGTTGGCTGAAAATGAACCACATATACATAAACACGTGTTTAATTAAGTTTCCAATACCTACCTGTGTAATTTATTTTAGACCTCAACACCAATAAGGCAATATTGTGCTTGTATGTCTGTTTCTGATACTCCGGGTGGACCACTACATGGCTGATTGCGGTATCCTGGACCGGTAGCCCGCAGAACTCTGTGCCACAGTCTATGGCGGTGTTTGTCATCCACTCACCAACACGCACTGAAAACCTGGAGCGTATCAGAATATCAAAAAAAGCATATACGTGATAAAAGTGAGAGTATAATTTTTGGTATGGAAAATAATGTATCTTTCTGACCAGTATATCAGTCCAGTTCAACAAAAATCATGCTTGTGTTGTGTCGCAATATTTTGTTCACCTTTAAAAATTGCTATCATTATACGCTATGATAATGTGTTGCCACTGAACTAGAGTAATAATAAAGTTCCGGTTCAAAAACAACATGTTTTCCCATCCATTGACAATTTTTTAATAAGGATGCGTATATTTTTAGCTTATCTAGTGGTCCGAAACTTTTAATTTACGGCGGAACTTGTTTACAGGTTTGTCAACCGAATCACAAAAACGTTTAATTTGGGGATCGTTTACAACACATTTTCAAAATATACAGGAAGCGGCAAATAAACTGCACAAAAAAAAAAAAACGAAAAAGATCAAATTTTAATTGCATAAATGTATATCTTGACTGTCATACTACCTTTCGATCTCCAACTGTTTTCGGAAGATGTCATTATCCTAAATTTTTTCCGATGACAATCCCTTATTATTGGTGTTGGTTTTTGTAAAGCTAAAATTATTTATAATGACGTTGGCTACGGTGTTTTTAACAAAAATAATTCATTATCCCAAGCTTAATTTGAAGGAAGTGTAGCATTATAACGAGCCAGTATAAAAAAAGTCAAAGTTGGCGGAGCAAAAAAAAACGTATTTCTATTCTTGATGTTAAGTTTTTGAATTGTCAGAATTGTCACATAATGTGACAGCCATTATTTATTTTACAATTGTGATAGCGGCTTGTCAAAAGTTTGACAATAACAAAGTTTCGTTTCGATATAATTGCTATTTCCATCTCTTTCGTTCATAGTCAGACTTCATGAGGTTTTTTTTTTGGATGGCTCATTATATTTTGGTAGAACTATGGTATTGTAGTATCAGATCATTACGAGCCCAGATCATTATTTCTTTAGAACAGTACGAATAAACGAAAGGCTGAATATAAGTATTTATAAACAATTTGTTAAAAACAGTTTTGTCATTTTATAAAACACTAGACGTGATACAAATTTTAGTAGGTCTATTTATGTCATCAGTACATTCAGTCACAAGTTTTTTTCTGGAGAAATATATAAAATAAGACATCAAAATTCGTGTTACAGATTTCAGTAAAACAAGAAATTGATAGAATGTCATAAATTTTTTGTTGCATTAAAAATTCACATTTATTGATAGTTGTTTGATTTAACCCGTTTCGGCCCAGAATGCCACTCGAAGCATATCGCTCTTCGGTGCCTCAGAACTGTTCCTATTCGCGACAGAAAAATTTTTAGGGGACATATTTTGAAAGATAAAGACTTGCCCTTTCCGTTGGTGTTAATTAAATTTGTCTAAAAAATTATTAAATAGGCAAAAACCAGTATTTTTACAAAAAAACACGATTTTTTCGACAATTTTTTTTTAAATCAATTTTTCAAGGGATTTTGGGTCTGCCATGGACCTGGAACCTCAGTAACCTGTGGAATAAATGTCTAAACTTAAAGGATGCATTGTTTAAATATCGATTTTTCTCCCCTGTGCATCCAAAATGGCACCTCAACTGGAATTTTTTTTGCAAAAAACTTCAAAGCCTGTTTATACGAAAATGACGCACTTTTTTTAAAAAATTGCCAAGAATAAAAAGTTCTTAAAATCACCTTAAAATCACTTAAAAAATACGCTGGAATTTTTTCAGAATTTTTTGAACGATTTTTTTTAATTTTGCAATTTTTGTAAAATTCAAAAAAAAAATCGTAATCAGTTTATTCTAGTCGTGCAAATATTTAAAAGTTACAACTACTAGTTTTTTAATACATGAAAATAGAACCAATACTTTACCTTCATTAGCGTGTTTTTCTTTCGTTTTATATAATTTGAAGATAAACAATAGATTTACTGTGAAATGTATTGCCCCTCTCATAAAAACATGTGTGTATGAAAACGAAACTTAAACATCAATTTTCTTTAAAAACTACGGCCCAGTATTTCTAAGATTTTATTACAATAAATATAAAGTTCATGGTTGGCAAATGTAATATATGTAATGTAAAATAGATGTGCGAATATATCGAACTTTTTCGTAATACGATATTAATTTGATCTTTAACGCTGTTTTTCTCGAAAAAAATTGCACTTTTACGAAAAATTATCAAGAATAAAAAGTTCTTAAAATCGCTCAAAGAATATGCTGGAATTTTTTTTAGATTTTTTTGAACGATTTTTTGAATTTTACAAAAATTGACGTGCAAAATTAAAAAAAATCGCTTTCCAAAAAAAATTCCAGCGTATTCTTTAGGTGATTTTAAGAACTTTTTTATTCTTGGCAATTTTTTAAAAAAGTGCGTCATTTTCGTATAAACAGGCTTTGAAGTTTTTTGCAAAAATTTTGCAGTTGAGGTGCCATTTTGGATGCACAGGCGAGAAAAATCGATATTTAAACAATGCATCCTTTAAGTTTAGACATTTATTCCACAGGTTACTGAGGTTCCAGGTCCATGGCAGACCCAAAATCCCCTGAAAAATTGATTTAAAAAAAAAATTGTCGAAAAAATCGTGTTTTTTTTGTAAAAATACTGTTTTTTGCCTATTTAACAATTTTTTAGACAAATTTAATTGACACCATCGGAAAGGGCAAGTCTTTATCTTTCAAAATATGTCCCCTAAAAATTTTTCTGTCGCGAATAGGAAAAGTTCTGAGGCACCGAAGAGCGATATGCTTCGAGTGGCATTCTGGGCCGAAACGGGTTAAACAACACTTTACGCTGAGAAGTGATTTTTAATATCAAAACAAAACAGGCTACTACTATTATACATTGTGGTACTGTGTCAGCCAGCGTTCAGAACTCACCTCAGAATTTGATATAAAAGAAATCTTATTACATATTTTTTTAGATTACATACTTACAATTTATAGTTATCCGCCTTTGCCAATGCACAGTGTGCAGCAGTTAAGACGATCCTGTTGCTTATGATCGACCCCGTACATGGATACTTGATTTCTCCAGTCACTACGTCTACGGTCCGACATCACATAATTAGTAAACATTGTGCATACTAACGAAGTAATACAACACATAATTATTAATTGCAGGTACCTAATTACGTTGCTATTATTAAACATGAACGGAAATGATGATTCACATCATGATCTTTATGTGTATTTAAGATTTATCCGGTCATTTAGTTTTGAATCATTCAATTGATTTATTTTGAAACTAGTTTCGTTAAATTTATTATTGGCAGTAATTTTGTTATCAATTTGTGTTAAGTGTCCATAGTATTATTTCCTTGTACTAATATTAGGATAATTTATGCATATTTATTATGAGAAATGCGTATCATAAGAAATTAGGACAAATTAAAAAAAAAAACTCTATTATCTGCATAATTTCAACAATGATTAATTATTCTTACTTCTGAATCCTACCCTGGCTACCCAAGGATAAGCACCCAAGCCATCGTATCCTTCTCCTTGCACCTGGGAAATGCCACATCTTTGTCCGTCCACAAGTTTTCCTGGCGACAACGTTGGAGATTCGCTTACTTGAGGACAACAAATGAGTCCAGAACCCTGATAGCCACATCCTAGCTCACCGATACTAAAAAAATAATTTTCCATGAGCATTAACTGCTTCCAAGATCAAAATGACATGTTCGATATTTGCTGCAAGTCCGAATGATTGGAAAACTGTTACAATTCTTCAGAAGCAATTGATTTATAATATCACAGCATGATATACAGAGTGTCTCATTTTCGACGTTTTTCTAAGGCATCTCGGTTATTACAGGAGATTGAAAGATGCCGTTTTCGTGAACGTTGGTTACTTTTTTGAGAGAAATTCACAGAGTCAACCAGATGTTCTTTTCAAACATATTATAGCCATGTATGGTTTCCATTTAAAACTGTAAGTTTGGTCCACAATTCGAAAACCGCTAATCACACTAAAACTAGTTACATCACTGAATTCGACACGAAAAAATTTGTGGGACACCATTGTAACAATATCACAATTATTTAAATTGTGGCCTCCACAGGCATAGATAAAAATGGCTACTTTTTTTTAAACCTAGACTAGAAACTCAAAAACTAGAAATGATATCAAAAATTTTGTATCTCTGTGAATTTCCTTCAAAAATGTAGCCATGGTTCGTGAAAATGGCATCTTTCTATCTCTTGTAATAACCGACATAATTTAGAAAAACTTCGAAAATCGGACACCCTGTACATTAAGAGAAAGAACCACAAGATTGAGGAGGCACATGAATTGCAATGAATTTTAATGATGTAAAGAATAAAGGCAAAAAGACGTTGGACCTCAAACTTATTTCAAAATCCTTGAAATTTTACCAAATTGTTAATACCAAACGTATGTTTTTTATCGATTTCCTTAGGATAGATTCAAATAATTATAGTCTTACTTTTGACTTAAAATTTCCATAAATAGATAGTCTTAAAGTGACACTGGACATCTCTCAGATATTGGGATGTAAGTCCCCTTGCTTCTCATAATGTAAGAAAAAGTACATATGAAGAGACAACTAAAAGAATAATTGGGATGGAATAAAGGGAAACAAGAAAGTCATTTCAGCAATAAACAAGCAAGAAACAAAAAAAAGTGTCATCAGAATGAACCAAAAATAATTGAGATTATTATAATTTTGAGTGAAACAAACTATAAAAAGAACAGGCAAATACTATTTCTACAAATAATATTGTTCACACAATCTTGAAGTAAAGTACTTTAACTCCGATAGAACTTGACAATACATCATGTAACGAAACTCTATATATTTGACAGAAAATACACTCAATATTACGTAAACTTCAGTCACATATTATTCCTTAATAAGCAATACACCAACTATGCCGTCACTCATCCTAATCTTGAAATTTTATTGGGATTGCTTGATACAATAGTACTATTTGCCACGGAAAAAGTTTGGAATTCGAGGTCACAAAAACGGGCAAATTTTTTCTTTAGTCTTCAATGATCTTAGAAAAACTTTCTTACCTGTTGGTTACTAAACATTCGCTGTTTACCAAGTTATTCAGTATCGGACACGAAGCCAAAGGAACACACTGAGTATTGGCAGGACAAAACGTAGACCTTTTTGTTGTTTCGACTAATTTCGTTTTGATCTTGATAGTTGCTTACTTTTGTTTCTGTCGTTTCTGAAACGAAAAATCATTTAAAATATAATTTCATCAAGTTTGCTTGTATTGTTTCCTTTGGAACCTTTCGCTCCAGTTCAAATATTAAATACATTAGGTAACAAATTTAGGGCCAAAAAAACTTTTTGGTGAAATATGTATGTTGAAAATGAAAAAAAAAAATGTTTTCATTGTTGCGTAATTCTTTGTTTTGTAAAAAAATATATAATTTATTACACTATCAGCAATAACGTATTAGCACCATTTAACTACAACAAATAACATTTCAACGACTTTTACGTTAACGGAAATTTTATAACTGAAGTTAAATAAAATGCTTAATACCAAATAAGAATTCAAAGATCATAAAATTGGACGATTGAGTAAACACTAAGGCTAACTACGTTTTTATTGAAACGATATTAATGCACCTCCTTATTAAAATGTAAATTATTGCAAACGTAATTATCAGCGATAATAACTAATTATTTTCATAAACATTGAGTCACACAGTAATAATAGAATCTATAACCATAATAAACTGTAAAACACAAGTTTGTACATATCCGCGAGTTAGTCTATGAGATGTTATCAGTGTCCGTTTTTGGAGGTCTATGGTTTCCTGAATTTTTATTTTTATGTAAAAAGTATCGTTATTGCCAAGGTAAACAATAATAATTATGCTGTGTAAAAAAAAGGAATTTACGTTATGAATGGTTTTTATTAGCATTTATTTGTATTGTACCTCCTACGAATACATACCTAAATATGTACATATATTATTTTTAAATATATAAGTTTGTGAATGAATTTAAACGCTCTATGCAGTAGGTAACAACTATTTCCTTTGGAACCTTTGGCTCCAGTTCAAATATTAATTACATTAGGTAACAAATTTCGGGCCAAAAAAACTTTTTTTGGTGAACTATGTATGTTGAAAATGAAAAAAAAAATGTTTTCATTGTTGCGTAATTCTTTGTTTTGTAAAAAAATATATAATTTATTACACTGTCAGCAATAACGTATTGGCACCATTTAGCTACAACAAATAAAATTTCAACGACTCTTTTACGTTAACGGAAATTTTATAACTGAAGATCATAAAATTGGACGATTGAGTAGACACTAAGGCTAACTACGTTTTTATTGAAACGATATTAATGCACCTCCTTATTAAAATGTAAATTATTGCAAACGTAATTATCAGCGATAATAACTAATTATTTTCATAAACATTGAGTCACACAGCATTAGTAGAATCCATAACCATAATCAAACTGTAAAACACAAGTATGTACATATCCGCGAGGTAGTCTATGAGATGTTATCAGTGTCCGTTTTTGGAAGTCTATGGTTTCCTGAATTTATAATTTTTATGTAAAAAAAGTATCGTTATTGCCAAGGTAAACAATAATAATTATGATGTGTAAAAAAAACGAAATTTACGTTATGAATGGTTTTTATTAGCATTTATTTGTATTGTACCTCCTACGAATACATACCTAAATATGTACATATATTATTTTTAAATATATAAGTTTGTGAATGAATTTAAACGCTCTATGCAGTAGGTAACAACTATTTCCTTTGGAACCTTTGGCTCCAGTTCAAATATTAATTACATTAGGTAACAAATTTCGGGCCAAAAAAAACTTTTTTGGTGAACTATGTATGTTGAAAATGAAAAAAAAGTTTTCATTGTTGCGTAATTTTTTGTTTTGAAAAAAAAAATAATTTATTACACTATCAGCAATAACTTATTGGCACCATTTAGCTAAAACAAATAAAATTTCAACGCCTTTTACGTTATCGGAAATTTTATAACTGAAGTTAAATAAAATGCTTAATACCAAATAAGAATTCAAAGATCATAAAATTGGACGATTGAGTAAACACTAAGGCTAACTACGTTTTTATTAAAACGATATTAATGCACCTCCTTATTAAAATGTAAATTATTGCAAACGTAATTAACAGCGATAATAACTAATTATTTTCATAAACATTGAGTCACACAGCATTAGTAGAATCCATAACCATAATCAAACTGTAAAACACAAGTATGTACATATCCGCGAGGTAGTCTATGAGATGTTATCAGTGTCCGTTTTTGGAAGTCTATGGTTTCCTGAATTTATAATTTTTATGTAAAAAAGTATCGTTATTGCCAAGGTAAACAATAATAATTATGATGTGTAAAAAAAACGAAATTTACGTTATGAATGGTTTTTATTAGCATTTATTTGTATTGTACCTCCTACGAATACATACCTAAATATGTACATATATTATTTTTAAATATATAAGTTTGTGAATGAATTTAAACGCTCTATGCAGTAGGTAACAACTATTTCCTTTGGAACCTTTGGCTCCAGTTCAAATATTAATTACATTAGGTAACAAATTTCGGGCCAAAAAAAACTTTTTTGGTGAACTATGTATGTTGAAAATGAAAAAAAAGTTTTCATTGTTGCGTAATTTTTTGTTTTGAAAAAAAATATAATTTATTACACTATCAGCAATAACGTATTGGCACCATTTAGCTAAAACAAATAAAATTTCAACGCCTTTTACGTTAACGGAAATTTTATAACTGAAGTTAAATAAAATGCTTAATACCAAATAAGAATTCAAAGATCATAAAATTGGACGATTGAGTAAACACTAAGGCTAACTATGTTTTTATTAAAACGATATTAATGCACCTCCTTATTAAAATGTAAATTATTGCAAACGTAATTAACAGCGATAATAACTAATTATTTTCATAAACATTGAGTCACACAGTAATAATATAATCTATAACCATAATAAACTGTAAAACACAAGTATGTACATATCCGCGAGGTAGTCTATGAGATGTTATCAGTGTCCGTTTTTGGAGGTCTATGGTTTCCTGAATTTATAATTTTTATGTAAAAAGTATCGTTATTGCCAAGGTAAACAATAATAATTATGCTGTGTAAAAAAAAGGAATTTACGTTATTATTAGCATTTATTTGTATTGTACCTACTACCAATACATATAAATAATATATAAAATACGAAATAATATACATATGTATGTATATTATTTCGAAATATATGCCTAAGTTTGTGAATGAATTTAAATGCTCTATGCAGTAGGTAACACTTATGTAGTATATTAGTAATTATTATTACACGCTTCTTTTGTAACTGATGTTCTGATGCTAAAAGATAAATGAGTCGCAGCAAATTTCCTATTATTCAGGATTTGCAGTTATGGTTAAATTAGCAAAGGGTATCTCAGGATAAGATAGTCGAATCGGTCCCAGAAAGGTATCGAATTTTCGGGGTTATATACATGTTCCTGGTGCTAAAAGAAAAGTTTAGAGGTGGTTCACAGCCTCCTAACTTCTTCCTTCTCACCCCTACCACGGAAAATACGCGTTTTTCTGGTTCTTTTGGTAAGAATGTTTTTAATCACCTACCATGTGGAGGATTTCCAAAAAAAATGGGCTCATAAAATGATGTTTTGAACTGTTAAAAAAATTCTTTTGGTCTCTGGGGTTCCATACTCTATTTTTAAAAGGAATATCGAAAAACAAAATTCGACAGTGTTTTGCTGTTATGAGGTACCACGCTAATTTGTTTTCTTTTTCATACATTTAGTTAAACTACATTTTACTAAATTTTCAGATTTTTTTTGAAGTGGTCACCTTCAAAATCGAAAGAAATCATATTTTCACCGAATTATTCGACAGTTTTTCTCCCTATTTTCTTGTTCAGTAGTTCATTTAATTTACATTATCTTACATTATCGTACATTTATTTAATTTACATCATTTAAATTACATTATTCAGTTAGTTTACTCAGCAATAAATATTTTTTTACAATTTTTATGTAGGTCATTAAATGAATTACAAGTGATTAAATGTTTGGTGGTGAACAATTTGTATCCACCCTTGAGAGTTTAAGAATTAAAGCTATGGGCTTATAAGGCTATAGGGCTTATATGTGGTTCACTTTGAGTTTATGTTAACCCCTGACAGAACCCTCTTGTTAACCCTCTCTCTTTACTCCTCATGAATGAAAATTGATGATTTTAGACCAACTTTTGAGATCAGAGGCGACCTATGAGATTGACCTATGAGAGGCGACCTATGAGAGGTGACCTATAAAATTGAAACAGACTGTGTATGGTGGTATAGTTAATTGTAATTTTCACTTTTTTCTATGTGTCGGTATTATTAATTTATGATAAGCTTATGCTTATCATTTGGTGTACAGCAGGATATAATTGGTGATGTTCACTGTTGACTTAATTCATTTTCATCACGAATATGTTCCTATAACAACGCATTACATCAAAAAACTCATATTCATAATATTAAAAACAAGTTGACCACACCAGTGATCCAATTCAAATATACTTTAAAAGTGGTTGTACATTCATTTAAATAATTATGTCATTATGTGAAAATCTTTCTCACATCAAACTATGATAAAATATATTTCCAGCTTATCTTCTATTTAAGGATGTTTTTATTGTATTTTATTATAAAACTCTGTTACATCCGATAATAAATGAGTTTATTTAAAAGGCAATCGTAAACCATCAAATAGATTAAATTCATTCAATTAAACGCTTTAAGGAGGTTGGCCACCGAGATACGGGGCAAGGCGGAAACTCCTATCTCTTCCATGTATAAGCAATCAGAGTTGCAACTTGCAAAAGTGAAATGTTGATATCATATTTTTGTAATTTAAGATGGAACTCTCTGTGCAGTGTGTTTATAATGCACGATAAATTTATAATTTACTATTATATACCAAGTTTGGACATTGAAATAATGTATTGACGGCGTTTTTAAAAGTCGATTTATAATCGGAAAGTACGACAACGCTGAACGGTTTGAAAGGTTTGCTTTCGGTAGTTGGCTAGGCCAAGAAGACTAGAACAAGGAGACCGAGGTCGCATAAAATAGGGACCGCATAAATGACGTCGAAATCCGCTAGGGTATTATCGGGAGTTTCATAAACAGAGCGTCTAAGGCTGAATGTACCCAAATCTTGCACTTGCGCTTTGCGCAGGTAATAGTCTGCCGCCATATTAAGTATATCTTTCGACGTATTTTGTGCTGCCCGAAACACGCAAGCTCGGTCTCCTTATTCTAGTCTTCTTGGCTAGGCTACTCGGCGAAAATTGTTGACAGAAAGTAATTCTAACCTCAAAAAGTTTGTCGCTAATGATTCGGCCAAGCGGAAATGTTAAATAAATCAAATGAGAAATCTGTTAGATTACGTAGGAAAGGTCGTTTTATTTCGGCAAAACAATTACGGAGAATGCAATGTGGCGTTGATGCCGGGAAGAAACGCAAATAGGAACAATTAGGAGACGATGCGTTGCGGCGTCGACAGAGCACCAGCCCGATTACGTGAAACACTCAAAATTAAATTGATAATTGCGTGCAACACAGCGGGTCAATCATGTCTATGTAAATACATATATGTTCTTCCTAGACGTTATTGCTATGCGTGTACAAAGTTTCAGATTTTTGTAATCATTCAAAACGTAGTTTTTATCAAATTCAATAGCTACGTCCATAGGAGCCCATGTTAAATTACTTTTTTTTGATCATTCTTTTCTCGCAAACTAGATGGTGAAAAAATTCCAAACAATTCTGAAGATAATTTTATTACTTGAAGAATATATATCAACAATTTCATCAACTTTTAATTATTTTGCAATTCCAGACCAACCTGCTTAAATCAATTCAAGAATTTTGGTCACACTAGCTTTCATCATTGGAATACAAATTATTGAGCGAAAATAATTCCAGTTATCAACATTCACCGCCAGAAACAAGTACGTCGACTTAATGCCTTGCCAGAAGAGTGCCAAGTGTGTTTTTTTTATTGATATGTGTGGTTCTTTAATTACACTATCCCGCAAGATTTTGCCCCTGGACAATCAATAGTTGTTTCCGAAGTGATTTTTCCTGCTGAAAACAAGTCCGGGCTCAGAATTGCTCAGGTTTTTGAGATGCTCTAACCTAAAAGTGTAAAAAAACACGTTTTTGCCATATTTGAGGTTATGTAGCATCGCGATTTTTTTTATCAAAACACTGTGTGTGTAATTTTAAAATACAGTCTTCCTCTTTCAAATGCCGTTGAGTTTGCTCATTTATCAATTTTTAAATTTTCATGTTTGTGATTTTCACTATACCTGAAAACTCATTAGGGACACGTGTATATAAAACAATTGTTTTTGTTATTAAGAAACGTAAAACAATAAGAATTCAATTATTTTTATGTCAAAAGATCTGCTCGTTCAGAATCTAAGGTCAGATTTTCAAAATTTTTCGAAGATAATTCAATATCGTCGACCTGAGTTGACTAAAGTTGCAATAGCGTCTATGGAACTCTCATGAACTTTTTTTTAATGAAAGTATGGGTCTTTCTTTAGATTCTTTTGTATAATAGAAATTTATAGTAACATGAAAATAAAAATAAGGGTTAATAACAATTATATTCCTTACGGCGGAAACAATATGGCGACGAAAATGCGAAATTACGATAAAATAAATGAGTATTCGATTGATCATTCATGTTTTCGAACTAGCTGAAGTGAAATTCGATGTTATATTTTCATTTCTTTTAATGAAAACATCAATATGGTGACAATGAAAATTCACAGTGCAAAAACACTGTTTTTTTTTACATTTTTGAGTTTATGTATCGTCACTTTTTTTAATCAAAAAGCAAGACAAAGTATCTTGAAGTCTTGCTCTTCCAAATGCTGTTGAGTTTGTTAAAAAATCTTTATTTTCGCCGAGATATCGCATTTTTGAATTTGCATGTTCGTGAATTCCTCGGTATACGAAAATTTCATGGTCACTTTTTAACACACTAAAATTTGGTATTATCTACTGTGAATATGTAAAAGGGTTTAATGTGTTTCTTAATTTAAATATGCCTTAAGTCTTGCCAAAATAAATTGTTTAGACAAGTTGTTTAAACTATTGGTTTAAAAAAAATATTACAAATATCACGTTTGCTAAGTAATACTAAAATTGCATACTAACACCAAAAACATATTTATAATATTGACGTCACAAACCACAAATCCTCCCATAACCCATAAACCCCTAACCAAAACATCCATAACTTACAAATCTCTACCCCACATACCGTAATTCTGTAATGAACTCCACAAGCCAATAAACCCATAGGTATACGCTATTGTAACTTTAAACTCAGGTCGGCTATATTGTATTTTCTTCGAACCACTTTTGAAAATTTGACCTTAGATTCTTTTTGACATAAGAAAATATTGACGTTTTTTAAATATTTTTACGTTTCTTAATAAAAAAAAAAAAAAAAAAAACAAAACAATATTTTGATATAAGTACCCATGTCCCTAATGGGTTTTCAGGTACAGGAAAATTCACAAACATGAAAATTTTAAAATGCGATATCTCGGCGAAAAAAAAAGAGACTTGAACAAACTCAACAGCATTTGAAAGAGGTAGACTTGTACTATGAGATCCCACACATGTTTTTTTTTTTTGAGAAAAAAATTCGCAGTCCTACATATAACCTCAAATATGTCAAAAACAGTATTTTCTGCACTTTTAGGTTAGAATATCTCAAAAACCTGACGTGATAGAGTAATTATGAGCCCGGGAAAAATTACTTCGGAAACAACTATTCATTGTCCAGGGGCACAACATTTTCAAAATTTTGCAGGGTAGTGTCATTACGACGAAAGTAGCATTACCTTCACGAAACAAGATTTAGTGAACCTATTTATAATGGCAAGGATTTTTTTTAGAAACATTCTGTGTTTTCTTCATTATTTAAATTACTCATTTATTCATATCTTCATTTCTTAAAATAACACATTTTTTTTTTGTTTTTTCAGTGCAGAATAAATAAATATGTAGTGTTCGAATATATTTGAACTCCCTTAAGATCTTCGTAACCAACTCTATGTAATTCTTCCTTCGACCAAACATTATGTCCCAATTACGTTCATTACGTTAACGTGACAATCTTCTTAGAAAACTCGGTAACGACATCATAAACCGAATCAACAGCCCATGTCAGATGGTCGTTAATATAATCTAATTAATTTGAGTAAACCTGGACAAAACGCAGGATGTTCAGTAGTACACGCCTGGCGATTACGAACTTACCTGAAGGTCGGCGAAGCAAATTAAGGCCTAAATATGCAGTAAGAGCGATAATCGAGTCCTCCTCTTTACTTGCGAATAGGTCTGCGATGACAGTAATAAGAAAAATTTCTCGTATGGTCTACCAATTTCGACCTTGAAGGGGAACGCCCGTGTGGTTTTGCGAACGGTTACAAGAGAGCTGTTAAATTATATTGTTAATGTTCTTTTCACAAAAGACATCGTTTTACTCTAGTTTGTCGCAAGGTTAATGGCGGTATCCGCGTCATATATAAACTTACTTTGTAAACATATTCTCAAAGGTAAGAAGACAACCATCGCAAATATGTTAGAAACTTTTAAAATGTTACAATAACAAATAGCACAGGTCCAAAAAAAAAAGTAGTTTCTGTTAAGATTGCGACAATATTATCTCTTTGTATTTTGGACTTCTGTACACGAATCTGAAGTAAAAATTAGGGTTCGATGCTCATTATCCAAAAAAAATGTTTTTTTATCTTTCACTGCTTTGAACTATGGTAACAGGTATGCCTAGCCGAAGAAAGTTGTGTAAATATACCAAATAAACTTTGGAGTACTAACTAACTAACCTGCTGTCCAAAGTCAGGAGTTGTAGTAGTTATTTTGTTTCAGAACGAACAAACTCGGTGAAAAATTCATATTTTCCACTTTAATAGTAACACATCGTCAATGAGTGAGTACTGGTGACGCATAAATGGTTTGTTTGGAATATATAGATATAGATAGATATGCTTCTAAATACTACGTTTTTGTAGTTGTTAATTTTTTATAAGGAGGAGGAGAAGGAGGTTGGAGGCTAGTTTTCCTCGTTGGAAAACCAGCCTGAGTCATATATTTTCTGATGTAACTGTGATGTATTCTGTGATGGAATAGGTCTATAGGAAGGGGATTTATGTTTTGTCATGCAGGGTTTATATCGCTTTGCAAATGTAAAGCAAGAGTTTGTCTTTAAATAATCTATGTAATGGGTTTATAGTCCTTTCTTTCCTTGTGGCTTAGTCTCTCTCTTCAATATCCAACAGTAGTTTGCCAACATATTATTGTCCTGTCCTTGATCTTGTCCTGACCGACAATCTTTTTTTATATCCTGGTGAAATATTTCCCCTAGCTTCTCATGATTGATGATAAAACAGAGATCCTATTCCTAGAACTGTTCCTTTTATACCAGATGATATATGTGGTTCAGATATATTCGCCGCTTTTTTTGTGACATTCGTCTGATATTGTGATAATTAGTCAAATTATGGATCTTTTACCGACTTTATCCGTTCTGAGAACATATTAACTATTATACCCCCCCTTACCCCCCTATTATAGACTTTGGACATCAGGTTAGTTAATATCGTTCGGAAAGTTCAATTGGTCTGCTTATTTACGACGTCTTTTGATATTCTTACATTTAGCATACCCGGTTCCATAGTTCCTTAGGTACAGTTAAAGTTGGAAAAACATGAATTTGATATGTTTTTTTCTGATTTTTTTTTAGGATATATGAACAACGACCCTTTTTTCATGTGTTCGGGAAATAAAAATATGAAGTGATAATGTGGTCGCAACAACCAGAACTGATTACTTTTTTTTGTAGACCTGCGTGATTTATCACATAACCTGTTACTCTCTAGCTTTTTAGATTTTCAATTAAATAGTTAGGCTATAATCTAAATGAGGAATATACAAAAAAACAGACAGTTTGGTTGAAAACAAAAGTTTGGATCTATTAGTTACTGATGTTTTGCATTTCACAAAAAAAAAGAAAAGAAAAGCATCACACATATTTAATATTAATGCATTTCTGTGTATTATCAATAAAAAATAATTACACCGAGAAAAGTAGAAATATCCGACTTTAAAATCTTCTAAATGAGTTTGTATCTATTGAGTAGATTGTTCAAAGGCTTGTGGCCTTCAATGTTTTCAGATTTGGCATGACTATGGATGTTAAAAACATGTATTGTTTTGATAATGGGTATATTAAAAAAGGCGGACTGGTATTTATACAGGGTGATTCCTAAGTTGGGTCAAATTTTTTTAATAGCATATTAAATGTTCAAAACAAACATTTTTCCCACTCAAAATTAAAAAAAGGTAACTTATTAATATCGAAGACACCATTTATCCTGTCCTGTTTTAAATGTAATGAAAAGGTTGTACAGCGAAATTCTTCATACAAGAACGTTTATGATTAGAAAATACTAGGGATAAATGGATTTACAAAAAAAAGCCATAAAGATTAAGTGGTATATGTTTTTCTACTGTGTTTTACGTTTTCGTTGAAGAAAATGTAGGACCAGATAAATACTATTTTCGAGAAAAAAATTGTTTTGCTTGGTTCTACACGCTATCAAAAAATATGACTCAACTTAGGACACATACTGTATAAAATAGTGGTATAAAAAGAGCGAAACATAGTTAAAAAAAATTAAAATCTGAGCTGAAAAAAAAAAACGAAAATAATGAATGCTCATAAGTTAGCAAATAAAGCAACATATATTTATGAATCGTATTGCCTCTAGCCCTAAAAATAGAGAAGGCTCATATAGCATTTGGCACTGAATGGATGGAGGACAATCCCATGAATATTTTTTATCCTCGATATGATTGATTACCGTTATAAAAAGCGCTAGGATCTCGAGCTGGTGAAATATGTCGTTATTCAGTTTTTCTGCCTTAACGCACATTGACAAATGTATTACGTCAGACACGTGATAATTTACTTATGTTGGGCGTCAGCAGTTTCTCCAGATAATACTCGCATGTATGTATTTTCGTGGAAAAAGGTAATGCGGAAGGAAGAATATTTTCCATATTCTGCATTATATTGAAGGCAAGTGATCATCGACTTGAAAAAAAGTTACTTTGTATTTGCCAAAAATTTAGACAATTGCAAAGGTAAAGTTATGTACAGTTTATGTTCTTTTTACAACTATCTGGAATTCATTGTGAAAAGGAACCTAAAAATCATTTTTAAAATATAAAAAGTGTTTATATAAAGTGTCTTTAGTATAATACAAGTGAAACTTCAAATAAGGCAGTTGTTCTTCAGTTCTTGTTAGTTTCACCAATCTTATCATTCATATTTTGTTTTGTTTTGTAAATGTTTTTAAAACCCTAATATACATACAATTTCTTCTTATAATAACTGCCTAGAAACAAAAATTGCTTACCTTGAATGTTATGTCTAAAATGCTCTAATTACTTGCTATGGAATACGTATGTACAAAAAACATAGCGCAGAAACATGTTATATTTTACGTTTCAAGGGTAAATTATACAAAGTTGAATAATTACAGTTTTATTTCCCAAAATAAAAAATAAGCACAATTATGTAAATGCTATTGTGAATCAGTGGTATTATATAACGCTTGTATGTGTAATCCTGTTATTAATAATAAATCCTAGATATTACATCCTTTCAAAAAATTAATCTTAATTTCAGAAAGTGACAGGCATAAAGAAAGTTAAAGTATTTGGTATATAAATAAGTAATTTGTTAGGCTACCAACTAGTATACGAGGTGTGTAAATTAAGTAATGCAACTGATTTTTTAAAAAAAAAAATTATTCGAATAGAATTACTGTTCTATATTGTCTCCTTCAAAATAACTTCATTGGGAAGCCACACAGCGCTGGAGACGATTCTTCCATTCCTCATAGCAGTGTTGGAACTCATATACTGGAATATCCGATTACACCCGTTAGAGTGTTTTCTATGGTCTCAAAATGACGTCCCTTGAGGTGATTTCTTAATCTCGGGAAGAGAAAAAAGTCACAAGAACTTAAGGAAGGCAAATAAGGAGGCTGAGGAGCCACAGGAATGTCTTTACTGGCAAAAAAAACTCGTTTACTGATATGACTGTGTGACAAGGCGCATTGTCGTGATGCAACATCCAGTTGTTCTTGATGTTTGGTCTCACACGCATGACCCTTTTTCGAAGTTTTTCAAGAACCTCTCTGTAAAAGTGTTGATTTACGGTTTGGCCTGGAGGCACAAACTATTTGTAGACAATTTCCTGGCTATCAAAAAAAGCAAATCAGCATACATTTGATCTTCGACTTGCTCATTCTTGCTTTTTTGAGACTTGGAGAGCTTGAAGTGTGCCATTCTATGCTTTGGCGCTTGGTTTCCGGGTCGGACTCAAACACCCAAGTCTCATCACCAGTTGTGGCACGTTCCATAAAATGGGATCATTTTAAATCGATTCCAAAAATTCAAGACACCTTTCTCTCCGGATGTCCCTTTGTTCCTGCGAAAGGTTTTTTGGAACCATTTTGCGCAGATATTTCTCATCCCCAATTCGTTTGTCAAAATATGATGAACAGTGTTCTTGTCGTCAACCGACGACCTGAACGCACAAGATCCCGTATTCTATCGACATCGAGAGTCGAATGAAGATGAACTGCGTGGTTCATCTTCATTCGACTCTCTTCCTTAAATGACTGAGAATGAATGAATGCCTTAAACCACCGACAAACCTCGGCTCTTGAAAAAACACTGTCTCCGTAGGCGTGTTGAAGTTTTGCAAAAGTATCCGTTGCACTATGTCCAAGTTTGAAGCAAAACCTGATAGCACACCTCAAAATGAATGTCACTCATTTTAAAACGCACTAGAAAAAAACATTTTACGAAAACAGTCACAAAGAACAAACAAATGCCTCTAACAAGTTTCCGTGTTTCTAGATCGGTTTCTATTTCGTCTCCGCAGTGTTTCTAGATCGGTCTCTACGTTGCCAGTCTCATTACTTACTTTACGCACCTCGTAAATCATATTCAGAAATCCTAGTACTTATTATTTGACTAGAAGTTTGTAAAAATATACCAATTTTATTTAAAAAAATTGGTTTTCCGTAAAAAAAAGACAAAAGTTGTTGGAAAAGAATAAACTTGTAACAATTTGCAGATACCAAAAATTAAAACAAATAAATAAATATATTCATATACAGTGTCACCCATTTAAACCATGTACCTCTACACCCTTACAAAACGTAGTAAATGTTTAGGCATTGCCCGACATTCAACAGCTTTTTTAATGTAGGGTTACAAAATCTGTATCATAGGGCAGAGATATATGTACGTTTTACTTACAAAAAATAAAGCTTGCTATGATGTTTCTATGACTTAAATTCAAGTTATTATATTAGCAACATTTATGCAACTGATACAAATACTTCAGTGAATTCAGCATACCCTAAAATGGATAGGTATATTTAGGTTCGGTAGCATCAGTATCACATCAAATCAATAGAAATTACCCTCACAACTTGAGCCTAAAACGCAAATCAGTTTGATTCAGCTTGTGAGTATTATACTGTAAGGGTACTATTACTTAATTAAACTTTAAATGTTCAATCATAAAACGGGCCATACAACATTATTACCATTTTTTTATTAATTCATCTGTTAATATATTGAATCTGATTTTTTTTTTGAAATCTGGCCCTTAATAAATTGAAAAATTACCATTAAATGAAGAATTATTGTCTGGAAGTTCCGCAGCCCCTGTCAAATGGCTTAAATTATTAAGAACAAGATTTAACAAGAAAAAGATTACCGATGTAGGGATAAAAACTATTAGTAATTCTTCAATTAATGATAAATTCGACTGCTAATGGCAAATTAGAGTATTGTGAAGGGTGATACACCTACAAATTCCAGATTATAATATAATATTTCATTTAACCACTTAATCATCATTTTTCAATTGACCAGATTAAAGAACCACATTGTCTTCTAAACCAAAAATATCACTGTTAAATTTCACCCCCCACACAAGCACAAACTAGGTACCCTCATAATTTATATTCCAAAAAAAATGTTCTTCGTGGTGATCACTGTATATACACATTATGTATTTTTGAGATTTTGGTGATGGATCGTACTGGACGATGCTGTCATGAGAATCAATCAGCATAAAACCGCAAACGTATGTTTTTGCTCTACTTACCAAGACCGCTAACGAGTCCATTCATCAGCAGCGAAAGTGTGAACACACATTTCAAAAGTTTCACCGCACTGTTCATCGTTATCGCTGCATGTACCGGCAAATTGTAATGGCACCGAGAAAAATCCGCGGCCAATGTAATAAATTGTGACCTTCCACTAAAAAATCATCATACATGCGTAACACGCCATGACCGACAGGATAAATGAATATTATACCCCCACTTTTTTTCGTTTGCGTATAAGTAGTCGAGATGATAACAATTCAATGCACATGCCTTCATGCATATAAAAGTCTAATAATACACCCGAAATGGTACCTGAGCTCTTTGGCAATGAGCGAGACAATGATTCATTGTGCCGAATCTGGGAACAAAACTTTATCTGCAATCTGAAAGATAATGCGTGATAAAATTAATGGTTGGCAATGGATGTAAGGAAATACACGAAGATCGGTGTATTCAACTTTTCTATTGTATGTAAACACTTTTGCAGAAAAATAATGACCAACAATTCAGATATTTTGGGAATTATACGAATGTCCGGAAAAAACGTTTAAAGATTCAAGGATGCTTCCTAATGGAGCTAGAATCCCCTGAAAAAGACGCCCAAAAGGTTTTCCTTTTCAATCATTTTAGGAACTGGTTGAGACAAATTACTAAAATTTGCATCCGGTTTTGGTACTGAATCTTCTGCTGATATCAAAAACCATTTACCTTAATTAGGGAGTGAAGAGACACCACTGTGGTCAGTCTATTTAACATGTAAAATTTTACTTTGGGAGTAAATTTTTGAAACATAAATCTTGAACATCTATAAATATTTGAATTTCCTCAATCATTTTCTTTAAAAAATGTACCTCGTGTTAATTTCGTACGAAGCACCGAGAGAACCGGGGTTTTCCTTAACCGTGAGTCGACTTTTCCAATCCTGGAGTGGGTACTGGAACCTTCGGCGTAGAAACAAAAAAAAAAACTGGACGTTTTCCGTGATACACCGAACTACTACACTTTTCTCGACGCGCGTTTGGCCAACCGAGTTGGCATCTCCAGGAGAAAATTGAAACTGACAACAAAACAGTTTTAATCTTCTCGTGGAAAACGTCCATTTTTTTTTTTTACTTTTCCAATGTCAAAAATGCGTAAGCTGTGAAAAAGAAAACAGCAACCCTCAGCAGGGTCCGTGTCAGAATTGTCAAGCTAATTTACAGTTTGTTTTAATTTGTTTTGATTGTGATTAATTTTTCAAACAAGTGGAAAAGGGCGTTACCTTCAAGGGGCCCTAACTCCCTTAGGAAGGATTTTCAGGCACTGGATTTCCACATATATGAACTGTTTTTCTTATTTTGATCTAAGGCGACTTTACCCTACTACATCTTTTAACGTTTTTTTTTTTTTTTCGGACACCGTGTATAGTCACATAAACTGCAGAAAAGTAATTATAATATTAATGGCAATTTCATAATGTTTGATATCAACTGTTTCCTTGATTATTTTATTGTTAATTAATGTTCTGCAAATAAGATAAAAAGTTATGTTTTATAAATTACTATTTGAAATAGGAACAGGTTATCAATAACACACAATTTCTACTTTCTTTAACAACATACGCTGAAAAAGGTAACTAGAGCAATTTTGGTAAATCTAATAGTGTATTTGCAATTCACAAAATATATAAATATATAAATATCGGGTATATATTTACCCGAAAAACTGAATTCAAACCCTTTGCTGCAGAATTACTGATCTCAAGTATAATAACATATACCAGTTATATAAAAATTTATAGCAAAGAATTGAAGTATTTATAGACTGAAGGCAGCTTTGCTGATTAATCTTTGTCTTTTAACCTAAATAAACGTTACTCTTTGAAGTAGATAACTCGTCTTTTATTAACTGATGTTTATTCTACATTATTCATCCAGACTTGTAAAATGGAACGTACGTAGATGATGCCTTTAAAACATCATATCAATCATCGTGTTTGACCAATGAAACTTTAAGTAGAAGAGAAACATACATAGTGAACTTAAAATAACAACTCAAAAGTTACAGTACACAAAAGAAATATTATCTTCAAAGTGAGATATGAATAATTTTTAGGAAGAATTGTTTAGGTGTAACAATTGTTCTATTGATCTCAGAATGGCAAATTTCAGTTAGGTATTGCTCTGGTAGTAAACGACTATACTTTCGGAAGCACAGTACATTTATTGATCCATCTTTTATAGTAATCCAAATAACGCTTCTCAAATACCATCCCCCGATAAAATTCAGTCATTTATTGACATATCTATTACTTAAACAGTAAAATTATATTGAACCCACAAATAAAATATGCATGGCCCGTTATTACATGCAAAGAAATGGGTCAACAAAGGAAGATAAACAATAAGTAAAAAGTTCAGTGTCGAACTGTCTTGCACTGAAGATGGCCGATTGCATAGACGTGCTGGCCAATATTATTATCCAACAGTATTTCGTCAGTTCGAGGTGTCTCTTGATTTTTACAGACGAATTTAATACTTTTCGTTACTCCCACCATCTTCCAGCTGTACAAATTGATATTGGTCCAGAAGGATTACGCAGTGATATTTTCTTACGCTATTTTGGTTGCCAAGAAATCGTGGTAAAGACCAACAGACCTTTGTGGTTTTTGAAAACTTTTGAGAAGGAAATCAGGCTGTCAGTCGAAAGGTTTAACAGAAGAAAATATTTATTCTTACAAGGAGATACAACTGAGGAAAATATAATCGAAATTTTCGAATTGAACGAACTGGATTACGTATCGGATTTAGTGATTCTGGATAAATATGTGGAAAATCGAAATGAAAATGAATTATTCTTTCCGAAAGTCAATGGTGTTATTAATCTATGGACTCATAAATATATCGGTTCACGAAACGTCAATGACAAGATATTACTTGACGTTTGGTTTTCAGAAAATAACAGTTTTAAGTACGAGGCCGATTTGTATCAAAATAAGTTGAATAATCAAATGGGCAGAGAACTGAAAATTGCAACATTTGTATACGAACCCTACACCATAATTGGTATAACTTACAATGCTTAATAATTGATATCTAATAATCACTAGTCATCTAGCTGTCAGATTGTTTAATCTTAAACATTCATTATGAGAGCAGTAACAAATTAATTTTTAGACTCATGGCTAAATGACAATGATGTTACGCAAATGATAAATGTATGTAATTTGTAGAGTTCGGAATGTTTGCCTTCGCGCATGTTAAACTGCATTAGATTATCCTGCCCTCCCGCACCGGGATGGCATACTATTGTGCATACGCGGGTCCTGGCGACTTGGCAGGATCGGTCAGAGGCGTATGTATGCAGGGATAAGAAATACATGCGTGTATCATTTACAAGACGCTTAAAAAAGAGTGTTACTACTAATTAGAAAGAAAATAGTAATACTTTCATTATTATAGAGATTTATTAAGCTGACTAGCCGTTATGCCACACATTTACGAACCCTAGTAATTTGTAATGAAAACGATAAATTCAAATTAAATTCCAATACATTTGAAACATTGGTACATTGCTTACCAGAATTAGATTTGTAAATAATTTGCAATAATTTACGGTGACTGACACTGCACTACGTGTGGGTTTTACCAATCAAATCTACGTCATCGGGAGATCATTTACATCTAATGGAATGCTACGTCTATTTTTTATTTGGACGAGGACAATAATTTATAAGCGTAAATTATTTTTATTTTGTTATACATATATTGATTTGTTATATTGCAGGGCCCACCGTTGACAAGCACCACGGCTCAGAAATGTCAACAATTATTGCCTTTACCAAAATGTACAATATGACACCCTTTCCAGTTGTTAATACGGAGGATTATTGGGGAGAAATATTCAATAATTGGACTGGAAAGGGGCTTCTAGGCAATTTGGTAGAAGATAAAGCTGATATTGGTATAGGTAAGTCTACAGTGTGTTACCTGCGGCTAAGGTCACAGTAGAAAATATGGCAATTTATATTTTGGAAGCATCCAGTTAAAATTCTCTTTTTCAGATATCAGGTTTAAAAGTTTAAGCTCGTCTTAGCTTATTAACCCTAGTAGGATAGCGGCGTGTAAAATTTACACATTCGGCTAAACAATGATACCCCCCGTCCAGCTGAGTGCCGCCATCTTGGTCTCCTCTTTGTCTATTCTTTCGTTGGATAGTAGTGTCTCAACCTTGAGCGAGTTTACATCTACACAGCGCCGTTCAAGTCTTCTACCAAGAAATGTTTCGAGACCTTTTGTAAATTTTACACAACGCTATCTTTAAGCACCCTACTGAGAGCGCTATCCTACTAGGGTTAAGTTGAGCACACTTTAAATTTATGAATAACAAAAAAATACCTACACACACTCATAATTTTGCGCTGTACAAATTTGTTCAACAAAAAAATGTTTGTTTATTATATTTAAGTTTTTTTTTCCATTTATTTGATCTCCACTTCTTATATCTATAGATAAGTTATCAAAAAGGTTTCAGTGACCAATTTTTTTATCTATTGTAATACTTTACAGCTGCACTGTATACATGGGAATCGTCGTATTATTTTTTGGATTTATCCAAACCTCTAGTTAGGACAGGAATAACTTGTTTGGTACCGGCTCCAAAGTAAGTACTATACCTTTTATATACAGTGATGTCCATAAGTAACAGATAAATTCATTATCTACGTAATATACAATTTATTAGTAAAATCCTGAAACACGTCAATTTTTAATTCTATAATGACATTTTTTTGAGCATAATTTTATACCTGCCCCTCCAACCCCCTGGAGTGACAGCTACCCCTTTAAAATTTTTAAATGGAACGAAGGTGCGTGTGATAGCTCACTTGAAAGGGTTCTTAATTATCTATTCAGCAATATAAGGTTTTTTTGAATTTTGTATATTTTTCAACAAGAAAATTCAATTTGATAATTTCAAAATTATTATTATGAAATATATATATGTACAATCAAGTGCCTATGTACCAAATATCTGTCTGTCCAAAAAATCTGACGTTTTTAGTTAATTTTGTGTCAACAGTGAACTTAAATGTATCGGTTTCCCTGATACGCTGCGCAAAATACCCAACAAAAAGAAAGAAGTAAAAAAGGGTTTCTTTTTACATATCAGAAAAAAATTATACATCTAAATTTATTTATTTGCTACGTGTGTGAAAACTTATTATTCTATTATGTTATTTATCGCTGATCGTCAAGTTGATCATTATTTTAACAATGAGTCTTTCGGATACCCAAAGAATTGAAATTTTGATATTATTAGGATGTGGTGATAAAACAAGAACGCAGAAGCAGGTATGCGAAATATTCAGTATTAAGTATCCTGACCGCCGCATTTTCCAGTCTACGGTTAGTAGAATTGAAAACAAATTTCGTGAATTTGGAAATGTCACATATATCCCTAAATCTGGTAGGAAACGCATTTTAGACGATGAACAGAAATTGGATATATTGTTAGATATTCAAGATAATCCATATAAACCTACAAGACAAGTTTCCGCCGATAATGATATTAGTAAAACGTTCATATTGCGTCTTCTAAAAAACGAAAAATACCGCCCATAAAAAATTCATTTGGTGCAAGAACTTAACGACGATGACCCTGATCGCCGATTGGAATATTGCGAAATCATATAGCAGATAGATGCCAACATAATCCTTTATTTACAAAAAACATTCTTTTTTCTGATGAAGCAACATTCGTCTTAAATGGAACAGTCAACAAATAGAACTGTAGATACTGGAGTACAGAAAATCCACATTGGATGATGGAGACCAATACTCAATATCCTGAGAAGGTGAACGTTTGGGCTGGAATTATAAATTCTCAAATTATCGGACCATATTTCTTTGATGGCACATTAACTGGCGCGCGTTACTTGAGTTCTTGCAAACTTTCTTAGTTCCCGAGTTAAGAATGCTTTTCCCAGATGATGACAACCCCAATGAAATTGATAGAAATATTTGGTTTCAGCAGGACGGCACTACACCACATTTTTCATTGGAAGTAAGAGCCTATCTGAATCAAGTTTTTCCCAATAGATCGAACGGTAGACGCGGTGAAAATGAGTGGCCTGCTCGTTCTCCCGATTTGACCCCGCTTGACTACTTTTTTGGGGTTACTTGAAATCGAAAGTCTACTTCAACAGACCAAATAACGTAGAAGATTTAAAAGGCAGAATAAGGCAAGAAATTAATCAAATAACTCCGGAAACAATACAAAAGGTTTAAGAAGAATTTCAGGAACGCCTCCATTATTGTCAAGAAGCAACGGGCGCCCAGTTTGAACATTTGACTTAAACTGTTCCTCTGTCCTGTTTCATGTTCTTTTCTTTATTTAGTAACATTAAAAATGTAATATTTTTCAATAAAAAAATTATAAAAATTAAAAAAAGTCTTATGTTGCTGGATGGAGAATTAAAAACCCTTTCAAATGAGTTATCACACGCACCCTCGTTCCATTTAAAAATTTTAAAGGGGTAGCTGTCACTCCAAGGGGGTTGTAGGGGGAGGTATAAAATTATGCTCAAAAAATGTCATTCTAGAATTAAAAATTAACGTGTTTCAGGATTTTACTCATAAATTGTAAATTACGTAGATAATGTATCCGTTACTTATGGACCTCACTGTATATGTACAGTTACTAATGTAGTAAAAATATCCTTAATTAAAACAAAGCATTTTTTCATATTAGCTACTTGACTATCTTACAACGATTGGTTGAAATATCTGATGTTATATTAATTTCTTAGTTGCAAACAGAGAGATTTGTTAGGTCCAAAACTAAAGGAGGTTGCCCAAATTGGGCCCTCTAGTACACCGATAAAATAGGGATATTTGGACGGAACTAAAGTACTACGAACATAGAGCTTTTTCAAAATCGTGTCCGCAACATCTATGTCATCTGCGGCCTCAGATTCTATAGCTATTTTCGAAAAGTTGCCTTCCACCTACAGCTTCTGTAGGTGGAGGTTCAACTTTTGTTTATGAAAACATTTGTTACGTTCTTTACAAAGAACGTTACCTTTTTAAAAGCTTACGACAACTACAATATGACGAATAATTAACTGAATTGAAGAAAAACTAAAAATTAATTTCTATATTCTTTTATTTTACAATTTATTTAACGTGCGTAATTTAATTACTGCGTATCTCATAAATATAAAATGGGTTGATTGTCAGGAAAATTACAAGTTCATAGATTTTTTCACAATTTTTAGGTTAGCTGCAGGCTGGTTGACACCTTTATTGTCATATTCTACACAACTGTGGATTGCCGTTGGTATAGTATTTTTACTTGGGATCCTAGGTTTGTTTCTCATCCATTATTTCTATTCAAAAGTTCAGATTGATCTTAAAAGGTAATTCGTATTTTTTTTTAATTGAAGCCTTGAAATATCAAAGGTGCCAAGTGCCAAATTTTGCTGATTTGTTATACTATAGAAAGGGACTTAGTGCCCTTAGGCATAATGTAAGAAAGGAGCCATGGGCCAAAAAATTATTTTACGCTTTAGCTTTACGTCGATAGGTGGCTCTATCGTCAAGTGCCTTGGTAAGTATTATGGTGCTAAGTGCCACTCTATGATGAAATTAGATCACAGCATTCGTGTATCAAGTCGTTGCGTCTCTCAGGTATGTTTATTGTTTACGCTTTGTTGTAAGGGTTCATTGAATAAAATCTTCAAAATGGAAAAACATCGGCGGTACTGGAACGGTAGCGGAGGCTCAAAGAAAGTTAAAAGTTTCGGGCAAAGCCTATCAATCTCGTAAAAACAATGTCATCCCGGCAAAAGACGGTCCAAGCTTGGAGTGGTTTTTTTACAGTGCGACCGTGATTTTTCATTAATAGAAAAACGCAAAAGGAAAGTAAAGACAATGGTGCCTGAAGACTTAAAAAATAGTATTCCTTCTAGTACTCTAAAGTGACCAGACGTCCGTTATTAGGACGGACAGTCCGTCATTCAGAAAGCTTGTCCGTCTTCAAGAGCAGTCCGTCAAACTGTCCGTCATTGAATTTTTTTTATTAAAATGTCCGTAATTACGCCTTCTAGGTTAATCTGAAGACGTGTCGACGTATCGTATCGATCGTGATTAAATATTAGTATTTCAAAAAGGCATCAAATTCCAAAAAGTATCCTTGTGAAAGTTTATATTTTTATATAAATGTATTTTTTTATTGAAATTCTGAAGTGTCAGGAAAACGCGTGACCTTGAAAGTTTTAAAAATTTTCGTCTGCGGCGCTATTTAGCTCGCACCTCACGGCGCGAAATAGTAACTCTAGCTTCGTCAATGTGAACCAGCTGAATATGTCCGTCTTTGGAAAGATCAAAATCTGGTCACTTTATAGTACTCACACAGGTCGGTTTGAGGTAGTTGACATGTATGAACGATTTTTCAATACTCAATCTTCAGCAGACACCATTATAAACTTGAAAAATGTAAACATTAGTAAAGTTGTCCATCTGAAGTTAGACAAAAATAACCCTGGCGTCCTTTTTTCCAAAGAAAGTTTTAGTGGTGGCTTTAGTTTAGGTGGCACCGTGGAAAGAAAACAAATATATTAAAAAAAGGTAAAACGCCCCCTGATTTAAATAACATTGAATTACTTGCCTTGCCAAATGAAAACAAAATAACAGATAATAAAAAAAACACTTATTATCAATGATACCATACTTGGAAAAAGCAGAACATCAACTTTTCTATAAAAAAACTCCTCAATATAGAGTAAGGCACTTGGCCCCTTTCTCATTTTTTTCTAGATTTTTTATATTGTTAGTTTTGTATGTTGTTATTATTTTTAGTTAACCTTAAAAACCAATGTAGCGGCCGTACATATGTTTAGTATTAATTTGTTTATTTTGTAATCGTTAAAAAATAACAATATACACTTTCCTTTTTAAATTACTCCGTTTTTTATTTTTGGCACATAGCTCCTTTGATATTTCAACGCTTCAATTGTTACATTTCTTAGAATTATTTTTTAACATATACAAATGGTCGCAGTATTATTACTCCTTCAAGATCGTAAAAATCGACAGTCATTGGCAATACACATTCAAATAATGGAAATGGCATTACATTATTGGGCCATTTCATTTCAATTCTATTTATAAGTTATAAATCATGCAAATGCAATTTTTTCTTCAAGGTCATGTAAGAAATATACAAAATACGGGTACAGGTGTCCTTATACAGTGTTCGAGATATGAACAAATTTTAAATGTTTGAAAAATGTACTTCAAATGTATATTTTTTTTTATTATTCGGTACCAGAATTTTGTTTGTATTATCCATTCAATTTCACTCTCAGCTTAAGCATCTCTTTCTCATTTTTCCTCACCTAATTTCACTGTGTTACCAGTTAACAGCATATATTTTTTAGGTTTATGCATTTAGTTGATACAGGGTGTTTCTTAATAAGTGTCCAATTTTTTACAGGGTGATTTTTTAGGTAATTTTAAGGTAGAAAATTCTTATAAATACGTGGTCAAAAAATATTTCATTTGCACGTAACAGGGTGCTAAGGATTGTAATTTTTTGGATACAAATCACAATCATTTTCATTAAATTTATACGCCAAATTATTCACTCAAACATGACAGCTACCTAAGTAAATAAGCTATTAGTCAACTTTGACTTTGACAGTCATTTCTCACAGCCTATTTCCATTATCAACCTTGTAGTATTTTCAGCTTGTACCTTCTATAAAATGTTGACAGACATGGAAAAAAAACTAAATAAAGAAATATTTTAGAAAAGTGTAAGGACGCTCCACCACTTCCAGTCCAAAAATAAAAACAGTCAGTGCAAAAATCGGGTGGGCCAAAGCGACCATACCCCTAAAACACCCTGTAATACCCTGTAAAATTTAAACTTTTGATGATAGTTGCTTGTAAATATCTCAAAGTGTAGCATATGTACAAAGTTTCAAAAGTTAGTTTGAAAAATAGCAATATTAAGGAAATACCTAATACGAAAAAAAAAACGTTTTTCGTATTTTCATGAAATGTTTTTCACCCCATATTTATAAGGATCTTAAAATACTTGAAAATTTCCTCTGTTAAATAGTGGATATTTGTTATCTATAAATATAATATATAACAGTTTTATTTTTCGTAGAGAAGACATCGAGCGCGAACATTGGACGCCATCAGACTTGTTTGATTCCGCAGTATTCAGCATCATTAAACTATTTTTGACTCAGTCGGTCACCAAAGAGGAAATACCACGCAGTATAATCGGATCTTATTTCGTCGGGTTATTTTTTTTATTCAGCCTGTTTTTAACGAGTACTTTTAGCAGTGGCTTTTCCAGCATCATGACCATTCCTAGATATCAGGATCCCATCGACACCATCGAAGACTTTTTTAGAAGTGATTTAGAGTGGGGTGCCACACAGGAAGTCTGGACTACTTCTATTGCAAACACAGATGAGGTGTGTATGTAGATTTTTTAATCTATCAATACTATGCCCATTATTGCCCAGTGAAATTAGATATTGCACTTCGGAAAAGTTCCCGGAAAGCTGGATCTTTGTGTGAACATTGATATTATTGAATCACGATATGCAGAAAAGGTCTTAAGTCACTTTACTAGCGGTTTTCACTTTAGTGCATATTCCGTGAACGAATGGATGTCTATCATTTTATACTGAAAGGACTAAAATCAAGTGACTTGAAGTACAATATATCAATATACATATATTGATATAAAATGACATCCATTAGTTCACGGAATATGCACTAAAGTAAAAAACCGCTAGTAAAGTGACTTAAGACCTTTCTGCATATCGTGATTCTATTGTTCTAAAAAAAATATTGAAAGTCCTCATCAATCCGAGTGTCGCTAAGAATTTTACGCGGGATCAAATTTTACAAAAAATAGTTTTTCTTGGATATCAAATTAATCATCACTTTTACAGAAAAAAATATCGAGTATCATATTTGTTGATTACCAAATTTCCTTTGAATGTTTCATGCGAAACATTAAGGTTACAACTCTGTAAATAAAAACAACTTTTTTGAGGGCTACCAAATTTACTAGGCTACCAAATTGATGATCAATATTTTTTTTCTGTGAAAATGAGCGTTAACGAGACATTCACAAAAACCCGTTTTTGTCGGCCTTTGACCCCGGCACCCAGATTTTTAGCGGCACTCGGACCGATAAGGACTTTTGACATCTTATTTAGAACCGCAATATCCATGTTCACACCAAAATCCAGGTTTCCGGTAAGTTTTAAGTAATTTGACTTTTTTTATGTATAATTTCTTTGGAATATTATTATCCAATGACCACTTGAAATGTGTATAGGGTGTCGCATAATTGTGCTAAAATTTTTGAAAGCTGTGTTCTACAGGTGATCTGAAAGGAAGTCTTTCATAAAATATGTATATCCATGTTTGAGCCAGCCAGTTTTGAGTTTGTTCACCTTAAATAATTCCATCTAGTTAGCCGTGTCAGGCGATTCAGTATAAAAATGTGACGATTTATCGCACTGGCCATGGATCATTATAAAAAAACAAGTGGATTGTACTTAATTAGGTATATCCTAAATAGGTTAATACATTAAATAAAAGTTAATATACTGATTTCCTAGTAATAATTGATTTTAGAGTATTGAGTTACCACAGTTTCTGCGCCTCTCGTGTTGTACATGAGTGTTTATGCAAATTTGGAGGATGTTCAAATAATTTTGGAAACTCTTTTAGCCGGTTTACAAAATGATTGTCCAAAGGTTTAAGTCAGTACCCGAGGAGACACTACGAGAATATTCAAAAACGGGAAAATTCGCATTTTCGATTGAACGATTACCACACGGTGAGTTATTGTTAAATAAACTGATACTACAATATTACCTTTCCCAAATCATGTGTGATCCTAATAAATGACGCAATTTAGTGTTGTCGCACTGGTTCAAATCTCTTTATACTATGCAGGTATATTTTTGACAGTGTGAAACGTACATGGAAAATTAGAAAATTTGTTTAAGTTAGGGTAGTTGCCAAATTCCAGTGGAAGCAATTGTCTTGTCGTGAAAAATAGTATACAGTGAGCTCGTAAAGTTTGGAATAAATTCTATAAATCGTTATTGAAGGGTTTTCACAGGAAATCCTCGGACACGTCAACTTTACTTTATAAAATGTCACTTTTTTCAGCCATTGACTTTTTCGTTTTTATTGTTTTTGAGCTATGACGTCATCGGCAATTTTTTTAAATGGCAACCCATATTTTTTTCGACGGATTTCGACAGAGCACATTTTTTTGAGTACAAATACGTCAAAAACGTATGACCTTCAAGATGGAAGTTTTCGAGATACTCGGTTCCAAAGTTTCAAGAATGGATTATACAAGCGATGACAAAATACTAATCATTTATCAAGGAAGCGCTGGAAAAATTACAGTTTTGACAGTTGTCAGAATTTTGAAGTTTGTCCTCGAAAGTTTGTATTTTATTTTAAGTTGATTAATCATTATTCTATCACAATTCATTTTATTTGAAAATGATCCGTCATTTGAGTGAAAGGGAAATAATCGAAATTTTGATCATGATCGGTTACGGGGACAGAGCTCGCACACAATTAGAAGTTTGCCGTTTATTTAACAACAAATATCCAAACAAAGAACTAACTACACAGTCCACCGTTTTACCAACCCGCCAAGACTACTTTTTATGGGGCTATTTAAAGAGCAAAGTCTATTTCAATAGACCAAACACCATTGAAGAATTAAAGGACAGAATTCGCAATGAAATTCGAGCCATTCAACCCGATACTCTTGGTAAGGTTCTGCAGGAGTTTCAGTGGCGGATGGGATATTGCCAAGAAGTGAATGGAGGTCACTTTGAAAATTTACTCTTATTTTCTTGTTTACTTTAGTTATTCATCATTTGTTCAGAAACTTTTTTCATTTGTTAAAATTGTTGTTGATTTATTATTTCTTAAAAAATGAAACAAATTACTACTAAAACCTTCAAAATGTTCGATAAGCTATTACAATAAACAAATTCAACATTCTAAAATCTAAAATCAGAACATTCTAAAATCTTTTAAAATGTTCGATAAGCTATTAAAAGGCTTGACCCACCCGATAGTTTGTTGTACATGGTACGTTTTAGAAACTTTGGAACCGAATATCTCGAAAATTTCCATCTTGAAGGTCATACGTTTTTGACATATTCGTACTCAGAAAAATGTGCTCTGTCGAAATCCGTCGAAAAAAATTTGGGTTGCTATTTAAAAAAAACATGTCGATGACGTCATCGCTCAAAAACAATCAAAATAAAAAAAGTCGAGGGCTAAAAAAAGTGACATTTTATAAACCAAAGTTGACGTGTCCGAGGATTTTCTGTGAAAACCCTTCAATAACGATTTATCGAATTTATTCCAAACTTTACGAGCTGTATGTATAAGCAAATATGATCAAGTTATTGTATAATTCTATGAATACCTAAATAAACAAGAGAAACTGGTGCCTTCAGTACACCCAGAATAGCTTTGCTTGGGAATTGCGCACAACGAACTAGAACGACCATATCCGACAGATGTATGGGATACCCACAAACAAACAATAAGAGACTGAACTTCTCGAAGCGTTCACGTCCGAAGCTATAAAAGAAATGAGCGAAGTTTCAAGATTTGTCTGCTGCGGGCCTTTGCTTTGCCCTTGCAAAGAAAATGTTAGTGCACTGTACCTACTTGGCAGTATAAAACTTTCAATGGTAACATATACGAGGTAATTCTATTCGAATAACATTTTTTTATTCGAATAGAATTACAATTCCATATTGTCTGATTCAAAATAATTTCCTTGGGAAGCCACACAGCTCTGGAGACGGTTCTTCCATCCCTCATAGCAGTGCTGGAACTCATACACTAGAATAGCCTTCAGCTGGTCGGTTACTGCCGTTTAAATGTCTTCTATGGTTTTAATGTTTAATAATGTTTTCTATGGTCCCAAAATGACGTCCTTGATTTTTCAATCTCAGGAAGAGAAAAAAGTCACAAGAAACTCAAGAATATGGAAACTAAGGAGCCACAGGAATGTTTTTACTGTCTAAAGACTCGTTTACTGAAATGGCTGTGTGACAAGGCGCATTGTCGTGATGCAACATCCAATTGTTCTTGATGTTTGGTCTCACACGTATGAAGTTTTTCAAGAACCTCTCTGTATAAGTGTTGATCTACTGATTGGCCTGGAGGCACAAACTGTTTGTAGATAATTCCCTAGCTATATAAAAAAAAAACATCATCTTCAAGGTTCATCTTCAATCAACTCTCTTCCTTCTGAAAATGCCTTAAACCTGGGCTCTTGAAAAGACACTGTCTCCGTAGGCGTGTTGAAGTTTTGCAAAAGTATGCGTTGCGCTGTGTCCAACTCTGAAGCAAAATCTGATAGCACACCGTTGCTCAAAATTAATTAAACTCGTTTTTAAAACGCATTAGAAATACCGGTTTACGAAAACAGCCACAAAGAACAAACAAATGACAATAAGATCAAACTTGTATTGAAGGTGCATTACATGTTAACCTACCGCTCTTCCAAGTCTTGTATCCGCAGTGTTGTTAGATCGGGCGCTACGTTGCCAGTCTCATTAGTTAATTTACACACCTTGTATGAGTAGTTCATTTTTATTGAATACTTAAGTCATTAAATTAAACATTTTAATCGTCAAAATATGAAGCGGTAGGTCACTGATTACTACCTATATATATATATATATATATATATATATATATATATATATATATATATATATAGACGTATTATCATTTCAGATAACTACGCTATAGGATCATATATTCAACAAGATGTAATTGGGAATTTCCATTTAATGCAAGATGACCTCTACTGGGAATACTGCGTTGTAATGACTAGAAAAAGCTCCGTTTTGCTTCCCATCCTCGATTCGTTCATATTACGTGTATTTGAAGCCGGACTAATTTCATACTGGCAAAACGAGGTACGCAGGACTGTCTTGTGAAATACCTGAATTGCAGCCAGACAGGGGACATCCTGTATATGGCAAACTAAAAATATTATTGGTGCCTCGTACAATGTTTTAGGCTGTTACGACTTCAATGGATGCTAATGTACAAAAGGCAGTGAGATACTCTCACCACAACAGTGACAAGCACGAGGTGGTAAAGTTGAAGTGGGTTCATGTGGAAGGTGCATTTGGAGCGTTATGTCTAGGATGTGCGATAAGCATTACTGTATTTTTATTAGAGATAATCATCAATAGATTAAGTAATAATTCACAGGTAAGAGTGGGAACAACACCCAGAAATTTGAGTTTTAGGATGTAGATCATCCTCAGAAGCATAAAATCAGGCCTCAGAACTCAGAAGCATAAAATCTTTTTTTATCTTAATTATATATTATTATAGACTCTTCTACAGGTATGCAATATTTTGTCATGGCAAAACTTGTTCATATATTTTGTTACGCTTTACGTACAACATTTGCATAGTGTGTACATGTTTTTGTTTATATTTTGAGACTTATCTACTTTTTGTACAGATTTATTATACGACAGAAAAAACTTTTGTAGGAGTTTAGGTAGATTTTCCCTATTACCTTTTATGTTTACCTGAATTAAAAATTGAAGATCAAAAAGCCACAAGATGCAATACCCTGTATATTTTTTACTTTTCTGCTAGAACTTTTCCCGCTGATTTTAAAAATATATGCTTTAATGAAATGGCAATGTTAAAAATAGGCTATTTTTTTGCCTATCAGGCAAACGGGTTTAGGGTTGAAAAAATTATAGGAAATTATTTGTTTACTTTAATTAAATACTCCAAAATATGCAGAATGCCGGGGAAACCTCTACAATCACCTCAAAAGAGCTGTGAGTCACCCTAAGATGCTCATAGGAAATACAACCTTGGAACCGCAAAAAATTATTTTATTTTACTTGCGAATGAGTTTTTTAGGGAAAAAAAGGTTGAAATCCAATATTTTTTCAATAACTTCACATCTTGTGATGACGAAAATATTAAAAATATATATATATTCCCAGATTTTATCATCAAATATTGATAAAAAGGAATACTCGTCGTAAAGAAAAAAATAAGTTTCGCTAATAAATACGAAAACTAAGCCAAGATTATTCCAGGAGGATCTTTTAGAAACATTTTGTGTTTCCCAGAATGCACCGCGAGGAGGCGATCCACTTAGCATTCCACTTTTTTTGTGATTTTTTTTTATATTTTTATTTTTTTTATTTTTTCAACATATTTGTTTTATTATATTATTAGTAATTATTCTTGTTAAATATAGTAAAAAAAAAATGGAATGCCAAGTGGATCGCCTCCACACGGTGCATTCTGGGAAACACAAAATGTGGTTAAAAGATCCTCCTGTAATAATCTTGGCTTAGTTTTCGTATTTATTAGCGAAACTTAATGATAAAATCTGTAAATATTTTTTTTTAATATTTTCGTCATCACAAGATGTGCAGTTATTGAAAAAATATTGGATTTCAACCTTTTTTTCCCTAAACTCATTCGCAAGTAAAATAAAATATTTTTTTTGCTGTTCCAAGGTTGTATTTCCTATGAGAATCTTAGGGTGACTCACAACTCTTTTGAGGTGATTGTAGAGGTTTCCCCGGCATTCTGCATATTTTGGGGTATTTAATTAAAGTAAACAAATAATTTCCTATAATTTTTTCAACCCAGGCAAACGGGTTTACGGGTTTAGGGATAGGCAAAAAATAGCCTATTTTTCACATTGTCCTTTCATTGATAATTTTGGGAACGATCTAAAAGTATGGGTATGAACTAGGTAATAATCATATTGAAATTATCAATAGCCGTGGAAAAAATAAGTAAATAGCCTATATTCTATTTCGACATTTGGCGAAATATAAACGAAAACCCTGAACGTAGACATAAATTTGTTTGAACATCTTGTTGAATTATCATCGAATGTCTGTGGATACAAATATTGCAGTGTAGTGGAAGACCTTTTGTCATTTGAAATGCCATCCAAAAAAAAAAAACGTCATCAAAGTTAGCCGAGCAAAAAAGACGTATTTCTATTATATCTTACATTTATAATTGTTAACGCTGTTACATTATGCGACAGCTATTTATTTATTTTACAATTATTGTGGCATCGACTTGTCAAGAGTTTGGCTACAACTACTACGTGTCGCTTCAAGCCTCGACATAACTGCTATTTCCATCTCTCTCGTTCATAGCCAGATTTGACGGCGTTTTTTTTTTGGATGGTTCTTTATTTAAACCGAATGAAAATGCACAACTATAAGGTTTATAAATTACTATGTATTTATACCAATATCTTGAGTACTTTTCATTTCTAAATTCAAGAGAAATGAATCTTATCTTGAAATTTAAAATTTAAATAAAAACATTTTAATAGAAAGAATTTAGTTACGGCAGATTACAATTCAACTGAATATTAAAGAAAGATTAAATAAACTTGAGAAGTAATTGAACTACTATACGATTCAAATACATTTTACTTTCAATGCAAATTGCCGAAAAAACTGACTACTCAAAAATTTTGAAAATATTAGGGACCTTTACTTAGACCCTTATTAAGCATGTACACAATTTCAACTGTATATTTTATCCATTTGTCAAGTTATGAATTACTGTGGTCGAAAATGTAGGTACCTACCCACTATTTTTTCCGCTATTTGCAGGTACATTAAATTAGGTACTTATAACTTCGTTAAATTAATAAATATTTGATTCATATTTGGAGAACTGTTAGATATATATGTTTACTTCACATTGTTTATATCATATTCCTTAAGGCCGCTTTACAGTTCGCAATTTTTATTGGCGGCAAGAAAAAATGCAGCAATTTTTATTGCGCCCACGCTTATTTGTGTTTATCTGTTAAGAAATTGTCTAAATAGACATAAATACTCGTGCGCGCAAGAAAAATTGGTGCATTTTTTCTTGCCGGCAATAAAAATTGCGAACTGTAAAGCGGCCTTTAGGAGACGAAGGTTTCCATTATTGTTGTTAAACCCATTAGTTTAGACAATAGTTATACAACAGTTTCGCTTTAAACTTCGACATAACCGTTGTTTCCATTTTTTCTCGTTCATAGCCAGAATTAATGACTTTTTTTTAATGGCTCATTGTTTTTTATATAAACGAAGATGTCAGTATGACATATGTACATACTTTATAATTTTATTTAATAATTCATTAACTAAAAGATATTTCTTTTTGTAAAAAATCCTTCATCAGATATAAAATAAGGTTCATTTTGATTGTTTAAAATTTGAAGTAGTTGGTAAAACGAGTTTTGTAGAAATTAATTTACAAATTTAATATATGTAATTCAATTTAATTCGATACAATTTTTACATTATTAATCAATATCTCATAAAGTACCTATATATGCACCTTTTTAATAATTTAATATGATAAATTTTTTAATAATTTAATGATAAATAATCATGAACAGTACAAGGTATATGATACCTTAAAAAATGGTTTAAAGCGGTTCAGCAGTTTTTTTGCAGACGGTCAAAATAAGGGTTCAGTACATTTCAAATGCATAGTAGTACAAAAAATATTACCTGTTTATGCAACGAAAAATACACGAAATGATCTTCGTAATGTGTATAAAAATGCTAATATTGAGAACTAATGATAAACTCGTTATTGTAATTAATAGTTTTTTATTTATAAAATAATATAAACTTAAGCTACTTCTCTGTTCAACATATTTTTATGCTTAAAAAACATTTATACAGAAGAGTCTTCATTGCCTGGAATAATTCGCATTGATATAGTGGTATAATACTACGAGGAGGAACAGTACTATGCCCAGGGCATTGGATAAAATTGCTAAATGGACATCAGTCACCATTCTGGAAATAAATAAGAGAATATTTCAGTTTGTAACACAAACATTATACCTATGTAGAGATATATGCCAACAAAATAGATGAATCTTAAAGTTGTATTTTTCTATGAATAATTAATACATGCAAGGGTTCAAAAATTCATAATTATTCATTCATAATCATCATAACATAGTATAAAACAAAGTCGCATCCCGCTGTCTGTCTGTCCCTATGTATGCTTAGATCTTTAAAACTACGCAACGAATTTTGATGCGTTTTTTTTTATAGATAGAGTGATTCAAGAGGAAGGTTTATATGTATAATACTAATATAGTATATAATTTATATGTATAATATAATATAGTAGAGAAACACTGATAATTTTAGCGGTTTCTAATGTGATGTCGTAAACCGTGCGAAGCCGGGGCGGGTCGCTAGTTAAGGATAATTATGAAAAACACTATTAATAAATTGAGAGACGAAATACCTGTATAATCAACTAATTAATAGACATTAAATTATTCTCTAATATTTATCAATTTGAAGAAAAGTGAAATCAACAATGCATAATGAATTTTTATTAAAACGGTTTTTTTGAGTTTAAAATATTTAGAATAACCTCTGGTGGATAAAGAAGAACGTCTGCACATACTTATAAACCACATTATGATGTGGCGCCACTTGACATGTCACTATAATTTTAAAGGGATTTTAAAGAAAATTCGTTATTAGTTCCTAAACAATAAGTGTAAGCAGTGCAAGTTATATGTGTTACAATTACGAGAATTCATAATAAGGTATGTGTCCTCTAACACACTTTTTTATTTAGCTGATTAGAACACTGATAACCTGACAGATCACACAAAATTGGTTTTCATCAGCGTTTGTGGTTATGAGGTACCACACAACACTAAACATGATGGAGACTAAGTGAGAAACTATTTCAAATCGTACTTACGTGGTATTTAGTATTAGATTTATTGTAATATAACTGTATTTTTGCCTTGTTAAAGATTTACGTGGCACAACAACAAAATATCCGGCTCTCGAGTCTGGAGTTGTCTCGGACGTCAAATAACGCAGGCGACATCTCGCGGGTCGGCAAGTGATACTGATTGGGTTAACATGGCTGGGCTGTCGCGATAGTAAATCTATTCACCAACAGATGACGAGAAAAAACATGTAAAATCCTATATTTAGACTTCGATATAACTTCCATGATTATGAGAATTCGTCTACAGATGGCGAATGAATTCAGTTTTTAAATGAAAGGCACAACACGAGTAATATTAAAGTTATTGTAATATAATACGAAGCCACATTGTGTTCTAAAATATACACTTTTCAATATACATATTGAAAGGAGTAATAGCGACCTCTTAAAATTGATAAGGAACACATTTTTGTAATCCATCTTTTTTTTTGATGGCCATCATCTCAGGCCATCAATTACCAAAATATACATATACCTATTTGTGTTAATGCCATATCTAGGTATATAATATATGTACATACATTTTTAATGTCAGTATAATCAGGAATAACGTTCAGTTTTAGTTGCGTTTTTACTTTCGTCGCTTTTTCATTTAATTATGTTTTCCATCTTAATTGCTTCTAATCACATTATACACTCGAACCCCTCTTATTTCACCTTCGCTTAATTCACATCCTCTGTTATTTCACCACGTTTCCCCCTATTAGGTCGCGAAACCGTCCCGGTTAAGTCGCCGCCTCTAAAAAGTTAGAACTACGTTTGGAAATTGGATTCTCGCATGAATATGTACAATTTTTATTGAAAAAAATGATCGTGTAATACATTTATTGATTTAAAATAGGTTAGGTGTCTTTTAAAAATATTTAATCTTTAAAATATTCATTCAAGTGGAAAATTGAACTTTATCACGCACGACTGGGTATACTTACATTGATTTTTCGTTCAGTTGGCTCCTTTTTCGTTATAACAAGTGCTGTGGTATATCTCTAAATATTTCTTTTTGCAGTTAAAACACAAAAAAGTTGAGGTTATGATCGCGACTTAAGAGAGGCAAAATTTCGCGACTTAAGCGAGGTAATGATGAACGGATTTGGCGACTTAAAATCGTAAAATCCTGGAGGGGTAGTGGAACCTTCGGCGTAGAAACAAAAAACTGGACGTTTTCCACGAAACACCGAACTACTATACTTTTCTCGACGCTCGTTTCGCCAACTAAGTTGACATCTTCAGGAGAAGATTAAAACTGAATTCTAATATACACAGTTGCACTATTTATACTTAATTTCTTGCCACGGTTCACTGAACCGTAATATCTGTCTTTGTTTATCAGAGCAAATAGTTACCCACAAGTCGACTGTTTGCATAATCTAACAAGAAATAAATATTCAGTGTTCCATTAACTAATTTAAAAAAAAAAGATTGTTTGATTTTCTGTTTTGGATCTCTACAATAGTGACGACAATGTTTTCAGGACGACCTCTATCCACTATTAATCAACTAATAATCCCGCCAACGTTGTACGAATTTGCCAGCGTATTTTTCAAAAAATTGCACTCGTGAGCGCCTGTACTTGTTTGCGTTTAGCGTTGATACACTTGCCAATTATACCAATATTGGCGAATTTGTCAAGGACACGAGTCGTCTGAATACTGGTGTAGATTTTGCGTCGGACTCATAATTGTGGTACCACATAACCAACAAAATTTGATAACAATAACGAAAGTTCAGTCAGCCACCGCTGATATCTTATCAATATAATAATTACGAATATTTTTCCGCAGAAATGTTTATTGCATCCGCGTCGACGACCGTAAAATTCCACGAATTTCCCAATGGAAACGTCGCGCATAACTATCAGCCTGGGACGAAGGTGGAAGGGCCGATCCGGAGCATCTCCTGGAGTAGAGACGGCCAGTGGCTGGCCCTGGTACCGCACTCGGGCCTCACGGAGATAATCAGCGTGAAAGATCAACTCAAACTGATGAAGACCGTCCACGACGTGGACGAACCGTCTTGCGTTGCCTTCCAGAACACGACCAAGAGGCTCATCGCTTTAGGTACCAAGAACGGCCAGGTTCTCATATACGACATCAAGTCGAGGAGTACGAAGAAACGCTTTCCCAGAACCCAGAGCATTATCACGCACGTTAGCTTCACTGCCAAAGATACGCACTGCGTGGCTGGCTGTAAAAACGGCGACGTCCTCCTGTACAGTAACGTGACAAATAACTTATCCTGTACGTTCAGGGTGCCCAAATCGAATTCCGTAACTTGTTTACGCGCCAATCCTTTAAAGAGGAACCTCATCATAGGCGGCAGCAACGACGGCGTCGTGGCGGTTTGGGATAGTAACGTGAGCAAGGTGAAATTTTGCATGGAAGCCCACAAAGCTCAAGTAACTTCCGTAGCGTTCTCTCCTGTAAACTCGGATTTGGTCGTCTCTACTGGTTTAGACAGGCAGTTCTGTTTTTATGACATCGTGGACAATAAGTGCATTGCCAGTATACCGGTCGAGAACAGTCTGATGGCAGTGGATTTTTCCCCTGACGGCACTTACTTCGTAATGGCTTCGCAGAACGGTCTTATTTACACCTACGACTCTAGGAACATACAGCAACCGGTCCACGCCTTCCAAGCCCACAAGAGCGCGATAAAACACCTAGCGTTTCAAAACGTATCGACCGATCCAAGTAATTCCAGTGTTACTAGCATTTCCACCGAAAGCGTCATAGCCGTAGGTGCTTCGGAGGAAACGAGTAGACGTACCAGCGACTTATTCGGGATGTTTATTCAAGTACCTTCGAATGAAGTGGTGGACAGCATTCGAACTTCCAACTCAATCGAAGGAGGAGATTCCTTTATTGCAGCCTTGGGCTTAGACAGGAACAACACGGCGGATTCCTTCCATCAGGATGAGAGCATTGGCACTCAGGAACCAAAAAAAATGGCCCAAGAACGGTGACACACCTTCCACAACCAATCCAACCAAGACTTTGCACGAAAAGGTCGGCCTGGGCGATTCCAATCAAAAGCAGCTTTCCTCTACCCCGAAGCTTTTCCCTGCCTCCTTCAAGTCGGCCATGTCTCCTATCGTCAGCTGCAATCAGACCGCTCAGACCCAGGTCAGCGCCGTAATGACAGACATACAAGCCGCAGCCAGGGAAGCCGTCAAAGAGGAACTGAGGAGTACCGTAGAGGAGATCAAGGCAGACATCAAGTTTCAAGCGATGCACACCACGTACCAGATGAAGAGGATGCTGTTGGACTTGCAGATGGCGATGGTGAAGGAATTTATAAAGGTGGAGAATTACTGTCACGGCATCAGGGAGGATATTGCGATCGAAGGGCATAGCGATGGGAACGCCTGTTTGTTGGAGGAGAACGAGCAGTTGAAGAGGAGGGTGGAATTTTTGGAGCAGCAAATCGCCAATTTAACTATGCCTCATGATATCCAGAACGGAGAGAAAGGTTCCTAGGGGATCAAGCGTATTAATAAAGTATTTTTTTGTAATTTGTACGGTTAATATTAAGTGAACTTCTCTCGAATATATATTTTTATACGATATTTTTTTAGTGAATAAATTTATATATAGACGGAAACTATGTTTACAAATAGACGTAACATTTTACTATGTTACGATGTTAGTATTTGAGAAAAGGTACCTAATGAACATTTTTTGGAGCTTTAATTTCGAATTTGTTCGAATGCCAAATATTACCACATGATGGGACATTAGTCCCAGAGAAATTTTAAGAAGAGCGCAACCACAACTACGGAGATGATGAAATTGGCTGAAAGTGTAAGTAAAGTACTATCTCCTAATTAATGAAAGTATACGAAACCCTTCAAATGTCCATACCAAGAAATAAAATACACATAACAAAGTGAAACATATCGTTTCGTATGAATTTTTTACGCCGGTCTCAAATATGACCTTAGTTTTCATCCAATATGAAAATTCTTGAAGATAGATACTATTAGAATTACACATGACACCGCCTCTCACAGAGTGGAGTGCTTTTTGGATATGATTCCCTTTGTTTCTCAGATTGGGATGCTTTTTTAATGTTAAGTCCCCTCCCCTCTCTCAGATTGTGGTCCTTTTCAGTGTGTCTTCTTGTCTCTCAATATGCAGAATTGAACATTGCATATTTCAAGATTGGTTGTTTGTGTCCTACGATACTGAGCAAACCCAACTTGTGAGTGCATCTTGTAGCGAGACATCTATCTTTCAGTTTGAGTATTTCCTCGGTAATTGATTCGACAGAAAATACCCTCAGTACTAAGAGAACTTCATCACCTCACCCCCTTGTATCTCCGTAACTCTGCCTAAGCTCATCTTGAAATTTTACTGGGATAACTTTGTCTAATAGTAATATTTGTCATGAAAAAAAAAATTGGGAGTCCAAAGAGAAGGTGAAATTTACCTTTAATATTTACCAATTATTTCTCCCATAATCAATTTGGAATACCAAACAATTATTCAGAAGCTGTTGAACTTTTTCCCCAATAGAAAAACCTATTTTTTGTATTAACAAAAGTTTCAGTTTGAGTAACAGTTTCACACTATTCATAATAATTACACAGCTCCACATTTTCCACAAGAATTGGAAGTTTGGGTTTTTGTTTTGGTGTTATTGAGTTTTATAATTTTCTGCCTATTTTTTGAGGTTAGAAAAAAAGACTGACGTGATGGGGTCATTTTGACGTCGGGTTTCAGCATCGTCGATTACATATAGTAAGGTAGGTCAAGTACCAGGAAAAATATTTTCGATTTTTTTGTGATGCTGTGATACAAACAGAAGTCAAAAACAGATTGTCGTGTTTCACTTACATATACATATATGTATTTATTAACTGCTGGCAAGTTCGAATGCTGAAACGAGTAAGTAAATAAATATTCTTTGTTTTGAAACAGTCATAGGTGAATCATGTCAAATTAATTATTTGGAGATATGCGAGGTGACTCACACGATAGAAAGAAAGCGTAAAAAGCTCGTACTTATCCAATATATCCAGCATAAATTTAAAACGCGACGCCTTATTTTGCATAGTTATTAAGACGCCCAATGTTAAGCCACACTTTTTACAGTTAGTCAAATAAATATAAGCTGGTTAATTAATACTAAAAAGGAGATGAGTCATCCGCTTGTTTAGATAATAATTATAGTGGTTTGTGGTTTCGTCAAGTGACCTGTAAAAGCCGTGATTCACCTCTGCAGGCACTTCCGGCCTTCTCTCAGGTTGACGTCCAGCAGATCGTCGGATAATGGTAGTTTGGCTTTGCGGTGGATTGTAAAAAATGTGTATGTATATCATTACATTATGGTGTAGGAGGAAGACGTCATACACTTTAATAAAATTTGTGAGAGATGAAAGAAGGTTTACGCATTGTAACCACGTACCTGGCTTTGTAAATACATATCAACAATGTATTTAATCAACATTAGATTAGTCTATTTACTATCTTTCCTCTGCCTAGTCTCACTTCTTCAGACGATTTTTTTCTTACTTCTGATTGACTTTTTTATTTTGTCATTCGATATCAATGACACTTAATTATGTTACATGTTACATTCAGCAATTAAATTCATGATACACCTACTGTTTAAAGGTTGCTTCAATTCTGCTAATTTTAGGACTACAGTAATGCTTTTTTTGCTTCTGATTGGAATAGAACTTGTGATATTCTATGTGTCCTCAAGTTGAAGGTGCTATGTTGATTGTGTAAAAAGATATCCCCAAAAAAGTAAAATTACAATGCTTTCAAAAATCGTGAATTACTCCGAAAATATTAATTTATTTTCAAAGATAAATATTCAGACACTTCACACAATAATTGACATAATTCACATTCAACTTTTTCTTATTATACGCAGAATTTCACAAGTTGTAATCCTATCAGAATAAAAAAAAAATCAATACTTTATAAAAGCAACCTTCAAAATATGAATCCATCATGATATTGTTGACTATACATACTATTCCTTACAAAATTAGTGAAAAATTACCATGGAAAATATTGGAGATAACTGAAACGATTTGATCATTGAAAATATTTACTGAAAAAAACAACTATTATTTGCCATTTTTTTCTTATTTTTTCCATCTGATGTTTGTAATGAATATTGACTAACGTCATACTTCGTCTGTGTAAAAGTCTCCTAATAGTTATTCCATTATTCACAGATATAGTATATGTATGTACGTATGTATGTATGTTGCAACAATTTATATGCCAACGTGTTTGAATAATTATAATTGATGTACATTCATCTCTAATATAAATGAATACATGTTTTGACCTATATTAACAAATCTTTAGAGACTTATTCATTAAAAATTAATTATAAATATTTTCTTATTTCCAACGTTCTAAAACAAAAAGTGAGATATGTATAATTATTCTTTTGAAAATGTACGTGTACATACAGTGTGTTCCAATTAAGATGGAAATAAGTTTATAAAAACTTATCAAATTAACAATCTTTCAAGTTTCTTTGGGCCAAAATTTAGAATAAAAAAAATAGATCCAAATTAAAGATGTTATATTATTTTACAATACTTGATGTGTATTGTTACCCAGTGGCGGTGCGTGATATTTCAGTCAGCCATATATTGAAAACGACGCATGGGACCCACTTCACTTTTTTAGGTAATGACTATACACCTCTTACAGAAAGGATTTATAGTGAAAAAACCGTCAGCAAAGTTTGCGAAAAAATTTTCAAAAACACTGGAGCACTCCCTGGGTTCTCAGTAACGCTCTGTGGAATATTTGCAGTATATTTTTTTTTCATAATCTAGAAACAAATATAAGGAGACGTTTTTCGATTTGTTACAAAATATTTTTGTTTCAAAAAGTTATGGCCATTTTAATTTTGGGAAACAAAATGTTAATATAAAATTAAAATTAAAATGGCCATAACTTTTTGAAAAAAAAATATTTTGCAACAAATCGAAAAACGTCTCCTTATATTTGTTTCTAGATTATGAAAAAAAAATATACTGCAAATATCCCACAGAGCGTTACTGAGAACCCAGGAGTGCTCCAGTGTTTTTGAAAATTTTTTCGCAAACTTTGCTGACGATTTTTTTCACTATAAATCCTTTCTGTAAGAGGTGTATAGTCATCACCTAAAAAGTGAAGTGGGTACAATGCGTCGTTTTCAAGATATGGCTAACTGAAATATCACGCACCGCCACTGTTGTTACCAGATTATAGCATGTTTTAAAAAAATTAATAAATGTAATTGCTCTCATTGTTAGACAATTATCAATGGACTTTATGTTTCTAAGTATTCCCTATTACCTAGGAATTAGTGTTATCAAACGGTATTTGGAAAATAAATTCCAAATTAGAAGATATTTCCAAATTATGCCTTAAAATTGGTATATTTCTGAAAAAGTTTCTGAAATGTTTGAAGCGTCGCAACATAGCATTGCGCAGTTTTCTTTCCTTCACATATATACATATACGGGGTGTCCCATTATTAAGGGGCCACCGCGAAACTACAGATTCTTTGGTTAAAATTATTACGATTTAACCAAGTTTCCCTTAGTCCAAAAGTTATTGGTAACCAAGACACAGGGTGTCGAAGTTATAATTCTATTTTCCATTTTCCTAAATAACTTATTAAATAGTAAAGTAAATAATTTTTATTTTACAAAATTTAGTAATTTGATAGGGGGGGGATGAGGAGAGGGCTTTTAATTTGTCACTTATGTTGATGTGAACTATAAGACTAGTTTTAGTAATTTGCTTAAAGAAAAAAAATGTTGATGTAAATTTTAGAAGACCCGTCTTACAATATTCTGAATACATAAATAATGGTGTTTTTAAGTTTTAAGTGAAGTTTTTAAGATCTTGAAATATTTTTATAATTTCATTGAAAATATCGATTTTTCCATCATCTATTGCGTCATTTATTTCCACCATAAATTTGCTTTTAAAGTGTTCAGTGCAAAAAACAAGTTGTTCTTTGATTGACAAAAAAACAAGAAATACCACAGTAAGGAAAACATCATGTCAGGTTAATTAAATAAAACTAGTTGTATAGTTATTAGAAATATTGGAAAAGGCTCTCAATTAAAAAAAAATTCAAAAATCATTTGATATAAAATGTACGAAAGCAATGGCTGTGCGGCTTTTAATTTATGCAGATATCGTGTGTTTGTATTGGAGGCTTTAAGGGGGAAATACAATTAGACTGACCAAAAAAATCGATTTTTTAAAGAATTATTTTTTTCAAGTTGTTATTTTATTAATACCAAACTTTGTACACATTTTATCGATATTGAAGCGTTAAAAAAAAATAATATTTTAAACAAAATGGCGGCTGTACAGTGGCCCAAATATGATGCATGGAAGTCATTTGTGCGGATTCTGGACGCCGCAATTTTTTTCTGTAACAGACCAACCAAAAAAAATATTCATAAAAAAGGGTCACAGTTAGTCGATAAACTATTAATAAGTTAAATTATAAACTATTAATAAGATGAACTATTAATAAGATAAACTATTAATAAATTAAATTTTTTTGACAATTTGCACTTTTTCGAAAAAACAAAAAAAAAATCGAAAATTTTTGGTCATTTTTGCAATAATTATTGAGTTTTGCAAAATAAAATTTATGATTTTTTTAGTTTAACAGGAGCTAATGTCATAAAGAAGAAATCCTGAAAGTTTGAGCCAGATCGATTGCCAACATCGAAAATGCTGTTTCGAGAAAAACGCGTTTAAAGTTTTGAGTACCTGAAAGTGATACTTACGCCTGAAGCTCTTGCTGAGCCTATATAAATTCGTCTCAAGGTATTTCAAAAGAGGACACATTAGACAAAAAGTCCCCTAGGTCGACAACACCGAAATGCGTACTACGCCCTCTCTTCGAAGAACGACCAAAAAAAAAAAAATGGAAGGGCTTTGAATTTGATTTGAAAAAGCATGCATATTCTACGATCCATTTACTATCTTTTTAGATAAAAAAAAAAACAATCGAATTTTTGGACTCTCTAATTGTATTTCCCTCCTTAAGACAGTGAGAAAGTGAAAATAATGCGATACTGGATAATAGGATATAAAAGTGACAAAGAAAATTAAAATGATTAATTTCTGGAATATCATGGGCAGCGGCGTAAAATTTATGGGGGATAAAGGTGTTACTTACCCACATCCTACGCCACTGCCAAAGGTAAATTAATTGATTTTTCTACAGTTAGATGTCCCTTATGACAATAAAACTTCTTGCCAAATTTGAAAAAGTAATAATAAGTAATAATAAAAATATTGTCAATAAAATTTCTTCAATTTTTAACACACTGTATCAGGGAAACGAAACACATTGTACTTAATTATGTTTATGCCAATCGTCTTATTTTGAGTGACAGAATCGTCAGTTGTCCGTGTCCCATCGTTAATGGGGTATTAATTGTAAATCTCAAAATAATGATATAAATAGGGGTGAACGGACTGAACAATTTAAATGCAAATATCTCTAAAACTGTCATTCGGTGCGATATTTAAAAACTATAATGTAAATAAATGCCTTTTCTGTCAATAAAGGATTGAAAAATCTATATTTTCTATTAAAACATAAAAAATCCCAATATGTAAAAAAACTTACACAATTTTGTATGTATTCAGAATATTACACTGCCCTGCTTAATAAGAAAGCCGTAAATCCAAATTGATTGATTTTGAGGTATTACTATCCGGGTGTTTTAAGGATCATTTTCTATCGAAAAACCTGGTCGAAATAACGTAAATCCATCACATGACTATTAAAAACGTAATTTATTTTTTACCGTATAGTTTTAAACCATTTATCCTCGATGCGATCTTTCAAAAAAATGCCGTACGTGGTGGTTTCCTAACAATAATTACCGCATCTCCACACACTGTATAAGATGATTTACCGTATGTCCGGATATACGGTATTATTTCTAAGTATTGTCTGCAGATAATTTCGGCGCACGCAATGTAAACTGTATTAAGTGGACAGAACACAAAAACAAATATATTGGAGCAAGGGATGGATATAAAAGAAAATAGCTGGAGATGTTTAAACAAGTAGGTATTATTTACGCCACGAATAATAGTTTTTAACGAATCATTTATTCCCATTGGTGATATGAAATCTCAATTGCCCTTTGTTGCTACTATGGAAGGAAACAAGATTTATTTCGGGATATTATGTATTTCGGGAAGGAAACAAGATGATGTGACTAGTACCTTTCACGCCTTTATATAATTGATCGAGACTATGAAAATGTTGTAATATGGGCAGATACTTGCACAGGTCAAAACAAAAATTGGAGCTTGCTATCGTTTCTTGTTTATATTGTTAATTCTAATGAAATATGTGTACAAAATATATCTATAAAATATTTTCAGTTCGGGCATAATTTCTTGTCGGCGGACAGTTTCCACCACGAAGTAGGGCTCAGAAAGAACTCCAAAATATACGACTTTCAAGATTTTGTAAATGTAGTACAACAATGCAATTTGTCAAGGGTTGTTGTTAAAGAAATGGCGTGTTCCGATTTTAGGGACTGTCTACTTTAACATCAGCTTATCAGTTACAGAAATTAAATGTTTATAAAAATAGGTCATTACTTAAAAATAATCGTGTGATAATAGCAAAACGTGATTACCGGCATTTGTTTGATAAAACAAAACATGGAGGTCCTGAAAACGAACTTCATTTCCTACCAAAGAAATATATAAAAAATCAGTTAGAGAGGCCGAAATATTTGGAAAAAATCGAGGGATTAAAAAGGAATGAAAGGGAGCCATTTTAAAATATATCTCTTCCCTCATGCTACCTCACAAGTTAGAATTCTGGAAAAACTTGACTGAAAACGATTCGGTAGTTGATTTGACCAAAGAAGTCGATGATTTATAAATACTTTAATATACCACCTGTACTTCTTTTAAGTCGTTGAAACTGTTGTACGTAGTCGCAGTAAAGTTGTATAACATATGTTTTTTTATTTCGCCTTTATGACCATTACAATAAATAGTTATGCTAAAAACCGACCCAAAATTTTCACTAATATGTGGCTCATACGGTACTTATAATAAGTAAATTATTTATAATGTCTATCTAAAAATACCGTATCTGCCAAAATTATTGTCATATAGTTTACTTTATTGAGCTAGTTGTGTTTAAGAACATAACAATTAGAATCAGTTTTAAAAGTTTGAATAATATTGTATTATACATAAAATAATTACAATACTTTAAAATACCGTAAAATTTCAATCGCCATTTTCTCAAAACTTGGAATTTGGAGATACGGTTTTCCTAATAAGCAGGGCAGTTCAGAGAGCGCCCTCTACAACTTACATCAAAATGATTGACAAATTAAAAACCCTCTCCTTAAAAAAACCCCAATCACCAAGTTTTTTTAAAATTATAACTTTGACATTCTGTGTCTTGGTTACCAATTACTTTTGGACTAAGGTAAGTTTAGTTAAATCATAACAGTTTTACCCAATTAATTTGTAGTTTTGCTGTGACCCCTCAATAATGGGACCCCTGTATATTATGCCAAGTTCTAGTATCAGATGGTAAATAATTTTTGCAGATTATAATTGCCTTAAGCCGTTTATTATTAAAATGGGGTGATCAAGATAAAACAGCCACCGTGTAAATACTTTTTTTAAATTTATGTATCAATGTATAGCCTTGAAGTTTAGTAATACCCATCTGATGAATCACATATCTGTCGCAATGGCTGGTAACTAATCGAGCACTTCAGCGGCAATATCTTTATTAAAATGATTGGTCGATGTATCAACATCTTTGCGTCAAACATTTACGTCCGAGATATCTTTACTACAAAAGAAATTTCGCATGCCTTTCGTGTTCGTCCCAATTAAACGTAGTTAGATGGGGTACTGACGTTGTTTAGTGGAACGTGGAATATTTATTCGCACTTCGCATTAGCGCAGATATAAATAAAAATAGCCCAACGCTTTTTTTAAACATTTAAGTGCTCATCAGATTAATATCAATGTAACGTGAAACCACTTCCTCTTTCGCAATCGCCCAAGGCATGTGGAGTGTGAAAAGTGGTAATCTCGATCTATGAAAAATGGAGCTAGCTCACAGACCGTTCACTAAGAATATTATTATTAGTTTTTTTTTCTTAATTACTGAAGTAGATACCGGTTTTTATTTACCGCGGGGGCGGGAATTTAGTTGACGCTAGATGTTTTATAAATTATGTAAGCAATGTTATAACATGACCTTGTTGTGTCAGTATTCCATCTGTTACGATTAAATTTATTAGTCCAGATACTTCGAGATATCCCTTCGAGACATACCTTCGGTGCATCTAGAGCTGGAAAGGAGGGATTTCGATAAGACCCTTTACCGGCCCCTCTGATTTTTTTTTATTTCAATATTGTGTTAATAGGACTACACTTAAAATTATTAATTATGTGTTTAAGGTAAATGTTTGATTTACAGTTGATGAGAATGAAGTGACAAAATATACTAATTAATATTATAATTGTCGTTTGTTTTGACAAAGCAAACTTATACAAGGTGCAAAAAACATTAATATACTATGTAGAGCCAGTCTTCTTCTTGATCTGCCGATCCAGCTGCAGCATCTTGAATAAAATGAATAAACTGATGCAACTGCATCGCTAACCTGTTAATTCCCGTGGGAGGGAGTCCGCACGTCGTTCAAACGCACAAACTCTGCTACTTTGCAGGCTTAACTTAAGCGCGTTTGACCGACGCGCGGACTGTTCCGCCAATGCGCGCTTAGGTGCCGCCCCCCGTTATTGCGCATGCGTCAGTTGTCCGTGCCGTCTAGGAACACTGGTTGCAACGTCTCGTCTATAAGTACTAAAAACAAATCAAGGGCTAAGTTGAAGTTTTGGAAAGAAAATATAGTAAAATCAGTCAATCAATACAATATTATATATTATCCGGACTGGAATATGCCGCTCAGATGGGTCTTACAGCAGGACAATGATCCAAAACATATCAGCAGCCTATCAAAAGGCTTTTTTTGCACAAAATTGAGTTCAGGTTATGGAATGGCCAGCTCAGTCACCAGACCTGAACCCAATTGAAAATATTTGGGCAGATGTTAAAAAAGCTGTTTTTAAAGCAAAACCGAAGAATACAGCAGAATTATAGGATGCTGTACAATCAGCGTGGGAGGCTATTCCATTACAGCGTTGTCAAGCGCTGGTTGACTATGCCACGGCGTTGTGCTGCTGATTTGAAAAACAAAGGTTATACAACAAATTATTAATATGTTACAGTTTAACTTTTTTAATATTATTTGATTCCTTGTACAGTAATTTGTATGTTTCACGAGCGGTGCTATGTTTTTGCACAGTAAAAACTTGAGATATTATAAGTTATCTGAATGTGCATTTATATTTAGTTTATTTGGAACAATATGTTATATATAATGTTTTGTTATATAATTACTCTTTTGTAATAAAAAGCTAAACATATGCAACTAAGGCTTGCCTTTTATATTTCATGTTTTTAATGTAAAATACAGTCGGTGCTATTTTTATGCACAGAGCTAGCTGTATATGAAAATCGCTTTGTTACTCGGTTGCGCTCTATATGAAATAACTAGATAAAAATTGCAAAAACTACAAAAATTACGTATTTTTGTAAAACAATTCAAGTTAAGTGGTTCTTTTCATAAAGAGCCTATTAAGCAACACAAACATATATGTGTTTTTGAAAACTTTATATTTTCACATTATAAAAAAAAATAAGAATGATCTAGATAATAAACTTTCAAAAATATGATTTAGGGGGCTGATAAAGGGCCTTATCGAAACCCCTCCTTTAGTCGTAATAAAGGGTGTCCCATAATTCACGCAAGATTTGAATTTGCCGCCACCTGTTCGGTAAAGTTTTGGCCACCAAAAAACGAAAACAATTTGACAGCTGACAGTTTAGGGTTAGTAAAAATGGAGCACTACACGAAAGAACAACGCGTTTTCATTGTTGAACAATATTTCAAAAATAATGAAAGTTTGGCTGTCACAGTTTGCAAATTTCGTACAAAATATGCTCGGAATATTGACTTAACTTCGTCAACTGTGAAGAGAGTAATTGAAAAATTTAGGAAGACTGGATCAATTCGGGACGTTAAACACACTGGCCGTCCAATAACAAGCCGTCAAATGATAATATCAGTGATCAATCAATAATCATAAAGCAGTGCGTGAAAGTCGATCGAAACATCGATTCGGCATCGTGGACAAGAATTGCAAATTTCAAGAAGCTCTCTACAGCGTATACTCACTAAAGATCTGCGTCTCCATGCTTACAAAGTTCAATTGACACGAGAACTCCAGCCTAATGACCAAGCACAGCGAAGCGAGTTCGTCGAAAGGATTATTGAACAACAACAAATTAATACTGATTTTTCGAGTAAAATCAGCCTAAGCGATGAAGCTTATTTTCACCTTAATGGCTTCGTTAATGGTCAAAATTGCAGCATTTGGGGTTCAGAGAACCCACATGTGACTGTCGAAAAACAAGTGCATCCGTGTCACTATTTGGTGCGGTTTTTGGTGGTGATTTGGGCTAGATGCGTCATTAGACCATACTTCTTTGAAAATGAGGCTGGTCAAGCAGTTACTGTTACTGGTGCTCGATATTGCGACATGATAACCGAGTTCTTTCTGCCTAAATTGGACGATATTGATGTGGACGAAATGTGGTTTCAACAAGACCGTGCGACATGCCATCATGAAACAATCCAATTACTGCATGAGACATTTCCTGGTCGTGTACTCTCTCGTTTCGGTGATCAGAATTTGCCCCCTAAATCATGCGATATAACACCATTGGATTTGTTTCTATGCGCTTATTTGAAGTCAAAAGTCTATGTCAACAAGCTCAAATCCACCCGTGCATTGAAGGAGGAAAGTCAACACTGCATCAACAAAATTTAGCCACATTTATGCAAAATGGTTATGGAAAATTTCGACATAAGAGTGCGTATGTGCCAGTAAAGCTGTGGAGGGCATTTGCCTGATGTGCTATTCCATACATAACCTATTTACTTTATGTTTCAGTAAAAAAAAATACAATTAAAAAAAACCTGTGTTTTCTATTTAATTCAAATCTTGAGTAAATTTTGGGAAATACTTTAGACAGAACAAAGTGATGTCAATATTCTAAGAGGTGATGTCAATATATAATCATTATAAACTGCAACAATCCATTCTGCAACAATCCAGCCAGAAACTTGGCTTAGAGTCAGTCATCTTTCAACAAGATAAGGCTCTAATACCTGCTACTTTTGCAACCGGTTATTTATAAAGTTAAGTAATCACTTATTTCTTTAATCATAGAAGGTAACCAGCAGTTAACAGAACGTGTGTACTTTTACAAAAAATACCGGTGGGATTAGCTGTCCATCTGTTAATAAATGTGAGGTGGTTTAAATTGCAGTTTATGCATTTGGTATGAACATATCCACAATTGACTTTTGAGCGATTTTAACCTCAAGCCATGTGATTTAAAAAAATCATTGCCTGGATCAATTTGAAAGTGGTTCTATACATTTTATCTATTGGGTGTAATTAAAAATAAAGGTATTTAATATTATTATTTATTTATTTTTTCACAATAAGGACTTACTTGTAACACAGCACTCGATAAATAATATTATTCGTATTATTAATAAATTCTATTCAGTCTTCAGTATAATGCATTATAACAATGAATTATTATAATGAGGAAAGCAGAAAAAAATACTTCACTTGTTTATTGTCATTATTAATTGCATTCAGTAAGTATTTAAGTATTGTTTAGTTAGATATAGTTTTTCTTAAAGATTAACATTAACTGTCAATGCAGTTGGCTGGTTGTACAAATTACAAGGATAAATTTGTTCACAATTTCATGTAAGGAAGTTTTCCATACAATATGGCAATTCTTTAAATTTTTGTACAAGCAAATTGTTTTAAATTTCGACATGAAATAATTCCTCTTCTTTACCCATTTGGTACCTAATGTTCATATAGTTTCGTAGTATATTTTTTGTCTTCCTAAACAAAGTTTCCACAACATAATTTAACGAGCATCTACATAAATTATTCTCGGACTGTTACATTGCTATAAATAATTAATTAGCGAATAAATCAAAATCAGCCGATGACACTCGAAGGCATTTCATGACCGAGACCGCCCTCGTGTTATCTTCAAAGAATATTTCTCTCATACAAATATAGCGCCGTGGAATCCGAGGTTCAGCTCCAGATCATGTCTTCGTGTCAGTAAAATAAGCAATTACAGATTCCTGTACCGCATTTTGTCGGTGCCTCCAGCGGTATTGGATGCGCGCCAGATGCGTAGATTATTATCGGTAAAAAAAGAATCAATCGCAGCGTAACCATTTGCATAATCGAGCAATGAGTGGCAGTTTTGTATAAACCAAATTGAGGATGAAGGTCCCTAGAGCCAACTTTGGTCCCTTCAAAATTCGTTGTAAGTAAAGTAAAAACGATGTAAATTCTGCTTCTGAAAGAGCGACCACCAAAAATAAACTATTTTTCGCCTGTTTGGCCACCGCCGAAATCTACCTTCAAATATATGCCAAATGATTTATAAGTCTTTAATCTTCCCGAAATTTCAGATCGAGGCTGCATTTGGTTCTTGAGATACTGGAGGTCAAATTTGGCATTTTGCATTTGATTAATTTTCCGATTAAAATTCAGTAATTTTTTAAGAATCAATGTTTCTTCATTTCCTGAACACGGATTCATCAACAGAATTTGGCCATTATCCTTTAGTTTTCAGCAAACCGCTGAAGAACCTATTAGCTGAAGAATCTAAAGTCCGTATGAGATGAAAGATATGTTTCATATGTTTTTTAGCCTCCTGAACACGAATCTACCATTAGTATGTCGCCACAACTCTTCAGTCTTTAGCAGTAAGTTGAAGAACCGAAAAGGATGAGGGTCAATAAGTCAACCTCCCTTAATTTTAGCAAAAAACAATATATTTACATTTAATTACTAATCGATTCCACTACAAACGAGACCACCCCCAGCCGCCTCCTAGCCGGAGTCAAGGTCAATTCAAGTTCGAGATGAGAAACATCTGTATAATAAATCACAGTTTCACTAAGTAGATACACTGGTGGTTTTGACTTTGAACTGTAATATATATATGGGTTTTTGGGATCGCTGAATCTGAATCCAGGGTTGGTTTAACCATATCACGTCACAGTCAAGGTCAATCCAAGGTCGAATCGCGAAAAAACTCATAAGCAGAAGGGAAGAGGGTATCTTCATGTTTTTGGAGTCGCTGCATCCGAATCTAATGTTTGTTTGATCTCATCTGATCAATCTAAGGTCGATGATTTCAGAAAGTAAAGAATGTCTTTTTAAACATTTGAAAACTAATGAATTTTTAAGATATTTTCACTTTTATATTGCGTACGGTCATTTCAACGTTTTTGGACACATACTAAAACAATATTATGTCAATTTATGATTTCTAGTTTATTGATTTGTCGCGAAATTTTTTTGCTTTTCACTGTTTCCTTCAGCCACATAAAATCCAATTTTTTACACTACTCCTACACTCATATGTATATTTTTATGTACATCTACATACATATCTATGTATAATCTCTCTCAGATCATTCTAAACTACCAAGGAACTAGACTCCAAATATCCATTCAAGCACGGAGAAACGGTAATAAGGCAGCGAATTGAGATGTAGTGAAATTCCATATTTTCTGACAGCTAAGCAGTTGTAAAAGCAATCAATTTTATGAAGGTTACCTCAAAATTAGTTTAGGATTGCGTGGGAGCTATAAACAGCTAGGAAGTGAAGACAGTGACATTGGTTTGGATACCTGGACATAAAGGCAACACAAATGCAGATAAATTAACCAAAGAGAGGCACTGTGGACCAAAATCAGAATCTTCGTGTGATGTTTATATTGACACGGATGTTTAAATAACAATGAAATGGTACACAAACTTTTCAAGCAAATTTATTTGAAGTGGACACTGCCACCTAGATATTTATTTGGCAGAGCTATCAGTCTACATAGAGTAGGAACAATGCAGAATTTTCTTAAAGGAAGATGAAATTTCTGTCCGTGTACTATCTTCATATAAATATTAAATAAAACATATTTAAAACTCTCTAAAATGAAACACCAAAAAATTGATATCTGTACAAAAGAGGTGATGCAATTGAACCAAACTGGATGATTTCTTGTAATGGAAATACTAAGATCAGTGGGAATGGTAGGCTCTAGAACAGAGGTCCCCAAACTATTTTGTCTCGTAGACCACTTGCCATGTTTTTCGGTTTTGGGTACACCCCTGCTTAGCTAATATTGCATTTTTGAAAATTCATCAACTTCAAATGTGTTTTGACTGATTTTCAATTGTAGAGGGAAGAAACAATAAAAAACACACTTTAATTTTTATATATTTATTAATGAAACTTTGTTCATCAATACGCCTTTGAACTGCGTTGTTGCTTAAATAAATTATTTTAATGATATCAGATGCAAGTTTGTGCAATAAAGTTTTTAAAACTTCTTCAATGGCTGGCAATATTAACTTTTCTCCAATAGTATGCGGTTTTTCGGATTTTGCTATAAGTAGCGAGATATTGTAAGACGCTCGCAAACCATCATCATCTCTTTGTGACGTTGAAGCGAACATTTTGTCCACTGTGGGTTTCTTCTGAACTTTATCTTTGAGTGTTTGAAAGTATTTCAAATCTTTACCTATTTTATCAGGGTGACATCTTCTCAAATGATCACCCAGCTTAGATGGTTTCATAGCGTCATTGCTTAAAACTTTGTTGCGTAAAGGCACATAGGCAATTGCTTGTTCGAGCAAGGAAGGAATGAAGCCAAATTTCAAATAATCCACACTGTATTGTCTACATTTCTTTTTAGATTCGGCCATGTTTAATGTCAATTACCTGTGAACAAAATTGAGCTATTTAAAATATTTATATTAGTTATAGAAATAATGTAAAAAAGACCGGTCGGAAAAGTTAAAAAAGTTTAAAGAAACAAAGTGTCACAATTGTTTTGTTTGTCAAATCAACTTACTATTATTTTCAAAATACGTTACACAAATTGGTATATATCACCATACCAAGACTATATATATCACCATGATATATATCACCATACCATGATTATATCACCATACCAAGAGAGTTTCTTAACTATCAGTAAAAAACTAAAATCTTATAAAAAAAATATGTACTTACTTTCTTCTGGTACTCCCAAACAAAATTGCATTGATTCACTTTTCACTCTAATTCGTGTATATACTACCTGGTTTATACTTTTTAAATTATTTTCTTAATAAGAAGTAGTTTCTTTTTCAACTCTTTGGAAACAAATGAACGCGTTTGTTCCTAACATTACTATTTATTGATTGACGAATTAAGCAAGTCAGTGCAAGAAAATCTTCCTAGTGGCTCCTATGCTGTCTTTGCGAATGTCTGAGACAAGAACGGACGTGCACGATGTGCACGATGTGCAAGTTTCTACAAGTTCAACGTTTACTGCGACCACAAAGGGAATATCCTACTAACTTACATAATTTTATGAGATATATTAATTCGCTACTAATACATATTATAAAATTGCGAAAATAAGTTTGTTTACGAAATCTACAACAGTACAATTTAGCACTAATCGTCGTCGGTCTGTGTGTTATGTTTTCAGCTAAAAACTAAGCAACAAATCATCTTTGTGTGTGGGTCATAATATTAATGGAAAGTCAAAATTAAAGTCGCGACCTGCTTAACCCTAGAACGCTAAGCTTCGTAAATTTTACGGCGGCAATATTTCTTTTCGGCCACCGTCGGTCACATTCGTTAGGTATCGAGCTCTGCGTCTAGGTATTCTCTTTGACATTGTTAGTGTTTATCCCAAGCGTGTTGGTCGATTTTTAAGTGTAACGTATGAGCAGCTATAAGACGAGCGTCGTAAATTTTACGAAAGGTTAGTCTTAACGTAACTTTTGTCCATATTGCACCATACAAAAAACAACTGTTTTTTTTAGATTAGTCCTTTAGATATTAAACTTGTTGGACTTGCAAGTTACTATTAAACGACATGTCTGAACAACAAGACAAAAACAGGCCTATGACGCAAGCCGAACTTGAGGAAATTGCAAAAAACTTGTTTATTGAATCGGACGATGACAGCGTCCAGGATAGTGGTAGTGAAACTGAGGATGCCGTGGAGTTTGAACATTTTGAGGACAGCGGAAGTGAATATGAACCTTCAGAGGATGATAGCAAATATGAATGTAGTCCTCCCAGGGCAAAAGGTTTCGATTTTCCGAAAGGCATACATGATGGAGTTGTATAAGCTGTTAGTGACGCCATGGCTACAAGAACGAGTCAAAGTACCCACTTTGCAGCGCTCACTCCGTGAAAGTATTAGTCAGCTTCTAAAAGAGACAGTAACATAAGACAGAGAGACAGTTCTGGAAGAGAAAACAGTGCCTAATATGTCCAAGAGAACCACTTGTGCGAGTTGCCCATCAAAAAGAGACGAATGACTACTCACTTTTGCTCAAAATGTAATCAACCATTTTGTAATGAACACCGTGGGGAAATTTGTAAATCATGTATTTAAATGATGTTTTAAAGTCTTTATGTTCAATAAATAATGCATCTGTTGGTTGACGTTTATTTTGGTATGAAAAAAATATATATTCGTAAAATTTACGAATGCTTAGTCTTAAGTGGTTGTAGAAATATGCTTAGCTATCTAGGGTTAAATGAGATCCACTATCGTGAACCCCCGTTTACATCCCATAGACCCCAATTCTATTTTTCGCTTAGATGGACCTCTTGTAGGTCGTCGTCGACCCCTGGGGCGGTATAGACCACTTTGGGTATCATTGCTCTAAAGGGTACTGGTCAGTTTTCGACACCTTGATCTAATCGAAGATTAATTTGGAGCTGCCATATTTTGCCCTTTATGTTGCCCTTTATGTTTACGTACAAAAACTGCATATTGTATAAAATCAACGACCGTTAACAGCCGGGGAAATTTAATTTGTAACATTGTTTAAACGTTGATGGCTTAATGCTCAGGTAGGCCCGAGGATTTACGTCGGACGAAAGTCATAAATACCCGCCTGTCCTCCTGAAAAATGTTTTCGTTATTAGTAAACTAGTTCTGCAATTCGGTTGCATGTGCGAATACATTAAATCGCACACAGACGAGAGTAATTACGTGGCCGTTTCCTGACCTATAATTTAAAACTTAATGGCCTGGAAGGATACCCGAATTAATATCGAAATGTCAAGGAGACTTCGACAAGTCCACCGGTATACGTCTAACCCGAATTTATTGCCTCTAAAATAGGCAATAATTAACTGCAAAAAATCGTGTGATATTGTATATTTTATTGGAAGACGGGCGGTTTTATGGGTAATCTTAAATAATTATGTAAATCGATTGGATTGTTTACAACAGAAGCGCGATCCTAACTCTTTGATCTGCGATAACTTTTTTTTTGACGACAACAGGTAATCGTTACAATGTTGACTAAATTTATGTCGACTTTTATGTAAAAATTACATGGTTTGAATGTTGATATGTATTTATATGTTCTTAAATTTCTTGGGAAAGGGAGTCCTTTTTTTGTATAGTCTGTCTGAAGAAGAAAAATAATGATACGTGTGACCTCTTCTTAACTGCTTGGAAGAGGAAGTTGTTTTGTTTTGAAGTACTATCTGTCTGAAAAGAATAATAATTACAGCTTGGGCCAGCGCACAAATACAGTAATTCAAATGCGCGACCAGCACAAGCTTGCCATTTAACGGGTTACTATGAAAACGTACTTAACTTACTAAACTAACAATCTGAAATTATCACATACCGTATGTATTTTAAAATTAGTAGTCAGCCAAGAAAATGGAAAGGATGTAAGACCTAAGTAACGGACACAATAAGGCAGATATAATTGCCACACGTAACAGGCACGTCCTACTCAACGGGTGAGTCAGTGATTCTCATTTGTTGACGATATTGTACCCTTCCTATTTCAATGAGAACCAGCCTCCGCACTGCGGAAGCAAAGGACTGGAGTGGGGGCAGTTGATTTTGATTTGTGTAACGCCATGGCAAGGTCTGCGTCTGTCTCTCTTAACTTTTGGAGAATAGAATTTAGTTCGCATACTGTATATCGGTAACCCTTCTAAAATAATTACAGTGTACCAACAGTAACCGTGAAAGCTTCGAAGTATAATACCAAAAAAACAAATCAGGCGTATATATACAGGGTGAATCAAAAATATGGGAACCTTTAAGAATCTCGCGAACAGTGCATTTTAGAGAAAAATATATTAGACAAATGGTTCAGGAAATTTCCCTGTATTTCCATCGGTGACCTTAGATTTGACCTTGCCCTTGTTCTTGAAGGTCATATCAAGGTCACTAGAACCTTTTGAAATAGAAACCCCTATTTTTTATCGTGGATTTGGAAAGAGCGGAAAATTTTACGTCCAGCTCTGGTGTTGGTCATGACCTTGAGAGTCATATCAAGGTCACTGACGTTTTTAAAAAGGGAACCTCTATTATTTTTATCGTGGATTTTCTGCTTCATTCAAATGAAGCAGTTAATTTGACATTTAAATAAGCTCTTTATTATGGCCTTGACCATGACGTTGAGAGTAATATCAAGGTCTCAGACATAAAAAATGGGTACCCCTATTTTTTATCGGGGATTTGGAAACAACAAATTCTACTTTGAAATATGGTACTGTTTATGACTTTAACTATGACCTTGTCCATCGCCTTGAGTCATATCAAGGGCACTCTTATTGTTTTAGATGGAAATCTGTTAACGGAGAACACTTCGAACACTTGCCTTAACTGGCCGGGATCGCTGTCCTTGCCTTCAGTGACTGGGCTCATAACCCCTTGCTTTAACTGGCCGGTATCAGTGACCTTGATATGACTCTCAAGGACCTGCACTATGACCTTGATATGAATCTCAAAATCATAGTCGAGGTAATTGTCAAGGTTACGTTCATGACCGCATATAAAATTAAAATGTTTTCCCATTCCAGATCCACGATATAAAAATCAGGTTTCCCATTTTAAAAAATGTTAGTGACCTTCATATGACTCCAGGTCATGGTCAAGGTCCTGATCCAGATCATGGTCAGGACCGCATTAAAACGTAAAATTATCTGCTTCTTAAAAGAATCCACGATGTCTGAGATCTTGATATTACTCTCAACGTCATAGTCAAGGTCATGGTCAAGGTCATAATCAAGAGCTTATTTAAATGTCAAATTACCTGCTTCATTTGAATGAAGCAGAAAATCCACGATAAAAATCACAGAGGTTCCCTTTTCCTCCTAAAAACGTTAGTGACCTTGATATGACTCTCAAGGTCATGACCAATACAATATCTGGAAGTAAAAGTTTCCGCTCTTTCCAAATCCACGATAAAAAATAGGGGTTTCTGTTTAAAAAAATTCTAGTGACAATATGATCTTCAAGGACAAGGCCAAGGTCAAATCTAAGGTCACCGATGGAAAGCCATAGAAATTTCCTGTACCTCTTGTCTAATCAATTTTTCTCTAAAATGCACTGTTCGCGAGATTCTTAAGGGTTTCCATATTTTTGACTCACCCGGTATAAACTGTCTATGAACTATCATGCAGCAGATGTCCTAAGGTTGGATAAACCAGGAGAAGTTTCGAAAAGAAGACTAAAGAACGCAGCAGAAGCTACAGTAATAAAAATACTATTAATTTAAAAAGTAATTCACATAAAATAAATTAGGTACATTGAACATGGTAAGAAGAGAAAACAAATATATTCACACACAAGGACGAGATGTGCTAACTAACTTACAAGATGGCTGATGTTTAAATCCTCCGAAAAAGGCGGAGTGGCGACTATTCTACTGCCTATCCATTAGTATACAGATCAGAAATCAGTGTTCTAATATAACGAATTACATTCTTAAAAGACATAACACATCATAAAAAAAAACAATTTATTTAAGCGTTTGTGTATATGCCTACATCTTTATAAATCAGATTTTGGATCTTGGAAAATGGGCGTCCCATAAACTCGTAATAAAAACGTTAGACGCTGCACCCACGCGTTCCTTAAAACGACAATGTTAAACTCTAAAGTGCCAGTCTTATCTGAAGAACTCCATTATCTACGAACAAATTACCATAATATTATTTTAAACGGTACCAGTGTTCTTAGAGAGGAGCATAAAACGCGTATCCGCTTTTTAATTAAGTATTTCTCGGATATTTCGAATTTCGGTCTGCAAGGCGGTACTAGCGCAGCTAAAGATGTGGAGTTTGGATATCTTTACACTCAACAGACCAGTGAATACTTACTTGCCTAGTGTACCAGTTAGCTCTTCGAGTAGGGCAGTAGGTGGTTAAAATTAAAAATAATCGTCTCTCAATGATGCCAACAGGATTGGCGAAATGAGTATCGAATACTGTTCCCTTATTTGTGGAAAATGTATCGGTTTTTTGTTTTAATTCACACGACACATTCAGACTTATCGGTATGTTACACTCAATGGGCTTTCACCAGCCGTGTTAGTATCGTCAGGAGACGAATTAATCTATCTACCCTATTTATACTAAAATTTAAGTTGTGGTTTGATGAATATAAAGAGAAAATCGAAACAAGCTAGTTTTCGTAAAATAAAAACAGAAACAGGTCAAATTTTTATTATAAAAATGTTTGTCTGCCATACCCACTTTCGATAGTCAACTATTTTCGAGAGACAACTTTTCAAATGGCTATCCTTAATTTTTTGTGCCGGTTTTGGTAAATTTAGTATTATTTAAAACGACTGCATACAAATTTTGCCACTTTGCACCAGAAAATTTTAAAGAAATTAGAGTAGTTTCGCACCATATTCTCTTCATTAAATCCTCCACCTCTCTTTGTGGTCTTGTAGTATAGACTTTTGCCAAATATCTCCAGATAAAATAGTCCAGTGGTGTAAAATGTAGAGATCTCGGAGGCCACTCTATTGACCCTTAATGCAAGGTGATAAAATTTTTGTGCACTCGTTTTAACTAAGTACTACTAGATGTTGTATACATGTAAACCTTTTTTTACAGGACTAGTTTTAATTTTTTTAGGAATTAGGTACCAAACATTTTATAAAAGACCCGTATTTTTGGCGAAAATTAGTGTACACCAGTTTACACTAGTTTTGAAGGATGTTGAAGGCAGTGGCGTTGTTGTTTTTTCTGCAAAATAAACCCATACAAAGTTTATTTTTCAATTTTCAACCTAAGAAATGTAATATTTTAGGTCTTTGACGAAATATGTCAGTTTTCTGTGTTCTGTCAAATTTTCTGCTTTCTGTTATTTTATTAATTTTTGTCCCACTAACGTTATGCTTCGATTATTCTCAAAAGTATGTTGAGCTACACAAATTTCTTTATTATACCGTATTTCAAGTGAGCTTTATGTTCTTTGAATCCAATTAAAATTGACCTATTGACTATTGACCTATTTGTCCAAAATACTTTTGTTCTTAATGTTTTCAACTGATTTGAAAAATTCCTCTCGTTTTTTACAGTACATCTTTTGATGTGTTATTAGGAGTGAATTTAGGTTCGCAAGGTAAAATATTAACGTAATAACGTACTGTAACTTTTGAGCTTGTGTGTGGAGTGTTTCCTAAAAATCGATGAAGTGGTACTCCTAATGAATAATCGTAAGATACACTGGGGAACAGCTGTTTTGGTGCCGAGGGTTTTTGAACTGATTCTATATCAGTTTGATGTCCTGAATTCAAATATCGTATTCATTTTTCCCTATCAGCTCCAGTTTTTAAGATATACAATTTTAGAGAAATATGAGTTCTATGATTTTAACTCAAATCTCAAGTGTAATAAACAAAAGTAGATTCGAATTTTTTATTTTATTTATACCAAATACAATCTTAAGTCAAACTTACAAACAAAAAAAAACATTAAAGAAATCAAATATAGTCACTCGACACTTCTAAAACTTCTTTTCCGCGACATTCTTGAATGTTTTTTTCAAACAGTCCCTCTTTAAACTCCAGCAGTAATCTGCCATCATGTGGATGTCCCATCTTCCTTGGTAGCGGTCCTCCATAATTTTAATATCTTGGTGAAATCTTTCACCTTGTTCCTCACTCATGTCTCCTAAATTTTCTGGAAACCGGTCCAAGTGGCTGTCTAGATAGTGTACTTTTATACTCATATTGCACCCTAATGATTTAAAGCTGTTCAGCATCTTGTTAACAATTTCAACATAGTTTTCAGCTTTATGTTTGCCTAGAAAATTTTCTACAACTGCAACAAATGATGTCCAAGCTTCTCGTTCAACTTCATTCATTGAATTTATGAAGGCAGGATCTTTAATTAATTGTCTTATTTGTGGGCCGTCAAATATCCCTGCTTTGAGTTTTTTCTGTGCTCAACTGAGGCATTTTTACCCCTATATATTCAAAACAAGGCCCATCCTTATCAAGAGCTTTTACAAATTGTTTCATTAAGCCCAACTTTATGTGTAACGGAGGAAGAATGATTTTTTTCTCTTTCAACCAAAGCGTCGTTAATGACATTCTTTTCCCCAACGTCCATGTTTTCTCTCAGAGGCCAATCTTTTCTAACCCAGTGGTGTGTTTTGTCCCTACTATCCCAAAGGCACAAGAAACACGGATATTTTGTGTAACCACTTTGCTGCCCAAGAAGAAAGTTCACCATTTTTAAGTCTACACATATCAACCATTGATGTTCGTGATACTTTATCTTCTGCAAGACTAAAGCTATTGTGTTATATTCTTCTTTCAGTTTCGTTGAGTGAGCTAACGGTATTGAACCATATTTATTCCCATTATGTAGAAGGACACATTTTAAACTTCGCTTTGAACTGTCAATAAATAGGCGCCAATCATCTGGAATATATTCAGAAAGTCCCATTTCTTTCATGAGTCCCCTAATTTCGTGACAAAATACAAGATTGTCTTCTTGAGAAAAGAATGGTAGCAGATCTTTTTTCTCTTGTACGGTAAAAGGTAATTTTGGTTCCTTGTTCCAGTAAATTTTTGTCGTTTAACCTAGAAGCCAGTACTTCAGCAGCTTTTTTCGATAAATTGAGATCCCTGGTGAGATCATTTAATTCGTTTTGATTGAAGCGTTGAGGAACTGAAGACGTCCCCTCATAGTCACTGTTAGTTTCATTAGCATCGGAAGAGCGATCAGAGGGACAATGTTCGTTATCAGAGATATCTGGTAGCTCATGAAATGTTGGAATCGGTATTTCATCTGAGTGCGGGATAGGGCGTATTGCCGAGTCTAAATTGGGATAGGTCCATTTATGGCGGTTATTTCGATTGATTCCATTAATATTTGCTAAACAGAAATAGCAATCATCGAAGTGGTTTTTTGGTTCTCTCCAAACCATTGGTACGCCGAATTTCAAACATTTTCTTTTGCCGGTAGTCCACTGCCGTAATTGCTCTGTGCAAGTTTTACATACAAGATGCGGGGCCCACGTTTTGTCCTGATCACCAAGCTTAACTCCAAAGTATGCCAAATATGCTTGCTTCACAAAGTCAGTAATAGCTCGTCTGTTTTGTTGGAACATGTATTCTCCGCATATATAACAAAACACATCAGGTTGATTGACACAACTTCTTCTTGAACTGGACGCTGAACTCATTTTAATTCTGTTCAATAACACAACACTCTTTTCTTAACAGAAAATAACACGCCGAATTCGATCTACTCTCTTTAGCAAGAAGGCACAAACTGACGAGACTTACCTGAAATAGGGGTATAAAAGGGTCAGTTCAGGTACCTGGGAGGCAATGTTTCCACTATTTATAGATTTACCTGGAATTTACTCATTTACAGACTGACAATAAAACAATCGCACCTACATTAATGATTATAAAATAATTTTAGAACTCTCAGAAACCAATAAACTGCATAGAAACCAGATATGTAGATAAATTTATGTATCTAAAAAAGTAGAGCTGATAGAGAAAAACGGATTGCACCTATAGATTTAGCTTCCCAAATATAGTTAAAATCAGGTCTAAAATCCCAGGCACCAAAAAAAAAATTTTTTTTTGTTCCCCTGTGAATCGATGAAGTGGTATACCTCGTCAGTCAGGCCTCGTCGACCGGCAATCCAGTGTCACCTGAGATTTCCCGAAGGAGCGCTACAGGATGCAGAGATCGAACCGAAACCAAACAATTTCCATTAAAATATGGCACAAATAAAATTCTCATAAATTTATAAACGCCTGGACATGTTAAAACGCCATAAACCATCTAACCTATAATTAGTACTTTATGGTGGTGTATAGAGGAGAGAACCAGCTCAGGTTATTTTATTATATCGGTATTTTATGCGACCACAAAAGTGACAGCTTTAAAATTAAACAAGAACTCGGGCGTCATTAACCCATTTTACTGGAGGCGAAGAGGTTAGCGAATATCGGCTTCAAAAATGGGTTTATACTTTGTCCCTCTTCAAGGTGGCAGAATATGATTGATAAGCGGGAAAATTATAGTTGCTTCTGCGTTATTTTACAGTGGATTTCGAAAAAACTTAGGCCGTAAAATTTTATGAGTTTTAGCGGTCATTATTTCTTAACCTGAGTGGTGAAAAGCACTTCCATAAGAACAATCAGCGACCTACAAGTATCACGTAGGTAGACATATTTAAGTTTTTAATTTTCTCGCTTTTTGCCGTAACCTGAGGTAGAGTTGGGCATTTTTTTAACTTTGAAAGGAAGCATATGAATCACATCTTGTTTTATGTGATTATTATACCTAAATGGAAGGCTATAATAGCAAAAGAAAGTAGGGTCATTAAAACATGTAACTGAAATCCCAAACACATTCATAAATTAGATTTTAAAAAAATCAAATAATAATATATTTTCCCATATATTATGATGCCAACTTTCTTAGACACGCTGTCGGGCATACAGCGTGTCTAAGAAAGTTCCAACAAAAAACATTTTTTACTTAAAACTAATTAAAAAAATATATTTTTTAAATCCTGCATATTGGAAATTAATTATGGGAAATTAAATCAATCACAGTAAAAAAAGGAAAGTACGACTTATAAAATATAGTTTTAACAATATTTTCGTTGTGTCACAGAGATTTCCGACCCACTTTGATCGTAAATATTTTTTTAGAAGGAAGCGGTTTTCACCAGTCGATTTAGTATTTCCAAAAAGTATTTTTCGTACTATGTTAAATACTTGTTATTTCTCCTACAGGGTGTTTTTGAAATATAGCCAAATTCAACGTTAAACTTCGCTACTATTTTAAATGGTACACCCTATATGCTATTTAGACCATATAAAAGCTCCAATCTTCCGATTTCAAAAAATGAATTGTTTGTTACAATTTACTTTCAAAAGGGGTTATTAATTTGATTTTTTAAAAAAAAGTAAATCAATTCTATGTACTAACCCATTTTGAAAGTTAAGTGTAACAAACTATACAATCTATACATGTTTGGAAAGCGGAATAATGCAACTTTTGTTTGGTGTAAACAGATATAGAGTGTTGCATTCAAAATAGTGGAGAATTTTTGCACCGAAATTGACCATATTTTAAAAATACCCTGTAGGACAAGTAACAAAGTTCTAACATAGCACGAAAAAAAAACTTTTTGAAATAGTAAATCGACTGGCCAAAACCTCATCCTTGTAAGTTCACTCTGTCAAAAGATATTTACGATAAAAGTGGGTCACAATTTTCTGGGACTTCCAAAACACGATATTTTTAAAAATCAAATTACTAACCCATTTTAAAAGTAAGGTATAACAAACTATACATTTTTGAAAATCGGAAGATTTCAGCTTTGTCAAAAGATATTTGTGATCAAAATGGGTCAAAAATCTCTGGGACACCCAAGGGCGTAGCCAGTAGTTATCTTTGGGGGGGGGGGGGGCGCTCAATGCAGATGAAACAAAAAAAGCCAAAAAAAAAGGGCCAAAGAGGCAACGGCAACCGAAAGCCCCCTAGTATTTTGGTGTTTACTTGATCCTTTGGGGGGGGGGGGGGCGATCGCTGCAGATTAAACAAAAAATCCAAAAAAAAAGGTCTCTACAGACAACGGCAACCGCATTCCCCCGAGGAGTATTTCGGTTTTTACTTGACCCTTTAGGGGGGGGGCGGGGCGATCGCTGCATATTAAACAAAAAAGCCAAAAAAATAAAGGTCACTACAGGCAACGGCAACCGAAAGCCCCCTTGTATTTTGGTGTTTACTTGATCCTTTGGGGGGGGGGGGGGGGGCGATCGCTGCAGATTAAACAAAAAATCCAAAAAAAAAGGTCACTACAGGCAACGGCAACCGAAAGCCCCCCGAGGAGTATTTCGGTTTTTACTTGACCCTTTAGGGGGGGGGGGGGGCGGGGCGATCGCTGCAGATTAAACAAAAAAGCCAAAAAATAAAGGTCACTACAGTCAACGGCAACCGAAAGCCCCCTTGTATTTTGGTGTTTACTTGATCCTTTGGGGGGGGGGGGGGGGCGATCGCTGCAGATTAAACAAAAAAGCCAAAAAAAAGGTCACTACAGGCAACGGCAACCGAAAGCCCCCTAGTATTTTGGTGTTTACTTGATCCTTTGGGGGGGGGGGGCGACCGCTGCAGATTAAACAAAAAAAGTCAAAAAAAAAAGGTCAATGCAGGCAACGGCAACCGCATTCCCCTGAGTATTTTGGTTTTTACTTGACCCTTTGGGCGGTATATTATTCTAATATACCATAAAATACCACCTGTTTTTGTCAAATTGTAAAGAATAAGACTTTCTTACTTCTTTTCATGGTGTATTCTGTAGTTTAAGTGCTTTTTATGTATTAACAAACATGGACTGATTGTGAGTAAAATATTTTTTTTATTGCAAACATGCACTAATTGTAAGATAAAATTTCCAACTACCGCTGGATAACGTTATTTTAGACCACAGTAATTATATACTTACAAGTAGTTACTGACAAGTAGAAACGATAACATTAAAATATGTATACCAATGGGATAACTGTAAACCTATTTAATTATATAAAGTAATGCTTATGTTACAGGGTACCTATGAGCAATACATTGATAACGCGCTGATGGAAATTTTAACTGACTCAGCTAAATAAAATTTAGGTCAAAATAAATCATAGCGTTACCTAAATGGGATAATAATCGATTTGAATAATTCATCAATATTAGATGTCACGGTTCCGTGTACAATTTGTTTTTGAAATGTCCTACATACTGTTCTTGTTATCTTAGTCAATAACTTGTAATTTACTAATTAGTTGTTGCGTAAGAGACAGAAAATCTCAAAAAAAATGCAGTCAGGTCGTAAAGTGACAAGACAAGTTTATGTGAATATTCTAGGATAACATGTAATGCACCTTCAGTACAAGTTTGAACTTGTTAAAGTTATTTGTTTGTTCTTTTGTGACTGTTGACTGTTCGCAAACCGTTTTTTTTTCTAACGCGTTTTAAAAATGAGTGACATTAATTTTGAGCAACGATATGCTATAAGATTTTGCTTCATACTTGGATACAGCGCAACGGATACTTTTGCAAAACTTCAATACGCCTATGGAGACATTGTTTTCTCAAGAGCCCAGATTTTTCGGTGGTTTAAGGCATTCTCAGAAGGAAGAGATTCAATTGAAGATGAACCTTGAAGATGATGGCTTTCTTGATAGCCAGGGAATTGTCCACAAAGAGTGTGTATCTCCAGGCCAAACAGTAAATTAACACTTTTGCAGAGAGCAAAACCAAACATCAATAACAACTGGATGTTGCATCACAGCAATGCGCCTTGTCACACAGCAATTTCAATAAACGAGTTTTTAGCCAGTAAAAACATTCGTGTGGCTCCTCAGCCTCCATATTGGCCTGACTTGTGTCCTTGTGACTTTTTTTCTTTTCCCGGGATTGAAAAATCACCTCAAGGGATGTAATTCTTGGACCATAGAAAACATTCAATCGTCTGTAACCGACCACCTGAAGGTTATTACAGTATATGAGTTCCAGCACTGCTATGAGAAATGGAAGAACCTTCTCTTCTCAAGGAAGTTATTTTGAAGGAGACAATACTGAATTGTAATTCTATTCGATTAAAAAAAATAATTACTCGTATGCACTTTCCGTTCGGAGGTTTCTTCAAAATTGAATTATATTATTTGTGACTTCTTACTTATTTTAGCCTAACAAATTACCTGTTTGGTAGAAGGGCTCTCGAAAAATTTTTACCGGAAGGTCTGTCCAAATGAAATTGTCTTTTTTGCTACGTTAAAAGATGAAAATTGACAAAATAAGGCAGTGGATACTTTTTAGTGAAAAAACTCAAGCAATATTTCTGGTCAAAATAGGGTAGGTAGATAAGATTTTTCAAGGAAGAAGTTTTGTAATTCTCCAGAATTGATCCGGTTTATCAGGATGCCATAGAATATTTTACCAACATTTGAAGATTTTTTATAATAATTGCAGAACATATAATTCCTTGTGGACTACAGACCAAAGGTTTATAGAACTATTATGCTCTCCTTGTTCAGAGATATCAAGATTTTTTGTCTGTCTGTCATCGGAGAACCAGCTAAATTCTTTGAACTCGCGTAAATGTTGATGATCAAAAGTACTATGTATATCAATTAAAACGTAACTATTTGATAGCAAAACTGCATATTTTAGCACATGAGGACCCATCTATCAAACAGATATTTTTTTAGTTTAAAATATATCTTCCTATGTAGTTTCCGCCAATTATCATCTAATACTAAGAATGTTTCTACAAAAATCTCAAAAAATGTCAAAAACTGACATAAAAGGTTCTCATAAAAATACGCTGCACTCTCAAAAATATTCATTTAGCATATTCTTAGGGTCCAATTGGTTCTAAATACCACCCTTACTTCTCACATCCACATAAAATTGGCAGGTTTGGTTTCTAGGCTGAACTATAGTTTTATTTAGTTAAAAAACGCAAAGAGATAGAGAAAAACGTTCTCCTAGCCTCAAGCATATGTTGAATCGCTCTAAATGGACTCTTTGGGGGTTATTATGACTAAAGTTCGGAAATTTGTGCTACAACGCAGGGCTCGACACGATAAAACTCTATGATAATGAAAGTATAAACCGCAGTTTTAAGCGCCTTGTGAATTATATACGCGTGTATTTCTTACTCCTGCATACCCACGCCACTGACCGATCCTTCCCGATGTCCCGGGACTCACGTCTGCGCGGTGGAATGCCGATGTGAACGCTGGATAAGTACAAAACTGAGAACAATAGGTTTCACTCAAAGGACAATCCATGACCAACATTTCATTACAAAGTGTAAATGTAATGTTTTCGTTCCTACTGTACAAAATTTTATACAGTTTAATTCTTTAATAAACAGTTTTTTTCGTTCTTCGTTGCTCCATATAATACGGTGCCAGCGGTCTTAAAGATTCTGCGTCAAAACGTCGTCGTTAATCTGATTTTGCGCAATACTGATTTTGTTCAATATCTGACCTTAAAATGTTAAGGTTATATCCATTCCCAACTGCAGCTCGAAAAAAAATTCAACCCAGTCATTTGTTGTAATAAAAGGCTGTAAAAACTCATGATTTTATACACAGTTTTCTGTTTTTTTTATTTTCTAAAATACTCCGAGCGTTGACATCACGTAAAATTTAAACGGTAAAAAGGAAAACAATCACATTGTTTTACGTTACGGTATACCGAGACCGAGGAAGAGGCATTATTACAATTAACGGTCGTAAAAAAATAAATCAACGTGGGAGTACTAATGGTGCGTTATAAACCTCGATTCTTACCTAGAGAGACCGACACGAAGACCTTAAATTCCGACAGAAAGCGACCTGCCCATCCCTATAATTATTTTTTTCCGTGAGACGCAGACATAGAGGTACCCACATAACAGACAGACGGTGGAAGCTAAACAGGTATCGAATATCTACACGATGTTTCGGTTCGTCCTTCCTCTTTCGCCTTCGCGATTAGACGAGGAGCGCTGGTACCCATATTTGTTTATCGTGTATCAGCTGGTCGCAATTAAAAACTGCCTTGATCTCGGAGTTTAATAAAAGAAGCGCCCATTCGACTCTCCGTCTGGTTTTAGCACCGCGAAATGCGGCGTATTATATTTCAAAACTTTATGATTTATCGAGCGATTATGGCCGCTTTAAAATTGGATTTTTTTTTCACGCGAGGCATATGTAGTAGGGGTCTCATAGTGAACGGCAAGATGTGATCCAATGAAAATTGTCCCAAGAAAGATTTCCAATGTAAATATTTCAAAATTAGTCTGGAATCGACTGAATTATCTAAAGGAACTGGCAGGGCAGGGCAATGAAAAAGCCGCCTAGGAATTCAAACTTGCTATCGTATCGTTTGATTCGATATGATACCTACATTCGGAATTCTAACTTGGTAGTATCGTATTTGTGATATTCATTCGATACCAAAATCTCGATACCGAGCTAGCTATCGTTTTAGCAAAACAATATACATACATAAACAATTTCCATTCTAAATTGAAAATAGGTAGAAAAAAGCAAGGTTGTCAGATATATTTTCAAAAATTGCTAAGCTCACTATACAAGTATACTTCATACTTCAGTAAATTGTTAGTTCGTGAAGTTCTTAGAAAGCTAGTTTGGAAATATTTAAAAAATATACATAGATATAAATTTATTAGTTAGCATTAAAATAAAGCGTTTAAAATTGCTGGAAAAATAATTATAAATTAAAACAACTTTATGTATATTACTATACTTAAGAAAATTTTGAAGAGCTGGCAGCAACGCTGGAATGCCGCGAATGCAGCAGCGAATGCCGATCCATTATACTATTGGATTGCTTTGAATCTAATACATTCCTTAAATACTTATTCGGTCCACTGTGCCATACAAATTTTACGACGTCGTTAAAATGATTTACGACTTTAGGCACTCTGCTTGTTTAAGACGCCAGTGACGTGTATTTCAGCTAGGTTTATTAAAACAGACAATTTTTTGAGATTGTCTGGCTAAATGAGCATTATTTACAGCAAATTATATTACAAATATTAAGAGTTTTGTATGCAGGCTAATTTTAATCTCTTATATTGATTTGAATGAAAAACATTATTTCACAATAATCGAATTTATAAAAAAGGTATATGCACGCCCATGGAATCATAAAGTTGCACCGCTTTTTTTGTTCCCCAGGCGTATTTATCATTTTCAATTAAAAATAGAAGGACTGTTTATTTCTAATCATCTAACCGTCTTTATCGTTCTGCAATAATTTAAGGCTGCTTCGAGCGCAGACATTTTAATTTTTAAAGCAATTTTGTGTTTGTTTGTATATACTTTTCGTTCCTCTGCATTTGTTTCTATTTGTAAAGTTTATCTCTATTATTACATCTACATACCTTATGGATGGGCCCAAAACTTACATTAAAGGTTCAGTTATGTTTCAGAAAATTTACGAAAATTAACACAAACCCTTTACAATTCATTATTTTTGTGTTTATTATAACACATTATGGTTAGTGAGACGCTTATTAGATTTACTTTTTAGGTTTCCCTCTCCACATTCGGTATAGAAATAGTCACAGAAAGGAAAATTATTATTAGTTATAAAATCCACATTCCCTTTCTTGAAATTTATGGGGGGCTGATCCCGGGGCTGACCTCATAGCAAAAAAAGGATCCGAAACTGAATTCACACCTTTTTGGGTTTATTAACCTGTTTTGGGCCTACCAAAAACCTTGATAAAAAGCTGTTTCACTTGGTAAGCTGAAATACAATACTAAAATTCCTGGCAAAACATTCGAAGGCAAAACCACAGAAAATCTTTAATGAAAGTACCATCAAAGGTGGCGTGATAAACATCAAATTCAAAACTTTATAATTTATCAAACGATAATGACGGCTTAAAAATTGGATTTTTCACGCGAGGAATAGTAGCGGTCTTATAGTGCAAGGAATAATGTGCTCCCATGACAGATGTCTCAAGAAGGATTTCCAGTACCATGCAATTGAGGGGCCTCGCATGTAATAAGGCTATTTCAAAATTAGTCTGAAATTAACTGAATTTTATCTAAAGGAACTGGCAGGGCAGGGTAATGAAAAACCAAACCTCTTTGCAAGGAAAGAATCTGAAACTGAATTTACAGGACCATAATCTGTTTTGGGCACACCAAAAACCTTAGCGTGAGGCTGTTTGACATTGTGGGTTAAAACACAATAGCAAATTTACCGGCAAAACCACAGCAAAAGTTTGCCGAACGTACCATAAAAAAAGCTGACCAACGATCTCCTACAGTTAATTAATAATCAAGTCAGACGGTTTAGAGGATTACTTACTCGACACTGTACCCTAAGAAATAATCAAACATCTACATGAAATCTACAAACCATTTGGTAAATTACATATAACTACTTCAGTACGTAATCTACATAATGAGGAGGATAAACCAGCCTTATATATCATTTTTGACTGAAAAACGCTAACACACTGGAGATATAACCTCGTGGGGGCTACAGAGAGGCTTTGCGGGTGAAAATTTAGTGAGAGGCAGGTTAAAAATTATAAATTCAACTAATTAATTCGCATAATGCAGTACACCAGGTGACACAATAAACCAAAAGGCTGTAGTGTTGGGGGCAATTCAAATCTTCCCAGTTGCTCTGAAAAGCAGAATAAAAAAATAAAATTCGCTCTATTTTTACTTCCACATCCATACAGTGGAGTGGAAGTTTAGTATTCATGATTTTTGTTTATTTTAATTGCTTAAATAGGCCTAAAATGTACTGAAATGTCGAGATTTAATGTTTAAGCGACAAATATTTTGCTGGTTGTCGTTCTGTCGGTCTGTCTGTCTGTTAACCTATCTTATACACATAAAAACTCGAAAACGTGTGAAGATATCTAATATGAGGTCTGGAGCTGATTAGATTTTGAGCTTAATCGGTCAAATGGTTGGGGGACAAAGGGGGGGAAATATACGTTTTTCTTGCCAATAGGTATTTCTCAAACGGTGCAAGATGTCCACTTCAAATTTCAAACACATGTATAACATAACGGAGTCTGCAAATATAAAGGTTTTTGGCTTACTTGGTTAGGGAGATGAGGGGGTTGAAGAGCTTAGGTATTCAAAATAGGTAAAATAAATGTTTGCATCATAAACTTTAATAACTACATGGAGAAGAAGAGTTTCACAATAGTCTTCTACTCTTCTCCTCCCACACACCCTTTGAGTAGGGGAGAAGGAATAGAATAAAATATAAGAAAAAATATTGAAACTAACTATTGATCTGAAGTTTTTGAAGGTTTAGTGTAATTAAATGTGGAAACATTGAATGTTGAAGTAGTGATTCCATTGACAGTGGTTTTTCGTGTAGATGTATACATACATTGGTGGAGTATTTAACCGTATAACAAATTTTGCTTCTGTAGTCCAGTAGGCAGGGAGCTATCATCAAAAACTGTTCTTGTAACATATATGGCTAGTTTTGAGTTTCCCATGTATTTTTTTTTGCGTTGAACACAATGCGCGGGGTCCGTAGAGTTGAAACCGTTCGCAAATTTTTTAAATTAACAATTTGTGAAAATAAAACGTCTTTTTTTCACATTTCCGCTTATATCTCCGTTCCTTGGCTTATTTTATATAGCATATGCAGATAAGGAGTTGTAGCCTATTGAATTTCCAAAATTTTAAACCTAACCCGAAGTCTCCAAGTCCTATTGTTAACTTGCAAATGACTGAATTTGAAAAAGGGCTTTTTTTGTCACCATTTTTTTTACTTCGAAAGTAAAGTATGTAGTAATTGCTGTTTGTAGTATGAAGTTACGGAAAAAATTCAGCTCGATCCGCTAATAACTTTTCGAGTAATTAACCATCGCATTTTTTTGCAAGCTTTAATTAACAATGACGGGATTTCTTTGTTTATTGTACGAAATTGACCGGGTTGGGCTAGAAAAATCATAAATCTCTTCAAGTTTGCGAGTCTCTTTGAGATTTTGAAAAATATTAATTTGGGCCAGTTTTATAATGTTTTCAACGCGACTCCCTTTTTTTGCGACGATATGTATATTGTTTTAGCGTTGCCGCTTCGACATTCTTGGAATTGTGACTATAATATCTTGACGTTCATTTTTTGTTTAAAATACGCGTCTTGAAGCGTACTTTCAAGATATTATAAAAAAAACGTATAAAATGTGCTATATAAAATATGCCAAGGAGATACCTATAAGTTTATGTGAAAAAAAAAACGTATTTTTTGTCTTAATTTAAATTTGTTAATTTAAAACAATTTTAAATTGTTAATTCAGAAAATTAACTGCGGACCCCGCGCATTGTGTTCTATGCAAAAAATATGTACATAGGAAACCGTCAAAACTAGCCCAATATGTTTCAAGAACTCATAAAAATCTCTGTCTACTGGACTGCTTGTAATGCCTAAGATTATTGTAACCTTTTTAAAAGGTCTAAATAGTAATCTCCCATTGCACCTGTTTCTTTATACAGAAACGCATTCTGCATTATGCAAACATGCCGCTGTATAAGTAACATTCGCCGGCAACGGCTATTATCAAAATTATTCTATTAACAACGTTAGTAACTTCGAAAATCCCCACAGGTTACAACTACATGGGGCAAGGATTACCCTCAGGTACTAGTAATGCAGGAAATTTCACGGAGAAGTTCGCAGTTAATGAGTCATTTAATTTTTAGCGTGCAAAAAGTACATTAGCCGCGCCGGAATATTAAATTATAGCCAAATGAAGCGTGTATTAAACGAGTCCAGGCGAAAACTCCTCCTGATTCACGCCACAGGTGCTCCAGTATGTTTATTTATCTTATCGCCTGCATATTCTCCAGTGTCGCGGCATGGAATGGGTGTTTAAGGGGTACTCTATTATTGTAAAAAAAGTAATTCATCATGTTAAATAAATAGCTAATTTTTTTTCCGTTTTTTAATACCTATTTAAACATTTAAATCCACTCTGTTCAGAGCTAAAACGCTAGAAATTAAGTTTTTAAATGTTTCCATTTGATAATGCTGCGTGACACAATTTTTGAACTGATACACTAAAGAACTGACAGTTGTTAAAGTTTTCTAGCATTAATTGAATGTAGGAACCGGTTTTTACCTATTTTCAATTTACACATATTTTTAAAAGTGTTTTAGTTGATATTATCTATCCATACAATTTTCCAGACTTAAGGACTTTTAGGGAGATCTGGCAACGTCACACTGAGGGGTGGGGGCTGTCGGGGATAATCCCCCCACTGTAACGTTCAATTTCTTGAAATTACAGAGATATTTATATTTGGACAACATCTATTAATGGTCATGTAAATAAATCACATATTGTACTAAATGAGACGTCTATGGTACCAAGATTATGTTAGAGCTGAACTTTTGAAGAGTCTCTCCCATAGGTTGCCTAAAGGTTGCGTAAAGGTAGAGTTTCTGTACAGCAAAGCCAACGTGAAGAACGTGCTTTTAATTGATCGAAAAATGCCATTCTACTAGTGGATAAGACTGTTGAACGTTTTTTGTGTCTTCAGTCCATTTTTACAAAATAGTGAAGCAAAATTAAAAGACGGAATATTAATAAGACAACAAATACATATGTCAGTTAATAAAGGACCAAAGTTTCGACCTAACGCTAACTACCAAAGAATTGGAAGTATTAGAAGTACTAAAAGCTGTTATACATGCTTTTCCAGCTTTCATTCACAGCTTTGGAACCACAGAGCTGAAAATGCGAGTATTTATGAACAATAAAAAATATAATAAAGTAATAAAAATTAAAAAATAACAAAAGCGAATAAAGTTTTTGTGAATAATTTGTTATCTTACATACAAAGAGATGGTATGTATGTAGACTGTCGCTCAAGATCCATTTTCTTGATTTTCATTTAGATTTTCCCCTCAACCTTGGATCCATGAGCGATGAATTGCTATATACAGCAACATACGAGGTGTGTAAATTAAGTAATGAGACTGTTTTTTATTTTTTTTATTTCAATAGAATTACAATTCAGTAATGTCTCCTTCAAAATAACTTCCTTGGGGAGCCACAGCGCTGGAGACGGTTCTTCCATCCCTCATAGCAGTACTGGAACTCATATACTGGAATAGCCTTCAGCTGGTCGGTTACAGCCGTTTGAATGTTTCAATTCAGACGATTCCTTTTCCAATAAGAAAAAAAAACACTTAATTCTTGTCTAAATTTAGTGGTTTCTCATTTTAATTTTAAGCCTACTATTTTAAAAAATAATTCTGTTAATTCTATTGTAATTATTTCTTCAACAATTTATGTTATCGATATGTACATGTTTTATGGAACCTGAAATATACATAAACATTGTTTTTCTTAATAAGAGAGCGATATCATAAAGTAAACACAATAATTTGAAGAGGGTACTCGGTATTTGATTCATTTTGAAACACAGCAAAATTCTACTTCCACGTCCACGTAGTGGAGATTAAACGAGAATCATCCTTTAACTTACATACCTACTTACATATGTATATAGCTATTTGTGCCCTTTAACTTACATACTTACATACATATGTATATGTATGTACATATATAGTTATTTGTGCCGAGTATTAGGCAAATTAATTTCTAATAACTTTCTTAGACACGTATTTTTATGAAAGTACAAGTTATTGTTCGCGGAACACGCGTTGTTTACACTGTGCGAAGTGTTTATTAACGCTACACGATGAAATGGGATTCATCCGTTCATCAACAAATATGTTTCATTAGCAACTTGTTTTTATTCCTTTAAAAATGCGTATTTCCTTAAAATAATGTTTACGATGTTCTAAGAAACAACCGGGTTTTTAACCCGCAAACGAATAATAAACTGGCATTTTTATTTATTTGTACACATGACATTTCATATTGTCTACACAGATTTAATCCGCATGAAAATATAAATGTTGTTAGTTGTCCTGAAATAAATTAAAAAAAAAAATAACGAAACTGGACGTTTCCCACGAAACACCGAATATATACTATACATTATATACTTTTCTCGACGCGCGTTTCGCCAATTAAGTTCACATCTTCAGGAGAAGATTAAAACTAAATTCTAACCTACACACTTGCTACATAATGTTACAACCTCATTACCCCTTCACTGAGGCAAACATTACAATTGTCAAATCCTCAAATCCAGTAATATTTAAATTATATTGTTTACCAAAAATACATAAACCAGGAAAATCTGTAAGACAAATTGTCTGAGCGATAGGATCCCCAACTTATAATTCGTCAAAATGGTTAACGAACGAGTTCGTCAAAATTTTTGAGTTTGTTAAAATTTGTCAAAAAATAAAAAGGATTTGTCAAAATTTGCCTATTGCACAAACAAGTTTTTCAGTTAAAATTTCTAGCGAGTTCATTGACAATATCAAAAATATCCAATTGCAAGAAGGTGAAATTTTGGTCTCGTTTGATGTATGCTCATTGTTTCCAAGTGTCCCAATCCCACAAACTTTGGATTACTTCAGGGAACTACTCGAATTAAATGGTTTAGACAGTTTAGACGATACCATTATTAAAGAATACATTCGGCTTACTAGTATTTGTATGAATCAAAATTGTTTTCTGTATAATGGTGAATACTTTCAATAACATGAAGGAACATCATTTTCATTGCAAATATTTTTATGACAAAATTTGAAACAGAAGCAAAAGATAAATTAGAGTATTTCACTAGAGTCTAGTTCAGGTGCATACATACATATATAAGTGGATGATATCTTCGCGGTATTTGATACAAAAGCAATTAGTTTAAATAATTTTGTTGCTAAATTAAATAACCGTTTCCCTACCATAAAATGTACATGTGAAATGGAACACAATGAACAGCTACCACTTTTAGATGTATTAGTTATTAGAAATAGTGAAAATAAGTTAGAATTTGATTATATACATAGGAAAGAAACCGCGACCCTTAGATATATACCCAACGATTCACACCACCCTACATCTTCAACATAAATGGCAAGTTTTAGTATTCTAATTCACCGTTTGTTAAGTTTTATCCTCAGTAAAGAGAGGTTTGAACATAAGAAAAATTTAATTAATGATATAGCTAAGAATAACGGTTACTCAGACCATTTAATAGATGCGTTAATAAGCGGACAATTCGAAATTTGTTTATATGTAGATACGGTTTTGAAAAACATCAATTAAAGGGGGAAAAATAAACCCTGAGTCAACCCCAAAAAATGGTTCGTGCCACTGGTTTGAGTTTTACGCCTGGCCGCCTTCAAATAATGCTCGACGAAAGGGACAGGTTGTTTTTTTCTGGTACTTATATCTTTACTTAACCTTTTATTATGCTCCCAAAATTTTTACGGCAAAAATTTTACGGGGGAATACCCCCCAAAAATTTTCCCCCCCTGGTTTTTTTTTTTCCGGCCCCCCCTCAAACTCCGGCCCAAAAAAAAAGGGGGGGGACAAGACCGGACAAGTTAATTGGTGGAACTAGTCATGGTTTCAAATATTTTATTTTCATCCTTGAAATATTTTGTCTAAATGAATATAAAAACACTTGTCTGAAATGTACAAATGACATTTTTTTGCTGTAAAACGTGTAATCGATGTTATTCGAGTTAATTTCATTGTAGAAATATACGTAAGAAACCCACAACAGGTGGTGAGTAAGGAATGATATCAGCACCTAAATATGCTACAAAATCGATTTATATTATGGAATTGTTTAAATGAGGTACGTTCACCAGTGACCTAGAAAGGGGTAAAAATTCTGTTCCTTTTCTGATTAAAAAAAAACTACAGAAATTATAGGTTCTTTTTTATGGACAGAATAAAAAAGAGGAAAATGAGGATAAAGATCCAGATTTTTTTCTGAAAAAAAGTCTTTGATCTTTGTCAAGTTGTTGACTATCTATTTGTTGGTAAAAAAATGGGGTGGGCGAAATTTTTATAAATCACTGTGTGTTCAAAGAACACAGTGCAATAATATTGACATGTGTAATTCTTTTTTTAAAATAAATACTTAATATTCCCGTATGTTTAATAAATACTATGTAATATTCCCTCTGTTTATTTTTGGAAGTATTGCAAAAAAATCGTTGGCAAGTTTGAGAATATTTATTGCTGAATATATGGTTTATGAAACAAATTGTTGAAAATTAATATGGGAATGTTTAAAAGGATATCGCGCAATAATATTGACATAATCTTCTTTAAAAAACTTATTTTACCCTTAATAAAATAGACTTACTTAGGAAATACTGAATTAGTCCTGATGGAAGTTGTATTGTACACTTTTTAATTTTTAATCTTCCTTAGAGTGTTTTTGATTTTACTTATATTTGAGGAGCTTAAAAGCAAAACCGAATAAATCCATTATAAATGGTTTTGAGATAAAGCCGGTTTTCCAATAGCGCAAAAAGTATTAGATTTTTTCTTTTGTTTTGTTAAAAAATACTATTGGAGACGTCATTAATAATACATCCTTCGCAATTATAATTTTGAAAAATTATTATTTTTTGAAATATAACACAAACAGAAATGGATTTATTCGGTTTTGCTCAAAACTAATGTATTTATTTGGTTTTGCTCAAAATTTTAATAAGAAACAGCCATAAAAACACTAGTTTAAAATAAAAGCTTTGTTTTCCAAAAATAAAAAATAAAATAAAATAAAAAAAATAAAAAACGAAAAATATTAAAAACCTGTACTTGCCACATTAAAAACATAACGATAAAAAATCTTTTTTATAGAGGAACACCAAAGCTTTATTTTCCAAAGAAATAAATGTAATAAAATAAAATATAAACTTAAAATGTTTTAAATCCTGTATTGTGTAATAATAGCAAAAACTTTTTCATAGAAGAACATGAACGGTTTAAAAAAAATAAAAACAAAACTTAAATATGAGCGCACATTCATCCTTCAAGCCATCGCATTCATTTTTTATACCATCCTCTTCCTGAGTTATTTCCTTATTACTTTCACTTTCGTCTTTACACAGCAGCTTCTTGTACCATTCAAAATTTTGGTCACTTTCCCACTCTTTTCGAAACTGTTTTTCCATTTCCCACTCTTTTCTAAGCACGTGGAGAAGATACGATGCCGCCCGACGACGAAGGCAATAAAGACCTTCTAAGGCAATAAAGAATCATCTAATTAAAACATAAATATTCAACATCATAAAAAAAATTTCTAAAAAAAAAAATAATAGACTTTTCTTGAATTTTTTTAAAATTGTCTAAATTTCTTATATATGCTGGAAGTTTATTCCAGAATTTTATACCTATATAGACTGGATTAGATTCATAAATAGACAAGTTGTGCCGTGGAATAACAAAGGCCATAGCATTTCTTGTATTGTAATCGTGTTTGAAGTTGTTTGTCAAAAACGATGAGTGATTACTTATAACAAAAATTAATACTTCATATATAAAGATGCATGGTAGGGTTAATATTTTAAATTCTTTAAATAAAAGTACGTGAATGATATTTATGTACACCTGCCATATTACGTAAAGCTCTTTTTTGTAGTCTAAATATTTTTAACATATGAGACGATGATCCCCAAAACAAAATACTATTAATAAACTCTAGAATAGAAATGTGCATAGTAGTAAGACAATGTTATTTTAGAACTTGTTAATTTTTTTAATCTATAAAGCACATAACACATGCACATATATAGTACATAATTATTTTATATGATTATCCCAATTTAAGAACTGATTTATACTAACATCCAAAAACTTAACATTGTCAACTTGTTTTATTGAATATTTATTAATTCTCAATATATTACTTATACAACAACTGGAGAAGTTTTTGTTTTAAACAACATAAATTCTGTCTTAGAAATATTTAAGAAAAGTTTAATTTTGTTAAACCATTCAACAAATATGTTTAAAATATTTTGACTCTGTTTCATGACCTCATATTGGTATTGAGCTGAGCAAATAAAATACGTAGCATCAGCAAATAAAGTTAAATTTTTCCTGTTGACAACATTTGATAGCTCATTTGTAAAAAGGGATAAAGAGCAACGGTCCTAGTACTGAGCCCTGAGGTACGCCGCATTCAATACTTTGTTTTTCTGAGTAAGAACCATGTACGTCAGACAGTATAAACAGACAGACAGACTTATTTATCCAATAAAAGTTTCAAAAACGATTTTCATCGATATTATACGAGTTTTTCCACTCCTCTATGTGAATGTGGAAGTCATATTAAAAAAGCCGATACGAAGAATCGACATTACTCGAAAATTGAGGTCTTGATAAATAATTTTTGTATAATATTGCTGTAAAAATTATACAGGGTATTTCAAAATCATGGAACCAAAAAATTAATGGCAGATACTACATCAAAAATAAACTGACGCGTATTTGTTAGCTCTAAGATCGTTCTTAACAGTACTGCAGCCCTCCAAAAGGGGGCGGTGCGAACAAGTTTTTTTTCAAATATTTTCAAAACCACGGAGTCGGTATGGCTCAAATTTGGTACAGAAGTACAATAAACAGTCCCAAACAATATAATGAAGCCAACATTTGATTACTTCATACAGGGCGTTAATGTTAAACGTGTCATATTACTTTTTTTTGATTATTTTCCTTTTCCATAGTGGAATTTTAATCCGGGCCAGGTAGTGTGATGCGCAATTTAATTCTATACGCGAAAAATGCACCGTTTTCGATAAAAACTAAAAAAAAAACGATTAAATGAGTTTCGCATATTCACAATAAAATAAAAGTTAGAATCAAAATTCAGATAAGAGGTAAGGTTATATGGCTATATTACAGAATATGCTTTTTTCAGATCATAAACTCGGAGAATTAGTAGCCTGCAAGAAATATGTCAATAAAAAAAGTTATAGACAGTTGCTGAGAGGTATTATATTGGCCATGATCATGAATCTTACAAGGTCAATTCAAGCTGAAGTCAATTTTTTACATTTAAATCACTATTTTCTAATGTGGCCATATATGAAGAGTTCGAGCAACTTCAGATATAAAGTTAATTAGCTACCTGATGTTACCAAAAGTCGTGTTTGTTTACTTGCCCTCGACCATGAAAGTTACGAGGTCATTTGTAAGCCATTCCTGGCCATGTGGATTTTTTTATACTTTTTACGCGCACTTAAATACACACACACACACACACTCACGCGCGCGCGCACACACGCACGCACACACGCAGTCATTGAAGGCCATTTTTCCAAATAGTCACAGTATTTTGCCGTGTGTGCTTTAATTTGAAAAAAAAATAATTGTTGCATGTATTAGAACTGGTGATCGCGTTTTGAAAATGACTTCATTTGACGAAATATTTATTAATTATTCTTTGTTATTAAGATTTTTGTTATTTGCCTTATTTATTTTGCTTGAAGTTTTGGTTCGTCTATTCATTAAATATTCAACTATTGTTTTTTTCTCAACTGAGTTATTTGAATTTTTATAGTGGGTTGTCTTATACCTCAAACAAGACCGGGTTTTATCAATATCGACATACTCTCATTACGTCTTAGGCAATTACCTACATATATCGTTTGGGACTATTTATTGTACTTCTGTACCAAATTTGAGCCACGCCGAGCCGGTGGTTTTGAAAACATTTGTAAAAAACTCCGTACCGTCCCCCTCTTGGAGGGCTGTAGTAATGTTAAGAACGACCTTAGAACGAAATAAAAAAATACGTGTCGGTTTATTTTTAATGTAGTATCTACCATTAATTTTTGGTCCCATATTTTTTGAATCACCCTGTATAATAATAATGGCAAATACAAAATTCTTATGTAATGCTTACGTACATAGATATGTATACTAATAATTTTTAAATTGTTAAGTGAGTCACTAAACTCATAAATATTCATTTTGTGTATGTATATAAGTTAATGTCATTTTTTTAAAATATTATTATGTAGTATGAAATTATCAAATAGTTGCTTTGGATACAAAACACGTACCACTATCATCTTCCACAACGTGATGACAAATAGTTCGTGATTTATACTAAAAACATCAGTGCAACTGTTACAGATACGACGCTAGACTCGCGTCGCTTTATGTAATTTAAAGAAAATATGTGATATACCTTTTTGTTGTGTAATTAATGACTAATATCTCTAATATAGAACGCACGTGTCCATACCAGATAATACTTTCATATCGCGAGCATTCCCCACACGTCTTCTAAAAAACACATGTGTATATAGTACCCAAATACGAACGTAATTAGGTTAAGGTTACCGATCTATCACGCCAGTGGCGGCTCGTCAGGGGAGGCTGAAGAGGCAGTGTCTCCCCTGTGAAAATTACAGATAAGTTTTTTTTATAAACCTACTATACTTATTTAATAAAATAAAATTTAATATACTGCCTATAATACTTTAATTATCTTTCATTTTTAAACTCATATATCGGGTAAAAAATTAATTTCTAAAAATAAAAATATTAATAAACATAATATGTCAGTCAAAGGAATTCCTGCACTATTATTTGCAACACATTAACCCTCATAAACGATCCAGCGCCTAGTCTATCGCCGTGGTGGCAAGCCTCCGATGCCGATGTTTTCACATATGTATTTATACGGAATAAGGTGCTTCGCGCTTCGCACCTACCTGCGTTGCTAACAAATTTAACCCTTAACTCCAGTGGCATTAAAGGTAATTTAAAAAACTGCATAGCGGAGGCAAACACGCCCATCTCCCACCTTTCACACGTGACAGCGCAGAAAGCGAGTTATTTGATTTCATAAACCAAACAACCTAACCTACAAAATTTAATATCTTTTATTGTTCTGTATTTTGGAAATTTTAGTTGAAAAGTGCTGTTATTCTTGCCGTTTTTTTTTTGAGTGTTTTGAGTGGTATAGGAGGGTAATAATTATTGAAAGTGTTCCATATTACTTCATTACGTACGTCATTATTTTGACGTTTTATTTAATTAACTATACAAAATTATAACGGAGGTAACTGGCGAGTGTAGCAGTTTGTTTCATAAAAATAACAGTACGAGTTGTCATCACACTCAAATAAATATTCGAACCTGCAATTATACTGTTGAGTATCATATAAAGTACAAATTTAGTCGCCTGTCTTATGGGGATAAATTATTTGTTAAAGATTTAAGAGTACCATTGCCAGATCTAAGTAAAACTTTAATTAATCAGTGTAATCCGGCTCGTAGTTTTGTAATACGTGCATAATAAATGCAAATAGCTAAGTGGTTCTGTAACTTTAAACAAAGTATTGTGTTGGCCGTGTGTATTATTTTCAGTTCGTGGAGAAGATGCTTGGACAAAGGGTGAATTTGGTCAAACCTTGAAACTTTATATCGTTCAGTTGACACATTCAAAAGTCAGGAACATATTAGTTATGTTTGTAAATTACATATTTTAGGCAAACAAAATAATATGAATGTGATCAATTCAGCCCGTCAAATCCAAATGTATGCAGTCCTGACAAAATTTTTATTTCACTGCATCTTTTAAGTGTAAAAGAATTTGACGGAAACTTTACACCTTCCCGATGGTTTTGCTGAACCAATAAAATATATTAGGCACATTATGTTAGACAAAATATGTACGTAATATATTTTATTGACCAAGTAGAGGAACTTGTCCTAACTATGCGACATATTACTAACAATGTTTACCATCATAAACATTTAGGAAACAAAAATTTTTACAAAATATGTTTGCCTCCCCCAAAAAAAAAGTCACGAGCCGCCACTGTATCACGCGGCATTTTACTTCCCTCTATTGCGAAATTAATGCTGGTTTATAATAGATGATTTTTTTTTCAATCGTACTAATGCGTGGTAATATTGGCGGCTTATTCTTTACGTTCGTAGTCATTGTGATTCAAACAAAAGTTGTCGAATTAATAAGGTGAAATAACTGGTTACCATTTACGTTTTTCTTTTAAATCTAATTTTAGTCTATAGGTGACGTTGGATGACTCATGTCTCGACGTCGGTGTGCCATTTTTAACGTCATTTAATATTTTTTGTACTCTAACCCTGGAACGAATTAATATTAACTTAGTCATCGTTGAACAAATAGCTTTATAAATATCTTTTCTTTATACATATGTAGGTATATTTCTTTTCAAAAATTAGAGAAAGCCAATTTTTTATACTTCAGTAAGATAAAGTACTCGCAGTAAAAGAATAATTATCATGCAGTTTTCTTCAGGTTCACAGATATCTTTTTTATTCATCTTGAGGTCTCTAAAACATGTTTACCGATATTTTACAACCTGTCTTCTTCTGTTCCAGTTTGTTGAACTGACACAGTAAGAGACAATAATAAGAGGATTATTATTTAAAAAAAAATTATTGCAAATAACACTTTTTTTTAATTAATACTAAAATCAATTACTAACACTAAAAACATATTTAGATATAATATTAAAAAATATCAAACCACAAATCCTCCCTTAACCCATAAACCCCTAACCAAAACATCCCTAACTTACAAATCTCTACCCCACATACCGTAATTCTATACCAATACTTTAAACAAATTGTTTGAACAATTAATTTTGGCAAAACGAATGGCACATTTAAATTAAAAAACGCATTAAACCATTTATTGAAAAGTGACCATAAAGTTTTCGTATACCGAGAAATCCGTAAACAAATTTAAAAATGCGATATCTCGGAGAAAAAAAAGATATTTGAGTAAACTCGACAGCATTTGAAAGAGAAAGACTTGTAATATAAGATTTCGCACATGGTTTTTTGAGAAAAAAAAATTACTCGGTGCTACATAACCTCAAATATGTCAAAAGACACTGTTTTCATATCTCTCACGTCAGGGTAGTGTAATTATTAGATACTTACACCACTATGTTTATATAGGGTGTTTACTTTTTCGGTGGAATTGCATTGGTAAATTCTAAACCATAATGCATAAAAACTATTGCTATTAGCACATATCACATTATGGCATAAAACAAAGCAAGGTGACATCTCATCCAGACTTGGTCGCCGTCCAATTTTTTTAACCGAACATTTTTGACATGACATTTTTTGCTCATTGGAAATTTGATCATGTGGAATGTGAAACTGATCACCAAAATGGTTTTTTGAATTATCCTAGGTCTAGCAGAAGGTTTTGCAAAGAATTTGATAAAGACAACGGACTTTAGTGTTTAGTGTGTGGTGTGTATTATGTGTGCACATACAGCTTGTACGAACACTGATTCCCCAGATGGTTAAATTTACAATATTTGTTGTTGAACCATGACCACTACGTTACTGGTTTTATGTATGCACGTATATTTTAAAAACAAAAAATATTTATATTATAATATTTTAATAATTAGAATAAAGATGAAACTTTAAGTTACTCAAACAATTTACATATTTTACTAAACGCTGTATAAAATACAAACAGGGGCTGTTAAGTGGCCGCAATTTTCCCACCTTCCCCTATACACATATCATTTTCACTAGGAAAACGCACGGCAAGAAGTTTCTTTATCTTATCTGCTCTACATTTTGATATTTTAGTTTTCTCGAATTAATTTAGTCAGAGAACGGGATTTCCGCTGACAATGAAAAGTGGACTCAATTTTTCAGCCTGATAGTTTGATTATTAGGTACCGAAATAAATTACTGCAGGAACAGCACTATCTAACACATGTTGAAACGTTAGCTCTATTGCCGCGTCGACAGCGGATAGAGACACATTTGTAAATAAATAATTACGTAGCTCGTCGGTATTGTCTGGATAATATACTAGAGGTGTTAATAGATTTCTTCGAGTTTATAAATTACCCTTTATTTATCGACTACGGGTTATTTTCGTTTTAACGAAATTAATTTCAGTTAAATTCTTGCTGTTGTTGTTAATGGGGTGTGCTCAAGGGAATGAAAAGTATCGTAAGATCCTCAAAGACAGTCCTCAAAGTATGTCGTGGTATCGATCTTGCATGCCTTGAATTATTAGATATCTTTAGAACTGTCAAGATCTGAATTTTTTATTATTAAGAGTATTAAAAATGTTAATCTTTAACATTTTTTAATACTCATAATAAACGGTAGGACAAAAAGCTTTGGTGGTCGATGAACAGTGAGTTTATTCGATATGGGACTCCTTTTTAGGATTTTGAAACAGAATTTCTACATGTTTTCTTTTCGACCAGTTTCGTCAAGTGGCTTTGCTTAGTGAAACAGGAAGTGTGAATAGAAAGAAAGTCAGTGCGATATTGTGAAGTGAGGCAAATTGTTAGACCCACCGCACACGACAGACAGTCGGCCAGCGACTATTTTGTTGGAAGTTGGAAGATAACTCGCACGTACAGGGTTTGTCCGGAAAGTAATGTCAGTGAATTTTTTTTCCCGAGACTGTACGCGCCAGCCCGCGCTTTACGTGCTGGGATTGTGGTGGGGGGATCTGGCAACAAGATCCAACAAGCGTCAGTTGGCTACCGCTCGTTGTAGCGGCGCATCACTCGTTCTTTGAGAGTCGTTACAGTGACCCGGTGCAAGAAAAAATGCAACGTTCGCTTGAGCAACGGATGGCGATCAAGTTTTGTGTGAAACTGGAAAAGAGTGCTGCGGAAACCATTCCAATGTTGAAGAAGGCTTTCAGCGTCGATTGTGTTTCGGACAGGCAAATTTTCCGGTGGCACAAGGCGTTCGCAGAAGGTCGGGAAGATGTCAACGACGAGAACCGCGCTGGACGGCCATCAACCTCCAGTTCCGACGACAATATGAAATGTGTGCGTGACTTGTTGAACACTGACCTTCGTCTAAGTGTCCGTTTAATTTCCGAAACATTAGACATTACGAAAACCATTGTTCACGAAATTGTGTCGGAGTCTTTAGGAATGAGGAAGGTGTGCGCGAAGCTCGTGCCAAAAGTGTTAATGGACGATCAAAAAGCGAGGCGCGTCGAAACCTGCCAAGAACTTTTGGACACCTGCGAAGACAACCCCGCTTTCCTTGATGACGTCATTACCGGGGATGAAAGTTGGGTCTTTGAATACGATCTGGAGACGAAGAGGCAAAGTGCGGAATGGCACACGTCGAACTCCCCTCGCCCCAAGAAGGCCAGGATGTCCAGGTCAAAGATCAAGACAATGCTGATTGTCTTTTTTGATTGCCGGGGATTGGTCCATCATGAGTTCGTTTCGCAGGGGACAACCGTAACCGGAAAGTTTTACGTCGAGGTGCTGAAGCGGCTGAAACGCAGGGTGAATCGCGTCCGCCCAGACATCTCAAAATCCTGGAAGCTTTACCACGACACTGCGCCTTCGCACACCTGCTTCCTCGTGGCCAATTACCTCGTCAAGGCAGGCATCACCGTTGTTCCCTAGCCTCCCTACAGCCCCGATGTGCCCCCCCCAGACTTTTTTCTGTTTCCGCGCCTCAAAACCCCAATGAAACGACAGCATTTTGGGTCGGTGAAAAACATTCAGAAGGCTTGCACCGACGCTTTAAAGGCGATTCCGGAAAACGACTACCGTGCGGCTTTTGATGCGTGGAAGACCCGCTGGAACCGATGTGTGGACGCAGGTAGTATTTTGAAAGTTTCAAAAGATTTGTACACATAGAACCAATAAAAACCATTTTTCAAAGCTCATTGACTTTACTTTCCGGACAAACCCTGTATACACATAGTCGGTGGCGCGTTTAGATAGACCATGGACGGGGCAAATACAATTAGACGGGCTAAAATTACGCATTAAAAAATTTTTTTTACCAAGAAGGTTTTATTTAATCATTACAAAACTTTGTATATTTGTTAAGATAAGAATGAATGAATGAATAAATTAATTCAATTTTTTTTATTTTTCAAAACAAAATGGCGGCTGCACGTTGGCGCGAAGTGGACCTATAAAAAAAACAGCAAACCGCTCTGGACGTCGTAATTTTCATCTGTAACAGTCCAGGAAATAAAGTTTATGTTAAAAGTACATAAAATTTGTCGGTAAATTTCAAAAAATAAAAAAAATTCTACATTTGGCAGAAGTTTTTTCGAGAAAATATTTTTTTCAAATCACTTTTGCATTAATAATTAAATTTTGCAACATAAAATTCCAAAACATTTGTACCGGTGTACAGACAAGCTAAGAGTATAAAGAAGAAATTCTGAAAGTTTCAGCCAAATCGGCCGAGTAGTTTTTGAGTAATAGTGGTTGCCAATTTTGAAAATGTTGTTTTGAGTAAAATCCGTTTAAAGTTTTGAATGCCGAAAAATGGTACTTATGACTCAGTCAGCGATTCCAGGGGCGTACAAAAGATCTTCAATCTCTTCGTACATGCTGTGATTCATCTGTTGTATACATATGTATATAATATTCTCAGGTATACAAATCCGGCCTTGGGTATTTCAAAGCAAGATAAAATAGATCAAACTTTCACTAGGGCTGAACGCACTCGAATAGGTACCTGCTGCGCGCTGAAAAAGGCGTTCTCGAAAAATGACGAAAAAAAATAAGGAGTTCAATTTCGCTCTGAAACTGTCTAACTAATTTTTAGAGAAAAAAAAATCGTTTTTTACCCTATTATATTTACCACCGAATTTAGCTATGAGATGTCTAATAAGCGAGCTTGGTAGAGACGGGAATGGTAAAAAACTCTCTAGCGACTGTTCAAACACCAAATTGTATTTACCACCTTAATGTACCTTGCAAGGTATTATTAAAACGTAGAAAAAGAAGACGACATAGTTAATAAAAGTAGCCCTATTAAATAATATAAACGATGTTTTATTTACCCACTTACTAGTCCAAGTTTATTGAAATGAAAGTTTCATATACTATTTGATGATCTTGTATCCAACGCCAGTATTGTGACTATGTGGTACGCTACTGACCACGCATTGTATTTGGCCCAGCGCCGACTAAATTGTAGTTCGTGTGTTTTACCTCAAGAGACGGCATTTGTTCCATTTGTTACCGACTAGTCACAGACAATAGAGTCGGTGACAAAAATGGAACAGGTTCCAATTTTTTTACTCGGTCCGTCTTTCTAGTCTGTCGTCTGCGGTGGGCCTTAATGAACATTCACAAACCCCTATTCCTATTCGGCGTCAAAGCCAGCAAATAAATGTATCCTACGGAACTTGCAATACATGACCTGAATATGCATGCTTATCGTTTAAGCTCAGTCCAAGAATTGTTAGCAAACTATCAGCCGCAGCGAATGTAAGTTTCAGAGTAGTTTATGGGTAATTTACATAATAATGAAATTGTCTATTTTTTTCTGACGAAGCGTGGTTTTATATATCGAGTTAGTTCTGAACAAATGAGAATGTGTTGCTCTGAAAATCCACATTTCTTTATAGAGAAGCCTCTGTAATATCAGAAAGTTGGCATGTAAGTTGGCAACCATATCTAAAAAGAGGGTTAATTGGACGGATTTTTTTAAAGGGACTCTCAATTCGGCACGATACTTCATGAAATTTAAAAAAAAATGTAAACGCATTAGATTACGAAGAGATCCATCAAAGATACTTCCGGCAGGATGGCATGTCAACTCACGTAACTTGATAATTACTATTTTTTTGGCAGAATTTTTTGAAGACCGAACCATTACTCGTAATATGTCAATAACATGGCCACCATGGTTCTGCAATCTCGCCCAGTACGGCTTCATTTTGTGGTTTTTAAAAACTCAGTTTAAAACCCCTTGTGAAGATTTTTAAATGTAAGTATAATTTTTAGGTAGTAATTAAAAAAAATGTTGTTTTTTTTAATTATGTATTATTTAGTGACAGTGACAGTGATGCAATTTTCTTAGTAATAAAAACTTCAGACTAATTTGATGACGTTTTTTTAATATTACTGTATTTTGACTTCCTTTTAATAACTTATTTAGTAGTATTCGAAAATGTTATCTATTTAACTACTAATCTGAGTTATGAATAGAAATTTGTCTAGCAACAATACAAAATGGATATTTTAAAAATAACGTACAGAGTGTTCCAAAAAGTTATCCCGGCATTTAACATGTGCCTGGTATTATTTCAAGCAACAATGAGTTTGACACTAAGTTTGACAAACAATCTTAATTTTGAATGACATATTTATAGTTTTTGACATTAATAATATTATTCCTTTTACGTAAGCAATTTAAACTAATTTTTTAATGGATTACTCTTTCATTTACTGCTACACTATATAAAATGTTTCCTCTTACACTACACTATATGAAATTATAAAAAAAAAGTTTCCTCTTAACAACTGTTTTTAGTAGCTCTAAAAATAACGCAGAAAAATGAGAGGTAAGACGTCTCAGGAACTCACCATGTACAGGGTGATTGACTTATCATACCCTAACTGACTGACTTACCATGTCTTAAGGACATTAAGCGTGCGACGCCTCAATTTTTTTTTCAGCAATATCTTTTTTTAATTCACAAAAGGTTTGATTAAACTTCTCGTGAACTGTTAGCTAAATGAATATAACTTCTGTAAAGAGTATATCAATTTACTTGACTTTACTAAAAACAGAAGCTTCTAACTTTCAAGACAGAAATAAAAAAATATATCTGCATGATGCGTTGCGTTGCCTCGATTTTTTTTAGCAATACACCTTTTTTATGATTCGTAAAATTTTATGATTTTTTTTTATTGCCAATTGCCAAATTCTTATTTGGTCTACTAAAATATCCACATAAAAATATTATCAACCTACTAAATGGTCTATTTCTAAATTTCGCACCATTGAGGACATATTCTAATGCAAATAAAAACCGTATTCAACTCTAAAATCTCACAGGATTTAATTCTTGCTTGTTCAACATTTTATAATTGTATAATTTTAGTTTTAATTTTTTTCATTTATTTAAAAATTTTTTTTTTTGGGAAAAACCTTTAATTATTTTTTATTTTTAATTAAGACAGTGAATTGTACATAAAACAATTTGTGTTTTGACTTAAAGAAAAAATGACTGTTGCCTGTATTGAATTAAGTAGCTGTAACTCTTTTCAGAAAAGTAACTTCTAATGAACTAAGAAAACATTACGATTTGTGCTTAAATAACAAATGTGTCCATATTGAATATTTATTAACATATAACTTTTAATTTTACTTGTTATTTTATTTACTTATAATTAGTTTCAACGATTTCAGTTAGGACATTTGTATATGTACCGGTTATTGTTTAGGTATATGTTTATTATAAATATTTCAGTTATTAAAACTTGAGATTAATATATTTTATGTAAATGAAAATACATTTACTTTTATATATGTTGAATGTTGGAAAAACATTAATAACAATGTCAATTTAAATGTTGCAATATTTATTATAAAGGAATTTACCGGGATATCAACTATTCATTTTGAAGTAATGCGAATATGAAAAAATTGTACAAAATACATGCAAAATTCAAAAATATGAATATTCCCGCATACATCCTCTAATTAATACTTTTTCTTATTACCTTACGATGCGTGAAGTAGTTAATGAATATTAGATGCCACTTGAATAAATCATGATAAAGTTGTTGTACCTAATGCTTTATAATTTAAATTATTCTGACAGGAAATTATTGTCCTCATGGTTGTATTTAGGAATAATCAAGTCGCATCACAAATAAATCTGAAATGTTCAGTAAATATTATTTATTTATTTAATCCAACAAAATCATGACTGTATTTCCACAACGCCAAATTCTAATTTTAATATGATTTCTAAATGAATGAATGTACGAGAAGTACATTCATTCATTAGTACATAAAGAACATGAAACAGTACATACATTAGGACATAAAAAATGAATCGGAAAATTAAATAAATAGTATTGTCCTCATCTAAGTTCATGTATGGTGTTGTCATTCCCTAATATTCCCTCAATTACAAGTTAAAGAAACGGGAATTTTGGATTTCCTATTGCATGTCCATAGTAGACGTTGTTTTTAATCATTGTGGTATTGAAAATCTCGTGTTCAAACATTTTTCGACGTGCATGACTTTAATTTTTGTTATATGGTCCATCCAAAGAACTCGTATCATTCTCTGGAAAATCTAAATTTCTTCAAACTCTTCTACTCATTATTGCAGCATTAAAATGTCCACGTCTCAATCCTACAGTTAAGTAAGTACTACGTGTATAAAGACTAATAAAACATCTGACAAAGTTATAACAAACTTATAATTTTTGGCACAAGATATTTCATAGGTTTTATAATATACTAAACGCTAATTGAAGTGGAACACCTAAAAATTTCGTAAAGTTTGATATACTTTTGAATGACGAATCTTAATAAAAGTCATAAAAGCAGGTAGGTATATTTGAGGATTTATATCATCAATGTCAGTTTATTAATATGAGCTTATTAATTTTATTATTAATATTAGCTTATTAATCGGTACTGCATTTTTATCTCCGGTTTAATTTTTAGTAAAACCAAATAAATTTATATAGTCTTATACAGAAATTATATTAAAATCCTGAATTATTCCTATTATTATACTTATATAGTTATCCTTAAGACATGTTTTTTTATTATTGCCCTAATTTTTTGAGTGAAGGTAAGTCAACGTGATTCACCTTTCACAAGTGATTCACAAAAATGAATTTCTCTCTGCCGTTTCTGAGAAGAAACTCACTTCCTGTGATAAATCCATCACCCTGTACATTATTAATGCGTTTTCGCTTCGTGCACAACGAGAATCGATAGTTTCGTACTATTTCACGAAATTATAAATTAAATACGCCACGGCATGGAAGCCGGTGCCTCGTGAAATATCCCATAATTAAAGGCGAATTTAAAAGAATGCAGGAAGAGATAATTAAAGCGCCCAGACATGCAAGAGGATCGCCGGTCGCGATTAATCCGGATTTTATTGTATTTTAAGTATAATTTAACGAGACCTCCTTGCATAAAATTGCAACCGAAAAAGGAAAGAAAAAAAAGGAAAAAAGCCCGGCAGACGACAATGGCCTGTAATGAGCGAAATTGCACACCATGAAATGCACCGGCTTTCGGACCCTTTTTGGTTATAATGACAAATTGCTCGTATATAATATTACGGTGGTTCGCTCTAATTAATGATTATGACTTATTATATCGGGTATCTGTTGCATGAAATGCACTGAATAAAGGAATTTAGAGCCGCGCAACGCGCCTTCCCGCCCACACCCCCTCGACGAAGGTAATGTTCCCGCATAAATCCAGTTCTTGGGGCGGATGTCCGGATATTCATTAAATGCGATTGTCTGTCTCGTCGTCCGATTGCCACACTGGAGATGATCAAAATAATTATTTTTACTTCCAGTCTAGCAGGCAGACAACATGCCGCTCCACAATAGTTAAAATATTCAGTGGTAGCGCTGGAAGTTAGTTTACATGGGGATACTGGTTTGTTTTTAAACATGTTTTAGGGAAAATAAGACTACCTCATTTCACTCACCCCTATTAAATTAATACCTAATAAATATCAATAAAACGCTCCACTTAACCCTTTAACGGCCAAGTGCACTGTCAAGCGACATGAATTTAGAGGCTCATATTACTGATAGAAAAAAATAAAGAAAAAATAACTAAAACTATTTATTCGTATGTTTTCGAGGTTGCTCTTTCGAATGGAATCATTAAAATTTGCAAAAAATTGATGTAATCTTCAATTTTTAACAAAAACTATTAAAAAAACGCTATTTTTTCAAGATTATTTTTTTTAATCGCAATTTCAGCTATGTTATCGTCCTTTATACTACTCAAAAACAAATACAAACATGCACTCGAGACGTGTACTTGAAGGAAACGCAATGGGAATAATTTAATTTTCTCATTTTTGAAGTTAAAATAAGTAGATATGGCAAAATTCAAAGGGTGATATTTCTCGTTTTTTTACCAGTTTTACGCAAAAAAGTTTGAAAAACTATTAGTACTTTGGGGGGTTTTTTGGGGTCGCTGATCACGACTGATGTCAGAATTTAAAAATTCAAGATGGCGGATCCAATATGGCCACCATCCCGAATCAAATTTCAAATTTTTCGATTATTTTGCTCCATTTTAATCACGATCCCGCTGTCAAATTTCAAAATTCAGGATGGTAGATATAACATGGCGACCATTTTGAAGCAAATTTCGAAATCCTGAATTTTGAAATTCTGACATTGAGACCGTGATTAGCGACAACGAAAACCCCTAGTTTAAAAAGTTTGAGGCAAAATAATCGAAATATTTGGAATTTGATTCGGGATGGTGGCCATATTGGATCCGCCATCTTGAATTTTGAAATTCTGACATCGGGTTGTAATCAGCGACCCCAAAAACCCCTAAAGCACTGATAATTTTTCAAAATTCTTGTTTTGCGTCAATGATCCCGCAACTGGTAAAAAACGAGAAATATCACCCTTTGAATTTTGCCATATCTAGTTATTTTAACCTCAAAAATGAGAAAATTAAATTGTTCTCATTGCGTTTCCTTCAAGTACACATCTCGAGTGCACGTTTGTATTTGTTTTTGAGTAGTATAAAGGACGATAACATAGCTGAAATTGCGATTTAAAAAAGAATCTTGAAAAAATCTCACTTTTTAATAGTTTTTTGTTAAAAATTAAAGGTTACATCAATTTTTTTGCAAATTTTAACGATTCCATTCGAAATAGCGACCTCGAAAACGCACAAGTACATGGTTTTAGTTATTTTTTATTTATTTTTTCTATCAGTAATATGAGCCTCCTAAGTTCATGTCTCTTGACAGTGCACTGGGCGAAAGGATAAACAGTCCATAGAAACATATTCTCATACCTTCAACTTTTTATTTGGCCCCCTAAAACTTTTTTAGTTTATTTTAGGACAGTATGATTGCATGATAAACATACAGGGTCAAGAACGCCATATGTACCTTCAGTACTTGGAACATATTGTCGCCAAATCTGTTTTATTTTTTGGAAGTAGTAATAGTGTCAGACTCTATTTATCACTTATTCTTCTTCCACACTTTTTATCACGACACACTGGTTGACTATGTTTTTATCAACTTGTACTCGTGCAGCGTTACATTTGCATTGAGCATTTATATTGTTATGATTTTCAACTACACTAGGCGCAGAATTAAAGGATATAAAAAAATCCCAAATTTTAGGTGGTTTTCAAATAGGAGAGAACTTGGGGAAAAATGGTCGTAGATAAAAGAAGAAAAAGGGAAATTGAAGCTCCAAGTTTCTAGTTTTTGGATCTTGAGTTTAAAATTGTTTAACATCAGCAGTTTATGAGTAATCATAAGAAAACCATCGAATATAAATTTTCAAAATTTTTACAAAAGATCCGCGGACCTCAAGATTTTTTTCGATATGTTCATCATAAAAGTCTTTTAGATGATTTAATTCCCTTTAATTTGACCTGTTATTGAGCCCTGTATGATGATTTTTCGCGCAGTTATCGCCGTTCAAACAAAAACGTCATTGTTGACTTTGATAAAATCGATTACTCGGGAAATAATGAACCTACAGAAAAATTCAAGAAGGGTTTTAAAGATTGCAAAGTATCCTTTTCAAGTAATAGTTTGTTTCTTCTAAAAAATTTTTTTGAAATTTGTTGATTGACAGAAGGTAAAAAATTGTATAATTAGGGATATTTGCATAACTTTGTAAATAATAAATAGACTAAGGATATTGACTGCAACTGTTCAACCTCAAAGTATCCCAAAAAAACAGTGATAGATCCAAAGCGCTGCGTTTTTTTTCATTCTGCTCGAAATGATTGAAATGGTTGTTTGTGTTAAAAATCAATGTAAGTATCGATTTTTATGTTTTTTGTTCACTTTTTTAAGTTAAAAATGTTTTTTTAGTAATAATCCATATTTAATATCTGCGCCTAGGGTATAAAGAGTCTTATGAAACGATGTCACATTGTGGTGACAAGTTGTGGACAAGTTGTGGTGATCTTAAAATAATCGGTTAATTATTTTGCTTACAATAGTACTCTTGTTTTCCATGCTTATAGGATTTTGAATTTGAAAAAAGTCAATCCAAAGTTATCCGAAGCCTTAATCTTGATTACATATTGGTTGAAATACATAGGACAATTTTAAAGCATATATAACGACATAAAAAACCTATATACAACTTGTTTCCAAACTTTTAATTAGTATCACAAAATTAATGTTAATATATCTTATAAATTATAAAAATCCACTCTCTGGATTCACGTCTCGATTTTTTCTGAGTCTATGAAGCGATTGAACAAGGTCAACGTTTCATCAGGACGTTAGGAGACCATTGTTGGTTAGTGAAAAGATAAACTGATTTAAATTTATAGAAAAATAGTAGTGAAGCTGTACATTTTTTATGGTATGAAATCCCTGCGTATTTTGTGATCGAACATTATTGACAATAAATTTGATTTAGTATTAAAAAGAGCCTCAAGAGTCAGCTAGGTCACCATCTTGATTCAGTTTATTTGAGTCAACACTTTAAGTTAACAAGCTAGCGAGTTACCCACCTCTACTCCGCTGCTTGTCTTTCATAATCTTGACGTACATATTTACTTATCGTACATATTTTCTTATGTCATTTCATCCTAAGTACTTGTTCCAACTCAACCGCATATTACGGACTGGTTGAATTAACGCAAATTTACTTTCAACGTGCCATATCATCAGCGTCAAGGATCATGCATGTAAATAAAGTCTCACTGTGTTGACTCACTCAACACTTCCAGTTCGCGAGTTAGCCATACCTAGTCTGTTGCTTGTCTCTCATAATCCTGACACACTTGACATACATATCATACATATTTATTTATGCCATGTCACCCGAAGTTCGTGCGCCAACTAAACCGCACATTATGGGATGGTGGAATTTCAGTATGTTACATTCAATATATTAACATTTTTGGTTTCATTTCAATTTGAATGACCAACGAATGAATGTTTAATTTTGTTTTTTATTGTAGTATAAAAAGGTGTGCCATCTGTCCCACAAAATTATCCTACTTGATATATTTTTGTTGGGCAATTCCTGTTTTGATTGAAAGAGGGTTTATAGAAACATGTAAAAACCAGAAAACGTAAAAATGAAATGTGAAAATATGAAATTCCAACCACATATCCGTCACACCCTTTGCGAAAAAGAAACACCGAAATTCATCTTCGATTCGAAGGAGCACACGAAATTATCCATAATACGCCGCAAGGTCGTTTGTATTAGGGGCATTACTTTCACGGGGTCGACGATATATCATGAACGATCATCATGGAGGCGAAACTCGGGGAAATAGGGAACATACTTTATCCCTAAGGACAAACGCGGGATCGAGGCAACCTTTAGAAAGCTGCAAGTGTTATGGCAGTCACATTTCCTGCGGCGTCCGCTTACGTCGACTTTGTAAAATGGCGATGGGCGAACGGCGTACACTGAGAGAAAAGGAGTTTTAAAAGCATGGCCTAATTCAAATAAACTTGAAGACACGAAAAACAGTTTACGACAAACTAAGTCATTTTAAAATATCTTTATTTAAGGGATTGTACTACCCAGGCGCACTGAAAAATGAATCTTTCTTTGTGATTTTTTTTCGATACCTATGTGATGGATCAAAATGAAATTTTGCCAGTTGAATCTATGGGTATTAATGTACCTATATACAAATTTATTTTTTATTTACATTAGAGTTACAAAATGGCGTCGTAGCTCCAGGTAACATGAAACAAACATTTTCCTGGAGGAGCAAATTGGCGTACAATGTAGCAGTCTTCGTACACCACTTAGAAACAAAAACAATTTTTTTCTTAATCTATATTAGTTTTTCTTTGGAAGCACCCAAGTTTCTAATTTTATTTTGAAAATTCGCAAATTGACATCAATTTTAATTTTTTTCATTTTTTTTTTCTTAAAAATTCGATCTTAAATTGTTTATTGCAAATCTTATTATTTATAAATCACAAAAGTCGTGTGTACTTCGATAGACAATCTATATAAGAAGGTACAACAAAAATTTAAAGTCTATAGAATAAAAACTGAGCTAGCTACGTTGTACGCCAATTTGAAAAACACATTTAAACGAGTGTAAATGTGTTTTAACGCATTTAAGGTTTGAAAACGTATTTAACCATATAAATAATACGTCTACTATAGCATCTATTAGCTTCTCTAAGACTGAATAACGCCATTTACATATATATATATTTCGAGAAAGTATAACTCTCCAAAAAAACAACCAATAAAACTATAATAATACAGCAGAGTGGCTTTTTCGAACGTTCTACACCGCTGAGACGTGTTCGGAAAATAAGTTGTAAAAATTTATTAAAACTTGCCCCTAAGTTGGCATCTTCAGGAGAAGATTAAAACTAAATTCTAGCCTACACACTTGCACTATTTATACTAAATTTGTTACCACGGTTCACTGAACCGTAACTGTCTTTGTTTATCAGAACAAACAGTGGACTGGTGGGTATCGGACCATTGTCCTTATTCATACTATTGTTACACTTAATGATTTCTAAACTTTCAAAAGCATCCAGCTGTCTACTGTTTGTTACATTTCTAATTGATTTTAAATTATTTATGTCTATCCTATGGTTGTTGTCAAAAGCGTGTTGGGCAACACAAGAAATAGATCTTTTTGTTTGCCCAATATGCTTTTGATCACAATCTTTACAACTTATTTCGTATATTCCTGACTTTTCGTTATTGTCGATTTTGTCTTTGGGGTTACCTAAAAGCGTCTGTAGTTTATTTTTAGATTTATAAACCAAATTGATATCAATATTGTTAAAAATGTTATCTAGTCCGCGAGTGAATTTCGGTTCATATGGTAACGAAGCAAATTTCGAATTGTCAGTACCTATCTCTACGAAAAGTCGTGGAATTGTACAGAGTTCTCTTAAATGTATGCTTCCTTATTAACTTATCTATTAAATGGACTGAGTAACTGTATCAGTAGTATGAATAAGGACAATGGTCCGATAACCACCAGTCCACTGTTTGCTCTGATAAACAAAAAGAGTTACGTTTCAGTGAACCGTGGCAACAAATTTAGTATAAAAGTGCAAGTGTGTAGGCTAGAATTTAGTTTTAATCTTCTCCTGAAGATGCCAACTTAGTTGGCGAAACGCGCGTCGAGAAAAGTATAGTAGTTCGGTGTTTCGTGGAAAACGTCGTTTTTTTATTAAAGTGTATAAATGTGGGTATCTCAACCAAAATTTTAAAATATTGACAGAACGGTCTCATTTTCCCGTGCTTCTCCGCTGTCGAAATTCTACTGTAAATATGTGCCAAATTCACCATTACATTTTCAATATAAGGTTGATACTCGATCTGAAATATACAGGGTGATTGATCGAAACAATTCATTGAAAGTATTAGGGCTTACAGAAGCTTGTGATTTTTGAAAAATTTTCCATAGTTGTGCTAAATGGAACGTCTTTTTTAAACACCCTCTGGATATTTTTATCAATAACTAAAGACATCGTTGCAAAGCCTAATGATTCTGCTAATCACAGTACCAACACCGTTACTTTATTTTCTAAAATGATAGCAATAGATGATTTCAAACGTTATGGTGCTAATGACCAAAATTTCAAAAAACTCTAAATAACTAAAAAACGATAAAAGATAGATATAGAGAAATCTGAAGAAAGCCAACTTGAAATAATTTGTAGAATCCAAATTCGGAATAAAGAAGGCACCATTCCATTTGAAATAAAGCAAATTGATGTCGATTTCGGTATAACCGGACGTGCAGCCATTTTGAAAATATTTTCATCAAGTTCGTCATAAGCTTATAAGCTTAAGTCCAAATTTTCAAAAATAATAAGATTCTCCAAGCCTAATACTTTTAACGAATGATTTCGATCAATCGCCCTATATAACAATCAACAATTAATTATATCATTGAATAATATTGGGTTATGGAGTTTCAGGGTTACGAGATGATGATATTATGGGATTACACGAGTCAGATAACACCATCTCTTATTATTATATTATTACATAATATTGTGGACGTCTGTTGGATAGCATGTACATTTTGTAAAAGTTTCGTAATTATGTTCACTCATACACCCCGAGTTATGGGGTTATAGGGTATTATATTCATAGGGCAGTGGGAGTGATGGGATTTTGTAGTTCAAGGCAGTAAAATTATAAGGTTTCATGAGTCAGATTACGCTGGACTTTATAGTTTTTTACATCTGATGTATAAAATCCACGTTTTATCGGAGTTTAGTATTTCTATTTCTGTTGCCATATCAATATAATCTTCTTAGTAGCTATTTAGAAAAAAAGATAGTAAAAATTGGTTATATGCAAGACTATCTGAAAATGAAATTAGTGTAAATTAATTGATCATAAAACAATGCATTTTTATAAATATTGGGTTTTTATAAAGGCGTATTATGCAGAGTTACAGTGAGATTTGGCAACATTGCTCAATAGATTACCGCTAAGTGGGGTCTGGATTGTACATATGTAGGTAAATTCATATAACTGAAGAAATGATGCATTTAATATTCACCTATATGATCGTAACTTTACTATACCGTAACTTTTACTATATCGTATAGTACCGTAACTTTTACTATATGTAAAATTAAATATTTTGAGATATCGCCTGTATATTATTTACACACATTTTTATCTGAAACTTATGTTTAATCACTATTTTGAAATAAAAATGTCCATATATTGCTTAAAATATTAAATATTTATTCATATTTTTTATCTTTGAAAATATTTGTTTTTACGTAATGTTTTTTCTCGATGTACTATTATTTAAATACGCACCGGTATCCGAGATGGATTCGGTTACCGACACGATGAAACGAAAATCGAAAATTTTATTCAAAACAGGTCCTACGTGTTGATAAAGTTTGCTCTTTATTTCCGAGATTTTATTTGATGCCTTCTTCGCAGTGCGCCTCGACTTGAATAAATATTGCTCTATTTAAAACCGGGAGGGGAAGACATATGTATGAAGTTAATATCAATTTCGTGTATACCAAGTGTCCCAAATGTTATTACATAGCCCCAATATCTTGGTTGAAGTGACGAATGTTCGGGTTCAAGAAATAATTTGTAAAATCGGAAGTATGTAATTTCTAAATCCTCATAATATCATTAACAGGGTGATCGAGGTTGGACGCAATTAAAGTTTTTTTAGGGGTACACCATGTACATTTTAACATCCGCTTTACAGGCAATTCATATAGAGACATCCAAAAAAACGTCATCAACTCTGGCTATGAACGAGAGAGATGGAAATAGCGGTCATGTCTAAGCTTTTTGGTTATGTCAAACTTTTGACAAGTGACTGTCACAATTTGTAAAATAAACAATGGCTGTCATATGATGTCACAGTATTGACAAGTAAATAAGGTTATAAATTCGATCAAGTATAGAAATACGTCTTTTTTTTCTCGGCCAACTTTGATGACGTTTTTTTTGGATGTCTCCATATTTTAGTAATGGAATATGAAATAATTTACAAATAGCAACATACAGCTACCACTGGCATTGACAGCAATGGTTTGAAGTGTAACTGCCATTCAATACTTAAACCACCTGTCAAATTGTGGTGTGGGTGTTTCTATTGGTGAACTGAAAATACTAGGTGGGTTGAGAAACACGATTTCAATCAAGATCAAGGGCATCAATGTTTCGTGCACTTTACTCAATGGTAGAGTAACTGCACCATACGTTTATGAAGCATACTATTCTGAAAAGATGAAAGTATATTACATTTTGGTATTTGTTGGAGAACACTCCATTGATAGCAAAACGGCTACAATATGGCGGCAACAAGATGAATAACAAAATAGTATCTAATTTCTAAATGCGAGAAATTTGGGGATAATTGTATTGACAGCAGATGTATCATTAAATGACTACTTCGTTGACCCGATGTACCTCCACTGAACTTCTTGCTAAGAGGACATATTAAGGATTGGGTTGATGCTGTTATACCAAGGTATCTTGAAGATCTACAAAAATAAAATTTCTCAAGCTTGGCGTAGCATTACATCTCCATTGATAACAACTGTTTGTGACAGAGAGTTATTCAGAACGGTTGATGCGTGTCTTCAAACAGGAGGAGAAACATTACATAAATAGTAATGTTTAGTTTAATTATCTTCTATACAGTGTGTGTTAAGCCAACATCGGCCGGTTATGAAAAAGGACAAATACGTGTGAAACAACATGTAAGACGCAACCATCATTACGCATCGAGGGTAGTGGGAAAATAAGACTGGCCCTTCACCACCTACCTAATCAGTACGAGTCAACACGTCTGAACCTGAACCCTTCTTCCACACAGCACGGCTAATCGCCCGCCGCGCTTAGCCAAAACGCTGTACTAATAAGATTATGCGTAATATATTGGATACCTAGTGTTTTTAGAAAGTGTTGGCCTATTTGGGAACACATGTTAGCAAATTAATCTTTTTATTTACGTTCAGAATTGCCGTTATGATGCCATGCTATACGACATTCTGATATATGTATGTATTTCTTCGCGTGAATAAATCATTTTAATAACATTTTTAACAAGAATACTGTTTACTTCAACTACACTTCTCGCTCTGTCTAGCGGCAGGTGGTGAGTGGACCGGTCTTATTTTCCCACTACCGTCGATGCGTATGCAGTATCTGTCGTCTCACTTTGTTTGTCCTTTTTCAAAACTGGCCGATGTTGCCTTTACACAAACTGTACATGATCGATTAGTTTATTACTTTAATTTACTACTATTAATCTGTGAAAAAATAGAATGCAAGAGTAAATTGAGTCATTTTCTTGCTAAGAGGACATATTAAGGATTGGGTTGATGCTGTTATACCAAGGTATCTTGAAGATCTACAAAAATAAAATTTCTCAAGCTTGGCGTAGCATTACACCTCCATTGATAACAACTGTTTGTGACAGAGAGTTATTCAGAACGGTTGATGCGTGTCTTCAAACAGGAGGAGAAACATTACATACATAGTAATGTTTAGTTTAATTATCTTCTATACAGTGTGTGTTAAGCCAACATCGGCCGGTTATGAAAAAGGACAAATACGTGTGAAACGACATGTAAGACGCAATCATCATTACGCATCGATGGTAGTGGGAAAATAAGACCGGCCCTTCACCACCTACCTAATCAGTACGAGTCAACACGTCTGAACCTGAACCCTTCTTCCACACAGCACGGCTAATCGCCCGCCGCGCTGAGCCAAAATGCTGTACTAATAAGATTATGCGTAATATATTGGATACCTAGTGTTTTTAGAAAGTGTTGGCCTATTTGGGAACACATGTTAGCAAATGAATCTTTTAATTTACGTTCAGAATTGCCGTTATGATGCCATGCTATACGACATTCTGATATATGTATGTATTTCTTCGCGTGAATAAATCATTTTAATAACATTTTTAACAAGAATACTGTTTACTTCAACTACACTTCTCGCTCTGTCTAGCGGCAGGTGGTGAGTGGACCGGTCTTATTTTCCCACTACCGTCGATGCGTATGCAGTATCTGTCGTCTCACTTTGTTTGTCCTTTTTCAAAACTGGCCGATGTTGCCTTTACACAAACTGTACATGATCGATTAGTTTATTACTTTAATTTACTACTATTAATCTGTGAAAAAATAGAATGCAAGGGTAAATTGAGTCATTTTCTTGCTAAGAGGACATATTAAGGATTGGGTTGATGCTGTTATACCAAGGTATCTTGAAGATCTACAAAAATAAAATTTCTCAAGCTTGGCGTAGCATTACACCTCCATTGATAACAACTGTTTGTGACAGAGAGTTATTCAGAACGGTTGATGCGTGTCTTCAAACAGGAGGAGAAACATTACATACATAGTAATGTTTAGTTTAATTATCTTCTATACAGTGTGTGTTAAGCCAACATCGGCCGGTTATGAAAAAGGACAAATACGTGTGAAACGACATGTAAGACGCAATCATCATTACGCATCGATGGTAGTGGGAAAATAAGACCGGCCCTTCACCACCTACCTAATCAGTACGAGTCAACACGTCTGAACCTGAACCCTTCTTCCACACAGCACGGCTAATCGCCCGCCGCGCTGAGCCAAAATGCTGTACTAATAAGATTATGCGTAATATATTGGATACCTAGTGTTTTTAGAAAGTGTTGGCCTATTTGGGAACACATGTTAGCAAATGAATCTTTTTATTTACGTTCAGAATTGCCGTTATGATGCCATGCTATACGACATTCTGATATATGTATGTATTTCTTCGCGTGAATAAACCATTTTAATAACATTTTTAACAAGAATACTGTTTACTTCAACTACACTTCTCGCTCTGTCTAGCTGCAGGTGGTGAGTGGACCGGTCTTATTTTCCCACTACCGTCGATGCCTATGCAGTATCTGTCGTCTCACTTCGTTTGTCCTTTTTCAAAACTGGCCGATGTTGCCTTTACACAAACTGTACATGATCGATTAGTTATTACTTTAATTTACTACTATTAATATGTGAAAAAATAGAATGCAAGAGTAAATTGAGTCATTTTCAGTTTCACATTATTTATGTGACAGCTACAATTGCATTTGCCCCTACACAGCACTTTTCCTTACAGACTCTACATATTACGGTCGCGCCATCATTAAATAAATCTTCGAAGTCACAAATGAATTTATTCACTTTGTCAGCAAATGGTAGTTTTTTAGTCGTTTGCACGTGTGATATTTTATTATGAATGTAATGCAATACCGACGCCGGCGACATAAACACCTCGAACACACTAATAATAATAATAATAATAATAATACTCACCCTATAATTACTCCGAAGAGTAACCCCAGAGGTCCCTCTCAGGGATCTGTGCGGGGAAGGGGTGGCTATTATTATTATTTGCCATGGCGCACTGGGAGCGACTTAAGATTATTTCGGTAACGCATTTGCTTTACAGTTCTGAGGAAACCCAGAAAACTCAGAACATTACCAAATCTAGGGCATGTGCGGTTGGATTGGCATCTATGCATCCACACCTATACACTAGTGTATTAGTGGTTGCATATCAAACCCTGACGGAGAAAGCGAGACAATTAAAAATCGCCACCCCAGCCAGGATTCGAACAACGCGCACAGAGGTATCGCGACTGGAAAGACGGCGCTTTAACCCACTCGGCTACCCGTGCCCCTAATAATAATGCTAAGAGTCTGCCAGACGGTCGAACGAAATGACTGAAGTCAATGACTCGCCTGCCGTACGCCACTGGATTGCGACAAGATCGGCCAACCCTACACATAAATCAAATTGCTATCAACAAGGTAAGGTTTACGAACATAAAAATCATAAATAAAGAACGCTAATTTCTTCTATACACCAACAACAAAAATACGGACAAGTTTTCCATGCATTTCGCTAACCACGCTGACATTATCAGATAATTAAAATTAGTAACAAGTTGCAAAAATCTAAGGCTAAGAAAATCGGTTTAAAAACAAATATGCAACCATCTCTGAAAACGCTATATATTTATCTTGTTCTGCAGTTACAAAATACATATGCTTGTTCTGTTGCCCACGGGCTGTGTGGAGTCCTTAAAAAAAACTTTTCGGCTTGTAATTAGATTAACAAAACCTGGGCAACACATTGCGTTGTTGACTAAACTTCGGTCCCTAAAGTGTGTACTGAAGAGAACCGAATTAAATTTAATCACATTTCGTTAACCCTTCTAAAAAGTTTATGACTTTCGGCGAAGTTGAAAGGAAAAGTTTTGTTTGATTTATCAATAATTAACTAAACTTACGCTCGAGTCGTCTTTCATCCATGTCAAGTATTTTAATATGACCCGGCGCAGTTCTGCCACATGCCAGATGCATCGGGCGTATTCACTAAACTGTTTATATTAAAATTAATACGGGGTGTTTTTGAAATCTGAGCACTAAAACATAAGTTAGAGTAATAAAGTCGTTAATTCTTGAGTTATATTCAAGGGCGCATTGTGACTCAAATATACAGATTGTTTAACAAGGAGTTCTCGCGGCGTTTAAGGAACGTGTTTCTGAAATCATTTAAAACAAGAACTCTATTGAGTTATGTGAATTTAAAATTATTCTTTTAGCGTTTAGTAGTGGTTATTCATTCCATTGAATTTTGCATTATGGGGTTTGAGAAAACAATTTATTTACGAAGAGAAAATAAAAACACGGAAAACTTTAATGGAAATGATTATTAATGCTGCGAAACAAATAAAAGACAGACCTCTTAGTAGCATAATATAAATTTATGGATACGTTGACTTCTGAATATACTAATTAGATAATAATTATTAGGCAGGATAATTAGGATTTTGCAGATCCATAAGCTCTCAGAATTAGTTGTAGCGAGGTCTGAGATCCTTCAAACTCAAATTTACGAATTATCCTTAAAATACAAAAATTTGAAATGCATATGTTCCTACACCGCTGGACTTCATCTCAAATTTCATTCACACAAAATATCTCTGAATCTGCAGTACGAATCCTTCTTCAGTCCGCTTCGTTTTTTTCCTTGTTTGATCTTCAACTAACATCATCATTAAGAATCATAATAATTAATTAAATATTAACTAAATAAGCAACTTAACTAAATAATCCATAACTAAATATCAACCATTTGTCTTCAAAAAATATATATCCCAAAATTTTCCCTTATCTTAACTTTACCAAAATCTCCCAAAATTTAATTCACTGAGGAATACAGCTTTCCGAACCATAAAATATAAAATTTAAATTACCTTGGTTCCTTCACAACCGACATTTTCCTTAAATTATAATATTCAGTCCAACTCATTTTGTTCCATGTTTAACCCCCAGCCAATATGTTCATTACAAATCGTCGAAATTTCATCCTTAAACTAAATTTGAAGTATTTAGATAAATTTTCTTAAGTTTAAAAACTAAATGTATTGACGAATTAGGCTTTATGGATATAAATTTCATAGAACATAAAATTTAGAATGCTTCAGCTGCTTCACAGTTGACGTTTTCTTCAGATTTCATTCACTGAAAATATCTCTACAACTAAAATTTGAATGAACTACTTTCAGTTCATTTTAAAAATCATTAAAGATCGTCAAACATCCATCACATTGAACCAAACCTTGAATTTTTTAACAACCATTTAGCCTAAAACTGCAAAAAAGCTTTTTTGGCCTATATCGAGGCCTACATAACTGGACAACGAAATGAGATTGGGTAAAATAGACTAGTAAAAATAATAATACAAAGAAAACATTGCTATAGATGGCGCAATTATTATTTTATTTAATTGATTTCACAAGAATTTCTCCGAGTAAGAATCTACGAGTATGTTCCGGAAACGTACAAAGACTTCAAAATTGAATAGGCTAATCCAAAGGATGTTGACCTACAAAACACGATGCCGTTACTTGTTTTTCTCCATTAAGTTATAAATATTGGCCATGAGTGATATTAGGCATCACTGTCATAGTCCATATTAATTCATCTTAATCATTTTATATTTGAAAAAAATTATTGAATAAAAATAATGATAAACATTTGATTAAGATAGACAATGGCAGTGACACCTAATATTACCAAATAACTATGATAAGACTTGCTTCATATCAATTTTAAGGTTATGTTTTTTCATAATTCTAACTTCATGGAGAAAAACAAGTAACTGCATCGTGTTTAATAGGTCAAAAATCCTTTGGATTAGCTATTTAATTTTGAATTCTTTGTACGTTTCCCATTCACATAGATTCTGGAAATTCTGGTGAATTCACTTAAATAAAGTAATAATTGTTATAATTATAATATTTGTTTTATCTTTACTATATAGGTTTTTGTAGGTTTTTATTTACTGAATACGGTGGTCGAATCCACTTTACCCAATCTCATTTAGTTACCGAGCTATGAAGGTCTCAATATAGGTCGAAAAAGCCTTTTTTTGCAGTTTCATGTTAGGTTTTCTGAAAATTGTGACGTGATAGGGTAAATCGGACAACACTATTCCGTTCAGCATGTCAAAAACCTTCGGAATCATCATATCAGGGTTCAAAAATTTTGCAGGTCTGTGTTATTATTTACGAATTTGAACTCCATAAAGAATAAAAATGAAAATGCTTCAGTTCCTTCTCATCTGCTTTTTCCTCTTATTTCGTCCATACAAAATATATTTCAATCTGGAATTATAATTTTGCCTTCCGTATACTCCTTAAACACATTCATTTAAAACAATTAAACTTCAATCCTTAAAAAAAAATCCACCTAATGTACAGGGTGAGCCACGTAACTTCCTCACCCCCTTTATTTCTTTAACTACTGAGATTTTTCAAAAATTAAAAGTTGTGGCCTATATAATTTTTTCCGTAGATTTCAAATATGTCATTGAAAATGAAATAGAAACTAAATTATACGGGGTGCGCAAAAAAGTTTGATTTTTTTAAATGGAACACCCTATATATTTTTGTATATTTGAATTGGTCATGTTTTGACAATTTTCAAAAATGTCTATAACTTGTGTCTTCTATCCAATAACAAAAAAAGTTATTCATAACATACCGTGAATAGTTTAAATTTTAAAGATTAATTTGTGCTGTCAATGTAGGCCATGAAATAAATAAAACAAAAACATTTGACACTTCTAATGATAAATCTTATAATTGTCAGAATAATTGTATGCAGTTTATATATGTTTATAATGGGTGATTCTTGGGAAGAAAAGTGTGATATGTATAATTTATATATATCTAATGGAAAGAATGCTAAGGCTTCATTAAGAGGGTATCAAAGAAAGTTTCCATTAAGAAGGCAACCAGAAAGAGGAATTTTCAAATATACTGAGACGGTGTTTAGAAATACTCGATCTTTCCTAAATGAAAAAAGAAACGGAAGGAAGCCAGTTGCGACAGAAGAATTGGAATTAAATATATTACTTTATTTTGTAGAAAATCCAAGTGTCTATAAGAAATTGTTGCAGAGAATTAAATGTAACATATGGGACGACACGCAGAATATTAAAAAAACATAAGTATAGAGCGTTCAGTCAATTGCCTGTTCAAAAATTATTGCCTGATTGTGATTCGCGTCTTAATTTTTGTGAAACAATTCTGAGCAGATACAACTTGAACAATCCTAATATATTCAGAAATATTTTGTGGACTGATGAATCTTCATTCACAACTTCAGGTTGTTTCAACAGGAAAAATACACACTATTGGGCCTCTGAAAATCCTAACACATATCAAGAAATTCAATTTCAGGGCAGGCAATCAATAAACGTTTGGTGTGGAATTCTCAACAATAAGAATAGGCCCAATATTTTTTAATGGCAGGCTCACTGGTGTCAGATATTGAAGTTATCTGAGGAATAGTATCGCTAATCTCTTAGATGATATTCCCCTCCATGAAGTAAGAGATATAATTTGGCAACAAGATGGTGCTCCCTGCCATAATATTATTGGAGTGAGACAATTTTTGAACGAGAACTATAGGGATTGGATTGGGAAGCACGGAACAATTGCATGGCCTCCAAGAAGTCCAGATTTGTCTCTCCTGGATACATTTCTATGGGGACATCTAAAAAATAAAGTTTACTCGTTTCCAAATTTGACGTTGGATATGATACAAAATATGATCTCAGAAGAAATAGAATTTTTAAATAATAATAACAATATTTTAAATAGCGTATTAAATAATATAATAAAGAGATATAATCTATGTAGACATCAAAATGGGGGCCACATTGAACATTTACTTTAAATTAATTCATATTACATTGTATTAGCTTGTGTTTGTTTGTTAATTTAGTATAGCCAATTTGTAAATTCGATTTTTCATTTGATATAACGTGCCTCATTATGTTAAACAAATACATTTCTTTGTTCAAATTATTTTTTATTTATTTTGAAAATTATTCTCACAATTATAAGATATGTCATTAGAAGTGCCAAACATTTTTGTTTTATTTATTTCATGGCATACATTGACAGCACAAATTAATCTTTAAAATTTAAACTATTCACGCTATTTTATGAATAACTTTTTTTGTTATTGGATAGAAGACACAAGTTATAGACATTTTTTGAAATTGTCAAAACATGACCAATTCAAATATACAAAAATATATAGGGTGTTCCATTTAAAAAAATCAAACTTTTTTTGCGCACCCCGTATAAATTAGTTTCTATTTAATTTTCAATGACATATTTGAAATCTACTGAAAAAATTATATAAGCTACAACTTTTAATTTTTTGAAAAATCTCAGTAGTTAATGAATTAAGGGCGGGTGAGGAAGTTACGTGGCTCACCCTGTACATACCTCTTAACCTGAAATTCGATCATGGTCTTCATTCCATTTCGTTATCTTGTGTGATTAGTGATCAATCAACATATTCGTTATAAAAATCATCTTTGATCTAATCGACTTCAAAAGATGGGTAGCTCGGTGTTTTATTTAGTTAAAGGATTGATTTAATTCACATTTCTACATTTTGGAGATGTAGGAGCTTTTGTCTTCAAAAGTAAGACGGAACATTTGTTCATATTGGTGAATTCGTAAGTAAACTAAATACTCGTATATGCACTTCCAGAATGACTAATCCTTTTACTCGCTCTATTGGAGAAACGACGAAGAAACACTCCTAACTTCTTCCACCCGAAATTGGAACGCGCGTAATACAAATCCTTCGAGACGCCCGTAATCCCGAAGTTTCCAGGTATCACTTAATTATCCCGAATTATACCTGAACGACAATACAAATTAGGCGTACGGCTTCGACAGCCCTCCCTGCCAACATAATAATCGAGATGATTATTCATCGTCGTGTTCCTACCGTCGAATTTAAGAGTACACGTTATCTGCTGGGGCTTATCAAATCCGGCGAAGGGGTAAGTGCTCATTGGCGCGCCTGGGATAACTCCGTGGAAGGGACCCGGCTCCTAGCCTATGCGAAAGCAAAGAGCGGCCACAAAATTAGGGTTTCATCCCTGTGGTTGTCCAAGAAATGTTAACAGAATTGTGTGCCAAACATTACTTTATTAAGTACGTTGATAAACAAAAAAAATATTTGTTTTCATTCACCATCACTCATCACAGATCCGGATTTAGACTTTAATCGGTATCATTAGTGCGGTATATCTGACGGGGAATTGCAACGAACGAGTCTATAGCCTTTTTTGTAGAGTCCTGAAGAATATGGCGTGTGATACATAAGTATCATCTTCTAGCAAAGGTGGCTGGTTGAATTTGAAATATTGTATTTTCGCAAAGAAGCATAGGACCCCACAGATTTTCGAGAATCATTACTAGACCCAAATGAAAGGTTAACCCGTTAACGCCGAAGAGAACGCAATTTTTAGCTCTTTGTCGAGCTCAGTTTTCAATAGTAAAAAGGAAGACTATTTCCACCAAACCTATGTACTTCAGTATTTTGAGGTGTGCTCTTTCGATATCCGGGGTAAAATTTTGGTTTCTGGTTCTCAGAAAAAAAATATGACGGCTTCAAAAATGAAAAGCACCGAAATTTCGAGGACATTTTTTTTCCATCATTTTTTTTTCGAGCCAATAGAGCTTTACAATTAGATTCCCATTGTGATTAGTGGTGATCCAGATAGTTGATATAAGATAATAATTTTTTTCTTAAGAAATATAATTTCTTTTAATAAGAAATTCTTGCGTCCTGATGTTTCCCCTGTCTCGATCACCCGTGGATTAAAAGCCGGTAATGAATGAATACGAAAAGTGGGCGGGAAGACCCATGCACTTAGGCCGCCTGACGGGCCCATTGTGCACCCACATTCCATGAGTGTTCACCCAGGTATGCCGACCTCTCTAGCAAAGGCGCATATTTTCCTGGGGTGAATCCTCTTAACATCCTCTGGGTTCAGAACACAGCTCCCAAAGTGCCGTTCTCTGACCCTTGCAATTGCAGGGCAGTCTGTGAGGATGTGAGATGCAGTCTCCTCATCCTCCATGCACCATCCACATTCAGGATCATCTATGACCCTTATCATGTGGAGGTGCCTTTTAAGGTGACAGTGGCCTGTAAGGAGTCCTGTCACCGTTCTAATGTCTCTTCGGTTCATACCCAGGAGACTTTGAGTTAATCTGAACGAAGGCCCAGTAATATGGGCCTTCGCCTGCCCCATACCCGGGGCTTCTTGCCATGATTTTTCGAACTCCTTGTTTAGGAGCTCTTTCATGGTTGAAACCCCCATTGAATAGGGGACCCCTAATATAGGTTCAGGTCCTATGGGGTACCCTATTGATCCTAGTCTGGCCAGTCTGTCGGCCTCCTCATTTCCCGGGACACCTGAGTGTCCCGGTACCCATGTGAGTATCACTCTATTACAACTGGCCAGATCAATTAGAATCTTTTTACAGTCAAGGACGAGTCGCGATTTGACCTTGCTGGATTCAATAGCCATCAAGGCCGCTTGACTGTCCGTGCATATTTGAATCCGGTAATTAAAAGCCGGTAACGAGTGATTGAAATTGAAGATTGCGAATTCAATATGGCGGGTACGATATCAAAAATATCAAAATTGGTTGATGCAAAAAATATTGTGGTATTCTGCCTATATTTGTAAATGAAGTATTCTCAACAATTTTTATGCCGAATAAGTTGTTTTTGAGGAAAAAATTCAGAAAAGCTAATAGTAGAATAGAAAAAAATGATTTCTACAGAAACGTTGATAAAACATGCGTGTTTCTACAGCCCATGTTTAGTAGTTGCAATAAAAGATCGTTGAATATATCACAGAAAGATGGCAATCTCTAGTTCAATATTTCATGAATTTTTTGCTCAAAAACAACTAACAGCATAAAAATTGCGAAATATTTTCATTCACAAATTTATGCAGAATACGACAGTATTTTTTGCATCAACTAATTTTGATATTTTGAATCCGCCATCTTGAATTTCACTTATTACCGGATTTGAATGCACAGGTGATCAAGACATGGAAAAACATCAGGAATCGTGAATTTCAGAGATGCTCTTGCTTATTTTTACGAAAAAGTCAGTTACTTGACCGCCATATTGGATTCATACTTATTGTGAATTTTGATATTGGTAAAATACATTCAGGTAAATTCATTTCAACATAAAATTTAGTATCGAATGGAATATAGTTCGATATTATTTGATCCGCCCGAATACATTCAAGAAAAATCCGTATTTCACAAAATTTCACGTTATTTCGTCATTTTGGAGAGGTTAGGTTGACTCGAGGTACGGAAAAAAAATTTCTTATCTTATTTCACCTATCTAGATCACCTCTGATCACAATGGGAATCTAATTGTAATTCTCTATTGGCTCGAAAAAAAATTATGAAAATAAATGTCCTCGAAATTTCGGTGCTTTTCAATTTTAAAACCGCCATATTTTTTTTCTGAGAACCAGAAACGAAAATTTGACCGAGGAAATCGAAAGAGCATACCTAAAAATGAGGTACATAGGGTTGGTGGGAATATTTTTCCTTTTTTACTATTGAAAACAGAGCTCGAAAAAGAGCTAAAAATTACGTTCTCTTGGGCGTTAACGGGTTAAAATAGCAAAAAGTTTCAAACGAAACACCCCAGAGAGTATTGGAAACGGTTTCGAAAACGAAATGATCATGTAAATATAAAACTCTTTTTTCCCATAGCTTTTGAAAAATATTCATTTTTCTTAGAAGAAGACAAGAATAAAAATTATTTGTTTTATACTTACATGATTCTCTTTCAGTCAGTGAGGGAACGATAAATATCTTCACTGATGGACCAAATATAAAGAATGGCACAGGCTGCGGTGTTTACTGAACACACCTGGGAAGAAAAAGAATAAATAGAACTGGCGGGGTTAACCATAGCTGCGACATAAATTACCCATAAGAACATTATATGTATATCATCTACATAGACAGTAGACAAACAATACTGACTCCAAAACGCCATAAGGTATTATAGGGGTCAGTATCGGAATGTCATCAAGCACTGGTGGACTTCAACAACTCTAACAGGATATCTGTGAGTTGGATGAAAGGCATGCACACTGAAAATGCAATAAAGCACCTGACAAATTGCCTCGAACAGCTAAAAGTCTAAGTATTTTTGGACCTGTTCCCAATAGTACCGTGCCGTGTGCAACAATGATACACATAATTAAAGGAAACGCCCACGAGAGATTCATGAAAGTGTGGTAAGTAACAACGAGCTGTCGGTTTGATAAAGCATTCAGAAAATACCCCAGCAAGGACGTAGCAAAGACATATTTAGCTATGATAAGAAAAAACATCTTGCTACAGGAATCCTGACAGGATACTGTCGACTATGAGAGGACTTATACAATATCAGACTAAGTGAAACACCTCTTTGCAGTTGTCGTCTCGTCAATGAGAGATTCCATTTTACATTTGGCATAACATTCACATCATCACCTTTCTCGAAATAATTGGGTGATTGGAGAGCTTGGAGGCTACCTCAGCGAGGACCCACAAGGTGCTCAATGGGGTGCAGTGACTCACATCACTCACGGCTCTGAGTCACGTCACTGTCATTGAATGAGTTACTGGATAAGTGCTGTGACTCTCATACTCCGCAGTCAGAGTCACACTCCATTAGCCCCAGAACTCAGAATATATTATAGATCAAAGAGTAGGGATTCCATTGGCAGTTTAGTGCCTTAAAAATTAGTGATCTTTTCTACACTGCATTGTGGGAAAGTCTCATCACCCGTGGCCCTCCCCCAGCTACGCCCATGCGAGCGCCTCGCTTCTTCACCGCGAGAATCTGCGTAGCGCGTATCCAGGAGCGTTGTCCTGGATACGGAGGGGAGTTCATTGATGAAGTAGGCCTCCACGTGTTGCGGAAAGAGAAGGCAATATCGCCTGCGAAGTTTTCCAATCATCCGCTGTATGCGGGGAAAAAGCGGACTGATTTCTGCTCTAAATATAAATGCGGTATACGGAACGTACGGAGATATTACGAAGAGGAGGGAGGTGGGGCGCGAGGGGGGACGGGAGAACGACGTGAATGGGGATCCGCGTATTTTTTATTGCGGGATTTATTAAACGCGGGAACCGAATAGGGGTAATGTATGCGACTTCATTTATCCTTTGTTAGGAATACTTACGATATACGCCAATCCGGAGGGAGGAGACTTTTTTCATTTTGGTAGCGTTCACTTTCTTGCGAGGCAAGCCAATTTTTTTTTGTAATTCATAGATTATACATTTTTTTATGTCCCATTGAAATAAGTTATTTCAAAGTTTTAATACACATAACCTAGTTGAGTCGTTGAATAGATACCCAAAAGAAGAAGTCGAAATTATAATAGGCTACACAACCATACCCATCTGTTTCTTTTTTGGATTGTCGCAGTCAGTTATGGTGAAAAATAGCCATTGGTTGAATCGAGATACGATGCTATTTAGAGGTCAACATAAATCCACAATGAATCTTTTAATCCCATACTCTTGAGCCCAATAATACGATAGCAGCGTATGTAAATCTAGAAACGACGTATCTCGGAAACTTTTAGTAACCTCAAACCCCATAGTTTCTATGTCTCGAACCTACAAACCAACCCCTCGGACTATAAAGATGGATATACAGATGAATAGTTATAATCTGCGGTGCTTGAATCCAACCACAAGGGTATGGGATTATAAAGCTTGTAGTCAAATGAATCCGATTCATAGAGTTACGTGGTTGTAGATTCAAAGAAATTGGAATTTTGTTCTGTGGTGATCCGATCCCCTGAGTTATGGGGTTAAAGAAATGAGATGCCCAAGGTTGAAGAAATGTAGTTAGAATTTTTTGAATATATGAACCTTAACTAACATATCTTCAGGCTATAGGAATATCGGGTTTTAGCCTGTTTGCTGCAAAATCTCCAAAATACGTCATTTCTAGTTCTATATTAGTAGCTACCGGGCTATTAAGTTATTGGGTTCAAGGGTATGGGGTTCTGGGATTATTGAGTTTGAGGATTCTGATTCTCAGACTCTTAGAGCTATGGGGTCATTGGGTTTGAGAATATGTATCAAAACAATCACGCATTGAGCCCTTGCAATTAGGTTTTGAAGTTCTGCCCCATCCACCGTATTCACCAGATCTTTCCCGCATTGACTATCATTGTTCTATGCCCTCAGCAAACATTTAACGATCATCTACAAATAGTCATACTCAGCTTTTGCGCTTCACAACCACGTGAGTTCTGGGAACACTATATCCGCAGTCTGCTTACTCGTTGGCGACAGGTTATAAAGTCGGATAACACTTACATTCTAAATTAAATTCTTTCTGTTTACAAAATAATTGCTAAATTTTTGTTGTCTTATATTATGCCTTACAATTTGAGTTGAGTTAGGACCTCCTTGAACTTTTTCAACAACAACAAAAAAAAGAATTAACTACGTAATTTGTACGCTATATACTAATGGATTTCATTTTTCACAAGACTAATTTAAGTATTTCGTCACTATCAATAACCACACACCTTGCTATCTCAGGTACGAAGTATGTAAAAAGCTGCGTGACACCAAAACGGACTTCTTCGAAACTATACGTACATATGTTATCGGCACATCCGTGATTTAAAAATAATATCAATATATGGGCGGTCATGAAAGCCATTAAGCATAAATTTATATTTTATAGATAGGCCATTATTACATAAACCAACTACTGAGAACTTTTAAATTTATGTCGGATATTGATTTCGATGCTAATGGTTTCCGAGAAAAAAGTAAGTTCACCATTTTGTGTAGATGGACTTTGTGCATATTGGAACATATACATAGTTTCATCATATGAAAGAAATAGGAAAAAACGAGACACTTGACCCTTCTAAAGAGAAATTTAGTGATATCTACTAACATTTCTTTGTAATATATGCCGTGTTCTAAAAGGTATCTGGAATGCTATTAAATGCTATCAGAAAAAAATTTGGTAATACCGTTGAAGTAAAAAAGATTTATGTCAGACGGTTTCACTTTGCAGATAATTGTGCCTTTGACATTTCAGTTCGTATCCGCCATTTTTAAATATTGGTTTTCCTTTCCTCTTTAGCAGTGATAATTAGGAAACGTCTGAAATAGAAGTGGTTTTTATTGACAGGTTATAGATTAAAACATTACAAAAAATTTCAATTAAAATTTTAAGGCAATAAACTTAGTTGGTTCTTAAATCATTGCATACACTGGTATGATATAAAATAATGTTTTTCGAAATCAAAATAATGTTTATGTTTAACAAAAAATATTTCTTGACAAACAAATCATCTTGAATTATAGTAGATTAGAGATAGAGTAGTAGAAGTAAAATTTGACGCAATAAATATCCGAATAAGGCAGTTCATGCGATTCTGTTGAAACCATAGAATTACTTGAGAGTACAAAACGTTATACAAATTTCTCCATGAATAATAGTTTAAAGGTTTAGAGGGTGGACAATGAATACAATTTTTTATAGGACAGGCTGATTAATATAATATTTATCCATCAAAAATAATTTAAGCGTCAACTTTTAATCACATTTATTAAACTCGGTTAACCAGATACACAATTTATAATAAGAATTAGATCAAATTTAGTGAAAATTTATTCATTCGATACTGCTAGAATGTGTTTGTAGTGAAAACTGAGCTAATCGGTACATTTATTTTGCTTTGGTAGGGGAAGTGGGGCAAGATGGGGACTCTAGTATCCTACACTGTATACCTGCTAATTAAGAAGCACCTAAATAGTTTTGAATACTTTATTGCAAACAATACACGTTGTTTATCTTATCACAATAATAATAACCCTAAATTAAAAGTTGAATTTGACAAAAAAGTTAAAAATAACGTATCGCTACATACACACCATCTTGCCCCACTCCTGGGGTAAGATGGGGACAACTAAAAATAACTTCTTTTGTAGGTGTTTACACTATCACTTATACATGCATAGCTTTTGCTATTACTGACATAAAGTACATATATGATAAACTTCATCATCTTCTTCCTCGCCAGCACAAGAGCAGTGTGCCCATCGACTGCATTTGCGACATTGCACCCATCCCTCATTCTGACCAATTTCCTCGTTCGGTTTTACGTTTATATGTTCTCACCATATTCTGTAACAGTGACATAATATATAGGTACCTCTCATATAATGCGGGGCAAGATGGGGACATCCACGAGATAAGATGGGGACGTCCCCATCTCGGGACGTTCAAATTGCTTACGTTTTAAACTAAATTATATTAACTATACAAGATATGTATCATAACACAGCATATATTAAGCAAATGCATGAAGTTTATATTAAAATTACACAATACTTACGACAACTGCACTAAACTCAGCTTCAAATAAAATAGGTAACAATTTATTAGAGATGTAAGCGTGTCACACAACTTCCATGACAATATGAGCATAACCTGGCGCCATCGCCATCAGACTTGCACGAAACACTAATAGGCTCATTTCGAAGCCACTTTTGACCCCGTCGGAAAGATGGCACTAGTATTCATATAAATAATAACGGATACCCCATCTTGCCCCCTGACCCCATCTTGCCACCCTTTCCCCTACATTTATTTTTACATTGCGTATATCGGTACATTAATACTTTGCAGTATTATTCTTACACAAGCTTATCACCATTAAAGTAGACTCTCATGATTTACTAAACTCCATATATTTTAATGTACCATCTGTTCAAACGCGTTCTATTTCTTTGTTTTATTTACCTACACCTTGTACAAATTTGTTAAAATATTAACCAATTTATGATATGTGTGAGAAATATTATTTGTATCAGTCAGATTTAGATATTTTCAATTGTAATATAAATGAACTTAAAAGATGTATTCTAGGTAATTAGTTATCATACCGTGTATATACTCATATTATACATATTAAGAAATTAATTATATTGGTTACTTAGTTAAGTTAATTAATACCTGCAATTTCCTGCCAGCAGTGTAAATTGTTTCTATTTTTATTTGATTATTATTATTATTTTATTTTCCTTTTTTTTATTGTGATACACTATGTTGTTATTTACTTAGGTTTCTTTTTTGTCAGCTGTTTTTCCTGCCCATTAATTGGATATATTCTGTCTGGGCAGCTGTATTTAAATAAATAAAATAAAAAATAAAATAAATTTACTTTTGTTTATTTTCTTTCAAAGTGCGAAAGTCAATAAAAGTGGAAAAAATCGAAAAGCTCTATTAAAAAACAAGCAATCCAAATCTTAACAAATAAGTCTAAAGATATTATAAGGAGCTCCAATAGTCTATGTTAAGATTTTGTGTATCTGTTCTGAAAAGACTGTCACTAACAAAAATTTACGATGTTTTGCATCGGTTGTTGTTGACTCCACAGAAGTTGCTGTTGAAACCATAGAATTACTTCAAAGCACAAAAAAAAAACGTAATTGTCCTTAAATAATAGTTTAAAATTTTAATGGGTGGGCAATTAGTACAATTTTTACAGGGTGGACTGATTAATAAAATATTTATCATTCAAAAATAATCTAAGCGTCAACTTGTAATTAAATCAATTTTAGTGAAAACTTATTCATTCAATGTTGCCAGAATATTTTTGTAGTGAAAACTTAGCTAATTGGTACCTCTACTTTTGTTTATTTTCTTTCAAAGTGCTAAAATCAATAAAAATGGAAAAAAATCGAAACACCTCGTAATTACAAGCAATCCAAATTTTAACAAATACGTGTAGAGATATTATAGGAAACAAATTTTTAGTAAGTTTGTTTCAACCGATTACTGAAATAATTGAAGGAGACGACCTTTTGGGGGTTCTAACTCCCTTAGGAAGTATTTGTCTATATTATTTTTTTATACACTAATGAAAACAATAAGGGTCAAAAAAAATTTCCGAATTTTTAGTAATATTTCAGAATGCTGTATCTTAATGAAAAATTGTCTTATCGAGGTCTAAAAAAAGCATTTTGAAGTTTAAAGTTTCGATTTTTGAGGTATTTCGGCAAAAAAAATATTTAGAGCTACATGTTTCGCGCAATTTTAGGAAGTAATGTGAGACAAATTTTTTTTCTTTTTTTTTCAAGTCCACGAGCTTGAAAAAATTATTTTCTAACTTAGCCATGCTATGGACCAGATAGCTTATTTATTCAGCTTCAATTTGCTTTTTTTTAAATCTCGATACGACCATTTGTTGCTGAGATATCGAACTTTAAATCAAAGTCCTTACCCTTTTGTCTTTGATTGACGATCTCAGCAACCAACGGTAGTACAGAAAATCTAAGGGTAGTTCTGAAAACTGAAATAAACCCCATACAAGGTTCTGCTGCGATTTTTGAGGAGAAAAATTTTTTTTATCTTTGACATGAATTTGAAAAAACAGGAAAAAACGGGTAATTGATGGTTTTTCAGAACATCAACGGCTGAAATTCAAATCTTCAATTTTTTTCGCAAATACCGTTGAAATTTACAAAAAAAAAATCAATTTTTTTTCTAAAATTGTAAAAAAATGTTTTTAAAGGCTTCCAAAAGAAAAAAAAGATTTTTCACTACCGTCGGCATTAGTATTACCCAAAGCGTACCACGTGGATGTTGCACGATGGGATTTACGCTTCTTACACACACGTCTGTGTGTGTGTATGTGTTTGGGTCTGTTTGTCTGATGTGTTTGACCATCAATTTTTAATTTAATTTAAATTAAAGTTGATGACCCAAATCGCGTTTCGACCCTGATTCATACTTACTTAGGAGAAATTTCTGATCGATTTTCGTGCTAACTGAACACCTAAAAAATAGTAAATCCGATCGTGCAACCTCCACGTGGTACGCTTTGGGTAATGCTAATGTCGACAGTAGTGAATTTTGAAATGAATGAAAAATTTTTTGAATTTTTTTTTCTGTAAATTTCAACAGTATTTGTGGAAAAAATTGTGAGTAAGCTCAATTTTTTTTTTTACTTTAGCCATGATTAGGACATGTTTAAGCCCAAAAAAATGTGACCCTTTAATTTTTTCAAAAGTTTGACCGTTTGCAACAAGAAAACGGTTCGTTAGATCTTAATGTAACTTTGCATGGTTTTTGGGGGTATATTCAACTGTAAAAGACATACGCAACATTAGTAATTTCATGAAGATTTGAATTCCAGCCGTTGATGTTCTGAAAAACCATCAATAACCCGTTTTTCCTGTTTTTTCAAATTCTTGTCAAGGAGAAATACATTTCTCCTCAAAAATCACAGCAGCACCTTGTAGGGGGTTTATCCCAGTTTTCAAAACTGCCCTTAGGTTGTCTGTGCTATCGTTGGTTGCTGAGATATCGTCGATCAAAGACAAAAGGGTCCTTTTTGATTTAAAGTTCGATATCTCAGCAACAAATGGTCGTATCGAGATTTAAAAAAAGCAAATTGAAGCTGAATAAACAAGCTATCCGGTCCATAGCATAGCTAAGTTAGAAAAAATGTTTTTCAAGCTCATGGACTTAAAAAAAAGCAAAAAAATTCGCAAAATTTTCTTCTCATACTACTTCCTAAAATTGCGCGAAACATGTAGCTCAAAAAAGTTTTTTGCCGAAATAATCCAAAACTAAAAACTTGAAGCTTCAAAATGCTTTTTTTAGATATCGATAAGACCATTTTTCACTGAGACCTTTAATTTTCTCCATTAGTGTATATGTATATAAGGGAAGCACTCCTCGAGAAGTTCAAGCGTTTTTTCCGTACACCCGGTATAGTTATTCCAAGCCCCAAGGAACTTATACAAGCTTTAAAATTTTACTTAACGCGCATTTCACGAATCACGTCAACAACGTCATCAGGACATGAGATACTACACTGCCAGGTAAGACCTAATAAAATGTAACTTCAAAAACAGACGGACGACAGCGAACGCTTCCCGAAAACAATTATCCAAAACGTGGGGATCGACGTTTGCCCGATGTCAAAGAAACAATATTTAAGGTGCGACGTGGAGCGTGAAAATATCCCGGTCTTGGCCGGGCGACGCTCGGGGAAGAGGGGGGGAGCCTGATAACCCGGAGCGTGAATTTGAAAGGTAATCAGCGTTCGAAATTGTTTTCCGATGTTTGTCAAACGTCTAAATTTCAGGCTGTACTTTATAGGCAGCAAATTCGGATAAGATACAACGTTTTTATATTCCGTAAACGTGACGCTAGTCGAGAAATTTGAATTTCAATGAATTTTTAATGAACGAACGTTGGAGAAATGTGATCATCTCTTGGAGCGGGAATATAAAACGAAAAGTAATGTTATTTGTGTTAACATCGTGTTTTTTTTCTCACATTCTATCAATACCACGACTCTACTTTGATTTTTATTAACTTTGACTTTGATTTGAAATTTTATTATTCGAAATTTTTACCGAGTAACACGGTTAATTTTATAAGCTGTATTTTCATCATATTTTTAGGATATTTTAGGCAATAGTACGAGATGTGTAAATTAAGTAATTAGACTGGCAATGTAGTGCCCGATCTACGATCAACACTGCGGACACGGGACTTGGAAGGGCGGTAGGCTAACATGTAATGGACCTTCAGTACAAGTTTGAACGGTGTGCTATCAGGTTTTGCTTCAGACTTGGACACAGCGCAACGGATACTTTTGCAAAACTTCAACATGCTTACGGAGACAGTGTTTTTTCAAGAGACCAGCTTTTTCGGTGATTTAAGGCATTCTCAGAAGGAAGAGAATCGCTTCAAGAGTGGCTCCAAAAAACCTTTCGCAGGAACAAAAGGACATCAGGAGAGAGAAAGGTGTCATGACTTTATGGAATCGATTTAAAATGATGCCCATTTTATTACGGGTCGACAGCCACATTGAAAACAATATTTTGTCCTGAGTGACTATGTGAGTTCGTGTACTATATTTATATATTAGCATTACGATTCGATCCGATTTTGTGTGGATTTTAACAATAATTTGACAGTGGACGAAACAACAGATTTTCGCGGTAATAAGGTCATTGATGTTCTGATATGAATTTTAGGTGTTTTAGATATTTCGTCCCCGATATTGATAGTTAGTATTATAGATATAGTAATAGCAGTTATAGCACACTTTCCGAACCTCAATAATGTTCTATACTTAGTTTTTAGTAGTCTATCATAGTTTTTGAAACATTTACATGCTCTAGATCAAAAATGACAGTGGGGACGTTAAGAAATGTTTTAGAGTACCATATCATATCAGGGGTTAATTGAACCAATTTTTCAACAAGTTAACGCTCGTCTTCACGTGGCAAGAGTTGCGACAGTTTTTGGAACAAGCTCATGTACCTGTGCTTCCATGACTTTTTTAACTGCTGTTTATTTTTTAACGAAAAATTCATTCTTTTTTTATTCATTTTTTTTCATTTTGATGAATTGATGATTCTTTTTTGATTCATTTTGATGAATTCATTTTTGTGCTATATCGATCTACTCGTACATCTTATGTAAAAATTTCAATTAAATTATTTGGCTAATACTGGATGTTGCAGTTTTTATTCAAATTTATTTATATCTTTATGAAATTGGTGGATTTACCGCTTAGTTTAAAAAATTTCAGAGTCTGTCGCACATCACACCGTTTTCTTGTCACTAGATTCACGCCCAGAAATATGTCAAATACTAATAGTGAGGCATACTGAGAATCAGACAGTTATCACCATTTCTGAGAGTTAAGCAAGCAGCGCTGAAAAGGACCCACTCCATGCAGATTACCTCAAAATTAGTATGGAACTTTGTGGAGACCTTAAAGTAGCTTAAGAAAACCAAAACACAAAGCTAATAGCTTGGATACTAGGACAGGAACATAATAAAAAGACTGGGGTTTCAAACTCAGAAAGGAAATGTCAGAATTTTTTATAGTTTTAAGCTGTAGCTAAGAGCTATACAAAATAAGCTCATTTAGGATATGGATATGATAAACAGGACCAACTGAATAAGTCAATATATATGACTTATGGCATGATATGAGAAAAATAATTTTCTTGACTTACCAATTTTAAATGTGCAGAAAAGAAAAAGTAGTATGCTCTGGAGTTGCACACATATAAACTGCTTGTATTTTAATCTCCTAAACACGATTTTGAAGTGAAAAAGAAGTGTCGGTGCTCATATATCCGAGAAAAATCAGGGAAACTGATCAAAACCAGGTTTTAACACACTTTTATTGTTATGTATTAACTAAACGAAGAAAGTTATACAGACCAAATAAACTTATTGAATATTAACTAATTCACTTGATGTCAAAAGTTATGAGTTATAGCAGTTATTTTGTTCTCAGAACGGATAATGTCGGTAAAAGATCCTTATTTTCTACTTTGACAATGGCCATGACAATGATAGTGATGACGCATAAACAGTTTATTTGGAAGAAATATAGTTTTTAAACACTATCAGAAGAACAAAAGTAAGAATTCATGTAGTTATTTGTTTTTCAGAACGAGGAGAATCAGATCGAGGCACATATTCTCTGATGTAACTGGAACAACAACTACAATAAATATATCTACAGGAAGGAGATTTCTGTTTTACCATATAGGATTTAATCTGCAAGTTACACGTTTTGTTTGAATAAAAGTTGAAACTTTTTTATGAAATTGCTGATGATATCTTACTATTCTTTACTGTAATTTAAAATTCATGAGGGTATGCGAGGAACACAAAAAAAATGGCGAAAAGTCGCCTAGACTGCCTTAAAATATTCACGCTTTTAGTTTTAAATGGTCCTTTGTGCGAGTGACATCGTAATTGTGCCATTAAATTGTCTGCAGCTAAAGAAACAAATTAATTTAAATTTGAGTCGGCGTTTTATTTTTAATAGGCGCAATACCCTTTCATTGTTGCAACGCGAAAAAGAAGAGTACTGCGACAAGAGTTTATCCACCTGAACATAAAAATGTATGTATGCGAGATATGGCGTGACCAACATAAAGTCTCCGTAACACAACCTACACGTAAGTTGACATCAAACCTTTGTTCGTTAACAAGTCAGGTTATACGTATATTCGAACAATATAGATTCTTTTGTAAAAATTGTGGAATTATAAAAAACAAACGTTTTAAAAAGTAAGCACTAGTATTTTCTTTCGCATTTTTTCTATGTGTTCACTTTTTAAATGTTACTAGTTATTTACTTTGGTACTTGATTTTAAAATAGTATTCATTCATATCTTCTTAACACTTCTTATGTAAATTAAAAAAAAACAAACGTTTTAAAAAAGTAAGCACTAGTATTTTCTTTCGCATTTTTTCTATGTGTTCACTTTTTAAATGTTACTAGTTATTTACTTTGGTACTTGATTTTAAAATAGTATTCATTCATATCTTCTTAACACAGTTTATCCTAATTTAAAATTAAAATTCAAACACATCCACCTACTTATTGCACCACAAATACGCAGGTGAATATGATGTAATTAATAACACAGGACGACAAAAGTTAATAATGGCACAGTCGTTACTATTTGTGAACAAACTGACAGAGATGATTGAAAATTACGATTATTTTAAAACATACTCACTAGGAATAGGATCACATATTTTATGTATTCCTTGCAATCGTCACTATATATTTCGTAATCGTTGAGAGTATAAAAGACATTTATATTCGAATATTCATTCAAAAAATATACCTGGCACTGTTACAAAAGAGGAATTCTGATTTAATTTGTGCATAATGTTTTACGCATGTAGCCTTTCCTGAAACTTCGTCGACAATATATACTTTAGACGTTTTTTTTGCGAAATATGTATCCTATTTCCCATTGTCTACTAATGATACGTTACGTAAAACATATTTACAGAAGCCCTATCAACGTGTCATGGGAAATATCAAAGAAGACATACGCAATAAATTTCTGTGGCTGACAGTGGACGAAACAACAGATTTTCGCGGTAATAAGGTCATATATTGATCAGATCATATACTATACAGATCAGATATTTCGCCCCCGATATTGATAGCTAGTATTATAGATATAGTAATAGCAGTAAGAGCACACTTTCCGAACCTCAATAATGTTCTATACTTATTTCTAATAGTTTTTGAAACATTTACAGTGGGGACGTTAAGAAATGTTTTAGAGTACCATTTCATCAGGGGTTAATTGAACCAATTTTTCAACAAGTTAACGCTCGTCTTCACGTGGCAAGAGTTGCGACAGTTTTTGGAACAAGCTCATGTACCTGTGCTTCCATGACTTTTTTAACTGCTGTTTATTTTTTAGTGAATTCATTCATATCTTCTTAACACAGTGTATCCTAATTTAAAATTAAAATTCAAACACATCCACCTACTAATTGCACTACAAATACGCAGGTGAATATGATGCAATTAATAACACAGGACGACAAAAGTTTTTCCAATACACGGAAATACAGACCCCAGTCTACTATATGTTTTTGAGGTCTCTGAATCCCTATGAAAAACACTGAAAGTAATGATACGGGGATGAATGAACAACAACCCTAGAAAGAAACCTCCAGCCCTACAACACATACTAGAAATCCCATAACCTCAAAAAACAATACCTATAAAGTGAACTGGGGTAATTGCTACATATAATTTGCATAGTGTAATTTTAGACATCTGCAAAATTTTAATGTAGAAGTCAAGAAATCTAAAAAAATCCATATAAAACGTTCAAACCATTTACTTTGTATTACTGACAAAAAATTTCTGAGTGAAATATTTATAAACAAAAATACATATATTTTTTTAAAGGTTGCAATATGTTACATTTGCCTCGTAAAGTGGGGGCAAATGTAATAATCGACTGTCATCGGACATACATACGTTCAACATTATGTTTTTGTATGGGGCAACAGTAAAAATATCATTATTTTCTGCACTTTATTTCCTAGTTTTAATTTTATTATTATAAAACAAAGGACATATAAACTTTTTTTTTGATGTTTTCATTCAGTTTTATGCGATAACTTCTCAGCATTTTGAAAGTAACGGGACAATTGTAATTAATGTGTTGTACATTTGCCCCAAATCAGAATTTTCACAGGGCAAATGTAACATAAGTTATTACCAAAGAAATCAGTAAATATTGGATAAATTTGAATGTGAAAAGACGAAAAATGTGAACAACAAATAGTAGTAACTAATACTTTAGAATATTTACCTTAGAGGCAAATGTCAAGACAGCACGTTAGTAAATACCTTTGCGTTAGTAAATACCTTTGTTTCGCCGCCGGTAAACAAGGGTGACTCACAGACGGCCGATACCGGCGGAAGGCGCCAGGAGCTTCTATACTGATCTGGGTTCATCCGGCCTTTACCCGAAGCTATCCAGGATGCATATAAGTAGCCGCCGTTTCGACGCGGGAGAACAGTCTCTATTAGAATTACGGAACGTCGCGGTTTTCGTACAACGCTCTAATATAAATTGTATAAAAATAAATTAGTGTAGTTACGTAGTGTTTAGTCCGTAGTTGTATTTGTTAAATAAATAATGTTAGCTTAAAGTGCGAGTTTAATTTTTCACACCTCACGAACCCGAAATAAATAAAACGTTACATTACATTTGCCCCGTTTTTACATTTACCCCAATTCACCTTATCTGTGTTCTGCACTTGCTAGAACGCATCAAATGATGAAGAAGCATGAATATAATTCGATCATGACCTTTCCAGAAAGGTCTCCGCATAAAACCCTATGATTTTGGCCTTCGGTTAGTTTTTTTATAATAACAATTTTTTTGTTACTTGGGTCGTCCCTGATCAAAAGGCTTGCTGGGCGTAAAGTGTAATAATGGATATATTTCGAGATATCGGCTATTTTGTCTCAAGGGATGAGAACATCAACAAATCGTTTTTTTTTCAAATATCTGCAGATTAGTGTTATATTATTCTACCGGAAAGCAAGCGAACGATGCTCTTTTGAGTTCCCGACCATGGAAGTAACTAGGTATAACATCTAGTCATCCACTGGCCAAAAATGAGCCATTTTTGGTGACTTTTCGCGGTTTCATGGCAATCTTGTGACTGGGTGATATTTTTCCATGGAACTTTTCTACAAGGAGAAGTATTTGAACTTTGTGTGGCCATATTGACCAAAAACAATCATATTGCAACTTAAAAAAGATCCCATAACTGGCCAATATTAACAAAATCCGCCATTCTGATACATATCGAGCTTTTCCCTTTTTTTTTTTTCATCTTAAGTTTACCAAACTGAGCTCATTCTTATTAGATTGGTCAGTATCAGGAATCGAATTATTGTTGTGACCAAAAATTATGCAAAACATACTCTGTCCAATGGATTATTCCTTGTCATTTTTGGATAACTTGCACGGAGCATTCAGTGCGTGTCAAAAGTTCCGAGACGGCTGGATAACTCGAGAAATACGCCTCCTAGAGAAAAACGACCTTCATAAAAGTTGTAGGATTCTTCTCTGACAATCCAAGGTCAATATTGGATTGCCAGGAGGCGTATTTCTCGAGTTATCCAGCCGTCCCGGAACTTTTGACACGCACTGAATGCTCCGTACAAGTTATCCAAAAATGACAAGGAATAATCCATTGGACAGAGTATGTTTTTGCATAATTTTTTGTCACAACAATAATTCGATTCCTGATACTGACCATTCTCATAAGAATGAGCTCAGTTTGGTAAACTTAAGATGAATAAAAAAAGGGAAAAGCACTCGGGACAAAAAAATCTCGATTTGAATCAGAATGGCCGATTTTGTAAATATTGGCCAGTTATGGGATCTTTCTAAGTTGTAATATGATTGTTTTTGGTCAATATGGCCAAGCGAAGTTCAAATACTTCTCCTGTAGAAAAGTTCCATGGTAAAAAATACCACCCAGTCACTAGATTACCATGAAACCGCGAAAAGTGACCAAAAGTGGCTCATTTTTGGCCAGTGGATGACCAGATGTTATACCTAGAGTTACATCCATGGTCGGGAACTCAAAAAGAGCACCGTTCGCTTGCTTTCCGGTAGAATAATATAACCCTAATCTGCTGATATTTGAAAAAAAAAACGATTTTTTGATGTTCTCATCCCGTGAGACAAACTAGCGGATATCTCAAAATCTGTCCATTATTACACTTTACGCCCGCAAGACTTTTGATCAGGACAACCCAAGGAACAAAAAATTGCTATTAGAAAAAAAATAACCGAGGGCCAAAATCATAAGGTTTTGTGCGGGGTCCTTTTTAAGGCATAATAACCCCGGAACTTTATATTCGAGATAAGTAGACTTCCATAACCACGTAACCCAGAGCTGGCTGACTTCCATAATTCCATGTAACCAAATGCGTGCCGACTTTTTGTGGAGGCATAAAAGTTCTGTCACTAGTCGACAGTTATGAAGATGTGGAATTACGAAGCTTTCATGATTTGCTGCGCTCTAGCAGTTACAGAACACAGATGTAGGGTTTTTTGAGGTTATGGGGTTTTGAGTATGTGTGTCGTGAGACTGAAGGTTTCTGAGGCTTAGGGTTATTGTTAGATCTTAGATCCTCCCCGTAACATTACAGTCACCAGCTCGTTAAGTGTAGGACATGGTGTCTGATTTAGAGTTTTTCATAGGGATTTTTGTTTCTAGGGGAAAACTGATAATCGTAAATAAATTCTGACCTCAGATTTTGATGCAACGCATTGAAAAACGTAGAAGGGGCATGGTCTTCTCTGGCTTTGTGTTTGCGAGCCTGTGTAATCAAGCTACAGTGTAAAATGTGTTTTTCGAGGTTAGAAAAAACAATAGCGGTAAACGAGGAAAACTGAGGTCTGATTCGTGTTCAGCGACTTCAAAAACATGAAGGAGACCATGTCTGTACTTCTGTGCATTGGAAACATTTTTGTGGTCCTGTGTAGTAAAGAAATAATACAGATGAGTAGGTATTATACCTACATTTCTATAGGACAAGAAAATTATTGTCTTTGAAAACTATATAGGTAGATTCAGTGTGGATGGGAATAGATCACGCTTTAAGTCAATTGTGACGAATGCAGTTAATGTTGCACGGTTTGAACTGACGAATGATACAACACAGACAGCTAAATCATAACATTTAGGGGAAGAGCATATGCACAGAAAAGTTTTGTGGTTTAAAAACGACGTAGATTTTTTTACAGTTTGTTTTGTCCACATGTAACTATAAGTAATAGGGCATTTTTTTGTTGGCGTATTGTAGTATATTTATTTTCCATAACTGCCGGTAAAACATATTGACAAAACATATAATTCAGTACCTATAATTTTTCTTAAATACCCTAGGGATAAATTTCGCCATGGAAATATTATATTCAAACCTATAATCAAAAGTTGACTAGACTTTAAAATTGGCCAATTAAGGTTCCAACGATTTATTCAATATAATTATACATTGTATCAAATAAATAAAATTCATATATTTTTAATATATTTATCTCACCTGTTTGTGTAACGCAGTCACATAGTCGTATTATAAATGGCGTGTGGTTAAAGTATTAAATAAATTTGTTAATTATTCTTTTGAACTTTACATAGTTAATACGAATAATTTCCTAATTGACGCTTTCCTGATGATCATTACAATAATAAAAAAACATATAATATGTACTAGAAACAATAATAGGTACAAAGAAAGTGGTGTTTACAAAAAGCCTATGAAGTTATAATTTGAAGAAGCACCTGGTATAAAAAGTCTCAGAAGAAGACATATAAATTTAAAAAGAAAACAGAAACAAATATCATTTTAATTAACCATATTGACAACCTAGAATTTAAGTGAGCAAAAACAGACTATGATAAAAATATTATATAACAAAAAAAGAATATTACGCTTTAATCTTTTGTCACATAAAACCAAGAACTTATGAGTTTACTACACAAATAGTGCAGACACTCTGCAAAAGCTAAGAATTCAATTCATTTAATTTTTTTATTGCGTCCATGATAGACGAATAGATCTCAACAGTTAGTTCTGTTTCAAACGTGAAACCCTTGCTGATGATTTTGCTGTATACTATTGATTTTATGGGACACTTTGTGTAATTTAACTTGTAACTTCTAGAAACAATTTTAAAAAGCAAAACAGAAAGGTAATTGCTGCAGTAAAATTAAGTCTAACAAAGGCAGTTTTCTTAAGCGGGCCATAGACGGGCAACTTTGTTGTCAGCCATGTAGTAAATATGATGAATTTTTGTTTTTCAGTTCTCTTCTGTAGATTGTCTACATATTAGATATTGATCTTTTTTTTTAAGTATGTAAAATGCATATGTCTTCTTTGTAAGGTTCCCAAAATTTCTTCCGTCTCAATCTTTTTTATTGCTGTTTTTAAACAGATAGAACTTCACTTGTACAACTCGGAGAAACCTTTGAGCAAACAAAATTTTTAAATAGATTTGGAATAGTAGCCGTAACAACAACGAATAAAAAGCATATTATCAAACAAATAGGTACGCCAACATTTTTGTCATCTTCAACATCCACGTTTGACCTTCAATCCACCCACAGACTGTCAACATATCTCTCAACATGGTAAGTTGATGACATGCTTGTCAACTAAGTTGCTAGTGTATGGCCTGCTTTAGTTCGTGTTACGTAAGTTTTTATTGAAACAATTGACTGAAAAGACAATCATCGTTGTCGTGATAGATAGCGTTGAATTTTTTCATGAAACTATAGACATCAAAAAAAAAAAAACGTCATCAACTCTGGCTATGAACGAGAGAGATAGAAATAGCGGTCATGTCTAAGCTATTCGATTATGTCAAACTTTTGACAAGTGATTGTCACAATTTGTAAAATAAACAATGGCTATCATATGATGTGACAGTCTTGACAAGTAAATAAGGTTATAAATTCGATTAAGAATAGAAATACGTCTTTTTTTTCTCGGCCAACTTTGATGACGTTTTTTTGGATGTCTCTATACTTGTAGCGTCGCCCAGGAACAACGACGAGGACGTAGTAGTTTTCTGTTCCCTTCAGGGTGCTTGTTTAATGTGTCCCCTCGCATCTCCCCACTTAATTAAATTAAATGCTCAAAATGATGACCTTGAACTGCAATGCACTTGTTGATTCGTACTTCAAATGCCCTATTACGCAGTTTATCAGTATGTCTGGTGTAACTGAGGCGCAAGCATCCTCGGATAGCTCTTGGTATCATTGGATAGCTTTTTTAAAATAGTAAACACGCGCTTTTTATGTTTTTGATTGATGATGTGTTTTTTCATAGAAAAAATACTTCTCGCGATTACACGATTACCGCCATATATCACGAATCAAACAAAATTTTCGGAAAATACCTACATATTTTGTAGCGTAGAATCCGAATGTGTAATAAAAAAATGGGGTTCCCATTTGAAATTTCAAAGTTGCCCCCAGCCTTACCGCAGGTGGTGGGGGGACATGTTTGGTATCAAGGGGGAATTGGGGGGGAAACCCTCCTTCGAGACAATGAAACAAATTTCATTACCAACTTTTTTTGATCCGATTTGTAGTTTTTATAATAATATAATAATAAATCACACCACAGAAATTGACATTCTCCCTCTAAGAGTTATTACAACTGTGCCAAGGGAGAATACACTTGAAAAAAGACGTAGGACACACAACCAAACCCTGTGACAGGTGCCAATTGCCATAGGCGGGATTCGAACCCGCGCGGATAATAGCTCTCGGGGTAATCGCCATCTTCTCATCTGGCGCTTTACCCACTGAGCTATCGCCGCGGTCGGGTTAAATGGTATACCATGGTAGGTATACCAAATGGTAGACCCGTGGTCTAAAAATCGTTCAGATTGGATAATCAGTAAAAAAATACAGGGGTGTGTGTTTCCTAATGAACACATTGTATATAGTGGTGGTATTATAATTAGGAGTGAACTCTATTTTGATATCCTATATGAGTCAAAATTCCTGAAGATTCCCATTTAAAATCGATGTGTTGAGTTTTATATTTCTTTTTTTATGGATATTGAAGGTTTATATTTCAAAATTAATATCCTAAAATGTTTTTGCAAAATTTTTTATTTTGCAAAAGTTATAATAAAATTACTTTATAGGTAAGGTTTTTTTTGAAAATGCAATTAATCAGCGAGTATTTTATAAAACTACGAAATTTTAATGGCAGATACAAGAATAATAGGAGAATACGATAGTATATTCACTTAGGTTTTATTTCTTTATCCTTAAGCTAACGATTCCCGCAAAAAAAATTTCGTAATCTTAAGAAAAACGAAAGTTATGAATTTTTTACCGTACACCGTACACCGTACACCGTACACATATGCAATAAATAATAAAAACCTTACTTATTTTATTTTATTTTATTTCGTTTTAACAATAAAGTCGATACATTTTTTACATTCTTTTAGTACGACAGCTTTAGTATGATCGGAAAAAGCTTGCATTCTAAATTTTTTATATCGAACGGTTTGAAACGATGATATTGTCGGGTTCCTTTTATGGTTTTAGAATTTGAAAAATGTGATTCTAAGTGTTTTTTGTGTTTTTCGTATGCATCCGATGAACAATATTCAAACTAAATTTTTTTGAAAAAATTCACGAGCCCTTTCATACAGTTTTCGCGATGTTACTATAGTTTTATTTTGCAAACTTTCGCGGTAAGCGCTTCTTTTTTACACACCCACCAATGTCGTTACGAGTTTTTTGTATTTATAAAAATAGATTCAATTTGCTGAATTTGTTATTCCACGAAGAAGACTTTGGTATTAAAGCTGAATGGAACTTTTTTGCTACTGCTTATGGCAAAGAAGCTTGCGACGGCATTGGTGGGTGTGTAAAAAGAGGCGCTTACCGTTCAAGTTTGCAAATAACTCTATATAATAAATCTATAGTAACATCGCGAAAACTGTATGAAAGGGCTCGTGAATTTTTTCAAAAAAAAAATTAAGTGAATATTGTTCATCGGATGCATACGAAAAAACACAAAAAACACTTAGAATCACGTTTTTCAAACTCTAAAACCATAAAAGGAACCCGACAATATAATCGTTTCAAACCGTTCGATAAAAAAATTTAGAATGTAAGATTTTTCCGATCATACCAAAGTTTTCGTACTAAAAATATGTAAACAATTTATGGACTTTATTGTTAAAACGAAATAAAATAAAATAAAATAAGTAAGCTTTTCATTATTTTCCTACGGTAAAAAAATTCACAACTTTCGTTTTTCTGAAGATTACAAATTTTTTTTGCGGGGATCGTTAGCTTAAGGATAAAGGAATAAAACCTAACAAAATTATCCTACCTAGCCGAGAACATTGCTTAATTTACCTTTGTTTATTAAAACATTATTTTTTTATAAATAAATAATTTTTTTTTATGAAGTGAATATACTATCGTATTCTCCTATTATTCTTGTATCTGCCATTAAAATTTCGTAGTTTTATAAAATACTCGCTGAATAATCGCATTTTCAAAAAAACCTTACCTAAAAAGTAATTTGTTTATAACTTTTGCAAAATAAAAAATTTTTTGAAAAAACATTTTAGGATATTAATTTTGAAATATAAACCTTCAATATCCCTAAAAAGAAATATAAAATTCCACACATCGATTTTAAGTGGCCCACTTTAGGAATTTTGACTCATATACAAACGCTTATTTCGTTTACAAAGTCACTGTAATATAAGCGTATACAATCATTCTTGGGCGAGTTTTGAAAGCTACAAACACAAGTATTTGTCCTAAAAGCGCGGAGAATACTATAATAAAGACGATAACGATTACGTCCGTCCAAATAAACGGGCGACATGTGCAAAAACGCGCCCGTGACAGAAGGTTGTAAATTGTCGAAATTAAAGAAATTAGCGCTTTGCCATTTGCCGATCGTAAGGCGCACATGTCGGCAGACCATGGTGGTCGTACCTTCCAGGTATCTATCGCGCGTATTGGCGTCTCGCCAGCCTCCACCTGCCCATCATCTGCTCGTTTTTCTTTAGCAAAGTAATGTCCGGGTTCGTAACGCATTTTTTTTCCTAATAAAAACCGAAGACTAACCCATAGAAAAATACGTCTACTGCAGTGGCGGCTGGTGGAAATTGAATGGAATTCTCGTAATATTAAAAGGTTGGCAACTAAGTTTCCGAAATGGTCTCAGAAATCTGATTTTTATATACGAATAAAATTAGTTTCTTGTACAGCTGTTTTTGTTATTCTTTAAGCTATCTATTTATTTATTTTATTTATTTATTTACAGTTTGGTGTTAAATACACATTTACACACGTCAAAAAAAGAACAAATTTTTGTATTTGTATATATATAAAAAAAAAGGTAAATGTAGATATAATAAAACAAATTTAAATATACAATATATATATAAAATTAGATGTAGATATAACATTTTTTTGAGACACAACATTCACATTAAAATACATTATGACTTTAGGACTATCTATTTTAGTCTCTATAATTCGAACTTGCGGAAATGATTATGTGTTAACTTTTTCTTCTTTATGATAATAATTGTTATAGGTTTATTGTTTTTAATTCCTTTATGTTTTTTGAATTTATTTTGATTAGTTCAGTTGATGTTTTCTATTTTGTATAACACTGCTTTTTTTTTTAGTAAAATGGAAAAAAGTAGATGCATTGTTCGTGAATTTCTGAAATATGAGTTTTAGCTGGGCCGCAGCGCAAAGGAGGAGGTTTTGATAACACAGGTTTACAAAAAAAATAAGTTGTCTGGATTTGGGGTCAGACCATAAGTTTCTTATACATTTTTCGACACTGGATTCGAATCTATTTTTTAGTTTTGGTCTATCACTTCAGGATTTTGAGATGTCATAACCGAAAAGTGCAAAAAACACGGTTTTTCGACATATTTGATGTCATGTAGTAGCTTCGAGACTTTTTTTCTCAAAAAATCATGTGTGGGATCTTAAAGTACAAATTTTCACCTTTAAAATGCCGTTGTGTTTGCCCAAATATTTTTTTTCGCCGAGATATTGCAATTTAAATAAAGACGATAAGGTTTCCGTACTAATTAAACGTATATGTGAAAGATATGATATGAAGACAATATTCAAAATTCGATATCTCGGCGAAAAAAAAAAAGAAGATATTTGAGCGAACTCAACGGCATTTTAAAGGTGAAGATCTGTACTTTAAGATTTCACACATGATTTTTTGAGAAAAAAAGCCTCGAAGCTACATAACCTCAAATATGTCAAAAAACCGTGTTTTTTGCAGTTTTAGGTTCCGATATCTCAAAATTCTGACGTCATAGAACAAAACTTACTCATAGCTTCGAATTTAGAGTCGAAATATACATAAGAAACGTATGGTCTGACCTCAGCTCCAGACAACTTTTTTTTGTAAACCTGTGAATTGATCATTTTGTTGTGTTGTTCAAATTTTGTTTATTACAACTTTGATTTCTGGGACCTTTCTGAAAAATTACTTGCCAAACAACTTTTCAGTGTTGGTATTTAATGTTAAATACCAACACTGAAAATTTTATAAAATTGTTATGTTATATTTTTACACCATCAGAAAAAATAAATGAAAAACTACAACTTGGAAAAACAAAAACACATGTTTTTTAATGGAGGGCCCAGTATATTTTTCGATAGATTGATAGGTCTCATTCCCTTCTTTTCAAATAGATATTTGTCTATATTTGGTTCAGCCCTTTTTGAAATATTTAACTTTAAATTATATAAAACGGGAGAAATTGAATTTATCTATATCGCCGTGATAAGCATTGATACTAAATGTCAAAATTAGAAATCGAGTGTCATAAAAAGCGATCATAAAGAAGTACCGAGAATAAAAACACTGTTTATTTCATTTAGTGATTAAGAAAGAATATTTTGAAAATACTTCCATATCGTTTCCAAGAACTTTGGTTAATAATTTTTTTGAATAATTTTTTCGTTTGAAGTTTTTTTTGGTAAAACATCCTTCTATTTAGGTCTACTATCATAGTAACTCCCTAAAACCTAATATGGTTCTCATGCTCCGTTATGAGGATATGAATTTAAAATTTCAGCAGTCACCAATGGTCTAGGAAATATGCTTCTAGAAAAGTTTGTTCGTTTTTCAGAATAATTTGGAAAGCAAAAAAAAAAAAATTTCAAACAATAAGGTTCTCACAAACATACTTAAAAAATATTTATTATTTATAATAAATTTAATTCTTAGAAATCAAAATAAAAAATAATATGAATCACAGGATGAGAAAAAACCACGTTTTTTTCACCTTTGGGCCGTTTTTTGGGCCAGTTCCTGGTCGACACCCATTATGAATTAGAAATTAATCGAAAGTAGAAAAAAAAGAAAGAAATTTAAAAAAATCGAAAAAAAAAATCGTCATACTTTTCGAAATTTCGATTTTAACTTTCAATCCTCAATATAAAGGTGAAAACTACCTCCAATAATTTTGAAAATATTTTTATCGTATTCTACGCAAAAAAAAACACATCGAAAACCGTAGCTCCTTCTTTTTAACTTTTTTCATTTTCTTACCGAGAAAGATTGAAATTTTAGAGTCGAAAGGAAAATTTGTATTTTCTCATTCTCACCATCCCTCTCCTTGTGGCTCAATATCTAAAATTTTAGGGTTTTTTAGCAAGTACTATTGATTGTGATATGTTTCAAACAGAATTTTTTTTTTGACCTCTCTTAGTTGGCGTGAAATGCCCCATATATATATATATATATATATATATTGAGTACGGTTAAATGAACAGGCTGATTGGATCCAATATAAGAATATTCGAAATTTATTTATTAATTTTTTTTTTTAGTTTTTGCAATTTACAACGTGTCATGTGGTATTTTTATTAGCCCCCTCCCTTTATAACTTGGACATGGATTACTACAAATCTAAGTAAAGTTAAAGAGATGCTAAGTTAAGCTAAATCTCCAAAGGAAAGATTTTCATCAGAACGAAAGTAAATTTTGTCAGCGGCGTCCCGTGTTATTTTTAAAACGGAGGCCAATTTTCTCTGAAGTCATATTAGGCATTCTTAAAAAAAAACGTGAATATTATGATTCAGTATGCCTTACAACACCTGTTTTCGCAATTTTTTAACAATCCGATTAAAGGCTTGAAAGAAATGGATGTCGCAAAATAGTACATCTTCAATGATAAAAACGTTCAATACAACAATTATTTATTCCTCTGAACATACTTAACACTAAGGCTTTTGAAATACAGTACAGTTATTAAAAAACAGTAACACAAACACTATATTTTCTTCCAAGGAAAAATATATAATTGTTAATTCACCGCGTCAATTGAAAATTAAAGCTACTGACTTCTGCGGGTGATATTTCTGTATATGTTTATAATAGTTGTATATGTGGCTCTTCTCTTGTCTTTTTGAGGTATTTTTAAGTTTACAATATATTTTATTCTACCTCAGAAATAAATATCCATTGGGATTAAATCTGGGGCACTTGGGTGGTACTCCAATTAACTGTTCCTTTCAATCCACCTATTTGGCAACTGTTAGTTTACCGTGTTTATAATTATACATGACACTATCATAATCATAATCATAACATAGTATAAAATAAAGTCGCTTCTCGCTGTCTGTCTGTCCCTATGTATGCTTAGATCTTTAAAACTACGCAACGGATTTTGATGCGTTTTTTTTAATAGATAGAGTGATTCAAGAGGAAGGTTTATATGTATAATACATGCACAATATAGTAGAGAAACACTGATAATTTTAGAGGTTTCTAATGTGATGTCGTAAACCGTGCGAAGCCGGAGCGGGTCGCTAGTTTGAAATAAAACGAACTTACATTCGATTTCAACTGGCAACCTAGCAGGTGTCTATTCAAGTAACAAGATTATGAATGAAGAAGATATGATTGTCTCACTCAAAGTTCTTATTCGTCTATGCCTGATATTATCGGAGAATCTTGTAATAAACACACGGAGAAGACGTCGCTCCTGATGAGATGAGCTTCAAGGGCGGCAAATGAAATTCGTTACCGGCTTTCGTTACCGAAACGGGAAACCAACCTCTTGTCGTTAATTTGCCGGTCGCTTAATAAACATTACCCATATTAATAATAACTTCACGTTTCATCAAGTGTAAAGATGCGATACTGGCAGGTGGTTTCGAGCAGTAGGTCGCGGAGACACGTGTCGGGGCCGTCTGCCGCGCGGGGCATTAGCATATCAATTAATGGACCAGCTGCCACAGCCTCCTCTGACTGGTCACGTGTTGGCGGCCGCCGCCGCCGCTCGGCGAAACGAATTCTTCGACTTCTTCTGCGTCTTACATACGAGGACGACAGTCAACTAAATAAAACGAGGGTTGCTAACTTTTTTTGTTAAATGAAAAATATTAAGATGTCATATAATATAGGGTTGTCGAAAAAGTCAAAGCAATAGATGGAATTACATGTACTTTTACATGAGAAATGGTCAGGTCGTTTGGTTTTTACATTAAGTTGAAAATGAAAGATCAAACGAAAGAACAAAGTGCATTTTCGGCATTTTTTACATTTTTATTTCCGCAAAGATGGAGGCTGATGACGATCCATGGAGGCTGATGACGACCCAATAAAGTCACTGGGATATAGGCAACAAGCTCGATATATGGGTTCCTCATGAACTCAAAAAATTCATCTCACAAATCGCATCAATATTGCCGATTCGTTTTTGAAGCGCCTGGTGATAGGCGATGAAAAATGGATTGATAACATCAATATTCGACGTAAGCGTTCGTGGTGCAGTGGAACTGAGCGAGCCCAAACACAATCCAAAGCTGATCTTCACCAGAGGAAAGTTATGCTCTCAATGTAGTGGGATTATAAGGGCATGGTGTTTTTCGAGCTCCTACCGCGGAACCAGACGATCGATTCTGATCTGTACTGTCGCCAACTAGATGATTTGAATACATCTCTTGCGGAGAAGCGGCCAAAACTCATGAATCACAAAGGCGTAGTGTTCCACCACGACAACGAGAGACCCCATATAAGTTTGGTGACTCGCCAAAAGTTGCTGTAGCTTGGATGGGAAGTCTTGTCTCATCCTCCTCCAGATTACCATTTGTTTCGTTCCTTGCAGAACGACTTGAATGTTGAATGGTAGATCGTTCGATTCTGATGAGTCCATCAAAGAGCATCTCACACAGTTCTTTGCTGGAAAAGAGCGGTCCTTCCACAAGCGCGGAATCATGAAGCTCCCAGAGATATGTCAAAATACCATGGATAAAAATGGGCGATACATTGTTGATTGAACTTTGTCTATTATTAATAAATGAGCCTTGAATATCACCCAAAAAATGCGTCATGACTTTTCCGACAACCTAACATATTCATATACGCATTTTCCGGCAAGGTACGAGGGTTGTACAGTATGTTCTGTTTCCTACAACTAAAATACAGTTTGAATGGAAATGGAAAGTTGAAGTAGATAGAGAATTTCATAACATGCAAATTTTTTATGTCACAGAGAAATTCGAAGACCCGGTGGGACTTCTACCTCGCAAAAGCCTGACCAGTTTTATAGCAAGGTACTTTGAGGACAGCCAGCATCTTTGACTCTACGTAGCTGGAAATGAGCATAAGATTTCCACAAAGGTTGATGTTGCAACCGTCTTTATTGAATATCCTCCACGATACCGTCTTTGACAAAGATATTGCGGACAAAACGCAGCTAATATGCTTTGCAGACGACATTGGTTTAATTGCCGAGATTAACAGCGTGCACTAACTTATCATTAACATGGAAATATCTTTGATGAGGATCAATGAGTGGATGAATGAGCATAGTTTGAAGCTGACATTTGAGAAGACAGAGTGCGTGATATTATTTTACAAGGGTGCAGACAGAGACTGGAGTTGATAACAAGGATTAATAGTGCTAACATCACACCCAAAAAAGTCATCAAGTATTTGGGATAGTGATGCACGTGCAAGGAACATTTGGCGAACACGTGAGGCAACAAATATTGGAGGTCTAGAGCTCATCAGAAGAGATTGATGCTTGGAGGAATCTCAGAAGATAAAATCATGACGCATATGATAACAAATAGGGAGAAGTTGGTCACTAATCCATAAATATGTACATTACAAACATGAATGAGTAAGAAGGAAAGGGAGAAGAGGTAGGGGGGAATGAAAAAGCAAATGATGCAAACTAAAAGACAAAACTAAAAAGATAGGATGGGAGACAATTCTGTACTTTGAACGTATGCCTAAAGGCAGTTTCAGAGAAGAAAGGGAAGGGTTTTAGTCTTTAAAAAGGTACATGATGGATGTCCCCCCCCAAAAAAAGAAGAAATTATAATACAGTACGTTGATTTAGCCATGTCTATGTAGTCCGACATTTTGAATGTGATTGCGTTTTTTTTTTACTTTTTTTTTTGACTTAATAAAAATGTTACAGCATAGGAGGCAAATCTTAACGTCTAAAAATTTAACAAACCTACCAAAACTTGAACAACCCTAATCTATTGCCGAAAAAAATGTAATTTATATCATTCGGTGTTCACAGAAACTCAGACGATACTTACATGACAAAGCTTTTTTTTTACTGGCGTGAGGTTGGAATCTTTTTCTGTAGAAACAAACACATATTTTCTTAAAAGCAAGTTAAACGTGTTTTACCCTATCACTGAGATACTACGCGTGCGTTTCGTAACATTGTTGGCATCATCGGGATATGATTAAAACTAACGACAAATCTAACTGTCTACTCTATTTATGTGTATGTCACAGTTCATGTTGCGGTCACACAGTTCACAATTGGATCAACGGTAACCTTGTCATTGTTTTTTAACCGTAACAGTGGACTGTTAGGATCGGATCAATGGTTTTTCCACTTTCTTTTTATAATTAGCAGTTTATACATTTGAATGCATCAAAAATCAATGCAAGTCACTGTTTGCTGGGGGTTCTTTTTTCATTAGTTTGTAGCCGCCAACGGCTATCCTATGGACCGATGGTTGTTTTTGGTAGCATAGTGGGTTACACAAAACTTCTTAGTTCCAATGTGTTTTAAGTGAACCATGTGCTCTTTGATTCTTGTTGAAATTGATATTTTTATTTGCCCAAAAGGCGTTTATCGTTTACTAAAACGTACATATTTAAAGATTTAGATTGTATTTAGATAGCAATTTAGATTGGGAAGATAAATTACTTTATTTTTTTTTTATTTACGACGTCTTTCTGAAACTGGCTTAAATACCCTTTGCCAGTAACTTTATATGACAAAAAAGGCACCAGTGATGGCAATAAAACAACTCCCCCGAAATCATAAACCGAGTTGCGTGTCGGCCCTTAATTAATGCGGACTTTTTGAAAATTTAAAACGCGCGATTCCAGATAACAGTTTCGCCTCAGTGTCCTCGACGCAGTGTGTGTCCGATCCAATCGGGCACAAAGAAATTCGATACGTTGACCCGTCGCTGAATTTGCATGAAAATATTGTTATAAAAGCCGGCCGGAGGTACGGTCTCGATTTTAAATGTTTTTTAAATTCGGTTTTAATCGTCGTTTCTACGTAAAGTCCATAAATCATTGGCAAAGAAGGGCCGTAGCGCGGCCAACTTGACAACTTATACGACAAGTAATGGGCCTTTAATTCTCGGTGGAATTGCTTAGTTCTGAAACGGCTCACGAAGCGTTAGGATTAAAATCGACGCATATGTACATATACACTAGACACCTGCACGAGCAAGTAAAATTGTAATCGATTAATATCATATACATATGTATGTATATTGATGTAACATAATTAAGCATTATTAGACAAGGTAACATTATTATTATCGAGTTTTTTTGAAAAATGGTATTTGGAAAAAAATTGTTTTGAATAGTTCTCCACATTGTTAAAAAATATGACTCAACTTAGGAATCACCCTGTATACAGGGTGAGTTTCAAAGTCCCCCCATTTCAGAAGTGAGGAGTGAGAGAAATTGAAATTGTTAAGAAAGAAATTACTTAAGAGAAGACTTAAAATAGGTACTATAATATTACATAATAAACATTAATATGTTTTTGTTCTTGTGACGTTACCAACTTCCATCGTTTAAATTTCTTCTCATTCCTCGTTTTCTAAATACGGAAAGGGGAAGGTGATCCTTCACCCTGTATGTATATTTGACTTTAGTTATTTAACTTCATAATCTATCGTAACACTTCCGTTTGCTTCAGAGCACTTCATCCAACTTGGACTCCACAACCTCAACAGATACTGTTTTGTATAACTGTTAGCTCTTGAATTTCCTTCCTGAGAATTTGAAACCCCAGTCTTGTTAGGCCGCTTGTCTCCCCCTGTTGGCACTATGTGCCAACATTTGTGCCAACAACTATTTTTTCTTCTCAATTTTTTTGTAGAGATGCCTCACGTCTTGCCGACTTTCGGGAAAACGGGTGCCTGCTGCTCATCAGAAGGAGGTTCAAGTCTTAACCCATTTACTTCTTATGCATCGTTTTGACATAGCAAAAAGTGCTATTAAGGCATTAAAAATATCTTATTTGATTAATCCATATACCTTTTCAATACCTTCATGTATCCCTGGATGGGAGAAAATATGGCAATTGAGGATGACTATCAGCTCTTTGACTTCAATGTACCACATCAGAGTACTGCACTGCTTTTACAGCCCTAATGTAACGTACTAAGGGTTGATAGTTCTCGTATGTGTCACTAGTATACGAATTAGTCAGTGTCCTATCTGCTGATGACTGCTGTACTTTCAAGAAGACTAAAAATTATGGTAGGGGAGACTGTTGTACTTTGAGTACAGTGTACCTTGGAACACTCTGTAATAGTTTTCCTTGTGCTAACATCTATTGTCTAGAAGTATAATTGGGTTATACTATCTTTAGCCAGGGCTCTATATTCTGCTATAGCAGAAAATCTGTTGTGCGCGCTTCGAGCTATGAGTCGCATAACATTTTGGCTTTGAAAAGTAACAGTTTTTCAAAATCAATTCTCGAGTTATTACAATTATACTTTGTCATTTATTTGAAATTTGTTTTGTGTAGTAGCTAAACGTATATTTGGTGAGTATTTTGATATGATTTGTTTCAATTTTAAAGATAACGTAAAAATATTGTGATGCATTTTTTCCATATATGTAGTGCCGTGTACCTTGAAACATTATTACCTCCTGTACCTTAGAACTGTTCCAAGGTACAATAGGTTTCACGTTTTTTCAAATGCATATCAGAAAATTGCAATAATACATAATGAAATATAATAATACGTAATAATACAATAATACATAGTCAAAAAGTTCAGAAGGTTACCCAAAAATTAATGGAAAGCGATTCCGATGAAGACGAGGTTCTAATTGTCTGATGAGTATGATGAAGAAGGCAGCTTCATGATCGATTTAGAAAGTGATCTGGTCGATATTGAAGATCAGAAAAAGTTTGAAGCTGAGGATTTGCAGATTGGTGATTTTGTTTTAGTTCAATTTTTAAAAAAAAAGGACCCGCAGAACATTACATTAGAGAAACACATGTATGTACTGTACAGGATACTGATCTACAGGTTAAATTTCTCAAACGAATTAATGAATCAAATAAGTTTTTGGTATGAGAGTCATACAGTCTTTGATGTAGCACAATCAGACGTAGTATTAAAGCTTCCGAATCCTAAAAAATGTGGCGGTTCAAAAAGACTAGAAGAGCAATTTGTTTTTGAAGAAAATTTCACTCATTCCAAATACATATAATGTAAAATAATGTCAACCTGAAATGTAAAATAGGCTTTCATCTGTATTAAATATTTACTAAGTACAATTGCTCGACTTATTTTACTCATGTATTTAACATCCTCTCAAGGTACAAGAGGTGGAGTTCCAAGGTACAATATTACTCATGTACCTTGGAACATATTGTTTTACAATTTCAAGTAGGGTGTAAAATCGGAAATATGTTCTTAAAATTTTTGAAATAACTGAATTAGTTATCTAAAAGTATGTTCTTCATAATATTGTCTTCATATAGCCTTTAAAATTCATATTCAGATTTTAAAAAAATAAAAACCAAAAAAGTGTTCCATGGTACAACAGTCTCCCTATATACATAATTATACAATGTTACAATTTTTGTGTCTGATTTTTTTTTTGAAATGATGAATTTTTTTCCTAATCGGTTTAGGGAACTTTTTTAACTGTCAAATTTCAAAATTTCTCAAAAAATTACAAAATACTGCATTATTTTTTAAAATTGAAAATTGTCAAAGGAAAAGAAATTTTGTACCTATGTACCGACTTTCAAGTGTCTAGTACAAATTCCATATTTTCCATTTTTTTTATACTAAATATTTATATTTGTACAAAATATATCAACTTTGCATCAAGTTTTGAGATAGGTTTTACTGGCGTTTTTTTGTTTTTTCTAAAAAAAAAAAACAGTATTTAGAACAACAGATTCTTTGGGAAAAATTTTAGGATTTTTTCCTGGCTTTTTAACGGTGACCTTGGATTTTACCATGACCTTAAAAGTCGTGTAAAGGTCAAGCGATTTTATTGAAATAGGAATCCATACTTTTGACGCCGGAAATAGAGAGAGCGGAATAGTTTACGTTCATCCGCTACATCAGACTACATAGCTTGAAAATTTCTTGTCGTCGTAAACATGTTCTTTTCGTTACGATTTCTTTAGTTTTATTTGGTGTTTGTTGACCATGTACTCAGCTATTGCCAAATACCCGGCTGGTGAAGGCTAGGTGATGTTTACTCCGACTAAAACTAGAGAAATCGTCAAGATCAAGGTCATAGTTAGATAGCCAGGAGAAAATCCTAAAACTTGTATTTAACTTTAAAGTCTACTTCCGCCGAGTTATTCTGCCGTACAGGGACTTTTGGCTCACCATGTATAACCTGTTAGGGCATTATTCGTACCCAATGCCAAAACAACTTATAAGTTTGGTCCCCACTGATCCTTTACGTATTATCTAATTCCCTTAGTCCATAATCGTTTATCAAATAATTGGATGTTGGAGAGTGGACTCCACGTATAGTTGCTCCCATTCAATCGCCCACTCTAACTTTGCATACGATACATATTTATAGATATAAGAATTCGGGGTAGTTTCGAAGCATCCTGGGAATTCGCATCCAAACGGGCGGAGAGGTGGTGCAGAACGGTACAGTTTGCGCTATCAGTCGTTATTTATATTATATGAATCTACCCCTAATCTGGCGCAGGGTCACGAGATGCCCGAACAGTGGTAGGCGAGCTGGCAGATCCGGCCTCGGATTTATGCCCTACCGGAAGCGAGTGCGTTTAGGAATTCCGGGCGATGATTTGCGGCCCCCGTGACCTTCCACCCACGCTCTGACCTACGCAGTAGCGGCGGGTCATAACATTGTTCATGGAATGACAGGTTATACACGGTGGTCTTGAAAATGCGATGAAAATTGGGTTGTAAGGAATGTTTCATGTAAGGAGGGCATTTGTATCTTTAAAATCTCGCAAAATCAAATTCCTATCCGCTCCCTTTTTCGAGATATCGATATGTTTATATTTCTAAACGTAAATTCACGATTTATACAGTATTCATTTGATTTTGATCGAATGATGATAATTTAAAAGGATTTATAACTAGATCTATTCAATTTCTCAATTCACGTGCATTACAGTAACGCAGTTTTTGCACAAATACCAACTAAAACAAAAAAAAAAAAAAACTGGACGTTTTCCACGAAACACCGAAAAACTATACTTTTCTCGACGCGTGTTTCGCCAACTAAGTTGGCATCTTCAGGAGACGATTAAAACTAAATTCTAACCTACACACTTGCACTATTTATACTAAATTTGTTGCCACGGTTCACTGAACCGTAACTGTCTTTGTTTATCAGAGCAAACAGTGGACTGGTGGGTATCGGACCATTGTCCTTATTCATACTACTGTTATATTTAATGATTTCTAAACTTTCAAAAACATCCAACTGTATACTGTTTGTTGCATTTCTGATTAATTTTAAATTATTTTTGTCTATCCTGGACAAAAATACTAGTTTGGTTGTTGTCAAAAGCGTGTTGGACAACATAAGATTTTTCTGATTAATATTTTTAACAATAATAAAAAAAATAATATCAATTTGGTTTATAATTGTAAAAATAAACTACAGACGCTTTTGGGTAACCCCAAAGACAAAATCAACAATAACGAAAAGTCGGGAATACCTATACGAAATAAGTTGTAAAGATTGTGATCAAAAGTATATTGGGCAAACAAAAAGATCTATTTTGACAAGATTTAAAGAACACATTTGAAATATGGCAGAACAGAAAAATCTGGTGTTGCCCAACACGCTGTTGACAACAACCATAGGATAGACAAAAATAATTTAAAATTAATCAGAAATGTAACAAACAGTAGACAGTTGGATGCTTTTGAAAGTTTAGAAACCATTAAGTGTAACAGTAGTATGAATAAGGACAATGGTCCGATACTCACCAGTCCACTGTTTGCTTTTGATAAACAAAGACAGTTACGGTTCAGTGAACCGTGGCAACAAAGGACCCCCGTAATAATCTTATGGAAATTGGGTTTCGGTCAAATCGTCGGTCAAATGAATGTTGGATATGTTTTAGGTTTCATCATCCCAAGCAAAAGTCTCAATGGGCACAAAGCTCGAAAATCAATAATTTGGCTCCTACGGATCTTGAAAGCTCCAAAGCTCCACCACAGATTTATTTATTCGTGCAGTCTTTATAGATTTTTAAATAACTTATTTTTTAGATTTTAAAGTCTAGGTTTATATTTTTGAGGTTGATGAATTCAAATCCGATGTCAAATTGTCCAAATTGACACTTGACAGCTCTCAATTAGCTGTCAAAGTGCCTTAACAAAGTGCAAATCTTATTTTTATGTTATGAGTTTATGTTGTTTAGGTAACTTAGTTCATGTATGATGTGAATACACTATTTCGACAATTGGCAGCTGTCAACAGGCTGTCAGCTAGCTGTCGAAGTGCAATAACAAAGTGCAAATCGTATTTGTTTGTTATGACTTTAAGCTTTTTAGGTAACTCAGTTCATGCATGATGTGAATACAATAATTCGATAATTGGCAGCTATCAACAGGCTGTCAAATAGCAGTTATAAAACAAAAATCTTCAGTTTTTGTTATAACTTTATGTTTTTTAGGTCGCTGAATTTAAATATGATGTTAGTTTAATGAAATTGAAAGTTGACAGCTGTCAACTGTCAATTTCGTAAAATTAACATCATATTTGAATTCAGCGACCTAAAAACATAGAGCTAACAAAAACTGAAGATTTTTGTTTTGCTATTTGACAGCCTGTTGTTGTTGGTATTTTATTTTTTAGTTTTAATTCATATTTTAATTTTATATTTAAATTACCTTTCTAACAGTAATGGAGCAAAAGTTAAATAGCCTATCAATGATACGCTGGCAACTCTTGCCAGCAGCTGTTTAACTATTTTGGCATTTTGCAAACGGAAGTCTGACAATTATAACACTTTGATTGTTATGAAAATAACAGTTTTTCAATGCAAGATGAAAGATAAAGGCTTACAGAAAACCACGATTAGAGCCAATTTAAGGTTCAGATAATTTCAAACTATCAACAAATGTCAAGTAATACAACACGGCAACATCGAATCCTCTGCCAATTGCATAACAGCGAATATCAAGCGCGAAATTTAAAATTCAATAAAATATTCCATTACAGCTTTATTTCAATATAATGGGTGGTGGTATCACTGCACACATTTAATAGCGTCATCGGTGACGTGCATCAGTTTTTATTTTATACAAAGTATACATTTAACGAACCTAAATGCCAGACGTCAGGATGTGCCCTTTCGCCTTTTTAGCGACGGCCACCACTGCACACATACGCGCCACCACGCAACGTTAGTTTTTGTTATTTTCTGTTCCGCACCGCGTTCGGTGGGGACGCGTTGTATTTTTTTATTACCTCCGGCACTTCTCGATATAAATCAACATTTTTGCACGTCGATAAAGCGTGCGCAAAGATAAGGTGTTGATTTATCGGCCGGTTTCTATACGCCTGTTTTTCTATTTCCGACATTATACGCAGTATTAGCCAGGACTCAGTGTGGGGCAAAATGTAGCTTCAACTACAGCTACAAAACTACGGTTACTGTAGTTGGGATGTAGTTGTAACTACATCTACACTAAGTAACTTGAAGTTGTTCGCCGCAGCTACTTCTATGGAAACTACAGTAGCTGTAGCTTGAAATAACAGCTACAGCTAGTAGTTGTGAAAAATGTAGTTGCGGCAAACAGCTACAGCTAGTAGCTGTAGCTGTAGCTATAAGCAGAGAACTACAGCTACTTTTCTTTCGTAGTGGAAACATGTCAAATAAGAGACAAAAGTAGCTGTAGTTTAAACGACCCCGCACGAAACAAGTGGGCGAGGGCGTACAGGCAAATGGACTGAAAATTTAATATGTTGTACTTCATGACATCCTGATCAAAAGTCCTCATGGACAGAACGCCTGAAAGTCAATTCTTTTTGAGATACGAAGTTCCAAAGGACTTAAATATTGCAGCACCTGCAAAAGGCATGCTTGAGTGTATTATATCGTACAAGGAGTTGTTTAGCACTATTATTTTACAACATTGATATTTATGAAGACATTTTCACTCGATCATTAAATTCACTCCAGAATGACCTTGAAATATGACTAGAAAATCAAGGTCATCATGCTAATGCTGATGGTAGCATGATTATAGCAGTAAAGTCCGAATTTGGATTCAGCGAAAACTCAAAAACATATTGGATTAATATGGGATAAAGAATACTACCAGTTTTTTTCGTTTTGATTGTTGAATCTGACCACGGGTGTGATTAAATTACTCTTCCCCAATCTTCTTACGCCCGACGATCTGAACGCACAAGGCCCATTCTGAATTTGCAGTTCTTGAAGACGACGGCTTTCCATTGCGTGGTACACTTCAATACAACTCACTTCCTTCTGAGAATGCCTTAAATCACCGAAATTAATCTTCGCTAAATGTCTCCGTACGTGTGAAGCTTTGCTCCGTTGCCTATTCTAAGTCTAATCAAAACTGATTAAATTCAAAAATGTCACACATTTTTAAAACGCGCTAGAAAAAGAACGGTTTACGAACACAGTCACAAAGAACAAACAAATGACTCTAATACGTTCAAACTTGTACTGAAGGTGCATTATATGTTAACCTACCGCCCTTCCAAGTCCCATCTCCGCAGTGTTGCTACATCGGGCGCTACGTCGTCAGTCTGATTACTTAATTTACACACCTCGTATTTTTAAGAGGGCGAAACTCCCTTAAGGTGCATTTCGGACACATAGTTTGTATGATATTTTCACATTAGTTTTATTGCACTTCCTCGTTTCGAGACGAACTATAGTTACCTCGGCCGACTCCGCCCCTGCGGAAAATAAACGATCCAAGGATTTACGCCGAAATAATTTGTTTTCTCAAATAACTCAGATAAACGTTCTCTCACCGCAAATGAATAGCCTTTTATTCGAATTGATTAACATGGAAAAAATGTTAAGAATGCACGCTATCCTATCGCGCCGTGTTATCTTTATGGCTAATATTTTTCGTCGGGCTTTGTGCCCCCGGATGTATGCATGTTTCGCGGTCGCAATTTAATGGAGAAAAATTGAAGAACGGCCCCGCGGCACCGAATAATTTCATTATGTGGAAAGAAATTCGCATGTTGTCCTTTATTTACCCGGGCTGAACACGAGCCGCAGTAAATTTTTCAAAATTTCTTATTTAATCGCGCCAGTTGCGTGTTCCGAGTTCGACAAAAAGTGCGCTTTACAGATGGCGTCGGCGAGGTTCTGCCACATTATGTATGTACCATGCGTGTTATTTAACTTCAACACGACAGTTTAATACGCCTTTACTTTATAATTTTCACAAAAAATGTTTTGAATACAATGTCAACGAATTCAGACGAGACTTTTTTATATTTAGAATGGTACACTAAGAGAAATGTTTAGTTATTTGATGATTTAGGTTTAAGTTCAGTTATTTGATAAAAGGAGAGGTACTATTGGCCATGATGATAATACCGGCCATAGAGTTAATGTCGGCCATATATGTAACACTGACCAACTAGCAAGCCAATACTCCCGGTGTAATCGATTTTGATGATTTTTCAATACTTACAGCAAATGAGCATGAGTGAACATGTCTCACTTTGCTCTTTTATCGAATACTTTGACGGAGTGTCTGGACAGACACTCAATGTGGTTTAATAATAATACCATAAAAATTTTCGTCACTAATTTATAACGAGTTTAGACACGTGAGTAATATCAGCCATGCGGATAATACAGGTCATAGAGGTAATACTGGCCATGCGGGTAATATCGGATAGATAAAGAGTGCGGTTTACATATGGGGTCGGCGACGTTTTGCCACACATGTACCATTTACAATTACAATTACAATTACAATTACGTATTGGGTAGGTGCAAGAACTGTGCGCTTAAGCCGATGCTTATTGTACGCTCATAGTCTAGCCATTCCATTAGTCCTGTTTCCTTAAGAAATAGGACAGTTTCTAATGGAGCGTCTGTCGAATACCTAACAGCTGTCAGTAATGGGCATTCGCATAATATGTGGAAGGAGGTTTTTCCTCCTCTCCACACCTCCTGCAATCGGGATCATTTTTCACCCCGATTATCGTGAGATGTCGCATGAGTGGGCAGTTACAGGTCCTGTAAACAGTACTATCCATCTCAGCTGATTTCTACCCAGTTTTATGAAGTCTATTGACTTGTCCCAGGATGGTTCGCCAATGAGCATCCGCGATTTTCTCAACCTTGGGAGTTTCGCCAAGTGCGAGATATGTTTTTATCTTAATAGGTCCTTTATAGCGCTCCTGGCTGTCCGGTAAGCCAGACCGCAGGTGAGTTCCAGCACTATAGTGGAACCTCGGCCCCTTTCGTTCCATTCGTGGCCTTGGTCCCCTCTCACCCACTTGAGAGTGATACTGTTGTGTTCCGCTAGTTGTGTTAACGAATCCATACAGTCTTTAACTGCCTGGGAATGTATTTCTACAGCTCCCAGGACTTTGAGTGCTGCCTTACTATCAGAGATAATCTGGATCCTCTTATTTGTGTAAGACCTCCTGATCATCTCCTGCGGACAAGCGGATGTTGCAGCTATTTATGACTAAAATACGATTGCTACGTTCCCCAGATTTATGCTGATTCCGCACCCTGGGTCTCTGTTTGTTGCACCCGCTGCAGTACTTTTTCCGTTTTGGACCCATATGTGAACCAGATGGTTCCGTTCTGCTCGACTGGCGTGTGACTCTTGTCTTCCTCTCCCTTATTTGGTATAATCACCCGATAAGGTTTGTGGAAGACAATGGAACGGCCAATTCATGCATGTTATTTAATTGCAACATGACATGAAAAAACCATTTTGATAAAATGTATTTAGACGAGACTTTTTTATATTTATAACGGTACACTAAGATAAATGTTTAATTATTTGACTAAGGAGGAGAAATATCGGCCATGATGATTCCAGTGTAATAGATTTAGATGATTTTTCAATGTTTCCATCAAATGAGTTGTACCTACATCTCTCGGTATTGTTTTATTGAATACTTTGACGAATTGGACATAGGATTTGGTTTAATAATAATGCTATGTCACCTATTTATAATGCGTTTAGAATCGAAGCGAATATAGACCATGCAAATAATACCGGCCACAGAGGTACACCTTTCTACAAAAAACCTTTCGAATACAATGTAACTGTATTTAGACGAGACTTTTCTATATTTATAACGGTACACTCAGATAAACAAAAAAGGGTACATATTTCATAGTGGTAATACTAGCCATGATGATAATACCGGCAGTAGGGATAATGTCGGCCATGTAGATAATACTGACCGGCCCATACTCCTGGTGTAATCGATTAGATGATTTACATCAAATGAGTTGTAGCTGCATCACTCAGTGGATGTTTTAATGAAAACTTTATCCAAATACTAGAAGTTCTATTTAATAATAATATTACAGACAGTTTTTATCACTCATATATAATGTATTTAGAAAAAAAAGGGAATATAGGTCATGCACTATTTAATAATAATATTACAGACAGTTTTTATCACTCATTTATAATGCATTTAGAAAAAAAGGAGAATATAGGTCATGCACTATTTAATAATAATATTACAGACAGTTTTTATCACTCATTTATAATGCATTTAGAAAAAAAAAGGGAATATAAGTCATGCACTTAATATAGGTAATACTGGTCATGCGAGTAGTACGGCTATGCGAGTAATAATGGCCGAATAAAAATTGCGATTTACAGATTACGATGTTATTTAACTGCAACACGACAGTGTAATACACCTTCAATATCTTATAATTTCCACAAACTGAATACAATATAAATGCATTCAAACGAGACTTTTTTGTATATACGACGGTACACTCAGAGAAATGTTTAGATTTGACGAAAGGAGGGGAATATCGACTGTGTTGATAATACTGGCCATTAATGTCGGCCATGCAGATACTACTGGCCGGCCAATACTTCCAATGTAATCGATTTACATCGGATTTATATGACCGGTGTATATGATTCATTAATGTTTACATGTCAATGTGATAGAGCTACCTATTAGTTATTTGGTTTGCTATTTTATATAATGCTTTGATACAGTGTTTAGACAGAGAGTGTTGTGTGTCACGTGTTTAGACACGAGGATAATATGCATAATGATATTATCCATGCAGATAACACCGACTATGCGAATAATACCGGCTGGCAATTTTTTCGAAATTTTGGAAATTGATTTAGAAGGTTTAAAAGAAAAGAATATTGGTATCATTTGAATAATATCGGCTGTGCAACAAAACTGGCCATGCAAAAAATACCGATCGGCCTAATGTTTACAGTGTAAATCGTTTTAGAGTTTTATTTTTAATAAGGGTAATATCTAATGAGTTGTTGCTATATTCCTTGATTAGTTTATTTGCGTGAAACATTCTAAGACGCGTTTGTATAAATAATTTGGTGTGGATACGACAAAAATTTGCACAATAAATTTATAAAGTGTGTAGATAGTGGTATATGGTTGTATAGAAAATATCGGCCATGCAAGTAATACCGAGTCATTTCTCGATGAAATGGATTAAGAGGCTTTTTCTGTAAGGTGTATCGTGTAAGGTGTATCATGTAATGTGTTACAGTAATATACTTTTTTTATTACTTTTCTGAATAGTTTCATTACTTATTTATATCGATAATTTGGTTTATAATGCCACTTAAATTTGCCGTAACAAATTTATAATGTATGTAGAATTTTATGACATAATACTATTTAAATTTCGTAATTATGTACATATAATTACAAGTATTTCGCAAGAATTGCCAAAAGTTAATAAAGCCACGAAATTATCGCAAGAGGCGCATTTCTAAAAAAGGAGAATGGGACCGCTCTCAGGTGACAGGAAACATTACATACGGATGTGCTTTGACGTCACGAAATTATAGTAGTATAACACCAGAACACAGGCCATCAGCTGTTGCATCAGCTGGTACCTCTACCCCACGCGCAGTTGGACGCCGCCACAGGGCTCTTAGGGAATACAAATTTCTGCCGGAGGTACGTTCGGCCCTATTCAACGTCGGATGCCATGCCTGTCATAAAAATCGTGGTAAGTACGTTTCACGAGTGATGGAGTCTTTTAGAGAGGCAACGGCAAATAAGCTGCAGTTTAAGTTTAAAAGCGTGGAATATAACGGACATGAATATGAATTAAAAAAACAGGAAATAAGAAATGTAAAGCGTCCAATTTTAGTAAATTTTCAACAGTAGCGTAACTATATTTGAATTTTGGAGAGGTGGCACGCAAAATGTACCAACTGATTGATGTAAACCATTCGTTAAAAGTTTTTGGGCTTGTAGTAATGAATGATTTTGGATTTTGGCTAATAAATGACGACGAAAATATTTTCAAGATGGCTGCACTCTCGGTTATACTTGAAGTCAGCATTAAGTTTCTTATTTTAAACGGAATGGTACATTTGTTATTGCATATTGCTATTCAACAAGTTATTTTAGGTAGTATTCATGGGATTTCCTTGTACTTATCTTTTACAATTTTTTAGTTATTTTCATTTTTTTGAAACTTTGTTCATAAGCGCCATAACATTTAAAACTACTTGTGGTAGTCATTTTAGAAAATTAAGTATCGGGAATAGCACTGTGGTTAGTAGAACGCTAAATGAATGCTTTTTATCATTTCACAATTATGTACAGGGTGTTCAACTTCAAACCATTCAAACTCTTTTTTTTTAAATACGATGCCCAATTATTTTTAATTTTAATGTAGAATTAAATTCTGCGTCGATTTGTATTAACATTAACCATACTTATGTATAGTCCTCTATTTTTAATTGAAAATGATAAATCCGCCTGGGGAACAAAAAAAGCGGTGCAACTTTATGATTCCATGGGCGTATATCTTTTATAAATTCGAAAATTGTGAAATTAATTTTTTTAATTCAAATCAATATAGGATATTAAAATTAGCCTGCATACAAAACTCTTAATATTTGTAATATAATTTGCTGTAAATAATGCTCATTTAGCCAGACAATCTCAAAAAATTGTCTGTGTTAAGAAAAACCTAGCTGAAATACACGTCACTGGCGCCTTAAACACGTAGAATTTCTAAAGTCATAAATCATTTTAACGACGTCGTAAAAAATTTATGGCACAGTGGACCTAATAAATATTTGGCATGTATTATATATAAAGCAATCCAATAGTATAATGGTCGGCATTCGCTGGTGCATTCGCGGCATCGCGTTGCCTGCTCTTCAAAATTTTCTTAAGTATAGTAACATACATAAAGTTGTTTTAATTTATAATTATTTTTTACAGCAATTTTAAACGCTTTATTTTAATGCTAACTAATAATTATATATATATATATATATATATATATATATATATATATATATATATATATATATATATATATATAATATATATGATTTTTTTAAAAATTCCAAACTAGCTTTCTAAGAACGTCACGAACTAACAGTTTATGAAGTATGAAGTATACTTGTATAGTGAGCTTAGCAATTTTAGAAAATATATCTGACAACCTTGCTTTTATCTACCTATTTTCAATTTAGAATGAAAATACAGTATGTATGTATATTTAATAGATTATAGTTATTCAGTTTTTGTTAAATTCACTTATAGCTTTTAATAAATCATTTGACTTTTCAATAGTATGACATGGAAATGATTGTGCTAATACTGCAATACATAATTTAAAAATTATACAAGTTTTTCATTATACTTACTCATACACCTATCTCATAGATCAGTAGGTAAATTTTTATTTTACTCAGTCACAGAATATACAACATGAGTAGTGTGGTTATGTGTCTCACTCACTTTTTGCATTTGTTAAGACAAAATGAAGCTATCCGTAATTTTTAATAATAACGATTGAAAATAAAGAAAATACGAAAAACATTACTTGTGTTACTTTACTAGCTAATAAACTAGTGTTTTACTAGGGTCACTACACTAGCATCATTAGTAGTAGCATTTCCATGGAACGCTAGTGAAAAATCAATTTGTTAGTAGTTATAAGCAGCTTTTTAAAAAACGCCAAATAACTAACTATTAAATATAGGTACAAGTAATGCTAATATAGATGGATTCAAAATTTAATTCTACATTAAAATGTAAAATAGAATGTGGGGTATTGTGCTTTAAAAAAAAATTAAATTGGACACTGTATATATTTCAATAACCAAAAAATAAATTTGCTGTATTAGTGACTGACGTGTTCCCTATTACAGTTACACCTCTGATAATAAAATATTTGATTTCATTTGGATCTTCAAATAAGTAATTCAAGTACTTCCAAGTATCAATCATGCGATAGGAATTAAAAAAAAACTGGGATATCTTGGACTGTATAAGTGGTTTTAGAATAACAAGGATTACTCCAGAGTCTTCTGAATGTGCTGCTTCCTGGAATATACGCGCAAGTTAATGAGCCCTGACACCTTTTATCTCCAAGAAGAATGCTTTATAATTTTCATAAGTACTGCATTAGTAATTTAAATATGCTGATTATTTGGCTCACGCCATGATAAAGTAAGCTATGTGTTTTGTATTAAATGCAGTTACAGCTGCTTTCTTTTTTTATGATGATTGGTGAGAATGGAGAAAAGACAGTATGATCTATTCAGTTGTTACATTTCTGTATTAAAACTATATAGGGTGATAGATCGAAACAATTCGTTAAAAGTATTAAGGCTTGTAGAAATGACTGATTTTTGAAAATTTGAACTTAAGCTAATAGGCCTACGACGGATTTGATGAAAATATTTGCACGATTGTTGCATTTCCAATTATACCGAAGTCGGCATCAACTTCATTATTTTAAATGGATTGCACTGCTTTTATTGCATATTTTTAATTTATATTAAGAAAATTGTGTATTTTAAAAGACATTGATGCATAAATAGACAAAGACATAGCTTCGTAGACAAAGGCACATATATAGGGTGATAGATCGAAACCATTCGTTAAAAGTATTAAGGCTTGTAGAAATTACTGATTTTTGAAAATTTGAACTTAAGCTAATAGGCCTACGACGGATTTGATGAAAATATTTGCACGATTGTTGCATTTCCAATTATACCGAAGTCGGCATCAACTTGGCAACAAATGGAATGCACTGCTTTTATTGCATATTTTTAATTTATATTAAGAAAATTATATATTTTTAAAAGACATGGATGCATAAATAGACAAATAAATAGCTTTGTAGACAAAGGCACATGAATATTTTCAAATTTGAAAAAATATATTTTACATACCCTACATAAAAAAAATAGATTTTGTCGCAAATAGTGCAGTACACAAATACCGATTAGTACAAATGTTACAAATAACACTTGTATTCAATGCTACAGTATTTGTAACTCTCTTGATAGAATTTCGCTTTCTAGGTAATTTTAAAAGTTCATTGTTTTTTGCTTTTGTGAAATAAAATCAACCGTAGAAACATTCAAGTTTAGGGCTGCTGCTACACGCTAAAACAATATAGTGGACTGTAAGTTTTAATTAATATTTTTTTTACATTTAAATCACCTTTCTAACAGCTGTTAAGGGAAGCAACGTAGCAAACCATTATTGTCTCGTTCTTTTTCTAAATAGTGCTACCAACTCTTGGCAGCAGTTGCTGAACTGTTTCATAAAGGGAAGTCTGACAACTGTAACACTATGATTGTTCTGAAAATAGCAGTTTTTTATGCAAGATAAAAATTTGTGTTCACGTAAAGTTCAGACAATTTCAAACTGTCAACAAATGTCAAGTAAACATTCCATTATAGTCTTTATTTGATTATACACTAGTAACAAAAATTAAAAGGATGCTAAAAAATTTCCAAATTTGTGGGCGATTTTCAACAAGGGATAACTCGGAGAAAAATGGTCGTACAGAAAAAAAAAGAAAATTGTAGCATCAAGTGTTTAGCTTTTAGATCTGGACTTAAAACATTTTTTAAGCGGTTCTCACGTAATCACCGAACCAAAAGTTTTTTTTTTTCCAAATTTTCGCTCATTTTTAAAATGGTCTGTGGACTGTGGACTCAAAACCTTTTTTTTATCATGGATATAAGCTGTTTAATCAGCTTTAATTTGACCTCTTAAAAGCTAGCTCCGAGCACGATGATGTTGCCCGGACTAGGTGTCGGTCAAAGCAAAAGTCCTTTCAACTTGTAATCGGAGAACTAATGATCGTACAGAAATGGAGGTAGGGTTTTGGAAACTGCAAAACATTCTCTATAAGGCACAAACGGGGCGAATGATAAAAATTTTTTGAAGCAATAATGTTTGCTGAAAAAAGTTAAAAATTAGCGAATTTAAGGATATTTGGAAAATTTGGTATAACTTTCGATATAGTGGATGAACGAAGGATATCGTCGGTAATTCTTTAACCTCAAAGTGTCCCCAAAAAACCCTTAAGGTCGCAAAGCGCTGCGATTTTTTGTGTTAGTGCCCCGAAGGTTTTTTATCGTTTCGTCCAAAAATTACAGTAACAAGCAATTTTTCGATTTTTATGATTTTTTCAACTTCAATATGATTTTTTTGGCGACAATCCATATTTTTTTTGCTCAAAAACATTACTCGTTGGAAAAAATCGAAAAAGAATTTTTTTTGAATTTTTTTTTCTAAAAATTGAGTAGCAAAATTATCTAAGAACAAAAATGTCTTAGAATTTAATCAAAGAATACCCTCAAATTAGCGAAAAAATGGCGAAAAATTGCAATTTCTCCTCATTTCAAAAATCATCTAAAAATTCTAATATTGAGGGTATTCTTTGACTAATTCTAAGACATTTTTTGGTAAACTCAATAGAATCCAAAAAATTCCGATTTCGACGGCTCGTAACTCGCTTGGAGTTGATTCTTGGACCTTGGTGCCATGAAAACTTTTGTTCAGGGGGGATTCAAATTACAACATATTTCAACCCCCAGAAAAAATGGCCGGGAACCAAAATCTAAAGATTGGTGCGGGGTCTTTTAAACCTTGGGGACACTAAGAAAAAAATCGCAGCGCTTTTGCAACTTTGAGGTTTTTTTGGAGACACTTTGAGGTTAAAAAATTACAACGATATCCTTCGTTCACCACTATAATACAAAGTTATACAAATTTTCCAAATATCCTTAAATTCGCAGATTTTTAACTTTTTTTCTGCCAAATTATCGCTTAAATTTTTTTTTATCAATCGCCCCGAGTGGTCTTATAGAGAATATATTGCAGTTTCCAAACTCTACTCAAAGTTGAAGGTGATCATAGAAAACTCTGCAAATATCGTGTCGTTAAGAGGCAAAGTGAAGCATTAAATTGACTAAAAGGATTTATGGTCGCATTATGAAAAAAAAAATTTGAAGTCCACAGACCATTTTAAAAATGAGCAAAAATTTGGAAAAATCTTTTTTGTTGGTTTTCGGATGATTACGTGAGAACCACTCCCGCTAAAGTCCAAGTCCAGATCTGAAAACTAGACACTTGAGGCTACAATTTCCTTTTCTTCTTATTTTCTGAACGACCATTTTTCTCCGAGTTATCCCTTGTTGAAAATCATCCAAAAAAATTTGATTTTTTTAATATCCTTTAATTTTTGTTACTAGTGTAATTGGGTGGTGATATTACTTATTTAATAGCGTCATCGGTAACGTGCATCGGTTTTTATTTTGTATAAAATATAGTTTTTTCGCATGTCAAGTATTAGCTGGAGAATGATCAAACACTTGTATATCGAGATGGCACTTTGTGACAAGATCGATAGTATTGAAAATAATCTCAAGATGAGCCCTTATAAACTATTTAGACGTAACCCCAAGCAAATAAAGTAAATCATTATTGTGTGCCACGAAAAAGTAACAAGTTGTTTATTATCTGTCTCGCAAGACATATGGTGAACTAATGGGGCAATAACGGAGGCTTTTAGGTCGTTATCAGTAAACAGAGACAAGTGTTTATCTTCGGAGAGAGAGCTATACGAACCAACACCACAGTTGTAAAAGTACGTAGGCTGGTTTAATCGTACAGGTTATATTGTTGAACCGTAGAGCCTTTTTAAAAATTCTAAAAAAATTTGCTTCATTATTAAAATCTTAATACGAGACTCTTGTTAAACTCATGATCTAATTAATTTCGTATTGTCTCAAACACTAATATATTTTTGTAATATTCTTCGTTTTACGTCAGTCGCAAAATACATTCATGTAGAGAATGTTAAAATGTATCATGCGAAGGGAAGAGATCTAGAGTGTGTTTAAGATAAAGCTGTCATAAACTTCTAGAAACGTGGGGATAATACACGCCATTTGCCTTATTTATTTTTTAGCGAGGGTGGGTATTGATTTCCGTGAGTGAAATATAAGCACAACACTGGTTTGGTTATACAAACCTTTCTCATTCACTAAATATATTTTTTGGGGTGGAAGAAAATTTACTCTTAAATATAACGGCTATAAAAAGGAATTGAATTAACTAATTTAACTCATTAACATTCAAAAAAAAAAAAGAGACGTCATCAAATCTGGCGATGAACGATAGAGTTGGAAGTAGAAGTTGTTGACGTTGATATCGAAGCTCGAAACGAAACTTTTTGTTGTCATACTTTTGAAGGGGCAGTCACAAATGTAAAATAAATATTGGAATTCATTTTTAATGAAAAACAGAGGCGTGTTTCACTTTTTTAGAAATGGCCTAACCATTTCGGCGTTTTCTTCTGTCCTTACTCTGGGTCTGCCGCTTCCTTATTTCCAATTGATGTTTTCAGTTTGCCGGTACTTTAGGAAACATTTTACTGATCTGCTGAAATTATCAAAACGAATAACTACGTCTGGAACAACTTTCCTGAAGTCCTCATATGCAGCTTTCATAGAATATATCCAGTTTCCATTAATATGTAAAGCCGACATCGGCCGGTTGTGAAAAAGGGCAAATTCTACACTTCTCTTTCTAAGTACAATTAAAGTGGGCGGTCTTATTCCTTCACTACCTTCGATGCGTACCTTCGTAGCTTCTTATCTACCGTCTAGCCTGTTCTTTAACTGGCCGATGTCGGCTTTACACTCACGGTATATATCACAATCATAAATAAACAAATATAAGAATAATACTGATATTTAATTCTTAAATTAACGGCTATTAGTTTAAATAACTGTTATTAGTTTGATGAATGACGTTAATTCTCATGTTATAATAAATACGAGATGTGATTTGTAAAGTACTAGAAATCTGATATGCAAACTTCAATTAAAAGTTGTCAACACTACTTCCAATAATTCTCTTGTCATACACTCAACATGTTAACCTTCAGACAGTTCAGTTCCTCGTAACTAGTTTTTTTTTTGACAGATTTTACATGTTAATTACACAGGCACAGACACAAAGTCAAGAAGACCTTCCCTAACTTCACTGAATCAAATATTATGTCAGGATGCATTTACAAGTTCCCCTATAAACAAAAATCCCTAAATAAACATAAATAAGACACCATAACCTCAAAATCTTTAACCTCACAAAACCCTATATCTGCGATCTGCATCTGCTAGAGCGCAGCAAATGATGGAGAATCATGAATATGATCCAATGATGACTCTCAAACCTATAGACTCGAAATTCCATCGCTCCGGAATTCCATAATCTCAATGTCAAACCTATTAATCTCAAAAACCCTATTCTAGGATCTGTAAAATTTAGCATGCAGCAACCTAATGAAGAGGCATGAATATGATCATATCTATCAACCCTATAGCCTCGAAACTCCATAGCTTCGAATTTCCATAGCTGTGATTTTTCGACTGGACTAGTCGACTGGACTAGTGACAGAACTTTTGTCTCCACAACAGTCTGCACGCATTCGGTTATATGGCTATGGAAGTCTGCCTATCCTGGATCACGGAGTTATGGAAGTGAGCCAGCCCTGGGTTACGTGGTTATGGAAGTCTACTTATCTCGAATATAAAGTTCCGGGGTTACGCGGCTTAAGATTTCTGGAATTGAAGGTCTGATTGAATCATATTCATGCTCCTTCATCATTTGCTGCGCTTAGAAATATGTCACAAATCAAGAACACAGACATAGGGTTTTTGAGGTCAAGGTTTTTGAGGTTATAAGTTTTAAGTATGTGTGTCGTAGGGTTGGAAGTTTCTGAGGCTAGGGCTTGTTGTTAGGTTATCCCCGTAACATTACAGTAACAAGCTCGTTCAGTATATGACATGGTTTCTATATTAGTGTTTTCACAGGAATTTTTGTTCCTAGGGAAGAACTGATGGTCGTAAATGCTTCCTGACCTCAGAATTTGATTCAGCGCGTTGAAAAACATGAAAAGGGAATGGTATTCTTTAACTTTGTGTGCCTGTGTAGTGAAACTATCGTGGAAAATGTATGTTTTGAGGTTAAAAAAGAACTAGCGGTAGACGAGCAAAACTGAGGTCTGATTCGTAGTTAGCAACCTCAAAAACATAAAGAAGACCGGGTCTGTACTTCCGCGCATTGGAAAAACTTTTGTGGTCCAGTGTAATTAAAACTCTTTTAATTTATACGTTTCTTAAATAATCTTGTCCTTTTGAGAGGGCTTTTCCTTAGGAAAGATATTAAGTTCTTCTTTATTGTATTAGTGGACGTGTAATAAGTTTATAATGTCAGCTTTGTAACCTCTTCGCTACGGGCACGAAATATTATCTTTAGATATGCCCACGCTCCTCAACTGAAAACATTGTCTCTCAATATTATCATTATTTTAATAAGGCCTTTCGGTGCCCGCGTAGACCCATAAATTTTATAATAAGTAACTGGATATAAATTAACGAAAAGAAAAAAAGGAACGTTTCTATATTTAAAACGAAAACATTGCCTTTGCAAGATGTTATCGGCAAATGAATAAGATACTCAACGTAAAAAGGAACTCTGCGAGCGGCAATTTATTTTAGTACTTGCATTAAAACATTTTTCTGCATACGTTAAGGAGTGCACCGGGCACCTGTTTATCATCTGTTGTCGCAGTCAACCCGCATCCTGTTTAGTGTTTTTTCACGAAAATCTACATACTTGACATAATTTTATTGTTGCATAATTTGTGTGTTGGACATGCTATTAAATAAAATTAGCTAGGAACGGATAGGATAGATTCAGTGCTCCTCAAAAATGTATAACGATAATAATTTTTCAAAAATAAATTGGTACGTGCCGTTAAATAACTATAATATTTTTTATTCCTTGATATTCCTTACAAAGTCCACACAGTCATATTTAATAATGATAATATCCAAGGTGTTTATTTTGTTTCTAACATGGACATAAAATTTTCTATGATAGAATTCATTAGTAGTTATGTCTTTAAGAAGTTTAAGACTTCAAATTCAGTATATAGGGGAGGGTGGGGTAGGTTGTTACAATTGTGACGTTTAATTTTTTTATCTAACATAAGCATCAAAATAAAATAACACGGTCACATAAGAGATCGAAACAATTTTAACTTGAAATTAAATATTTTATTTGACCTTCAGGTTTGTTCACAAAAAAGTTATTATAATTTTAAGAAAGCAATACACAATGTATCAATGTGCCCCGGGATGGGGCAAATTGTTACAATACATGGGGTAAGTTGTTACAAAGTATTTTTGGATAGAAAATTTAGCTATTTTATTTAAAAACCGTTTTTAAAAGACAAAGTTAATGCCTCAAAATACAAAATGAAAATATTATACTAAAATGTAAATAAAATATAAAAAGAAAGAAAGGAATTAGTCACTATCAGATGTACAGTTTATGCAAATATAGTAGTCTTCATCATTACCACAACGCACGTGAGCCCACCTTTTGCAAACGGTACATTGGATCCAATCTTCATTTTTTGAATCAGAAAAAGACATTAAGCAGACTAAGCACAACTCATCACCTTCTTCAGACTCCTCAGAATCTGACGGTGTATGACCCTTTTTAACTTTCCTTTGTTTACCTTTTTTTTTAAGTTCATTGTTATTCTCATTTAAATTTCTAATAACCTTTTGTCCCTTCTGTTTTTTTTTCTTGTCTTTCTCTAGCTTGTTCTTCAATTTCATTCTTTATTGGAATGTCCGTTAAGACTGCAGATTTTCGTTTTCGGCGATTTATTGTTTGTTTCCTAGGGCCAGCTTTTTGGAAAGGGTTTTAACTGCCGTGGTGTCACATTGAAAGTGGTTTGATGTACCGAATCTACGAAAGTAGAACTACAAGGCTGAGGTGATGGTGTGCAATTACGAGGTTCTTTTTACATTTTCACCTGTTTGGTCCTTTGTCGATTGGTCCACTGAGTGGGTAATATTTTCATTACTTTCAATCGAAATATTTTCAGAAGTCTCTTTTTTCCAAATTATCAGGTCTATTAGTAACTTCCGAAGGTAGAAACTCATCATCCTGAAATATCTCCCTATTATATGCCCATACTCCTGTAACCACAAATCCATTATGAACATTCTCTGGTATAGCGGCACGTGGCAAACATTCTTCTACTAAGCTCCGAACCAAATGGTGGTTTGTGCAACTATGTAATGATTAATGTCCGGGAAAGTATGCTGGCACGCAGATCCGGCACTGTAAAACTATGTGATAGTTAAAGTATAAACCATATTTTTTAAGCGCATATTTCTTGGCTCTGTATACTCACGCCCCTGTCCGTACGTTTTGTAGCGAGTTAGCCATTCACTAATTTGTGTAGGTACTGTATTTACATATTACCTGATTTTGTGTGGATTTCTGCAATAATGGTATAGTCGTTACCATTTCTGGATAGACTTAAAAAATATGATTAAAAATTACAAAGATTTTACAATAGACGGTTCACATATTTTTTGTAGGTATTCCTTGCAATCTTCCATGTATAATTCGTGATCGCCGAGAGTGTAAAAGACATTTAGATTCGAATATCCATAAAAAAAATATACCTGGTATGGTTAGAAAAGAGGAATTTTGGTTTGATTTGTGCATAATGTTTTGCGCACGTAGCCTTGCGTGGAACGTGGCCGACAATATTTACTTTAGACGTTTGTTTGCCAAATATATATTCTATTTTCCATTGTCTAGTAGCCATACATTGCGTAAAACATATTTACAGAAGACATATCAACGTGTAATGGGAAATATCAAAGAAGACATAATAAATTTCTGTGGCTGACAGTGGACGAAACAACTGATTTTGCGGTAAGAAGATCCGAAATATTCCAATTTTCTTTAGTTGTTATTCGTAAATAATATAATATAATACAACATAACTTGTTATCATTATGTTAAAATTATCATACGTGAATGCATAATACTTACTTCGTTTTGTGTCACCATGGTTTATTTAAAAAGTTATAAGAAACAAAGTTGTATGCCGTTTTAGGCCAGTTTTGCCTACACCTGAAACTGTTCTGGAATCAGAAATAGCATGTACTGGAATAGGTTAGATATCACCGAATCAACAGTGGACCTCAACCGACCATATACATATATCGCAGTGCCACTTACCCACAACATTCAAAATGCTGAGAAATACGATAGCCTAGAAGTTGAGCTGAAACGCCTTCGGACATTGAAGAAGGATTTCAGCCAGATCTGCAGTCACATCAGGTCTCCCTCATAACATCACAAGAAGTGAATGAAGAAGATGGGCAATCGATCACTGCTTGTAGAAAGAATGTTACCAAAGTTGACGCTGAGCAAGTGAAACTGTAAAATCGGCGAAATAATATTTAAATAATCATTTTTTTTTTCAGAGGACACTCAGTACGAGTTGTCAAAGTTGGAGGTGTTTTATTACACGCACCAAGAAACTACTACAGCTTTAGTTTCCAGTTAAGGCCATGGAGGTGAAATCGTTCTAACTAATGAGTACTCTTTTAATCCGTCATAGTTATAACTTTCAATGTCGCCCATCCGCATATCATGTGTTGTGGTTGTCTTTCAATTCATCATCAAGGCAAACTGACGCGAATGTACTTTAAACGACCCGTTGCTTACCTCAATTACGACTTAATCCATCTCCACTGCAGCAAGTGAGCTCCAGCGAGTACAGATAATAGTCGAAGAGCTGGTGTTGAATCAGTGCAAAGGTCCAAAAGACCTCGCAATATTAGGTAGTGTGCTATGTCCTGGAACTGTGCTGTCTGACCACAGTGTAGCAAATATATAGTCAATAAACTGTATACGGACAAATTTTCAACCTTTGCAAAACATTTTTGTGAATCTGTTTCAAAGAGCGCTGAATCTGTTGTCCCGCTACATTATGTTGCAAGTTGTTGCTGACTCATCTACGCCCATAATACGAGGTATGTAAATTAAACAATGTCTCCTTAAAAATGACTTCCTAGGGAAGCCACACAGCGCTGGACAGGGTTCTTCCGTTTTTCATAGCAGTGCTGGAACTGATATACTGGAATATCCTTCAGCTGGTCTGTTACAGCCATTTGAATGTTTTCTATGGTCCCAAAATGACGTCCCTTGAGGTGATTTTCAATTTCGTACGGAGAAAAAATTCACAAGGACTCAAATCAGGTAAATAAGGAGGCTGAACAACATCCAGTTGTTCTTGATATTTGGTCTTACACGCATGACCCTTTTTCGAAGTTTTTCAAGAACCTCTTTGTAAAAGTGTTGATTTACTTTTTTGGCCTGGAGGCACAAACTCTTTGTGGAAAATTCCCTGGCTATCAAAAAAGCAAGTCAGCATGCATTTGATCTTCGACTTCGGCTCATTCTTGCTTTTTTGGGTCTTGGAGAGCTTGAAGTGTGTCATTCCATGGCGCTTGGTTTCCGGGTCGTACTCAAACACTCAAGTCTCATCACCAGTAATGACACATTTCGTAAAATGGGGATAATTTTCAATCGATTCCAAAAAGTCAAGAGACTTTTCTCTCCTGATATCCATTTGTTCCAGCGAAAGGTTTTTTGGAACCATTTTTGCGCAGATTTTTCTCATCCCCAATTCGTTAGTCAAAATTTGACGAACAGTGGTGTGATTAAAATTGAACCATTCCCTGATCATTCTTGTCGGCAACCGACGATCTGATCCCGTATTCTATCTTCATCGTTTCTTGAAGATGAAGGTCTTCCGCTGCTCTTGAAAAAACACTGTCTCACTCATTGAGAAAAAAAAACGAATTACTTAATTTACACACCTCGTACAACACTATCCATAAATATGGACTTTTAGAAAACATTTACATTGATTTGACACCAGCTCTTGGGCTATAAATTGCAGGTAGATGATAATTGTTCTTACCCGATTCCAGGAATCCTTTGCGCCTCCATCGCCATTATTAATTTGCGCGTCCAGAGTCCGAGCGAGTCCGGAGATCGAAAAAAATCGATATTGTTAATTGCGAACTTAATTATAAAGTTAATAGAGGCGTATTCGTTTTTTCTAGTCGCGGGGTTTCGCGTCGAATATCGTGATATTATCGTACGATCACGCCACATTTAACAGGGTATATCCACGTTCGTGATCTCGGGAAATTAATCATTTTTCCTGATAAATCATTAAGTATCCGTATAAATACGCAGAATATTGCGGCGATAAAAGTAAATATTTACGCTAGGAACGGCGATGGCTCTTCGGATAAGAATAATTATTAAGGTACTTGTTAAATGGAAGTTCATTTTTGTAATGGGATGGCGGAGTAGGAGAGTGAAACAGTAGCATGTATGCACGAAGATAAAAAGAAAATGATGATTCACATTAATTACACATATTCACATTAATGATTGATTCACATTAATTACCACAACAAAAAAAAGTTGATTGAGCTAGATATGTGATTATAAGATGTGATTGGTTTAATCTTACCGCCTCTGATTTATCATTCATTCCCCTAGGTGATGATAAAAATCCCTAGAAAACCCCGTTGCATGCAGGTGTGTATAGCGCATGGGAAACTACTTGACCAAGCAACCTCAAAGCCTAGTGGGATGATCTGCGGAGGGACCTACTCAAACTCTATAATTCCACAGCCCCGTAAACTCAAACCCAATAATAATCCCATACCCTTGGGGGTCTGTAGATTAGAGCACCAACAACATGCATCTTGAAGATTGTTAAGTAAGGGAACTCAAACTGAAATATTCTATAAATTCAACAACAAAGGGTGTCGTAGTCGTGGAGTTGTTGGTTTATGGATTATTTGATTTTGAAGTTGGTAAGTTGAAGTATGTAAAAATTGGTTTACCAATTTTTACATACATAAAAATAAAAGATACATGATTTTTCTTCACAGATCTACAGATACATAGCGTCACAGATACATAGATCTACAGATACATATCTTGAATTTTTCCTGAGAATTTAGGAAGCAACGTTTTCATCGAGAATTAAAACAGCTTAAGCAGTACGAGTATATTAGGGGATTATTGTTGTTTGATGCTAAAATTACTCAAATTTACAAAAAGAGGAGGAAAGGGGTACCTATATTTTTTTGGTTCTTTTATGTGACACGTTTATTGTTGGACAAACTTTGTCATTATTGTTTGTATTATCACTGTAAACTATTCTAGTGGTTCTAGTAGTCCCTGCTGCTTTTGCTTTTGGATTAAACTCAGAATATATCGGAAACTCTAAAAAAACCGAATTCATCTTTCAAAGGAGGTGAGATATATTTCAAAAATATTTATACATTACTCACAGTCAACACTAATATGTTATTCTATTATAATTTCAACTGTTAGTTATTGCGAATACATGGTTGTCTAAGTTGAGTCATATTTCTTAATAGCGTCTAGAACTATTCAAAAAAGACATTTTCTACAAATAACATTTTCAATAAACTCAAAAATAAAACAGTTATCTTTATTATATTAATTCCGAAAATAGCATTTATCCAGTTCCGCATTCAATTTAAAGAAAGAGTAAATTCGAAACACAGTAAAAAAACATACCTAATGTATATCGTTTTTTTTCTAGTGAATTATTTAGCTTAGTATCTTCTTAACTTTTTTTGTATTTAGAATTTCACTGTACAACCATTATTTAAATTTAAGGCCGAAACGGATAAATACTGTTTTCGAAATTAATAACGCAACTTTTTTATTTTTGAGTTTTTTGAAAAAATACGAGGTATGGCTATTAAATAACCGAACTGATGCTGCTACCAGCGCGCTGTGAGCGTATCGCGACAGGTTTGAACATAACTGTGTCTGGTGATACTTTCCCCACATTGAGCTCGCTGGACAAGCAAGTGGGTCGCTCAGTTTGACTGTAACAGTCGTTTGAATTAGTCTACGCACCAGTGCTGCGTTAAACACCGCCCGGGGCAACGGGTTAATCTCAAGTTTCTTGTAAAACTGGGGAAAACTAACAGAAGTTTATGCAATGTTAAAAGAAGTGTACGGGAATGAATATTTATCCCGCACACAAGTTTCTGAATGGTTTAAACGTTGTAAAGAGGGACGTGAAACAACCGAGACGATTCAAGCCCCGGACGGCCCTCAACGTCAAAAACGGACGAAAACATTGAAAACATTGGTACATTAACCCGCGAATATAGTTGTCTAAGCATCCGAAGGCTTGCTGAAATAACAGGAATCGACAAAGAATGTTTTCGCCAGATTTTGCATGAATCGTTCAACATGCGCAAAGTTTGCGCAAAAATGATGCCAAAACTCCTTACTTCCGAACAAAAGGAATCAAGAACGAACATTTGCGCTGACATTCTAAAAACATTGCCACTGATCCAGGCTTTTTAGACACGGTGATTACTTGTGGTGAATCGTGTTTTTTTATTTACGACCCCGAAACAAAGCGCCAATCTATGCATTGAGGAGTCCGAACTCGCCAAGGAAAAAAAGTTAGGATGAGCAAATCCAAATTCAAAGCGATCATGATCGTCTTTATTGACATTCGAGGCATTGTTTAAGTTCACTGGGTCCATGAGGGTCAAAACATGTCACATCGAGTTAGGCCCTTCGGAGGAAAAAAAGATTTATGGAAGACCAAATCATGGAAGATTCACCAAGACAATGCACCGGCCCAGTCTACTTTGTCTATGAAGGCGTTTTTTGCAAAATACCTTGTTATTGTGTTGGAACATCCACCATACTCGCCTGACCTTGCCCCCTGTAGCTTTTTTTTATTCCCAAAAGCAAAAGCGATGGAGCACCAGCTGACAGAAGCGGACTTCCAGCACTGCTTTCAACAATGGAAAATTCGTTTGGAGCTGTGTAGAAATCGCCAAGGGGAGTACATTGAAGGCGAAAAAGTTGCTACTGTACTAATTAGTAACGAATAAAAAGTGTTATGACAGCAGTTCGGTTATTTAATAGCCACACCTATTATTTGGAAAATTGTTTATCTTTATTAGTTTTATACTCTATTAAAAAGTATGAATCAACCTAGTAATCACACTGTATAGATTGGAAAAAAAATACTTAAGAAAAATAAGATAAAATGAATGTCCAGGGCAATTACGACACAGGGGAAAGACATTATGACTTTTGCGTCATCCTGATAAACATGGATATGTTTTCAATTTTACGCGACATTTTCTCGACTGCGAAGACCAGGACACGGACGACTGTGCCTCGAACGTTCCATTAAATGGGCCATATCCAACGGTGTCGGTCGAGCGGTTCCCTAGGCCACATCTCCAGAGGAAATACGTGGATTAAGGCAATCTGAGGAGGCGGCGGACCATGAAACAAATTATCGTCGTGCGCGGAGCCGCCATCAAATGGGTTACACTAATATTTGGACGTTCTACCTTGTTACGTACACGAAAATCCTTATGCAACGCTAATGCTGTAAGCGACGCCGCTACGGTTTTTTAAGTGACCAAATATTTGTTCAGGGATGTAAGGCTGTGAACCGCTACATATTAAATACGTGATGCAATTGTATTTTTGCTGTGCAATATACATATACATATATCGGTGGCAGCTGATACAAGAGTAAGATTATTTGTAAAATTTATTACATCACAGCATTTTTGTAAAGTATAGTAAGAACTTAAGGGGTTAGACCCCTCTGGAGTGCGAAAAATCAAGTCATTCTTTGGGAATGTTTTTTTGCTCTACTAATAAAGTGATCAAAAATTAATTTTACGGCTTTATTAAGTACATAATGAGGTACATATATACAGATATATTTTTTGTTCAATAAAAAATACAAAATGGAGTTATAAATACACATCGAACACAGGCGCTTTTTTTTTGTTGACCATCGGTGGGCAGCACAGCAATTTTTTAACAGCTACTAGAACAAACAAAACATTCATTTTTTTCGTTATCTACATGAGTTTTTCTAAAGCGGTACACAAGATTATTGTAAAATATTGATTTATCGCAAAATGCCAGTAGTTTAAAAAAAAATCAAATTTTACGAAAAAAATTTTAATTTTTGTATACAAACCGTAATTTTTAACTGATCGAAAAAAATCGTACTGCTTTAGATAATTTATCTAGGAACCTACATCCAGTTAAAATTTCAAGTGGAGCAGTTAAAAATTATGCGAGTTATCCTGCCCACCACACAGTGATTCAGAATCGATATAAACCCAACTTTGGCTTAAAAAAAATAAAAATAGGGTTTTGTTCTTCTTGGACTGTATTTTCAGAATCCGTTTCTCCCAATAGTGCTAGAATATCGTGTATGTGCTACAACATCGTCATTTGCGTAATTGTTGAAAAAGTGTTTCAGTTTTCGTTATTTGTTCGTGAACTCGTTTATTAAAAAAAAACTGATATTTTTCCCGGATTCTACGGGAAACGGGATACGTTAAAAACATGTGTCGTACTTGAAATTTTTTTGTTTTGTTTTGTAAGTCTTTTGAATTATACAATTACACAGCCCCCCAAAAAATTCTGTGCAACAGACTGGACTACTACACCCTTCTGATTTCGAGGTCGCTGAATCCGAATTTGGGGTCGGTTTGACCCCATCAGATCAGGGTCAAGGTCATTTCAAGGTCAAAGTGAGTAAAAATAAGTAAATCGGAGAAGGATATAATAACTATGCTGTTGCAATTGTAGATCGAGGAACGGAAGTATTAGTGATCAATATTACAATACAAAAATTTGTAGACTCCTCTAAAAAAAGTTTAGAGTTAGTATTACTTCACAACACTAATGTGTCCGGATTTGGATTCAGCGATCTCGAAAACATGTAGATATTCCACTTATTTCGACTTAACTGGTTCTTTGTAAATTTGACCTTGAAATGACCTTGACCCTGACCTGATGGGGTCAAACCGACCCCGGATTCGGATTCAGCGACATCGAAAACATAAGGATATAGTAGTCCAGTTCGTTGCACATAATTTTTTTTGTGGGGCTGTGTAATTGTATAATTCAGTAAACTTACAATATTAAAAAAAAAATCAAGTGCGACACACATGTTTTTAACGAATTTTTTCCCGTAGAATCCGGAATTTTTTTATATTTTTTTTTAAATAAAAGAGCACGAACAGATAGCGAAAACTGAAACCCTTTTTCAACAATTACGCAAATAGTGATGTAACGATAGCGATAGCAACAAAAAAATTCGAAAAAAAAAATTATAGTTAACCCCTTAAGTAATGTGTGCATCTCAAATGCATTTGGAAATTACAAGAAAATTTAAGCATTTCACTTATATTTAATGCAAATAATAATAATAATAATAACGAGTTGGTCCACCACGATTACTGTAACACTCTGTAACTCTACGACGCATCGATTATATCAGATAATAAACATTCTTATGGCGGCAGTAAATCCTGACACTGGTTAACAGTTTCATATTATTTGAACTTTACATTGGTTTTAATTGTAGTTCGTGTCTGTTTTAGGTTTTAAACTGATATCTTATTATGCACTGAAAAACTGTTCTTTTCGAACAATGGAAGTGTTGTAGTTATAAAACTTTCGTTTGCGAAATGACATAACAGTTATTCACTCGTGACCAGGAGTTAGTGGCATCTTACTGTAACACTGGATACAAGTGCTATTCCTAACATTATTTACACCATGTATAAAACCACTAAGCACTTGTAACTTAAGATTACACTTTTTTTGTATGTTCAGAGACTTATAGTTTAATTTTAATTATCAGAACAGCATATAACTTTGAATTCCCTGTGAGAGCAGTTAAAAGAAAAATAACTGTTTCATGGAAGCTACTGTGTAGCCTGTTAAAATAAATATATTTTAAATGGAAAAAGGATGATCCAAGACGAGGGCTTATGGAACTTCCCAATGTTTTACCCTCTCTAAAACGGATCGATTTTTTGAGATCTAATAGATCTAAACTAAAAGATGAATACCTATTTGTACAAATTTGTGTTCATAGATGAAAACTGAATTTTTATAAACCCTACTATAGGCTACACAGGGCAAGATATATAAATAATAATAATTTTTATTAATAATTCTTAATAATAATAATTTTTCCTTCAATTAAAAAAAAATATTTACCAACTTTGATTTTTCCTACGCTTTTTTGTTCTTGCATATTGCAGCATATTACTTGCATAGTACTTGCACATTGCATTTGTAAAAGACATTGATTGGTGCATAAACTATATGTACTAGAATTCATCCACATGCTGGTTAAAATTATTGAATAATTGAATAATTTAATAACAATCTGGCATCGGGGCCGCTCTAAAACACAAATATGTATTTAATGTTACGTCCCCGCATTAATTTTTTAGCGCTTATTTGGACACCATTCTGAATTTCCATAACGAAAAATAAAAACCAATCAGAAAAAATGTCATCAGCGTTTTGTGTTAAAGACAACCTATAGAGTTAAGCTATTTTCAGTTTGATATAAACTTGTATACTTGCTCACCAGAATGATCTCAACAATTCCTTATATGTTTACCTGATATGCCTGTGGTAAATACAGTACCTGGCCACAAAATATCTTAATTTGGTATTTAATACTCAAACTATGTGTATTTATGCTCAAGGAATACAATAGATTCCGATAATTTTAGGTCAAATTTGGAGAGGGCTGAAAATGGACGTTAGAGACCTCCGCATCTTACATACACAATGGTTATATTTATATGCTTTATTATCGAATAGGTGTTGACAGAGAACAAAAGGCTCTCCGATTTCCTGAAAGAAGGAACGGTAGATCGATACACAAGTATGTATATACATGTACATATTTGTTCTGAATAAGTGCTGTCCAGAACACGCGGTATTCGAAATTAGAATTGTAAATTGAATTTTTCGCTATCAACCCCGGAAAAGTTACATTTTAAAACATTGTTATCGCCCATGGTCAGATCTGGAAGTGACGTGTGAAGGAAACTTGGTCGGTGTACCTATCAAAGTTATCTGCACTCAGCCGGTAAATCGAAGGTTCCTTTTATCACTCTCTAAAATTAGTAACACCTAGGATATGTGTGACTAGCTTTTAAAACGTCTGAACCGACGTCAAGAAGTCCTTTCTTTGTTATTGCACTTTTACAGGTAGACAAAGAAACAAAAAATTTACTTAATCATATCATATACTACTATAATTTGCAACAAAATATCAGTAAATATTTGATAAACATGTAAGTTGGTGTTTTGAAATTATTATTTCTTTATGACCGTGTTTTTCAGTGCATTGGTTATAGTATACGAGGTGTCTAAATTAAGTAATGAGACTGCTTTTTTAATTTTTTTTATTCGAATAGAATTACAACTCAGTTTTGTCTTCTTCAAAATAACTTCCTTGGGAAGCCGCACAGCGCTGGAGACGGGTCTTCCATTCCTCATAGCCGTGCTGGAACTCATATAGTGGAATAGCCTTCAGCTGGTCGGTTACAGCCGTTTGAATGTTTTCTATGGTCCCAAAATTGAAAAAACCTTGAGGTGATTTTTCAGTCTCGGGAAGAGAAAAAAGTCACAAGGACTCAAGTCATGCAAATAAGGAGGATGAGGAGCCACAGGAATGTTTTTACTGGCTAAAAACTCGTTTACTGAAATGGCTGTGTGACAAGGCACATTGTCGTGACGCAACATCCAGTTGTTTTTGATGTTTGGTTTGGTTTGGTCTGACATGCAACCTTTTTCGAAGTTATTCAAGAACGTCTCTGTCTGGAGGCACAAACTCTTTGTGGGCAATTCCCTGGCTAACAAAAAAAAAGCAAATCAGCATGCATTTGATCTTGGAAAAGCGTTTTTTGGGTCTTGGAGATCTTGAAGTGTGCCATTCCATGCTTTGGGGCTTGGTTTCCGGGTCGTACTCAATCACCCAAGTCTCATCACCAGTACAGACATGTTCCATAAAATGGGAATCATTTTCAATCAATTCCAAAAAGACAAGACACCTGTCTCTCCTGATATACTTTTTGATGCGAAGAGTTTTTTGGAACTATTTTTGCGCAGATCTTTCTCATCCCCAATTCGTTAGTCAGGGTCTGATGAACGGTGGTGTGATTCAAATTTAACTCTTCCCCAATCATTCTTGTCGTCAACCGACGATCTGAATGCACAAGATCCCGTATTCTCTCAACATTTTCATCGGTTCTTAAAGATTAAAGCCTTGAGCTTCGTGGTTCATCTTCAATCGACTCTCTTCCTTCTGAGAATGCCTTAAACCACCGAAAAATCTGGGCTCTTGAAAAAACACTGTTTCCATAGGCGTGTTGAAGTTTTGCAAGAGTATCCGTTTTGCTGTGTCCAAATCTGAAGCAAAACCTGATAGCACACCGTTGCTCAAAATTAATGCCATTCAACAATGTCAACAAACAAATGACTCTAGCAAGTTTAAACCTGTACTGAAGGTATATACAGGTTCTGTACATTGTATGTTGACTTATCGCCCTTTCAAGTCCCGTCTCCGCAGTGATGCTAGATCGGGGGCTACGTTGCCAGTCCCATGCCTTAATTTACACACCTCGTATATTATATTTTAAGAAGTACATCTTTCTTTGAATGTTACACATTAGATAATATGTATAATATACGAATATGATATACTTGGCTAACATAAAAGAATTTTGGGAAAAATAGCTGACAAAACCTTTTTCCATATTTTTAAATTTCAGAACATTATAAATTTCATTCGATAATAAAAAAAAAATAATTCAGTATAATTTTAAATATGTTTCATAGCGGTTCTTGTATGTGTATTATGATTTCTGAGGCACAAGACTGAAGAAATAAAATATGTAGGTACACATACAAGAAAATAAATGTAAGGACATTTGCTGACAATAATAGTTGTCAATACAACTTCATAACACAAAGGTTAAACTCTAAAATCTACGGTGGATGGAATAAATCTATATATTGCCAAAAATAATTTCATTTATTTTTCATTATGAATCACTGAATATTGTAACTATATTAAAAATACTTTTGAATGTGCTCGCTTTTTTTCTGCGTTTATACAAATTGTCAATTGTCTGTAGTAATTTCTAAAACCTTATGCTTTACGCGTAATATTTTTCATTTATCTCATGCTTTCATAATTATTGACACAAGAAAAGGTATACCTAGATGTACATCATACTTTACGTTCCACAACACATTGTTAAAAACTCTAAGTGATTTTTTTTTTGCAAATAGGTTTTTCCGATTCGTCGGCATAGATGACGAACATGTAGCTATATATAATGCGGTGACATGTTTAGGTAGACTGGAATAACATATATATTTATAACTAATAACTAATAACAACTAAATTTAATCCCGTCGTAATATGTTTTCAGTTTTATACAGCGCATCCATAAAGTCTATTTATTCCGTAAAAAAAATTATTAGCCAAACAAATAATTTTGACGTAATTTTCCGAGATAGGTCGATTTTTGATTTCAAAATACCCTGTATATTAGTTAAGCATTAGAATCTAGGAACATTTTTGGCAAACGATTATAAATATAAGCTGTATGTTGTAATTTATTGAATCAGGATTTAACGTATATTCTACAACTTGAATAATATACAGGGTATCCATTTAAAAAAATTATTGAACCCTCGCAGATGGTTTGCCCTGTATATTCACTTATAACGTGATTAATACAGTAAATTAAAATCAATCAGTCTCAGGAAATTATGTCAAAATTGTTTGTTTAGCTAATAATGAATTTATGGGTGACTTCATGGACGTTATGTATGTACGTTAACAATGTTTTCGAGAAGCAGATGATGCTGAATGATGAGTAGGGTCCGGAAACGTGTGCAATAACGCATGATCGGCACTATACAACTCTATGATGATTAAACTATAAACTGTATATTTTAAACGCCTTGTAAATTATATACGGGTGTATTTCTTTATTTATAATTATTTCTAATTTATGTTTTACGTAGTGAAGTGAAGTAATAGGTAAAGATGTATTTTAAAATAATTATTTTTGGAAAAACTTTTTCTAGAGAGATAATAAGTATATTTATAACATAATTAATAAATGATTTAATTAAAAGATTTTAAAAAATTTAAAAAAAAAACTGTAAAATACGTTACCTAATCTAACTATGCAAAATTTTGTTTATGTTTATGTCTGAAAATTTGTAAGTCCTTTCTTATAGAAAGGGGCACTTCAAATATTTTGTGGATTCAGATAATGATCTTATTTCAGGTACACGTATGTCTCATTTCAACTTATGTTTCATAGCAACTCAGAGAATTACTCTAAGTGTATACACCATTTGAACGTTGGGCTCATAATAATTCTTTAGTTATTTAGTCGTTTAGTTAGTTAGTTAGTCAAAGAGTTACTCTGAGTGTACAGCCCACCTGATTGTTTCAAAATTACTCAGAGGATTACTCTGAGTTTATTTACAGAGGATTAATAGTAACTCAAAGAGTAACTCTGATTTAGGTCAAAATGTTGCTGTATGAAGGACTACCTCCAGAAATTGCAGATCTTCTATAAATAACTCTAATTAATTATTTCTAATTACATTTTAATTTCAGTAATTTTAGGATAATATTTGACTATATTTAATATGTTATGGCAAATATGTATGTACATTTACCTAGTTCATTATTTTTCATTCATAATTTGAGTAGCACCTTGATTTTTCAGACGGTTTAAAGTAAAAAAAGTAAAGTTAGTAAAAAAAGAAACAGACAGTATAAAAGGTAATAAAACATCATTGCCAGACTATGACCTTTCCCACGTATCCATTCCGCTCGAAAAACAAGAGAACTAATATCTTTCGGGGAAAAAAACGAGAGAGACGGCCCGAATTTATTTATTTGACTCGTTCGGAGTTTATGTACAAATAAAAATTTGTAAATTAGCCGTTTACTATCCAATAGCCGATAATTTACTGTGTTAACCTTACCTTCGGAGAATGTGCGCACGGCCAATTAATTCGAAACATTGTCGATATAAACTACGGAGCTCAATGGGAGCCGACGCATACCTGGGACACATATTTCTGAGTTGTTGACGAAGAATCTCGCTGCTACCTGTGACGTACGGCCCCTTTTAATTACAATTGCGGATGATTTACCTCGTATTCCGGGAAAGTGAGTCTGGAAGCAACGAAAGACGGTATATTTGTTGTTTGAAAAAAGTCGAGCATAATGCCCGTAACACTTTAATAACTTTGTATGTGAAAAAAATGTCGTGAATAAAAGTTTTGTTTTTCATCAGTTATGCCATGTTTCTGTCAACATGAAATAATGTTGCCTTTCGAGTTTGGTTGTTATGGAGACTGACTACATTTTTTTTTAAATGACAACCCATGTGTTTTTTCTCAATATCCGAAAGATCAGCCTTTTCTCTTTATTTTACACTAAAAATTTAATGTGATTACAAAAAAGAAAAAAAACACGTTTAGGGTTAACTCTTTGAACCTAATGAAAGAAAAATATAATCAGAGTACCTGTGTAAGATGTTCTTGTGGACATTTTTTACCATTTATAAATGAATAATTGATCGCTTGAGTGAGAAGCAAAGAATTGAAATTTTAATAATGGGGAGGTATGAAGACATGCAGAGATTCCAAGACCAAGTTTGTATACTGTTTAATGAATCATTATACTCCAATATATCTCCAATAAACTAGTCAACAGTTAGCTGACTGGTAAATAAATATCTGGTAGCCTTATGGGTTCCGCAAAGTTAGGCAGACCCAGAACTGCAACCGGAGGAGATAAAGTGTTGGATATCTTGCTGTCAGTGCGCGAAAATCCAATCTTCTAGGGTTTTGTCAACTATTTTTGTTGTCTCTCACCACTTCGTTCAAAATTTATTCAAGCGAAAAAAGTTACGTTCATACAAACTACAACTTATTCACGAGTTAAACGAGGATCACTTCAATAGAAGGGCTGAATTTTGTAAAGGCATGATTAAAAGATGCAATAATAATAATAATAATAATAATAATAATAATAATAATAATAATAATAATAATAATAATGATAATAATAATAATAATGCTTTGCAGGGCCGTTTTCCAAAAATGCTACAGCCAGACCACATCGACAAAGAAAATTCATTAAAATGGCTTACCGACGGATATCTGTACCCCGAGACCGAAGGCTTCTTGACTGCCATTCAGGACAGGATTATAAAAACAAGAAATTACCAGAAGAATATCCTGAGAGACGACGTCGAAGACCAATGTAGAAAATGTGAATCTGCAGGCGAAACTATAGAACACATAATAGGAGGGTGTCCCCCGCTATCAGAGTCAGCATATCTCAGCAGGCACAACCAACTTGCGAAGATGGTTCACCAACAACTGGCGCTCAAGTATGGCCTGTTAGCGACTGCTCCTCCATACTACAAATATGTCCCGGAAGCTGTGCTGGAATCGGAAGTTGCAGTGATGTACTGGGATAGGCTAATCATCACCGATCGAACAGTGGACTTCAACCGACCAGATATTGTGCTGATCAGCAAGGAACAACGAAGAGGGATCATCATAGACATCGCTGTGCCACTTACCCACAACATTCAGAAGACTGAACGGGAGAAGATCACGAAGTACGAAAATTTGTCAATCGAGCTGAAGCGCCTATGGAGGCTAGAGAAAGTGGAGACGTACGCCCTAGTAATATCGGCAGAGGGAGTAATGACGACGAGATGCGCCAAGAACATCGCGGCATTAGGACTATCTTTTAATGTCATTAGAAATGGCCAGAAGGCAATATTGTTACAAACTTGCCACATTGTAAGAAAGGTTTTGGGATAGGATGAATTTCCTCCCCTCGCCTGAGCCTAATTTCTGCTGGAGGCGGGGATGAGATATCAAGCTGTCTACTTGTCTGCAGCAGGAATGGGTGAATGTTTCCCAGCGTTTACGCTGAGAAGTGTGACTATAAAGTCGGCGAAATAATAATAATAATAACGTCGCAAGATGAAGATACATTCAATTTAAATAATCGACATAATATCTGTTACTGGTCAAGTCAAAGCCCTCATTGGTTTCAAGAAACACGTACCCAATATCCCCAAAAAGTTAATATTTAGATAGACATTGTTAAAGGATGTATTGTCACGCCTTTCTTCATAGATTGAAATTTTTCTATATTTACTACGAGTGTATATTAATTTACCTTTATTTAATTCTGAAAGGTATTTATAAAGATCTGCTAAGAAATCACATGATTCTATGCTATGGACTACAGAAATCATATGAACTATGGTTCCAACCGGACAAGTTTTTGGACATTTCTCAAAATTTCTTGTTTTATTATATATGATAGAAACTCAATTTTAACGGGACAGTTCTTATGATTCCCTAAACAAATGAGGTTGTTGAGGTAAGTTTTTTTTATATCCGCGTTTAAATGTTTATTTAGTTCGTTTAGAGCAAAATCAATTGAAACGTCCTTGGCCTCCCGTTGAAATCCGAAGATGACTATTTTGTTTTGTTTAGATTTTCTCTCCATTTGCTCTAATTTATTTTTTAGTTTGTTATTTTCTTCCTCCAAATTATTCACTTTGCGTTTCAGATCTTCGATTATGTTTGTAAGTTTTTTCTCTGTATTAGTAATGACACTCTTTAGTTCGTCCTTATTCTTTGCTATATCTGATTTAATTTCGTTTATTATAGGATTCGATATATCGTAATTCATACTTAATATAATATTAATGTTTTAGCGTTGTAGAGTGTAGTCACCTTTAGTTCTCAAACGATTGAAGTTATTTTATTTCTTGTTTTATTATGTTTTTATAGTTTGCTTATCAGGTAGTAGCAGTTTTTTCATGTCGCTGGTGTCTTATTGTTAAGTGGGTATTAATTGTTAATTGTTGTAAGCTTAGTTAGTTGTTGAGAGTGTTAGTGAGAATTGTTAGATCAATCTATAAGATAGGTATTCCACTTACATTTGTCGGTTTTTCAGAATTTTCACTTGTTTTTTTCTACGGATTTAGCACAGTTTACTCGACGAGGTCTTTCTAACACGTGCTTCTATTTAGGGTGACCACACACATTAATGAACTAATATAGACTGAAGTCAATCAACCAGATAACATTGAAGACTTGGAAAAGAAAATTTCAAATGAAATCCGGGTCATTCCTGAAGACTTCCTAGTAAACGTTATTGAAGAGTTTCACCGCATTCGCCAACTATTATTTTATTATATCGTTTTTAATAAAATAAATAATTAAGTAATCAATTATATTCTTTTACAAAAATTAACTTTAAACGTGTTTTTTGCGAAAATTTCTTCATGCAACCATATCAAATTTTTAGTGCACAGTAAAGAGAAAAAGCTGACCTTTTTTTTATCTTCTTCTTCTTCTTCTTCTTCCTCTTCTTCTTCGATTGAAAGAAAGCCTACGGGTTGTCATTTAAAAAAAATTGAGTTGGTCTCTATAACAACCAAACGCGAAAAGACAAACTTATTTAAAATTGACAGAAACATGGCAAATAAACTGATGAAAAATATTTACTCAGGACATTTTTCATATACAAGGTTATTAAAACGATTGAGCGACTTTTGTGTCACGCTGTATTTGATTTTTCACGCAAGAAGATACACAGTGGGAACAAAAAATGGTAATTGATTATAATGCATATATGTTGCTTATTCTATTTTAATAATTGATTGTGAAGAATTCAAGAACACCATTTGTTTTTTTTTATATATCATATCAGGATCTATTGCAATATAGGGTATGCCAGTTTACAGTTTTTTAAAAATATTTAATGAAAAATAAAAGAGGATTGATGCGAAACATATTTTTTTCAAAAATACACTACAGTTGTAAACATGACTAAAGAAGGATACGTACATTAGAAACCCTTTTGATATTTCTCTCTCTTTCCTTTGAAGTTCCTGTGATATATTTTTTATGCCTACTTTCCGGTTCGTCTCAAAATATTACACAGGAGCTTCAAAGAGAAGGAACATAAATATCACAATCCTTGTGCCATCCTGATCTACGTATTTGATGTGCGTATCCTTCTTTAGCCACGTTTAAAACTTCAGCCATTTTTTTAACATTAAGTTTTACTTTAATCATCTTTAATTTTTCATTAAATATGGTCAAAAAATTGTAAATATGCACACCCCCTATGACCCATGTCAGGTTTTGTTGTAGAACAAAACCTGATGTGATGAAAAAACAACACTATTTTAGAATTCAGCGCCCTTAATTACCTAAAACAGAATGCTTTATATTATAATAGAAAGGGGAAATTAATTCAATTAATTCATTAATCAATTAAAAGTTTATTTTCGCAGGCCTCTGTAATTAACCTAATTTTTTGTGCACCTTTTTGATACAATTATTCTCCATTGTTGTATCAAAAAATAACCGTTCTGAAAATGAAAGGCTTGAATGATACGAAGCTTTTTGATAATTTATGATAATAAAGTTGATATTTTATCAACTCTGAGAAAAAATGTCTTCTCGAGCAGTAGCTAGTACCGTTTACGATTTAAAAAATATATCGATGACTCAAGATGTGGTGGAGGGAACATTTTGCAAGGAACAGGAGCAGAAGGAAAACATTCTTTTTTGTAATTTAGAAAATACAAGTCCATTTAACAAACACTCTAACCACATACTGTAAAGTATCTGACCTATTCAATAAGTACGTAACTTAAATTCAAAGACTATGTAACCAGACTCAAGAAGAACCAAGATAAATTATTTATGTTGTAATTCAGTACTATTTTTGATGTAGGAATGATTCAACGTTCACTGCCATTCACCATCAGAAATCACTGATCAGGATTTCGTTCTTATTAAATCTCATCAGTGTGATATATCTGACTGCGAAAGACAGACAACGAGTGTATCAGTTTGCATCGCCCTCTACTATGCGTAAATGGGGCTAGATGTATTCCGCTGTGTCCAACAAAGTTGGTTACTTCACCGCCGGAGTGTTTCCGGAGTACATGCTAGTTGTGAGTCCATTAAAAGCTTATGAAGCGAGAATGATTCCCCGATTATTATAATTCACCATTAGAAATCAGAAATATTGATTTCAACCTTATTAGATCTCGTCAGTGTGATATATCTGACAGCAAATGACGTAGAACTAATTGGCTTGTAGCCTACGGCTGTTGATAGAGCTACGGTATTGTTAAAAATATAAATGCTTTAAAAATACAAGGAGTATAAAAAATCGTATCCAAATGTGGACCCGACTTTAATTCAAAATTTTTATAATACTCCATTTTATGGTTTTGGTATCAGCTACAGTTTCGTATCTCCAAGTAATTTACGTATTTCCTTGGAGTATGTAAGTAGACAAGAGATTTTTTTATCACGTTAGGCTAGTAAAAATTTTATCTCACGCTTTTGACGAGCAGAAGAGTGAGTGTACCGGATTTTATATTTTTCTTATAATAGACGAGAGAGTCTTCCAATTTACATGCTAATGCAGGCGAACTTTTATATACGGCATAAACCCAATATTTTAACATAAGTTACTTTAGGTAGTGCATGTAGATATTAAACTTTTTTTACTAGGAAATCTTAATGGCTCCGGACATAAAGTTTAGTTATATAACGTGGCATTTCCTCCGAGGAGGCTCTAGCTACACTGATAAAAATAATTTCTGTACTGGCTTAAAACAGTTTTGTTATACAGTGTCCGCCATAAAGTTGGAACCATATGGATTTTTTTTTTAATATTTTTTTTTTTCAGAAATATATAACATGTCTATCTTTGCTTCAGAAGATCGAGGCATATTTTATTTCAAATGTAATTAGCAACAACGGATCGCAGTAATCATTGACGTCTGGACCAGAAAAAAAGAAGAATGAAGAAGAAAAGAGAAAAAGCAGTGACAACTGACAACACAGTAAAGTCGTTTAATCTGATCGTGACGCTGTCAATGGTCACTGCTGATAAGTCATTACCTGCCACTCAATTTGAGGAAAACTAAAAACAAAATCACCTTAATTTCACTAAAATTGTTCTCAAGATATACCCACTCTAACCTTTAGCATACTTTTTGAAAAATAGTTCCTGGAGGTAATAGTTCCTGTAATACATTACTCTTTGTATCTATCTTATAACGAGACATCCAAAAAAAACGTCATCAAAGTTAGCCGAGCAAACAAAAAACGTATTTCTATTCTTAATCTTAAATTGTAACCTAAAACTTCTCTAATATAATGGTTTATAATCTCATTGAATTGTCAAGACTGTCACATTTTGTGATGGGTATTTTTACCGGTTATTAAATAACTTCTATATTCCGGGTATATAAATAAAAAACTCTATATCAAAAAGAAACTATATTTTCGAAAAAATTAGACACTATTTAAAGAAAATGACGACCGCCCACATTTGTACACATTTGAGTACTTACTTTAACTGAGTCAATAACATGCTGCAGTAGCTATTCCATTTTCCATTAATTTCTTCAATTTTATTTGACAATTTGTTGCTAAAAGTCTTCCATATCGCTAAGGGGACTTTCAAAAATTAATTTTTTTAGATACGGCAAGAGAAAGAAATCACGGGGGGGGGTCAAATCGCAAAATCTAGGGGGGGGGGTAATATTGTCTGCATGTTCAAACTAACTATACGGTCTTCGAAAAATTCGCCTATATAACTAATTGTTTCCTCAGTAGTAGGACCATCTCCATCTTGTTGTATATTACCTTCTTGTAATTCTTATACAAAAGGTGTTAAGATTTCTAAACGGTAACTCTTCGCATTCAGCGTTCCTTTAAAAAAAAATGGGTCCAAAAATCCTGTTCACAGCGGCCCACACTCCAATTTTTTTCAGTGTAGTGGAGTTTCAATATAAAAGTGAGGGTTACCTGCACTCCACAGTTTCATATTCTGAGGGTTATCGTAGCCTGAAAGATGGAACCAAGCCTCATCTGTAAAAAAAAAATTCGAACACAGCCCCATTATTGTTGAAAGGATAAATAAATCATTGGCAAAACTGTAACCTTTCGTTCGCTCTGAGAATTTCCTTTGTGGATTGCAGACGATATAGATGCAACTCCAAATTATCTTTCAAAATTCGTTGGCACGTTGTATAGAGCAAATTGAGTTACCTCAGATTGTCCGCTATCACTTGCCTAACCATTTCAACGTTTCCTTCTGTCCTTATTTTGGATCTGCCACTCTCTTTTTGCGATTGACGCTTCCAGTTTGCCAGTACAAATGTAGAAAATGTTTTACTGACCGGCTAAAATGGTCGAAATGATAACTGCGTATGGAAAAACTTCCGTAAAGTCCTCATATGCAGCTCTCATCGAAAATATCCGATTTCCATTGATTCTACTGCCATTTTTAAAATAAATTTCAAGCGAAACAGGCCTATGTTCTTCGTTAAATATGAATTATATTTATTTATTTTGCCACTGTTAAAGTTTGACAACAAAGTTTTGTTTCGAGTTTCGATATGACCGCTATTTCTATCTCTATCGTTACAGAGTTGTTTTTTTATGTCTCTCTTATTATGTAATATATATAATATTTGTTTTTAGTGCATTAAAAATTATTATTAAAAATGCAAAACATCCATTAATGAGCGGGTTACTTAAAACGCCCCGTATATTTCGGAATACTTGATAAGTTATTCACAAACCGTATAAAAGGGTAATTCTCATTTTGGAGGTCGAAAATTGATGATTTCATGAAAACGTCTTTTCATTATAATTTATGGTGGATTTTTCAAGTTTAGGTCTTACTATATAAGAAAAAAATAGTCGCTGAGCTCGCAGCCCCTACAGCCCTTAATTAGGGGGGTGAAAAAAATTTACCATGAATGACTTCTCTGTATAAAAGTAATCCATGGAAGTAACACTACTACAAAAAGCAACACTGTTTAGAAATACGATGTACCATTGTATTACAAAATTACTTTTATTCTCTTATCTTTTATTTCCATAGTTATACAACACTTATTAAAAAAAATTAAATCATTTGATTCAGTTTTAAATGATACCTTATAAGTTTTTACTTAATCAGATTTATAGGGACAAACGATTATTATTTCTGTAATCTTCTTATTTGTCCTTATAGAGTCTCACTGTGATAAAATACAATTTTTACGAGTACAACAAACTTAACCGACTACAACATTAATGTAATCAGTCATAAAGTTAGCAGACATGTACTAATTTCTGGATTTTTTTTTCTACAAATAAGTAAAAATTTTAAAAACCCAAAAAAAATGCACTTGTAGAAAATTGAAAAATTGAAAAATATATAGGTGCAATTTTTTTTAATAATTTAGCATCTTAAAAGAAATCTAAACATGTTTAAATGTTGGCTAACTTCAAGAACAGTAATAACATTGTCACTTCCATGGATCAATGGTCACTTCCGTGGATAAAAAATCTATCCATGGAGCCATGGAAGTGACTCCACGGAAGTGACATTTTTGTATTAAAACTTTAAAAACATAACCTCTAAATCAGACATGGAGTTAATGACTTGGCTTCGTATTTATCATGCAAAAATGTAATTAAATCACATATACAAAGTTTTATTAATGAAAATTACATACCTTAAAACAGTTGCCACGGAAGTGACCGTTATGCTCGACGAGTTGTGAGAATAAAAATTGAACTCAAATTTTCTTGTTGTGATTACGACATCAGTATAAACGGACCACTGGCTTAAGACGGCGTGTCAGTATTGTGCCTACAGCCATTTGGGTTTGGTTCCCCGCGCAATATTTTTTTTTAAATAAGAGGGGTGTGACATAGGTCCACGGATGTTACAAAAAAACTGATCACAAACTTTGAGATAACGGTTCATATTAAAATCAGTGTAACTATAAATATTATACTGTACTATTTAATGAGTAATTTATCGTAGTTGATATTGGCTCACTTTAAAAGTGGATATTACAAAGAAATAAAGACTTTTCCTCACGAAAGCGGGGAGGTCACTTCCACGGAAGTGACATTTTTGATGCTTTAACGCTTAATAACAAAGTATCTGTGTTGCTTATTTTCATAAATTTAGCTTGACAGGATAGTATTTCATCAGTATTTTACTAAAAAAAATAACCAATCCCATAATTAAGTACTAAAGTTTAAAAAAAAGGTGTGCACGCCGATTTTTGTTGAAAATGAGAATTACCCATAAAACGATCATGTTTGTGTTCCTAAACGCATTGTACTTCAGAGCTGAAAGCTGCTTAATTGTAGTATTTGTATTTCCAGGCGAGAGGACGTACGCATAATGCCCCATTGAAACGGACGATGGACCATTTAACACTTGAAAAGACCAGCTGACTGCGAAGGACCTGCGTTAATAAAAATAACGGGGTCAAATAAGTTCTGGGAATTTCGAGGGAAGCCGCCCGTCTTCCTCGCATTTGACTGCGAGAGAGGCGATAATGGGCCCCAGGTGTACGGGAGAAAACAACTTTACTTTTTTACTGGTTCCTTTATGAGCGAGGTGATCCTGAAGACATGCAGCCGCATCGCGACAAGCTACGACTATTACGTACACTAAGAAATGTATTCGAAGATCAATTATAGTCCATTGTACAGTCATATGAGATTTACTCGTATTTATTCTTTTTTTTGAATACACTCTTCTGCAGGTTTTACGTGGTGCGGGCCAGTGACGGTTCGTTCTTAAAATTAAGAATAGAAATACGTTTTTTGTTTGCTCGGCCAACTTTGATGACGTTTTTTTGGATGTCTCGTTATAAGATAGATACAAAGAGTAATTGTATCGTAGGATTAGTGACCTGTTTCCATATAACTATATAGTTAATTAGTGGGATGAGGTCAAATGTTTCCAAAAAAAAAAAACTAATTTTCACTTAGTCGACGTTTCGCAAAATGTATTTGCATCCTCAGGACTCTAAAATATGACAAACTCGCAATTTAGATAATACAACAAACGTAATACCAAACACAGATTAAAATAGGGAATTAGGATTACATGTTTCATATTTCATACTTTCAGTACTCAAGTATTTACATACTTTCATACAATTGAATAAGCGTTTTGTTGTCGTTTGTAAAAATAAATATGATTGAAACATTGATAAAACAATTAATATAACATAAAATAATAGAATACAACGTACTGTCACACAGACGTGCATCGGCTATCTACCCGTACAATTCTAATTAGCTTAAAAACTACACATACAAATATGTATAAGAAATAAATAAAAATATATATCTTCTTTAAAAAAAAGACACTAAAATACTTTTATCCTCCTCAGACCCACCGCTGAAAGCATGCTTAATTGTTTCAAAACATCACTGATAATACACGCTTCTGTTCAAAAAATGATAATAAGGCAAGAAAACGTGAAAAAATATTTTATTTTTTTAGAAAAAGAACATATGAACTGAATGATTATAACTGAATGAATATAAAATGACAACTTGGATTTCTAGCACTACGGTAATTTGATTTTAATTGGAATTTTAAAAAAGAATTCCTTGCAACCGAGCAACACAAGAAAACTTTACAAGCTGTACACCTAACAAAAGTTGGCTGCTTGCACCATGGATATCTACACAAATAACGATATTTTTGAGAGTCTTTCATGAATTCTGGCATGTACAAAGCATTCAGCTTCCCGAAGTTCATATGGGGCATTGGGCGAACGCGACGATGCTTCTTTTTTGGCTCCCCAATTTCCTCATAAGATGATTCGGTTTGTTCAGCACTGCTAGGATATGACTAATTCGGGATCATTTTCAATTAGTTGGGAAGATTGACTACGAGGTAGTATGTCATCATCCTCTTCATCTGATATTAAAAGATCTTCAAGGTCAGATTGATCTAAATTAATATTTTCAGCTGCTTCTTGCAGTTCTCTTTCAGAAAGAGGTCCTGCAAAGAAAGTATAGACTTAATAAATCAGAGTTTGAAATTTGATTCATATTATCTATCTTTTAAAAGTTAAGACTCAAGATATCAAATGTGATATGTTGACTAATTATCAATATAGACGTTAACGTATAACAAAATCATAAGTGCATTTTGTATAAAAGTAGTATAGAACACCTAAAGAATCATTTAAAACATAGGCATTTGTTTTATCTTGTTACTTACGTTTTCTAGAGGCAAAATCCATATCACAGTTATTGCACAGATTGAACGCATAACCTATCTAAAGTAGAAAGTCCGCTGAACGAGGTGTTAGAGGAGTACACATTTTTGTGTGCATGTATTAAACCTATCGTTTATGATATTAATGAAATTGAGCCGTATTTCAGCAAAGAAACTGAGGAGGTTATACAGGGTAGCATTAATAAAACTTACATTAAAAGCGTATGTATATAACATTTTTTTTATTTTTAAATATACATATATACATATATTATATGTATATTACTTTTATAATTAGGTATTTGTCACGTAAGTGTATTTTCTAAGTCTAGTATACAGAATTTAATATATGAAATTGAAATATTCCATATTCAAATTGTCAATGGCAGTTCGTTTGTTGACTGAATTACTCTTTTTAATAGCAATCATTTCGTGTAACAATCGTTATTTGTAATTGTTCTGTTGTCCAATAATTTTGATTTCGTCAAACGAAAAATGATGCACTAACATCATTTTTTAATGAATGAAAAATGATGCACTAACATCAAATTGGCTCGAGTTCTTCCGAAAGTCCTTTTACGTATGGAATTTTAAATTATTTTGTGTTGTCATCAGTGATATTATTTATGTTATTGTTACTATTATTCGTATTGTCATTCAACAAAGAGTAATGCATTAATAATAAAAAAATAATAAGATTTTCGTTGTTTTAACCCTTTGTAGGGCAAATCTCCGGGAACTATTTTTCAAAAAGAAATATATGCTAAAGGTTGGACTAGGTATATACTGAACAATTTTAGAGTGAAATTAAGGTGATTTTGTTTTTAGTTTTCCTCAAATTGAGTGGCAGGTAATGACTTATCGGCAGTGACAACTGATAGCGTCACGATCAGATTATACGACTTTACTGTGCTGTCAGTTGTCACTGCTGATTAATCATTAAAAACTAGATGTTGCCAAATTCATAATAAAATCCAGAATTCCTAATTTTTTTTTGCAGACACAGTAGATCAGACTTTAGATTTAGTTTATTTACCAATTTATTTTGTATGTATCCAAAAGAAATAAATAAAACAAAAATATGTTGTACAAATATATTTGCTGACTCTGTTTGGTATTGAGGTTTCAATACTTTTAAACAGTTTTACCGTTTTCTTTGAATCTGTTATGACAGATTCAGTTTTTTTTTTTCAATAAAACGCTGTTAACAAAGTACTTAATTATTAAAGTACTGTGTGTTTCGTGGATTTTATAACAAATACAGAGCTTTAAATAGTACCTTTAGCTTTGGTGGAAAATTCAAAATTCGGACAATGGAAAAATAAACTGTTTTTGAAAACTAGGTTTGGATGAGATTCTATCCTTGTTATATGTACACCCAGTACCTTATGTTAAATAGACGCGTGAAGTAACAGCGTTTAGGCTAAAGTAAATGTGCCTTTGTGTGACGATGTCAAACAAAGAGGTTCCATTTGTGAACTAAGCAACGCGGAATGATGAAATTAGAAATTAGAGTGAATTAACTAAAAGTTAAATATTGCTGTTCAAAAAATAACGTTCTGTGTATTCATAGTTTAACTACAAACAAGGTAGGTACCATAAGGCACTTACATACATATGTGGATTATCCCTTTCAACAGGTTCATTATTTAATATTACATTATAAATAATTCATTCGCACAAAATGACACATACATATGACATCTTAAAATAATGTGGAATTTCGTTGTACTTAGAATGATGCATGTATTGAAAAAAAATGTACTTATGTAAGATTAAGGTTTGTTTGAGACATTTTTATCAGGAATAAAACTACCCTGCCAGATTTTGCCCCTGGACAATCAATAGTGGTTTCTGAAGTAATTTTTCCCGCTGAAAATAAATACGGCCTCAGAATTGCTCTATCACGTTTTTTTTAGATATTTTAACCTAAAAGTGCAATAAACACTGTTTTTTGACATATTTGAGGTTATGTAGCACCGTGATTTTTTTTCTCACAAAACTGTGTGTGGGATCTTAAAGTACGAGTTTTTCTCTTACAAAATCCGTTGAGTTCGCTCAAAAATCTTTTTTTTTTCGCCGAGATGTCGCATTTTGGGATTTTGTGATTTTCACTACACCTGAAAACTCATTGGGGACACGTGTCAAAAGATCGTTCTTTTTTTAATAAAGAAACGCAAAAAAAATATTTGAAAATCAATGACATGTCAATACTCATGTCAAAAGATCTGCTCGTTCAGAATCTAAGGTCAGATTTTCAAAATTTTTCGAAGAAAATTCAATATGGCCCACCTGAGTTACAATAGCGTCTATGGAACTTTCATGAACTGTTTTTTTTTAATGAAAGGGTGGCGTCTTTATTTAGATTTTATTCGCTATATTGCTTCTGCCCTAAGGAATATGATAATTATTATTATCCTTTATTTTTATTTTTATGTTACTATAAATTTTCAGAATACAAGAGAATCTAAGTAAAGACGCCATTCTTTCGTTAAAAAAGAGTTGATGAAAGCTCCATATCCCAAAGTTACAAAACTTTAGTCAACTCAGGTCGGCCATATTATATTTTTCTCGAAAAATTTTGAAAATCTGACCTTAGATTCTGAACTAGCACATCTTTTGACATAAGAAAATATTGACTTGTTATTTATTTTTAAATATTTTTTTTCGTTTCTTAACAATAAAATAACAACCTTTTGATATACACGTGTCCCTAATGGGTTTTCAGGTTTAGGACAAATCACAAACATGAAAATTTCAAAATGCGATATCTCGGCGAAAAAAAAAGGTATTTGAGCAAACTCGACGGCATTTGAAAGACGAAGGGCTGTTAAAAAAAAACCCCCACGTTTTTTTTTTTGGAAAAAAAAGCTCGCGGTGTTACATAACCCCAAATATGTAAAAAAATGTGTTTTTTGCACATTGAGATTACATTTAGAATACAATAGCACAAGGCAACATTTTTTCAGCATTTTGCAGGATAGTGTAATTATTTTGGCTCGTTTCAGAGGCTTAGGTTTAACAAAATTAGCTTATTAAATATGTACATATATGTATTTACTATTATAGACTGGTTTCTAGGAAAAGTGCTTCAAAGTCAAAATTGTAAATAATGTTGTTTAAAAGTCATATAATCGTTTTATCATACTATATCTGTCCCACTTTGGAAATATTATTTCTCGAATAATGCGAATTGTAACTGAGGCCTCGTAAGGAGGAGAATTGCTGTCGTTTTACATCTATTTTTTGAAACATCCTTTCCAATAATATTTTTCGAGTAGTTGAACGACTACGGGACCCATGTCTCAATTAATAAATTATCCGTAAATATTCAGATTCCACGCAATAAACATCTCACAGCCGCTTTAATAATCGTTCCTCTAATTTGAATATTTATTATTTATTTTCACAGGCACCATTTTAAACTGAAATATTAACGGCTTGCCTCCACACACTATCTTGTTCAACGCCTGGGATCCATCATAAACTTGTCTACGGTGCAGCCGGGACAGCCGCAAACGCCCGATTCAAAACGCATTGACCGCAAAGCGCGAGGCAGGATACCTGTACCAGATATTTCACAAAAAAAAGTCTACCTAGTGCCCTCTTCGCATTTCGGTATTGTCTCGTCGTTTTTCGGGTAGGAAGGATTGGTTGTTCATAGAAACCATGGAAATTCGATACGGCAATGAAAGCCTGCGCATAATAGGCAAACATATGCCCTTCTAGTGAAATCTGGATAAAAGCATGGGCTGTATTCAGGGGTCCTAAAGCGACGTTCTTGGTCTAGGGGCTGTGCCAAAGTTTATTAAAACGGACGATAATAAAATAATTCATTCAAAATATTTCAATAATGAAAAATGTTTGCGAATGCAATGCAAAAATAGATAAACTAACGTTGGCTACAAATCAAGTACCTATATTTTTTTTTTTTTTTTTTTTTTTTTTTTTTTTTTTTTTTTTTTTTTTTTTTTTTTTTTTTTTTTTTTTTTATTTTATTATGCATAAATATTTTTTTTTGTATATTTATAAAAAAATTTTTTTTTTAAAGTTGGGGTTTTTTAAAATAAATATTTTTCTAAAGTATAGTATTTTTGTAATTGTTTATGTTGGTTGTTGCATTATAGTTTTATTTTCGAGGAAAATAAAGTGTTTATCAAAATATATACGGTCGAAAGCATTTTTTTATCGCCCCCCCCCTCACGGCACCCCCCCCTTTTCCCTTTTTTTTTGGGGTAAAAGAAACCTCGTTGAATACGGAGGATTTAATAAACCAAGACCAAAAAATTATCGTATTCAAGATGCTGAGGAGCCGGTATGGTAGGCGTAAATCCTTCAATTTCAAGTAGGCAAATTCAAGCACACACTGGTATACGCGACGAAGAGCACTTTCAGTTTTAAAAAAACAAAAATTTAAACCTTAAACAATAAGGAAACAACACCAGCTCCTTCCAACTGTCTCGCCGACTGTTTTCTGTATCATTTGGACAGATGAAGTTACACCGGAATTCAACCCACACAAACATTCCCCCATCAGACTGTTGATGTTAAAAGGTTTTGGGGGTGCCCTTATATACCCATTACTACCACTTATATGACAATTTAAATAGTCAACATTACAATATAATAAACTACCACATAGAGAAGATTTAACAACTTGCTCAAACACATTATTTTTTCAACAAACGGGGCACCACCCCATAATACTAATACCCGGAGTTTTGGAACAGAACAATGGTTCATAAAAAATTAAGTTCCCTTCATATATCCCATTCTATTCTTTATTTTTTTTTATTTTTTTTTTTTTTATCTTTTTTTTAATTTTTTAATTTATTATTTTAAACTTTTTTTATATATTTATAATTAATTATTAAACCTTTCTTTATTATTTAATTTATATACCATTCATTATATACAACTGTTACTATGTATTTATGTTACTTTTCGCAGGAGTAAATTTCCAAAACCACCGTTGTTATTATTAAAACATTGTTGTAACAATGTGTTACTATAGAAATAGCTTACTCTTCCTGCAAAGAAAAACAAAGTTAGTATACCTATACAAAAAATTAAAATTTTTAACTGTTTCCACATACAAACAACTAAAAAATTAAAAATAAAAAAAAAAAAAACAAATAATAAATTTAAAAAACAACTAAAAATCATTTTCGTTTACAACTAAAAACAAAAAAATATAACAAATTCTGGTTTAACATCAAATTTGCCCACCCGTACATTAGGTTATATAAAATTGCATAAAATATGTAATTATATATAGAAAATGTATTTTGTAAATATGCATTTTAAGTTACGTAATTAAATAACTTAAAAATGCACTCACCATGCGTGAAGTGATTCGATGTACCTACATAATGCTATGTAAAGTAGATCCATCTGACCAAATGTATACCACAAAAATCAGATGTACACATATAACTTGTTATGTGAGTCTGTAGTTCCAAGATATTTCGAGAGGGCAGTCATAATCTATATATTATTACAGAACATATTATGAATTTTTAAAAGAACGCCACAATTAGCATAATATACCTAATTAAATAACAAATAAAGTAAATATTAATTTAAAAATGTGTGTTATTCTGATATCGCATGCTAGACACTAGTTTGATGCATAACATATACTGAGAATTTCTTTGTCGTCAAAATAGTCATAATTCTAGATTACATTGCTTATTTATTAATTACGAATTGTAATACTTGAGGTTTTTTTACATAATATGAAGTTGTAGCAAGTATTCCGTATTGTCAAGTGAATAGCACAAATAAGAACGGGATAAGAAAAGTATTCAGAATGAACAGAAGAATAATACCTATGTACATACACAGAATAAGAAATGTAACCAGGACTTTTCTATGTATTTTTACAAACTTTTATTTCTGAATCCCAAAATAATTCTTATTGTATGTTGGAAAATATTGAGCTAGAGAGGACACTATAAAATACAACAAGTAAAAATAAAGATAAAATGTCATAATCTACTCTCACCCCTGTCGCTTATTAAATCAAAAAAGTTCTGGTACATATATCACGATTTTGACTTCATTAATAGGCGTGAGAATTTAAGATGCCATCGTCAGTGCGGAAAAATTGCGAACTAAGAACAAACAAATGACTAACAAATTGAAACTTGAAAACTGAAGGTGCATTACATGTTAACCTACCGCCCTTCCAAGTCCCGTCTCCACAGTGTTGCTAGATTGGGCGTTACATTGCCAGTCTCATTACTTAATTTACACACCTCGTATTTCAGAAGTGGCTTACTTTATGTTTCATTATTCCAGTGAAAAAAAAAACAAATACAGTAGACTTAAGAACGGTTAAATAGTTCTACTAATAAAAAATTCGTCGTTCTAAGAAATGCACAAGAGACGTTTTTACCTCGACATTTTGGGTTAGCAAACACATAAATCTTGTTAAAAATTGCAAATAATCCGCTGTCAGTAAGTTGTATTCGGAATATATTTGGCAAGATGTTGTTATCTTCCAAGAAGATCGATTGTCAGTCGAGGTTATACAATTTATGGGAATATTAACACCTAATATTTTAATAAATAATGATAATAATAATAATTAAAAAGTTTTACCTGTATAATAGAAATAAATGTTAGAGTTAGGTACTACTACCTATACTTTTTATAATAAATGAATAACTCTATAGTTTAACAATTACTTTTCTTCACATATTCCGTTTTGATCATGGTACGTACTAATTTCGTAAAAATGTCAGAAGAAGAAAGTAGTTATATTTGTTATTATGCAATGAAGACATAAAGGTGTTCTTACATTCAATATTTCCCATATTTAAATAGTTTTATATTTTGAAAAAATCTTCGGGGAGGTCAATTTATGTTTTTGATTTCGGATCGTACACTATAATTACAAGCAGTAGTGACGACAATACCCGTTTGTGCATGACGTCATAGATTTGTTTAATTACTAAGGGCGATATTTAAGAAAATGTTTGGGGGTGGCTCTGGGTGTGGTAAAATGTAATACGGATTTTTAGCTGTAATTAGAGGTAGTTGCTCGTGCCATTTATAATTCTTTTTATTCAGATTTGTATCTTTTTAAATAATCGCCTGTTAATGTTGTTGGGGTGTTCTTTCCTCCACCATATACTCAGGGTCTGCCAAGTCACAGCTTGGTCAGTGGCAATTTTGTTTTACTTGAACTGGGTATCGTGGTTGATTTGAGTAAATAGTCCTTATTCACAATAACAATTTTTGTTGTTTTATCTCACAAATGATTACCACATACATAACTTAAAATTACAAATGTTAGATTCAACGTTGCGAATGCGAGTATGATGCGATGCTTCTTTTTGACACTTCGAACGATACTACTCATGTTTTTTTGTTTTGTTTTTGTTTTGTTACCATGTGTTACAGCGCGCGCGTGGCGGCTTGACCTTAAAGTCGTTTTTTCGGCAACGAGAACAGAGATGGGATTATTTTTTACTATAGTTGAGCGAAATCTCAACAAACGTCATTTTGGGACACCCGGTACATTAACGGCAATAAATTCATAATTCCAAAGTATTGACACGCAACACAGGTAACGAAAAATGGTTAAAAATTGTTCAGAAGACCCGACTCACAGGCCTCTATTAAAATTAAACTATATGGTCTATGGGTTACAGGTAAAATTATCAACCAGACGGCTAGTGTGCTCCTCAAAGTACGGGAAGGGCCTAAATAAGCACGGTCCGTTGGAAATTCTCAGGGACGGATGGCATTTAAAATTTAAAGGGACGCATACAGTAGGTACATGTGTTACCAAGCAGCCTGTGTTTGCAGTTTACAGAAAATAGATAAGGATAGAAGAAAGACTGGACCAGTGTGACATTGCTTATTTTAGGTGTAGATTTTTTCTTAGTATTATTCGTAACTGTTACATCGAATATCGAAAAATGGAACTAAAGGAGTCACGCTTCATCTCTATATTGAAATAAACGAGAAAAGTTGTTAGAAACATGTCATTACTATTAACATATTCTTGGATACAACTACTATCGCATACCTACATGTTTAAAGGGTGGCAATTGCTCTAGTAGTTGTATATAAAATGCTTTAGGACAAAACTATTCTAGCAGTTATCGTTTCCGTGAACAATGTCGACTTTTAAGTACAATGTCCCACGACAAAGAATTTAAATATTTGCAGATGTGTTTGCAAATGCAATGCCTGTGTCTGCTATGTACTAGTATGTGTAATATAATAACAAAGAAAACAAATATCGGTTTTACGAGTTTTGGCTATTAAATAACCGAATTGCTGTCATAACACTTTTTATTTGTTACCAATTACAGTAGCAACTGTTTTGCAGCCTTCAATGTACTACCTTTGTCGATCTCTACACCGCTCCATACGACTTTTCCATTGTTGAAAGCAGGTCTAGAACTCCCCTTCTGTCAGCTGGTTCAGAACCTCCGTCGTTTTTGCTTTAACCGCTTCCACATTTTGTTTCGGGATCGTAAGTAAAAAACCACACGATTCATCACAAATAATCACCATCTCTAACAAGCCTGGATCAGTGTCAATGTCATTTAGAATATCAGCGCAAAGGTTCATTCTTGATTCTTTTTTCTCGGAGGTGAAGAGTTTTGGCACCATTTTTGCGCAAACTTTGCGCATGCTGAACGATTCATGCAAAATCTGGCGAACACATTCTTTGTCGATTCCTGTTATTTCAGCAAGCCCTCTGATGCTTAGACGACGATCTTCGCGGGTTAATTTACCAATTTTTTCAATGTTTTCGTCCGTTATTAACGTTAAGGGCCGGGCACGGATCGTCTTCGGTCGTTTCACGTCCCTCTTTAAACCGTTTAAACCATTCAAAAACTTGTGTGCGGGATAAACGTTCATTCCCGGATACTTCTTTTAACATTTCATTATCTTCTGTAAAAGTTTTCTCCAGTTTAACAAGAAACCTGAGATTAACCCGTTGCTCTATCTCAACACTTAATATTTTTTCGACGCACCACAGATGCGTAGACTAATTCAAACGACTGCTACAGTTAAACTGAGTGACCCACTGGCTTTCTAACTAATAAGGTAATGTCAAAATTTCTAACTAATAAGGTAATGACTGTTGTTACAGTTCTTCCTCATACTTTTAATTTTTCCATTCACATTATGCACCTCATTACTCTGTAAAAAATATAAACCATAACGTAACTGAGATAGCTCACATAAAACTAGCTGAGATACTAAGGTGACATTCTACGAACTGCTAGCAAAGCTACACTGTCCACGAATGTGTTAATATTTTATTCAAGATTCTAAAATACATTTCTCTCTAAACGTAGCTAGTCTACAACTGGCTCTAAAATATTTATTGCTAAAGTTGTTGAATATAAAACTGTCTACTCAACGATCATCTTGAAATTGACTTTGAATTCAAATTTTAAAAGTCACTTGGAGGTTATCTTTTATTTTCCAAACAATATGTAATTGTCTCTCACTATTTTTAATGGAGTCTCCTCCTTCTCTCATACCAAATGAAAGCAACTTTTTTTGAAAAGCAAAGAAATTTACCCCAGGGTAAATGTTTAGCCCACATTAACAATCAAATTCAAAATCACTGTTCCATAGATCATATTGAACTCAAGAATATTGGATTTGAACTTTTTATTTTCTAAAACGGATGTTTTTAATCACTAGCCATTGTGCGGACGCTGCATATTTTAAGTTTTCTTGGATACAAAAGTACTAATATTAAGAGATACTAATAACAACTAGATACTAATAACAAAAGTAAGTCCTACATATATTTTTTAATAATAAAAGAGGGGAACGCCTGACAAAAAATTAGTTTTTACGGGAGCATCGAAGTAAAGCACTGATCATTTCGAAATGATGCGAGAGAGAGGAGTTTTTTTTTAGTTATGGGCGGTCCTAAGGAGGAGCTATTTTTGACTGATTTAACTGGTTTTCCCGCCGTGGATCCGCAGAGGTTCGTCTTAGGCGTAGATGATTTACACAACTGGTTTGTAATATCTTTTCTAGTAGAGTAAATATTAAAAAACCGCTGCAGCATATCGACTGACGCAAGATGAAGAATAATGAAAATTATAAATTATTATTTACTTAGAGATATCTGGGATGTTTTAAATATAATACACCAGAATAAAAAACGATGTTTTAAAAATCGTAAAACAATGGGATATATAGAAATAGATCATATCATTATTTTTTCACTTGCTTTCGAAGGTTAAAATGATAGGAGGACCTACGCAGAAAATAATGTGTAGTAAATAAAACAAGGGAAATATGAGATGTCACTTTTTTGTCACAAGCTGGTCACAATTAATAAAAAATATAACAAGTTTACGTAAATGAGATATAGACAAAGGAAACACTATCCTCAACTTTGTGACATCCACAGACAAAAAAATCCTAACGATAATCTAATAACAAAAATGATTCAAATGATGATTCAGACCCTTCAAACCATTCAAATCATAAATCACTTTTGTTTTTTTAGCATGAGATCCCAAAAAGAACTCGGTGCCTTTGATCTCGCGAATTGCTTAGTGAATTTCTGACAGATACGTAATATTATTCACAAAACAAAATTGTTTTGCATCTTCTTTGTTACAATAGCATCTAAATTATTCACGAGGTTTGAAATGGTCTAAAAGAATAAGAAAACAAATTTTGCAAAAACAAATTAGTGCTCTGATAGATCGAAAAAATAAACTTAACTGATCCAAAAAACTTTTTTTGAGTAGGTACCTACTAATTATATAATTTTCTAAGTAGTCATTTGAACAGGCAAAGCTTCGGAAACGATATCTTGAAACATTGATTAAAAAAAAAAATATTGTCGAAGTAATAAAAAACCATCTTTAAAAATACTATTGCCAGATTTTGAAATGATCTTTCAGAAAGTGAATATCACATTGGAGTCTATCGATATCTAACTGAAAGGTGTCTTAAAAATATTACATAAATTCTTTTACACATTTTGATGAATACACAATATTTACACATACCTATCTATTATAGAAAGGTGCGGTAACTAAAATATACTATACCTACAAACCTTTATTCACATTATCATAAAGATTTTAACGGTCAATTGATAAAAGTGACAACATGTATTTTTACTGAAGCACGCCTAAAAATTTAATTAACAGACTGTAAATAAAATTCTTTTTTATTTACCCTGGAATTGGAAAAATGTGGGTGTCATATATTCCTGAAATACAGTAAGGAATATAACTTAAACTGTGTTTAACACTTCCATTGCCAACTTAACAAAATGACGAAAATGGTACTTCAAAGCTAACAAATTAATTTAAGGATTTCAGTTTGTTTTCCCAGCTTAATTTAATCTTTGATTTAAAAGTTTTTAAAGCTATTGTTACGTCATATGAATCATGACGTGTATTTTTGATGTGATAATGATATTATACTATGATTTTCGTATCAACACTGTTATTTTATATTATTTTATGTTGGATTCAGTTCTGATGGAAATATTGTTTCTAATTATGAACGAGTCAAGAAAATCTGGACCGGGGGTGTTATTCTTGAAGGCAACTACTTCTTTACCTTGCTTGTCAAGGTATTTTTTAATAACATCTCGTACATCTACGCGATTCTGAGGAAATCCCCACTTTGCAACCACACCAAGAGTCTGCAATTGTTTTCTTCTTCAGCCTGACTAAGGACGGTCGGATGCCCAACAGGCTTAGTATGCTTTCCACCAACCCTCCGTAGAAGTGATATCCGAGGCACGTTGAATTTAATCGCAGCCGCCCTTTGAGACATCCCCTCCCTAACCGCGTCTACAGCTTTTTCCATATTTTCCTTGGTAAAGTTGACATAGGGTTTTGACCCCGGTGTTCTCTGATATTTCCTTACCATTTTTCACATTAGTTTAATACCTGTAACAAATGCAATCACATAGGGTCACGAAAATGATAACTAACACCAAAAAAAATAAATAAAGGTTATTGCATGTTCAAGTCACCCCGCGGTGTTCAAGTAACACTTTGTTACAAGTAACAAAGCCCCGTTTTACGGTATTCATACTCAAAAAAAATGTTATACTGTGCCCAAGTATTAAGTGGACACCTTGTATATTTCCTTTTCTTTCTACTATTATATATTTTTATTGATATACTGATTGAACACAAGAGTTATGTCCGCTAGTTTTCAATTAAAAAGTCGAAGAAGTTTAAGAACAACTTCACATATTTTTATGCTCTCTCGTAAACAACGTCAAAACTCTTACGTAAAAATCCAGAATGTGTTACTAGTCCTCCCATCTTATTCGCATATTTTTCCAGCCTTCAAAGTTATAAATAACAAATGAAACCATTACTTTTCTCGATTGATGGTAGGGGCTGATTATACTTAATGTCATTCTAGTGTGGCGCTTTGAAATTTTCTCGTCGATCCCAAAATAAAATCGCCGTGAGTAATGGGGATTTTCAGTTACAGTTATTTAGACTTGCTCAAAATGAGCACGTCTATTATTTTATAACGTTATTTCCCTAGGTCAAAGCTGAAGGTGAAATGCTTGATGCGACCTAATAATACATCAAATAACATAACTAATTCTCGTACAAATATTTTGCGTGTATGTTGAAAGAGAAAAATATTCAAGTTTTTTTGACATATTACACATATAGGTAAATTAACATCCAATGTGTGACGATCATTTTTTTTGCACTTACGCAAAATATCGGTTCAATAGTTTTTATTTTATTTGTTTCCAAAAAATACGGCTTCATGTAAAAAAATATACTTGGCCGCTGAAATGTATGGAAACGGTCAACTGTTTCCTAAAGTAAGATAGGTAACTAGTGGAAAATATGAAATAAAAAAGTTTAACGGTTTCTTAAAATTCACTACAAAAAAGAAAAATTATATGAGCAGTCAGAAAGTCACAGAAAAACAGAGTTACATTTTTTAATGGAACCTTCTGTATATTACTGGATATTTAAGTTTTCCGAATTTAAAAGATTCCACATTGCACACCATATACATAAACTTTTTCGAGATAACTAACGGTTTTCGAGATAAGCAACATTTTATTTGGAATTCTATTTTACAACGTGCTCAAACTGACCACATCGTAACTCCTGACTAATGAATTCGTTGAACAAAATTTTGTAGAAAAGCTAGATTTTTTGTAGAAAAGAATGGTACTAAGAGAAAGGATGGAAATTTCATGCCTTATTCTTCCTTGCAACTCTACGATATCCATCAAAATTTTATTTTTCAAATATTTAAGTTACATTGATGAAAAATCACTTTCTAAGCTCTAAATATGGAAATCAACCATTTCAAGAACATTGCAGCTTTGTTACGAAACTGGAGGTGTCAAAGGTCTACTCAAAAGTGGAAAAACGGTTACTAATGAAGAATATTCTTTGGATGTCATGTTAGATATAGTGGAAAATCCAATAAATTAGGTACAAAGGGGGTAAATAATAAGATGATTCGAAATTCATTTCAAAAAATTACCCAGATGGAAAAATGTCATCCATACAAAATTCAGTTGTTACAAGAATTGAGTGGAGACGATTTTGGTTGCAGAATCGAGTTCTATAAAGCTGTTATGGATAAATTGAAAACATATCCTGTTTTTTAACGGATCTACATTGTGCACGTGAACCAGCACAACTGTAAGTATTGGTCAGATCAAAATACACATTAGACGGAGCAAATTGTCTTTGGGTGTGCCAAAGACTAAATGTGCCTAAGTCAATATTCGGTGTGACATTTCTGGTCACCAGCACCAAACACAAGACCGATGGTCTTAAACCACCGAAAAAAACTGGGCTCTTGAAAAAACACGTCTTGTCTCCGTAGACATGTTGCAAAAGTGTCCGTTGCGCTGTGTCCATGCAAAACCTGATAGCACACCGTTGCTCAAAATTAATGTCACTCATTTTTAAAACACACTATAAAAAACTGTTTACGAAAACAGTCACAAAGAACAAACAAAAGACACTGAAGTTCAAACTTGTACTGAAGGTGCATTACATGTTAACCTACCCCTCTACCAGTCCCTTCTCGACAATGTTGCTCGATCGGGCGCTACATTGCCAGTCTCACTACTTAATTTACACACCTCGTATCGATCCCTATTTCATTATCAATCCCTTGATTTTCTAATAATCCTAATATCCTAACGTCACGGAATCTCAGTGTATAATGAACATCATTGCCTTGCTGATGAGGTATGCACGTAAATATAACATGTGATCACCCTGTACACTGAAGCTTCCTGAAATGCACGTTAACACCTCACAATTATGCCCAATCCCAGGCTTGTGGGTTTCCTCGATCGGTGTCTTTGATTAATACATGCACATGGCACCAAACAGACCGACAGCGTACGTGACATGAAGTCCACTTGTAAGACATACGTGAGGGAAGAGTATTTTCGTAAAGGCAGGATATTAATTAATTCGTTATAACGCTATTCAGTTCTCCAACTTCCATCCAAGGAATTATTTAAAATGTGCGAATGACCACTAAAAATAAAAAGTTCATCTTCTATATACTGAGAGAAAAGATTTCCAGCTGGTAATAAATGCATATTTTACTTTTTTTTATAGTATATCTTGTAATGGGTGATCCAAATTGAACTTTAGGATTTGAATTTGAAAGAAACGTTGGGAGTTTACATTTTTACAGTTGGTATCGAAACACATGGCAAATTCATCATGGCGCCGTATACTGTGCAGCAACTCATAAATACCATACAAATTTATTATGAAAACAGACGATCAGTTACGATTACATTAAGAAAACTTCGACCACTTTTTGGGACGCAATAATGTGCCAAGTGAGCATGCAATTCGTGATCAAGTGCAAACGTTTGAAACAAGTGGTATGCTTATTGACAAACCAAGGGTCCGGTATCAACGCAGAGGTCGTTCAGATGAAAATATTGCTCGCGAAACTGATAATGTGCGTGAAGAAACAACCACGTCAATTCGTCGCCGTTCGCAGCAATTGACTCTTTCATACGGCACTAGTCAACGCATTTTAACAAAAGATATGCATTTAAAATCGTATAAAATGCAATTGACACAAGAATTTAAAGAAACGGACCACCAGAAACGCCGTATATTTGTGAACTGAGTTTTACAGAACACAGAATTTGATGCTGATTTTTGTAAAAAAATCATATTGTCCGATGAAGCCCATTTTCATTTAAATGGCTTTATGAATCGCCAAAATTGTCGCATCTGGGGTAGTGAAAATCCCCATGTTATTCAAGAAAAACGAATGCATCCACTAAAATGCACTGTCTGGTGTGCACTATGGGGTGGAGGAATCATTGGCTCATACTTTTTTTGAGGACGCAGGTGGCAACGCTGTTTCTGTCAATGGTGTACGCTATCGGGATATGCTAAACGTTTTTTTTTAATGAAACCAACGATTTGAACTTGAATGACCTATGGTTTCAATAGGATGACGCCAAACCAAATTTCCTGGTCATGTTATCTCTCAGAGGGGTGAGAGACTTGGCCACTGAGTATGCGATCTAACCCCATGATTTTTTATGTGGGGCTATTTGAAGGAAAGAGTTTATGTCAATAAACCTGCTACGATTCCAGAGATAAAAGAGAACATCAGACGTGCAATTGCTGAAATAGAGCCGCATTTATGCGAAAGCGTTATGAAAAACTTCTCTAAAAAAATGGTATCATGTCAGCGGAGCCGTGGAGGGCATTTGGCTGACATCTACTTATTTCATACCTAACTGCTAAGTTTGTACTTTCTACTTATAGCAATAAAATTCAGATTTTTTCAATATTTTGATTTTTATTAAGAAAGCAAATCGTAAAGTTCAATTTGGATCACCCCTAATATGTAGCCGTTATCTGACAAATGCCGTGAAATAATTTGTTACGCCAAAATTTTAATAAACAATTTGGAAAGTAGTCTGAAGTACGTACCCTTTTGGGATATAAATAATTCGATTATGCCTATTGATTGTATGTACCTAATAAACAATATTACTGCCTTTTTACATCAATAATAATGAATACTGTAAAACCATGTAATAAGGAAAAATTTCAGTATCTTAGATTTATTGTATAAACGTGAAAATGTGTGATATGGTAGCTGGTAGTAACTGTTTAGTCTCTTTATTTGGTTGTCATTGTTTAACACATCAATAACCATTTTGTTTTGTCATTGGTGATGAAAAATAGAGGTTTTATATTTTAACATAATGAAGAGAAAGGAATGAATTAGTCATAATTTGACAGAAAGGCAACAGCGCATGGAAATGAGCACACCCACGAAATATAAGAGATAGCAAGTTGTGCATTTGGTGCGATGGAAAATGTTTTCTGAAATTATTTGCTTCATAGGAATATAATAATCACTGCATACTGCAAATTTGTGCTATGAATGTTTAATTCCACTACAATAATCCTAGTGGCCCCCAAATAATACTTACAACAATGTATAATAGAAACATAATATTTACAGATACCTTACAACAAATTATAAAATTACTAAAAGTTACATTAAAAATTACCACATTGTATCTATTCCATACTAGTGACACTTTATGGAACAGTACCAATAGGGTGCTATTTGAAAAATACGTGGTTTTGGTTAAAATGATTTTGATCCTCGTTGAAGTCCCAGATCCAACGTAATTAGTTTTTGTTTTCAAAGTGGAGTTAAGTGTTTTCACAACTAAATTGAATAACAAAAAAAAAAACATCAAAAATATTTGAGTGCTTACGAGTAAAACTACAAGTAAATAATCTAATTTGGTGTCACTGAGAGACGGCAAGGATGTGGGGTCCTCAATTCGAACGGAGGTCCCGCGTGTAGTTAGTACTCAGTGAGTGTATTCATATACTCAAACCGTAGAGAGCACTACTTAGCCATTGCCGAGAAAACAAATTCCAAAACTAAAAAAAAAATCTTTTTTTTTTATTAAAATTTAATAACTCGTTATAAACATTTTTTTTTCGACTTTTATACATTATTGAATCGCGAATTTAATAATTTATATCTTTTTAACAATTAGAACTTATAAAAGCCGAAGGAATGTAAATAAAACAAATACAAAACCCAAAGTTAAACATTACCATTTATTTTTTATAAAGTACCTAATATAATATTAAATACAATGAATATTTGCGATAATATGTTTATAGCATTAGAAATTGTTTCAATCATTCATCTTTAAGAATACACAAACCTGGATGATATTTATCATAAAAACAATAAAAACACCAATTTTGTCGACAACTTTTTACAGGAGCACGGTGTCTTTAGAATTCCTTCTGAAAAACAAACTTCGTTTACATTCATAAATATTTCTCGATGTTCAGATAATTTGGACGCATACCAGGCATATTTGATCATTTTTGAAAAAATTGGAGAAGAGAGCTCATGATGAACCATTGATTGAATTTTAATGCAATCTTCACGAGAACTAATTTCCCGATTTTCTTCAATTAATTGCGAATAATTTTGTATTTTTTTAATTAAATTTTTTAACTTGTCTGTAAAAGTAAACATCACACGTTTGTATTAGTGGAGTACACTTTGGAGGTATTACTTTAACAGTACAAGTAGACATTTTCTCATCATCTTGGAAAATTTCATCATACATTTCGAGCCTCGTTTGTCCTCCCCATGAATCGATGAGAAGAAGAAATTGTTCTCTCATATCTATAAATCATTTCAAATACAAGGTCCTTCGGCTCTACCCATGTGAGTTTTATTCATCAAAATAAAATCAACAGAATCTTTTGTATAGGGGCATGAATAAACGGTACTACGATCAGGCCAAACGAATGAACACCAAATGAAATGGTACGAATGGAAGAATTTGTATTTTGTAAATTCTTCATGTTATTTTTGATATATTAAATTTTATTTAATAGGAATTAACCACATGCGAATTTTAAATTTCCATGTGTTTAATATTTAAAAAGTTATAAACTATTAAAATAGCGATTCAATAATATATAAAAGTCGAAAAAAATGTTTATTATTTAGTTATTAAATTTTAATAAAAAAAAAATTTTTTTTTTAATTTTAGAATTTTTGTTCTCGGCAATGGCTAAGTAGTGCGCTCTACGGTTTGAGTATATGAATACGCTCACTGAGTACTAACTACACGCGGAACCTTCGTTCGATTTGAAGACTCCACACCCTTGCCGTCTTTGTGAGAGAAAATTATAAGGATTTCAAATATGCAATGGGGAAAGTTCTACTCAAAATTCCAAAGTTGAAGACCTCTGATCACACCGAAAGTGACGAAAACATACCAGATAAAAGTAAAGGTGCGATTGTTCTTGTTATCTATTTGATTAACTGAGCCATTTAAAAAAAATCCTAGACATGAAAAATTTGAACCAGAAATGTCATAAAAAGTTGAACCAAAAAATTCAAAAAAGCTCTTTATGACACACATAACTAAAAAAAAGTAACTAGTTAATATCCCTCTAATCGCTGTGTTTTATTAAAATTTCATAAACAGTGATTTGCACGAGAACAATAGTGAGGATGGTAGAGGTGTGATTTATATTTTTGTTTCAGCTTTAGAAATGTTTCGTATCTGGGGCATTCCATAGCGACTGGTAGGACATTTGACTCTGGAATTTGACTAACTATGAGCTATAATTATGTCATCGAAACTTATACAAAAGTGAAATGTATCTTAAATCATAGGTGAATAACTAATGTACAACATCCCTTAAAAAAAATCGAATACCTTCTAAGTTCTTTGTAATTATTACTTAAACGAATGTGACTGGTGGGACACCGAAAAATCCTCCTCTCTTACCACGGTGTACTTGAAGACGAATTTCAGTTCGACCACTTAACTTTCAAGTGAGATGTTTTCCTTAATATAAAATATATTCTATATGCTTCCATTTTTATCAAGAATTAGACTGATAGCCTATGTAGAAGCAATAAAAAAAATATAAATTGTGACTGGTGGGACAGGCCTTTGTAACTGGTGGGACAAGTACAAAATATGTGAATATAGTTGTTTATTAAAACCAGTTTTATGATTTTTACATCTTACTAATGTTGTTATTGATAAATTTTGCCGTAAAGTATTTAAAATAAATAATAAACTACAAATAAACACAACGCGAATAAAGGATCAAACATACTAATAACAAAATCTCAATAAACTTTAGTTGTTAACAACAAAAATAAAAGAAACTTGTTTTTAAACTACCATAGAAGAAAATGACGATGTATAATTTAAAAAAAAATATATAACTATTAATTTAGTTTTCAAAAATATTAATATTTTCTACAAATTGGTAGAACATTCGTTTTCTCAACCGCTTTAATACAGAATTAGGAAGGATTTCAATTATTTGATCCGCATGGACATAAGACACATCACTATCAGATTCGTCTATGACAAAAAGCTTTGGTTCATTATCTGGTGTCAATTTCAAAAACGTGACTTTTATTTCGTCGTCTTCGTCTTTCTCGTCTTGACACACTGCTACATATCTGTGCTCTTTCTTTTGACCTCTTTTCCCTGTTGCCTCTAATTTAACTATGATATAAGTTCCATTCTTATATTTTTCGCCAAATTAAACTTGGATAAAAACACTCAAGCATACAATATCAAAGTTAATCTGAATATAAGTTATCGCCAAATTAGTATTTATTTTAGGCTAAAAACAATAAAATCATTCAATTGAAGGTCATAAAGAGAAATAAAGCTACAATCTGCAGTATTCAAACAAAATTTCATGAATAAAGCCATATATTAACTGTGAGTCCCGCCAGTCACGTGTGACTGGTGGGACATATTTCAAAAAGTCTCAAAACTATAATATGGATTTTTTAACAATTATAAAAAGCGTAAATAGTTTGCCACATGTGTATTATTACTTCTAAAAAAGAGTCAGAATTGATAGTCATATTTGAAGTTAGAAAAACAACTTTTATCTCTTTTTGCGTGACTGGTGGGACATACGATATGCTTATATTCAAACAAGAAATACATAAAAACTAACATACCTTTTCATTTGAATGTACTTCCCTTAGTTTTTTTAACTCTTTCTCTGAAATACAATCGTCAGCTTACTTAAATTATTTAGATGGCTAAAAATAGTGTATTAAACCTAAAGAACATTTGCCCACTAAACAATTCAATACGACAAAAAAGTTTCTATGGAGAAAAAATCGGTTTTTTATTCATTTAACAATTTTTTTACAAATTCATAAAACATAGACTTTTAACTATGAGTTAGTACACTACATTAGGAATAATTAAAGGAATTTTAAAATTTTGTAAAATTTTTTGTCGTTTTCCTCTTTTACATGGAATGCTCCATCTATGATTTTTCCAGTCAGATAGATTGACTGAAGATTTCCCTTTGATACGAGTCCGAGAACTTTGAAGAACTTTTAATATTCTGTGGTTACTAGTATCTTCATCACTGATTACTGTATGGGATCCATATTATGTGAAATTAAGTCAGACTTATTAGGCAGACAGTACCGGCAAATTATGTACCAAATAGTTCAAATATTTCTTTTTTCCTAAATTTCAAACACCCCTTCAATTAGAAAACCTGCATGCCAAAAATCTCATATGACAAGTATATTTTTAAAAAAAGCACATATCATAACGCACATCACATAACGCTTTGACGTTAAATGTGACTCACCATGTGCGAGGTATATAAATTAAGTAATGAAACTGGTTTTTAATTTTTTTTAATAGAATGGAATTACAATTAAATATTGTCTTCTTCAAAATAACTTGTAACCTTGGAAAGCCATACAGCGCTGGAAACGGTTTTTCCGTTCCTCATAGCAGTGCTGGAACTCATATATTGGAATAGCCTTCAGCTGCTCGGTTATAGCCGTTTGAATGTTTTCTATGGTCTCAAACGACGTCCTTTGACGTGATTTTTAAATCTCGGGAAGAAAAAAAATCCCCAGGGCCCCAGGGGGGCCAAAAAGAGGCTGGGGAATCATAGGAATATTTTTACTGGCTAAAAACTCGTTTACTGAAATGGCTGTATGACAAGGCGCATTGTCATGATGCAACATCCAGTCGTTCTTGATGTTTGGTCTCACACGCATGACCCTTTTTCGAAGTTTTTCAAGAACCTCTCTGTAAAAGTGTTGATTTATTGTTTGGCCTGGAGGCGCAAACTCTTTGTGGACAATTTTCTGGCTATCAAAAAAGCAAATCAGCAGGCGTTGCATTTTCGACTTGCTCATTCTTGCTTTTTTGGTCTTGGAGAGCTTCAAGTATGCCAGTTCATGCTTTGGCGCTTAGTTTCCGGGTCGTACTCAAACACCCATTTGATCACAAAGTTTTATCACCAGTAATGACACGTTCCATAAAATAGGGATCATTTTCAATCAATTGCAAAAAGTCAAGATATATTTCTCTCCTGATGTCCTTTTGAAATTGCGAAAGTTTTTTTGAAACCATTTTTGCGCAGATTTTTTTCATCTCCAATTCGTTAGTCGGAATCTGATAAACAGTGATTAACATTTAACTCTTCCCCGATCATTCTTGTCGTCAACCGACGATCTGAACGCACAAGATCTCGTACGCTAATGACATTTTCATCAGTTCTTGAAAATGAAGGTCTTGCGCTGCGTGGTTCACCTTCAGTCGACTCTCTTCCTTCCTTTGAGAATGCCTTAAGCCACCGAAAAAACTGGGCTCTTGAAAAAACACTGTCTCTTCAGGCTGAAGTTTTGCAAAAGTATCTGTTGCGCTATGTGACGCACTAGAAAAAACCGGTTTACGAAAACAGTCACAAAGAACAAACAAATGACTCTAACAGTTAGAGTATTCAAGTCAAAACAACTTATACTGATTATGCATTACATGTTAACCTACCGCGGCGTTCCAAGTCCCGTCCGCAGTATTGATAGATCGGGCGCTACGTTGCTAGTCTCATTACTTAATTTACACACCTCGTATAATATTAATAAAATTGACATTTCTTACATCCCGAATCGAAAAAGTTTAACATACAAATGTACTAAACACTCAAATATTTTATAAAAAAAAAAAAAAACAAAACTGGACATGGTAATACCGTCATTTTAGGTATATGTGCAACAGTAATGCTTTGTTACGAAACACTTTTTTCAGTGTAGGATAAAAAAACACATTCGTTTTGCGTCAACACATTATTAAGAGATGAATAAATTTTAATTCCCACTTTTTTCGATTCCTACCTTTTGACTGTTGCTTAGACTTATATAAAATACCCGTTCCTGTGATAAACGAGAAATCCGAAAGAAAAAATTCCAGCATGACAATTTTATTTTTTAAGTTTGAGCCCGATAAAATTACGAAAGTTCAACAAAGAAAACATCGAATTATGTTAGAAGCAATATGAAGAATTTTCGTCGTTTTTCCGATAGCACTTAATTATAACTCGGCTCATAAAGTACAGCATCGGGCAATAAAGTAACTTGTCGGAGCCGCGTATGGCTACGGGTTTAATGAAAAAAAAAATCTTTACCTTCGAGTTCCTGCTTTCCTGGAACGTAATTATTTTTAATTTGAAATATTAATGAACGAGCACGACTTCCCCGTCTCAAAAGGAAGTTTGATGACATTCGTTTCAATAGAAATTCAAATTTAGCCCTGCGTTATCTCGTAATCGATTTGTATTCATCAACAAAACCGAAGCTCGGCAAATCAAAAGCCGAGAAATGCCAAGGGGTAAATTATATATAAAGAAGGGGGTGAATTAGCGTGTAGGTACACGAAATTACATCTCATTGTGCTCCTCGTTGGCGAAGTTTCCGCTTTGAATTGTTTATTTATCTGGCGTTATCGTGTAAGTGGCACATGTATGGTATAAAGTTTAATCCTTTAACTAACGGTACCGTGGCTCGTTTATGAATGAGTGGGTACTTAAACAGGTATGGGCTTAGGCAAGGTAAAAATAAAAAAGTATGATGCATATAGAAAAGAAACCGCGACTCTTATATATATCCCCAACGAACCCTTTTTCAACATAAAAATGACAAGTTTTAATTTTCTAATTCACCATTTGTTATTTCCCCCTCAGTAATGAGATGTTTGAACAGGAGAAAAATTTAATTAAGGATATAGCTAAGAATAAAAGTTACTTAGTCCATTTAATATATACGTTAATAGGGAAGCGTAAATTTAAAAGTATACCTAAATACTGACAATTCTAAATTTGTTTGTTACCATATGAACCTAAATGTACCCTCAGATTAGATAAAGTTTTTAAAATTACACAGGCCAAGATTTTAACCCAAAACCCAGAATATATTTTTCCAAAGGTTATTGATGCGCTGAATCCGAATCCGAGGTCCAAATCTCTCAATTGGCTCTGGTTTTCGAGATATCCTAACCTAAATGTGCAAAAAAAGCGATTTTGACCTACATTTCAGGTTATGTAGCATCGCAATTTTTTTTTCTCAAAAAACTATGAACAACACCTTAAAGAACATGCCCTGCCTTGTGACGTCGAGTTTACTCAAATATCTTTTTTTTTCGCCGCGATATCGCATTTTGAAAGTTTTAAGATTGTGAATTTCTCTATAATACATCGCGTGTAAATCAAACAGTCGATTGGTTTTTTGATTAGAAAACACGAAAATGTTTGAAATTCACTGACAGGTAATGTTTCTTATAAAAAAACTTTGTTCAGAACCCAAGGTCAGATTTCCAAAATTTTCCTCGAAAAAATTTGATATTTTCTACAGGGTTAAGCTTCCTTATATTTAAGTTAATCAACATTATATAATTTTTGGACCGTTTATTAAATAATTTACCGTTTAAAATGTTGGTAAATGCTGTTCTTTCAAAACTGCGTGTTATACATAATATCAGAAAACTTTTTCACATCTCAAAAGTGAAGCCGTTACTTTCTTTCAAGTGGAATGATATAATATGTATTCTACATGTAGATGTGACTGCTATCTTGAATTTTTCTTCTTGCAAACTCTCATAGCTTTTTGACATAGTTCGTTATAATTTCAGTACTACGTACCTACATCATTTGAACTGGTAATGTTTCCACTTGAAAGCTCCAGATAGAATTTTGACAGTCTAACTTCTTTTGAGAAATTTAATATGTAAATGTCTCATCATCAAACTCATAGTTAATTCCCTCCAATAAAAAGTTATCCAAGAGGAAACTCAGATACAAACACATAAAAGGTATGCAAACATTTTTTTCTTGAAAAATTGCATTTTATTTTTCATTAAACAAGACGATTATCTCTTGACTCTGTCAATCTTGATTATGTCTTGACTCTCTGACAAGTCATCAGTATTGTAAACTGCGTAATATATGCTTAATTTATTATAGCAAAATTTTAATGCTTATTAAAGCGACTAAAAAACTCGATTAATTAATTGAAACTTAAGTTTTATTACATTGTTGATTAACTAATGTGGTTTTTATTGCCAGTATATAAAACCGACACCCAAATTACCTTAATAATATCAACTCGTCTGAAATTAGTGTTTGTAAACTTTGCTTTAATTAAATTCTACTAGGTATCCCAAAGATCTTGAATATTTACGTTATTTAGGCCACAATTACTTACAATACACACAAAATACAATACTCCACAATATTACACATCCAGAAGGGGAGTGGAAGTATAGTATTCATGAAAACTTTTCGAAACATTGATATTGACTCAATAGGTCTAAAATGTATGTGAAAAAAAATTTATGTTTGTCTGTCGGTCTGTTTGTCGGTCTGTCTGTCGGTCTATCTGTCGGTCTGTCTGTCTATTAACATTTTTTTGTGTACACGATAACTCGAGAATCCGTTAAGATATCAACCTCAAATTTGGAACACTTATGTACCGATGATCTGGAGCTGATTAGATTTTGAGCTTAATCGGTTAAGGGGTTGAAGCATACATTGGGGTAATACATAATACATAATACATAATATAATTTTTTCCTTGTCTAGAGGTAATTCGCAAACGATGCAAGATATGAACTTAAAATTTGACACGAATATACAACGTAACATAGTCTGCAAGTGAAAAGGTTTTCAGTTTAATACGATGGGGGATTGTGGGGGTTGAATTGGGGGGTAATTATTCAAAATAGGGGAAATATTTCTTTTAACATAAAAATATATTGGCTCATGAAGGTCATATAGATCATACATTACGGCTCATAAAGGTCATAAAGGTCATATCCAAATATCACACTTTTGAGAATATGATTAACCTGAAGTTGTTACCAACGGTTTAGTTTTAGATTATAATTAAATTCTAGAATCTAAATGTGGAAAAATCGGATGTGGAAGTAGTGATTCCATTGGCGACGGTTTATTTTGATTCTTAAAGTGTGCGTTACTCGGTAATTTAAGTATATTTCTTTTATTTTCGCGAATGAACTGTGATCCACATAAATTTCCCTTTAATTACCTTAGAAAAATTAACAATTTGCGTGCTAATGCAGGCGGCACTTGTTTATTTATGGTTTTAATGTACAAGAGACGTCAAATAAATTGTCTAGTTTTGCATTTATTTAATTGAACATCAAGATCAAGATACAAAACTGCGACGGTTAATTTAAGTGCAAACTGCATTTAATATGTCAAAATATTCTCTCCTTCGGCCTTAATTGCGACAGGCAAATTATCGTAATTGCGTTTAATTAGATATTCATCACGCGCTTCAGGTAAAACCAGTCACTTATCTAAATCCTTATTTGTTTTGTTACACAGTAATATACTTGATATTAAAACGAGTACCTACCTAAACATACACCCTTGTTGAAGGTTTATTAGGTTGTAAAGTTATTAATGGCAGTTTTGAATCTTGAACTTTAACTGCTCATAGTACAACTCCAACATAATTTTGTTAAGTACACCGACACACAAAGGAAAAATGTGTAGTACCCGATATAGTACTCGAGTACAGAATTGTCGAATAGTACGTTTATAACTATCACGTGGTAGTCTGTCCCCAACATCAAAAATTAAGGTTGAATGAGGATCATGGTATGGAAAGAGAGATGTGATACATAAAGATGTATTATATCTGTTGTATGACTTTTTTGTCGTAAGATACCTTACAGAGTGAACACCACAATCCTATAACCCCATACCCTTAAACTCAATAACCCAATATCTGTTTGTATTAAACTAGAAATCACCTATATTTGTTGTTCGTGAGTAGACAACTTCAATCCGAATAACTCCATAGCCCTAAGGGACCAAGAGCTAGAAGCCTCAGACTTAATATCCCTCATATCCTTGAAACCAATAACCTAGTAGCTGCGTATGTAGAAATAGTAATAACGTATCTCGGAAGTTTCTTAGCGGGCAATCTTAGTCTCAATCTTTTCAAGTACTTTCAAATGCTGCCAGGTCTTTTGTATGAATTCAAGACGGCGATCCAGTATGGCGCTTAGAACTGTGAAAAATAGCTGAATGATTGAATAATCTTGTATCAACTAACGTATCATTAACAAATTGGTCCCAAATTGGCCTCAATAGGGGTTTTTGAGGTCACTAATCAGAAATATGGAGCGATATTAAAATAAACCGGAAATGCCAAAAACTAAAAAAACTCTTAAATCATACTACATCATTGGTTATATCGCTTTTGGAAGGTCTTAAAATGACATGAATGAATAATTTTGGAGTCGCGCATTGAGAAACGTATTCAGAATACCAGAATTCAAGATGGCTAATTCAATACGACCAGCGCGTCGGCGTCTAAAAATGCCAGCAATAAAAAAAGAGCTTGTCATTCTCGAATTGTTAGTTACGTTTTATTCATACCCGTGCCTACTGACCTAAATAGATGGTATTTTAGCTTCTCATCAAGAATCGTGTGCTAGAATAGTGAAATCCAAGATGGCGGATCTAACAGCGCCTAGATCTGTAAAAATAGCATGAATGGTTGAATAACACAGCTCAAAAAATTTGTCAGTTCCAGGGACCAGTGCAGCCATCTTTCGAAGTCGTTGAGTACGAATTCGAAGCCGGTTTGGTCACGTCACGTCACGTTCCGTCCCTAACCTAAAAAAAACCTGAAAACTTATTATATTTGAATCAATTCAAGGATTTGATTTACGGAGTGTTGAGAAAACCGTCTTTTCTTTTGTTCCTTAGATCAGTGTACTGCAGGATTCAGATTAGAATGAATCCATAAGCATATTGCTATAGGAATGATTAATTTTGTTAAAGAGTAGGCAGGCAGAGGAACTCGGGAATTCTATACAGCAAAACATTGTGCACAACCAGGGTTATGTGGTTAATAGAATGATTTTCTGAACATTCCGTTGGTTAATTTCTTGATTTCATACGGTTTTTAAAGTTTTTTTGAGTATAGGAACGAAACTTGATGTCATGTAGGTAACCAAATTGAATCCGAGTTCAGACTTAGTGATCTGGAAAATATGGAGGTATGACTGGTCTCTGGTATCGAAAATATTGTGCCCTCAAATTTTGGAGAGAGCTTTGATCCGGTTGACGCCCGGTTAACGTTGAACTTTGATCGTCCCTTAGTATAAACCTATCCTAAGACAACTCTGTAATGGATTTATACGTAATTATATATAATTTATAAACGTTGCTATATTAAAATCAATATCAACAAACAAATACAAGCATCATGATTAGAGGTCAGAATTGCCTTTAAGACAATTTACCTAAATACCGATGGAGTTTTATTCGTATCTTAAGGACCCTTCACCTTTTTTCACTTTTTATTTTAACCTTCACTTCACCCACAGTATTTTCATCGAAACGAATTTTGCATAGTTTCATGGTTTAAAAGGTCACTAAAGCGCGATGCTTTTTATAATTACGCTTGAATTGTCACTCCCGGATCATTCATATTGAAATTAGGCCCTCGAAAAGTCACTCAAGGTCCTGAAATTTTACCGCATCACTGATAGTGAATCGGCAATGTAAAGCAAGTAAACTCGATCGGCAAAGTAAAGAGTGAGAATACCGTGCATAATTAGTGTTTAGCTGTGCGTTCGTGCTTGACTCATGAACTCATGAATTATTAATTTAATATTCCTGTAGAAAACGCCCCGTACGCTCTAACGAAAAGAAATTTTTGAAATCATAGTTTTGGAGTGTGTATAAATCGATTATATTAATACTTTAATAATCAATATTTTCGCTAGTAATCTCTAGAACTTGAATGGATACTAAAAATTTGTTCGGGTCTCGAATGTTATGGAAAATTATCCCTAATCGATGAAGAGGGATACTATTTTCCTACAACATTGGAGAACCGATAAGAAATTTACGGTGGCTAATTCAAGAGCATGGGAGATTCGGAAAGAAAATTTCATTTTCAACAATTACAGACGGTAATAATTTCTTTAGGGATTATTGAAATTATGGGAAAATTTAAATTTTTCTTTTTTGTTTGTCCATTATTATATACAAAGTTATTAATGTTATTATCACTTGACTTTATCATGTGATGAAATTTTTTTGTTTTGGTGACATTTGCAGTATCATTTTATACAATGCAAGTATAAGCAATTTCAATCGATCTCGCTGATTTACAATTACTAACGCCAAATCACTGTTCGATATACTTTCATTATTATAATGCATTTTTTTTGTTGTTGCAACAACTGCTAACTTGCATCCGCCATTTTGAATTTCAAAGATCTTAAAAAATCATCAAAAAACAGATTCGTGAAGAGCAATGTCAAAACTTACTAGGACTTTTTTATTTTTTCAATCATTTCTAAGTGAAATAATTGATTTTTTCAAAGTGGAAAAGTTTAATATTAGCATTATCCTTCCGGACGGGAAATCCAGTATACTGGCCCGAACCATGATCAATCTGTGGATATAACATACATTTTTTATGCATTTTCTTAGAAGGATCATAAGCCCCAAAGCCCGTCCTCTAAAGGTTAATATAATAAGAACATGTCAATGATAAATACTAACATCTTTTTGGCACTGTTGGATAAAAGTGTGGAGCCACGTAAATATATCTGAAGTTAATAGAGATATTGATACGAAATTTTAAATGTGAAAATCAGCATTAAAAATCCATAAGTTTAACTTGGCTGAAGTATATAGAATGTTTAACAAAACGGTGACGTAGGTTCCAAAGTATTTTTTTTTAATGAAATATCCTGCATATTTTCACATTTTTCTTCTTTCTTTTACCCTTATTTAAAACACTGTATCTAAAGTGAATATTTTGGGAGCTATAAAGAAATGAAAATTTTAATTTTTAATGTTTTGACATGAAACGCTTTTATGAAGACTAAAGAATTGAGATAAAATGTAATTACTATTAGATTTATTCATAGCGTGTAAGGAATAGCAGCTTAATTTGCCATTAAACCAGTAAAATGACAGTAAACAAATCTATGTACATATATATGTAAATTTTCGCTTAACCTTCACTATTATTTCGGGTGTAATTTTTGTAATTTATTCTGTGATTTTCTGAGCCAATTGTGGCAACCTGTTCTGAAAATAAACTCTGGATTTTAAGTAACCTCAGAGGAAGTACTCCAGTTTACTAAGGTCGGGGGATCGCACAGACCATTGAATTTCACCAATTTCACCAATTTTCTAGTCCAATCCCATTGCGAAGTCTTGATTTAGTTGACCTGGAACAATTGACTAATGCATGAATTATTTAGTTATTCAATAGCTCTTAGAATTTGGGCTCGATGAAATTTTCATCTAAAAAATGGCCTAAGATCAGATCGGCTCGGATGTATACAAAAAAAATAATAAGTCCATGATAACCCAAGCCCCCACCATTAAAAAAAGTTTCAAACCTTGGTCCCAACCCCTTCTTCCTTTTTTTTTTTTGGTCTCTTGTTTCCTTTTTTTTTTTTTTTTTTCCTGGCCCTCCGTTCTTACAAATAGCTACATTTTATCGTTCTTTTCCACCGTTTTGCATTTGTTTTTTTTCGAATTATTGTTAAAATAATGTGCGTACTATGGCTAGAAACGATGCTGAATTCAATTTGGCAACCCAAAGAGAATTGAAACCAAAAAAATTCCGACTCTTAGGTTTTTCCCACAAAAAGCGACAGGTTTGAGATTTTGGCCGCTTTTTTGCATTTTTTTTTGCAGTTCTATGAAAACATGTGCTTTCAATGGTTCAAAATAACTTTTAATTTAAAATCTACAAATATATATATGGTATTTTATTTAAAACATACAAACTCACAGTTTGTTCCATTTAAAATAACGAAGTTGTGTAACGGTAATATAAAATTAACCACCATGTATTATTAGAAATATTTTACTTGTTTGAGCACCGCATGATTTTGGTTAACTTTTATTTTAAATATCTTAACGGTTATGAAAAACCGGCCGATGTCAATAAGTTATTTAAAATGTGAGTACTTTTACATACTGGTTCGTAAAAATAATCGCCTCGGAAAAAATAATCTACCCCGCGCATTTCAAATTAACAACGTGTCATAATTGGACGTTTACGATCAGGGTGTGTACGTCGAGGTACGAAACTTATAAAGAAATAACCCGAGCAATAAAATGTTTATGAAAGCCTAATGTCCGTGAGAAAACAACCGCGTACGTCGAACTGGAACGTTTTAACAGCCCTTACAAAATATTTATATTGACATATGACTCCGAATAGTGAAAAGTAGCACCCTCCCGGCCCACCCCTCTGCATAATAACACAAGATACCCCACCTCGTTCACGTACAAACGGTTATAGATATGTTTTATTAAATCGAGAGAAAAAAACACATTTTTGCATAGCCTTAAACCTAATCTGTCGGGGAGGCCATTGTTCCGGGGGCTGACGTACATAAAGTAGGCTTTTTACTACTTTCTAGGGTTCGGCTGGGCATTAGGTTAATCCCAGAGTGCGCAGCCGTTATATTTAGCGTACCCAGTATCTTGAATATTCTGATATTGATATTCTTGAACATTTTTCCACTTATCACCTAAACATTTTTTGCACTCATCATACACGTTTTACCAACAAGATTGGTTCATCAGGAGAAGATAAAACTCAGTTTTAAAACTGAATTCAGTGTTAACCACCATCAGGAGATGATTAAAACTGAACTCTAGAGCTCTAAAAGCTATTATTGATTCCATTATTTCACTGTAAAGTATCAACGGTTCGGTAATAATAATTCGGTACCATTTTAGGGAAATAGAAATATTAATATAGGGCAGTTACAGGGGGAGAATTTGAACCTTCAGCGTAGTAATTAATTTCGGGCCGCCAAAAATATTTAGAGAACTAGAGGAGGAGGAGCCCCCCCCCGGGCCGTTTTCCCCCTATTTTTTTTTTCCAAAACAAAAAAAAAATTTTTTTTTTTATCATTTACAATGGATTTGACTACAAACGAACCCACCCCCAGCACTCCCCCCTCTTTTTACCCCTCTTAATGACGCAATAAACAATTTGCTTTTTTACCAACTTCCACGGTAATTTTTGGCTACCGTGGAAAAAACATATTTTATCAAAAAAATATCACCCTAACCACTCACGAATATCACATACTGAGCGAAGCATAATTAATTATTTGAATAATTGAATAATTAAATATTTAAAGTAAAGGGAGTAGTTTAGTGCATTCAATTGATAGGCGATATTCAAGCGAGTCATTAGGATGATGCTTCTTATTATTTCAAAAAGATTATTTTTTATCCAAAAACTACTGTGTCAAATGCGGAAAAAGATTACTAAATCGTGGTAGGGTGGGGGGTATTTTCTTTTATGCTTGAACATAACGTTTTAAGTGGTGTTAATGTGTTAAAAAAGCTTTTAAAACATAGCTAAAATAAAGATACCGAAAAAATGCTGGTTAGCTTTATATTACAGTTGAGGAAGGGGGAGGGGAGGATTTTGGAGTTTGGTTTGTAGTACAAGCATTATCATTTTTAATAATGTTCACGTAGTTCCCAAAGAACCATTTTACCCGCGCTAGCGAATTACAAGAGTAACGGAAGGGGGTGCTGCATTCACAGAACGGGGGGGGGGGGGGGGGAGGTGTTAGAGTTTGATTTGTAGTACAAGCATTATTATTTTCAATTCATTCAATTTCAATAAGATTCATACAGTTCTCAAAAATCCATTTTACACGCAGAAGCAATTAAAAAAATAATTTATGGTTTTTCATTGTTAAAGGTCTAACAAAAATTTAATTTTTTTTTATGTTGGTCCTCATGATCCTCGGTGCATTCTGAATCATTTTTCTTATGATTCATTGAATTCATGAATCAATGACCCTGATCACATAACGTATGACAAAATATTTTTTGGTTATCGGATATGAAAAAAAAAATCACCCCCAATAGAGGTTTTTAAAAATATCAATAATAAAAAATGTTCGCATATATACCCAATTTTGTGGTGAACACCGTATGATTCATAAGTATTTAGTAGCCTATTTCTATAATTCAATATGCGCAATAAATGATTATATTAAACAAGTTCTTCTTGTATGAATCGAAATTTATTTTTTCTGTTTCAAGCATTTTAAAATATTTATACTGACTCGCTCTCAAAATATTTATACTGACATTCCTAACATTGAAAATGATAATTTTTCACACTTGTAAACAGTAACATGAAGTACTCTACCTCTTTCACGTACGAACAGTCATATACAGGTGTCTAAAAAAAATGTCAAGCGGAAAAGGTGTTGGTTCTCGAGAAATGGTCAATTGGTTCTTGACTTTGCGACTCGACTGATCTCATTCCTTGGTCAGTACGTTTCATTAGTACTTCGTTTGGATTGTGCACTGTTTCCGTATTCGGGTACTTGAACTACCGACCTAGAGAATAATAAAGCCAGGTCGGTAGCACAAATACAAGAATTTGGAAACAGTGCACAACCCAAAGGTATTAGTGAAACGCACTGACCAAGGAACGAGATCTATTAGGTCATTGTCCCTCAACCTCTATCTCGTTCTAATATACACGAGCACAACTACCTGTTTTTCCTACCACGCTCCGCCTAATTTTATAAAATATTCAATGCTTTTAAATATTCTTTACATAAAATAGTTAATTATTTTATTTTTAATATCCTCACACAGTTTTCATACCAAAAAAAAATATATATATCGAGTGTACACATAGAGAAGTTAGCTCAAAATTGGTGACCCGCTGTAGTCGAACGGCAATATCATCATCAATTGGTAATTCCAAAATAATTTTTGGAATCACAATTATAGGGGCCAACTTTTGAGGACAGTAGGTTTCTGTAAAACATTTTTTAATTGGTAGGTAGTCAAAGTTGGGCAGTGATATTGATCAATACCTTAAAACCAGATTTATTACTATTTTTGGAAGTACCGTGATAGTTATTGTAAAATTTTATATAGTACTTTATTCAAATAGAATGTTATTCAACTTATTAATATATATAAGCTGAATATATATGATTTATTCAGCTTTTATAGATATATAAAAACTCAACAATTGGTCTTCATTTGAAGCCGTGACATGAACATATAAACTTAGGGAAGCGATTTTTTTCACCAATTCTACAAAACTGGCTATATTTCGAAAACCAAGACACTTTCATGTTGGTACATCTTTTTGCCACATAAGCAGTCAGAACCTGGTTTGTAATACCCCATATGTTTGACGTTGTTCTTTGAGATACCCTATACATGTTTTATTAGATTAAGAAAAACGGATTCCTAATCTTCTGAAAACGTCATTCTGTCCATTAGTCCATTTTACAACTTTTCAGTGCTCAACATTTACGTTACACGCGAATAATACTAGCAAATGGACGGGCATAAAATATAAAGCCCACACGGTACTTATTAATTCATAAACCTTAATAGGAAAGGTATAACGAGTAGTTGAAAATACATATATAGGTACCTCTGTAATAGCTAAGAGTACAAAGGACCGAACATGAGGTTTGCTTAGTATTTTCAAAGCATATTACTGTTAGTTTAGTTAAAATCCAGCGAAATAGATCTGGAAGTAGACAGCTGAAGCTAATGGAGGCCAGGGGTGTTTTTAGCTGGGCGCTTACTGAGGAATAAAATGAGTCTGTTCAGAGCTTACAGGCTTAATATTTTTAGAGCATGTTAGCTGTTGGTTATGTTTAAAATTCAGTGAAATATATCTGGAAGCAGTCCGCTAAAACTAATGGATGTCAGTGGTGTCTTTGGTTGGGTGCATGCTGAGGTATACAATGGTTAATACAGGAATACGCTCTGTTCAGAGCCAGTTGCTGATAGATTCCAATCATCAGACATAGTCCATCAAAGTTTTGTTTTAAATCGAACGAGCTGAAACGCAACTGGTCAAATATTTCTTACGGTTAGAAACTATCAGAAATATTTCTACGGATAGACCTAAAATAAACAGTATACAGTAACTGTTGGCTTCAGTATACTACACAGAAGGCACCCTTGTTGCACTGCTGTATATCTGTGAAGGCCATGCAGTTGGAAGCAAAGTTATACAAATCTACCACAATTGGATGGCAGAATTGGTAGACATGTTTAGTGACGGGAAAAACCATAAACCATAAAGCGCCTACGCTTTTCACATGACTATCTGATGTTTTTTAATGATGATAATAATGATGCCCACAAAATTATCACTTTCACTAAAATTACTACTCTTTCAAGAGACGATTGCTGCAATTATCGATAAGAAAATTACATGTTGTGTCAAGATTAAACTGAACAGAATAAAATGATAAAACATATTTAACACAAAAACATATTGTGATGTTATAACGTACGTAATTATAAGGATAATCACGGCATATATGTTTATTATTTATATTGAAACGCCACTGGTACGGAACGCTTCAAATTGAAATAGCATAAAATATGAATCGCTTGCTTTCATTGTTAATTTATAAGGAATAATAGGAAACGTGTAATGGTTACTTTGAAAATACGTACCTAGGTATGTATGTACGAGGTGTGTAAATTAAGTAATGAGACTGGCAACGTAGCGCCTGATTTAGCAACACTGCGGAGACGGGACTAGGAAGGGCGGTAGGTTAACATGTATTGCACCTTCAGTACAAGTTTGAACTTGTTGAAGAGTCATTTGTTTGTTCTTTGTGACTGTTTTCGTAAACCCGGTTTTTCTAGTGCGTTTTAAAAATGTGTGACATTAATTTTGAGCAACGGTGTGCTATCTGGTTTTGCTTCAGACTTGGACACAGCGCAACGAATATTTTTGCAAAACGTCAACACATTTACGGAGACAGTGTTTTTTCAAGAGCCCAGGTTTTTCTGTGGTTTAAGGCATTCTCAGAAGGAAGAGAGTCGATTAAAGATGAATCGCGCAGCGGAAGGCCTTGATCTTCAAGAACCGATGAAAATGTCGAAATTTTGTGCATTCAGATCGTCAGTTGACAACAAGAATGATCGTGGAAGAGTTAAATTTAAATCACACCACTGTTCATTAGATTTTGACTAACGAATTGGGGAAAAGAAAAATCTGCGCAAAAATGGTTCCAAAAAACCCTTTCGCAGGAACAAAAGGACATCAGGAGAGAAAGGTGTCTTGACTTTCTGGAATCGATTGAAAATGATATTCATTTTATAGAACTTGTCATTACTAGTGATGAGATTTGGGTGTTTGAGTACGACCCGGAAACCAAGCGCCAAAGCATTGAATGGCATACTATATGCTCTCCAAGACCCAAAAAAAGCAAGAATGAACAAGTCTAACATCAAATGCATGCTGATTTGCTTTTTTGATAGCCAGATAATTGTCCACAAAGAGTTTGTGTCTCCAGGTCAAACAGTAAATCAACACTTTTACAGAGAGGTTCTTGAAAAACTTCGAAAATGGATCATATGTGTGAGATAAATCATGGAGAACAACTGGATGTTGCATCACGACAATGCGCCTTGTCACACAGACATTTCAGTAAACGAGTTTTTAGCCAGTAAAAACATTCCTGTGGCTCCTCAGCCACCTTATTCTCCTGACTTGAGTCGTCACTTTTTTCTCTTCCCGAGATTGAAAATTCACCTGAAGGTACGTCATTGTGGGACCATAGAAAACATTCAAACAGCTGCAACCGACCAGCTGAAGGCTATTCCAGTATATCAGTTCCAGCAGTGCTATGAGGAATGGAAGAACCATCTCCAGCGTTATATGGCTTCCCAAGGAAGTTATTTTGAAGGAGATAATACTGAATTTTAGTTCTATTCGAAAAAAATAGAAAAAAATCAATCTCATTACTTAATTTACACATCATAGAGCCAGTTAAAAAAGTTTATCAAAGAACGGCATCGATTTTACCAAATGAAGAAAAAATTGTGATGGTGCATCTACAGATCCGTAAAGTGAGTGCAAAGAAAATTTTAATTATGCCTGTATTACGTCAGTTTAAATTTAGTCAGATTACATTACCTCTATATCATTACATTAGTAGATTACATTAACAGTGCATTACCCTCTTAATGAGCTTGACGACGTAGCTTGGTAGTTACTCAATTAAGAGGGTAAGTCTTACATACATTTAATGAAATAACTGATAGTGATTTATCTAACAATAAGCAGGTATAAATTATATTGTAAATAAGGTTTAGGCACTATGCAGGATTATTTACATTTTTCCTTGAACATTAATTTTGGGTAACGACAAAATTAATGAAACTAACGATTTAAATTTTACAACAAAAGGATATTGTAAAAATCACACGTATTTGGTCATAACTTCTTTTTGGAAATGGAAATATTAAAAAACGGTATTTATAAATTAAACACCAAATTAGAACACTTTTCTAATGGTTTAAAACTGGTATGTTTCTGGAAAAAAAAATACTAGAAGCGCCGCGATGCCTGGCGTGATTTTTTTTCTTTTATCCCTTTCAACCACGTCACGACCCTAGAACGATCATTTAGAAAAATTTAAAATTTTAAACTATAACTTAAAATGGAATAATAAGACCATAAATATAAAAAAAAAATTCCCACTCCTTAGTTTTTGAATGACGTCATGTCCTCCGTGAAGGACATTATGACTTAGAGATCAACACAGACAAACAGTTATTGAAAACATTTGTTCAGAAATAATATTTAGAAAATAAAAACTAACTAATCCCTTCAAAAATTACAGAAAAACCATAAAAAACCCACTAAAAAATCCCAGAAATATATGAAAAATAATGAAGTTGGTTTATGAAACTTAAAAAAAAATAATAGTTTTTTTTATTGCAACACAAATGTACCTACTTCACACAAAAAATATGAGTATTTATATCTTTATCATGATTTTCTTCTTCATAAGACGAATACTCTTCATTGGTATTACTTGGTTGAGTGGTTACTTCTACCAATTCATAAAATTCATCCCAACCAACCTCTTCACTAGATAAGGCGGGAACATCTAAATTATTATCTATTTTTAGTTGCACTTATTTTCCAGAGATGTCGCGACCTACGTCAATATTTAGCTTAAATGCCCTTTAGTGGGTACTAATGAACAGTGGCGGTTGGTGATATTTCAGTTAGCCATATCTTGAAAACGACGCATGGGACCCACTTCACTTTTTAGGTGATGACTATACACCTCATACAGAAAGGATTTATAGTGAAAAAACCGTCAGCAAAGTTTGCGAAAAAAATTTCAAAAACCCTGGAGCACTCCCTGGATTCTCAGTAACGGTTATTTCCCTTTGGAATATTTGCAGTATATTTTTTTTCATAATCTAGAAACAAATATAAGGAGACGTTTTTCGATTTGTTACAAAATATTTTTGTTTCAAAAAGTTATGGCCATAATTGGAAACAAAAGTTCCTAAATGCAAAAGAGGCGTATTCTACTTTTCTGGTTTCAGCGTGTATAAGTTCATTTTGGTTGAGCTAGGAATTCCAGTTAGCAGCTCAAGAACGTCAACATCTTCGTTGGGTTACTTATTACTGGGTTCTCAGTAACGCTCTGTGGAATATTTGCAGTATTTTTTTCATAATCTAAAATATAAGGAGACGTTTTTCGATTTGTTACAAAATATTTTTGTTTCAAAAAAGTTATGGCCATTTTAATTTTGGGAAACAAAATGTTCGTATAAAGTTAAAATTAAAATGGCCATAACTTTTTTGAAAAAAAAAATATTTTGTAACAAATCGAAAAACGTCTCCTTATATTTGTTTATAGATTATGAAAAAAATGTATACTGCAAATATTCCACAGAGCGTTACTGAGAACCCAGTAATAAGTAACCCAACGAAGATGTTGACGTACTTGAGCTGCTAACTGGAATTCCTAGCTCAACCAAAATGAACTTATACACGCTGAAACCAGGAAAGAGTGGCAAACCTGGTATATTTCTTCTCAACATCATCGTATAAGTATGATCCTGACTACATTCCTTTTGCTCACGCCTTCTCCGGTTGTGACAGAACGCCATTCCCTTTTGGACATGGCAAGACCAAAATATGTGCCCTCCTTGATAACAACCCTGCATTAAAGGAAGCGGCATACTGTTTAAGAGGCAACAGCATCAACGTTGATTTTCAAACTTCCGTAGAATACGAATCACACGACATACAATTAAATTTGCCAATGCATTTTGTAGAACATTTTGTTTACTTCAATTTCGGAACGTATAAAATTTTCTGTAGCATGAGTCGTTTAAAAGATATACCCAAATGCGAAAATTTCTTGGGTTTTCGCCAGCCAAAAGTTCTCCCCCCGGCTTTCGAGGTCGAAAACTTAGTGTTACATTTCCCACGTTATACCAAACAGTCCTACAAACAAAAATCATTTGCCCTAATTAATGCAAGGTGGAGTATTTTTATCAATTGGACTATTATCTAATTTTACCAATTTGGTGCCAAAATGTAATGCATAAAAACTTTAGTTATACTTTACAGGATTACACTTTTACTATCTTCAATCCAATGCCTATCGTGATATTTTATAGGAATTTATAGGAAAAAATTTGGAGAAAAAATTCTATTTACCTTTTTAACACAAATGACGACGTCTACGTCACTGTCTTCTGTAAATTTTCTAAACTGGAAAATATCCTCCAGGAATACTATATATTTCCGTGTAATATCTCTAAAAAATATTTACCGCATTTTAATCCCGTAAATATAACGGCACTGTGGCAACCTAAAAGTTCTCTATCGCTTCCTCAGGTTAACAACCAGATTCAATAAATCCGGAAATAATTTGAAGTTACGAATAAGCGTCTTAAGAAGAGATAGGAAAATACCCGCTACCGGAGCGCCGCTAGTAAAAATAACATTTCTATAGAAAATAACTCATGAATAACAAATTCTCGGCAGGCGGGAAGCGGGACCGAGAAAATAAAATGCAACCGAGATTTGTACTTATTGGCGATAACGAAAGAGAAATGAAATGGAATATTTCCACGGTCGGCATTTTCTTCTTTCTATTTACGAGCGTCAGGTTTGTGGAAAAGAAAAGTTTTTTTTTAGAAATTATTCTTCGTCGACAAATTAACTTGTCGCTGATCAGAATGTTGCAGCCAAGTCATTCAATAACATAAATAAATCAGTAGAGTAACAAATTGTTTCCATATGCCTCGCCTATATTAAATTAAAATAAAGTGTATACAGTATGGAACAGCCAAATGGAATAAATTCAGTAGCTCCATTATTACGTATTTTTTTAGAAAATCCTGAGACACGTCAATTTCTAATTCTAAAATGACATCTTGCGACGTAAAAATGTCATCCCTAAATTCAACCCCTTCAGGTGACAGCTACAACCCCTAAATTTTCAATTTGGAGGTAGGGGCTTGTGATACTTCATTTGAAATGTATTTTCATCCTCTAATCAAAACTACTATGGTTTTAAATTTTATTGCAGAAATTAACAAGAACAAAAGATCAGGAAATTTATTACATTGAAATAAAACTTATACAAGTAACACTATTTGTCAATTTTAGGTTCTGAAATGTTAATGACAACAAAAAATAATTGCTGTAATTGCCGACATTCCCTACTATTACATAAAAACTTACTAATAAATACGTACAATTTTTTGCTTGACAATCTAACGACAAAAATTATTGGAGAAAATATCATTGGTCCCTTCTTTATTGACGGCAATTTGAATGGAGAAACTTATTTAGCGCTGCTCCAAAATAATGTTGTGCCGACGATAGCAAATTTGTATCCAGCTGAAGGAAACCCACAACTTCCAGGTAATGCATTAAGGTTCCAGCAGGATGGTGCATCAGCAAATTACGAAGTCAATGTCCGGCAATATATCCACACAATCTTTCCAAATCGCTGGATAAGAAGACGTGGTTCTGTAGAATGGCCTGCACGATTACCTGATCTCACGCCGTTAGACTTCTTCCTATGGGGATATGTAAAAAGTATGGTCTACAAAACCATACCCGACGATTTAGCTGACTTAAGAAGAACAATAACACTTGCAATTAGGTAGATCCCCGCAGATGTCGACTAACGTTAGAATACATTTCTATTTACGTCTAGGATGCTGCCAAGATGCTGGAGGCATGTATTTTGAACATCTGCTGCATTAATAATTATTTGTTTTTTTTATTTTAATGTAACAAATTTCCTACGCTGGAGAAACTTTTTTTTCTTGTTAATTTCTGCAATAAAATTTAAACAATAGCAGTTTTGAATAGAGAATGAAAATACCTTTCAAATGAAGTATCACAAGCCCCTACTTCCAATTTGAAAATTTAGGGGTTGTAGCTGTCATCTGAAGGGGGTTGAATTTAGGGATGACATTTTTACGCCGCAAGATGTCTTTTTAGAATTAAAAATTGACGTGTCTCAGGATTTTCTAAAAAAATGCATAATAATGGAGTTACTGAATTTATTCCATTTGGCTGTTCCACACTGAATAGGTATGTTTGATAAGGAATAATATCCGCAATACCCAGTAGTAGTTTAATGTTTAGTAGTTTAATCAATCTATTTGAAATTTTCGCATACGACGTACTTAGATAAACCAAGGAAATGATTAAGTTTTCAATAGGAAATAAATAACAGTTAAAAAATATTCAGTAACGAGTTGCACCACCTTGATTGATTATGCACTGATTTACTCGGTGAGGAACACTGAATCAAACGATAAATGCTGACTTGGGGTATATCATTCCAGGTATCTTGGATGTGAAGCCGAAGATCTCTTGAGTTGATTGCGATTGAAATGAGGGGCAGTCTGGTATCAATAGGAGAAACGTGAAAGCCATGGAAGCACACGTACATGAGCTTGTTCCAAAAACAGCGTTTTCACTCTTGTTGTGTGAGATCGGACGTTATTTTGCTGAAAAATTGGTTCAGTCAACCAATGTGTCCTACCAGACGTGATACTGCAACAAGTTCTAAAACACCGGCTAGATAACTGGCTGCATTCAAATTGTTCCGAAGGAAAATTAAAGGTGGCCTATTACCAAAACATGTTGCACCATCAGTCCACGTGTAAGGACCGTATCGAGGAACAGTGAATCAAATGATCAATGTCGCCCTGGTATATTTCAACCCAGGCATCTTGTACGTGAAGCCGAAGATCGCCGATATTGTTGAGATTTTTTTTAGTATAGGATAAATGACTCAGTCTGGTATCGGTAATATCCCAAACATATTCGAGCGGTGAGAGATCGGAGAGACGTGAAAGCCATGGAAATACATGTACATGAGCTTGTTCCAAAAACCGTGTCTTCACTCTTGCTGTGTGAGACCGGACGTTATTTTGCTGAAAAATTGGTTTAATCAACTAATGTGACCTACTACCAGATGTGATACAGCAATATGTTCTAAAACATCGGCTAAGTAATTGGCTGCATTAAAATTGCCCAGAAGGAAAATCAAAGGTGACCTACTACCAAAACATTGCACCATAAACCATCAGTCCACGTGTAAGGACCGTATGGCGTTCAACAAATAGTTGTAAATTCCTCCGTTCTCCACGAAAACGTCTCACTTTTCTGCGTCCATCATGAGCCCTAAACAGAATTGAGACTCGTCGCTAAACACCTCATAATGTCATTCCTGAACCTAGGGCATTTGTTCGTTACACGATTCCAGTCTGCGAGCACGATGAATTGGAGTAAGGGCTAGGAATAGAAACACTCTGTAAGAACGTTTAAGTTTGTAGTCCATAGAATCTTATCGTACCGTAGTCATCGACATACGGAGCCACACACACTCTTTGTTCTAACGTTTCCCTCCAAAAATTTTCCACAGTTAATGTTGTGGAAAATCTGTCTCTTACCACCCACATATTCACGTTCTTCAGGATCTATAATCTTTCTAGAACGTCGTGATCCTCAGCGAAGCCCATAAATTCCTCGTTTAGACCACCTGACTCAACATCTTGTCACGTTGCCACGTTACGGCCTGCGCTGTTTGGCAATTTCCTAAGAATGTAACCCGCCCCCCCCCCCCCAACCCCCCCCCCCCCCTTTTAATTTTTTTTTGTTGCATTTTTTTTTGTTTTTTCCCCCCCCCGGGGGATAAAACCACTATTTTTCACCCCACACCCCCCCCACGCCGTCTTGTTTTTTTTTTTTTCTCCCCCCACACCCCCTTTTTTCTTCCCCTTCTTTCCCCCCCCTTTTTTTTTTTTTTTTTTTTTTTTTTTTCCTTTTTTTTTTTTTTTTTTACCCCCCCCTCACCCCCCATTTTTCATTTTTTTCTTCCCCCCCCCCCCTTTTTCTTCCTTTTTCCCCTCTTTTCCTTTCCTCCCCCCCCCCCCCCCCCCCCCCCCCCCCCCCCCCCCCCCCCCCCCCCCCCCCCCCCCCCCCCCCCCCCCCCCCCCCCCCCCCCCCCCCCCCCCCCCCCCCCCCCCCCCCCCCCCCCCCCCCTCTTTTCTCCTTTCTCCCCCCCCCCCCTTTCTTTTTTTTTCTTCTCCCCCCCCCCTCCCCCCCCTCCTCCTCCCTCCCCCCCCCCCCCCCCTCTTTTCCCCCCTTTTCCCCCCCCCTTCTCTTTTTTCTTTTTTTCCCTCCTTTTTTTTTTCCCCTTTTTTTCCCCCCCCTCTTCTTTTTCTTTTTTTTTCTCCCCCCCCCCCCCTTCCCTTCCTCCCCCCCCCCCCCCCCTTTTCCCTCCCCCCCCCCCTCCTTTTTTTCCCCCCCCCCCCCCCCCCCCCCCCCCCCCCCCCCCCCCCCCCCCCCCCCCCCCCCCCCCCCCCTTTTTTCCTCCCTTGTTTTTTTTTCCTCCCCCCCTCTTTTTTTTTTTTTTTCCTCCTTCTTTTTTTTTTTTTTTTTTCCCCCCCCCCCTCCTCCTCTCCTTTTTCCCCCCCCCCCCCCCCCTCCCTCTTTTTCCCCCCCCCCCTCCCCCTTCTTTTCCTCCCCTCCCCTCCCTCCCCCCCCCCCCCCCCCCCCCCCCCCCCCCCCCCCTCTCTCCCCCCCCCCCCCCCCCCCCCCCCATTTAAGCTTTCAAAAATAAAACTAGACAAGAAATCGGGCAACAGGGTGGTTACCAGAGTGTTATTTTTATTTATATATTTATTTTAATCACACTGATTTAAAAAATGTCCGCCAGAACTTGGACAAAGAAATATTTACATGAAAGAAATGAAAACGTGGCACGTGGTAAAAAGGAAAGTCATATCAACCAATGTACGTTATTTTAGTTTATCATTGGTCACGGGCACTTGTCAACTGTCAGTGAAATTCGCACGCCCAATTTCGCTGTCTCCTTCGCTCCGTCTTACCAAAATAAATTTGGCGCCACGCTAGGGACACTTGGCCGTTTTTACTCTTTGACAAGCACTACGTCTGGATAGCACCGTTTACAACCGTAACCCGTACCTAAAGACTCATTAAACTCGTAATGGAAGGGCAATAAATACAACGCTGCATAAAATAAAACAAACGTCTCCTCCTGGGAGTAAACACACATTTTCGTTTATGGCGCTTAGGTAATACGATCAACACCGACATTTTATTATTTTATTTGATCCCGTCTCACGTAAGGTAAGTGTGTGGCTTTCTATTTTTTTGTAACAATACGGCGGCAGTAAAATTTTATCGGTCAGAAATAAAAGAGAAGCGTAGTAGGGAGTTTCCCGTTTGGGGAAAATCGTGTTTTCGAAAATTCAAACTTGATCGGATACATATGGAACAAGGTACTGCGTTTGTTCCAACAAGATTTCAAATAAAAGTCAAAGTATGCCCAAGCCGTACATATAAATGAATGAATCCAAGTCAAACATATAGCACTTATGTATCTCCCGCAAGTTCTATTGTAAAAAAATATATTGGAAGTACTGCTGTACTGATACATAGTCGGACTCATTATAGTTCTGTGCATACTTTATTAGGATACATAATTATGATGTGTTCGTCTCCACTAAAAGGGAAAAGACTGAATATACGAGGTGTGTAAATTAAGTAATGAGGCTGTTCGTTTTTTATTTTTTTATTCAAATGGAATTATAATTCAGTATTGTCTCCTTCAAAATAACTTCCTTGGGCAGGTGCTGGAACTCATATACTTGAATAGCCTCCACCTGGTCGGTTACAGCCATTTGAATGTTTTCCATGGTCCCAAAATGACATCCCTTGAGGTAATTTTTCAATCTCGGGAAGACAAAAAAGTCATATGGACTCAAGTCAGGCGAATAAGGAGGCTGAGAAGCCACATGAACGTTTTTACTGGCTAAAAACTCGTTTAGTGAAATTTCGCAGATTTTCCCATCCTCAATTCGTTAGTCAAAATCTGATGAAGAGTGGTGTGATTCATCTTTAACTCTTCCCCGATCATTCTTGTCGTCAACCGACGATCTGAACGCACAAGATCCCATATTCTGTCGAAATTTTCATCGGTTCTTGAAGATGAAGGCCATCCGCTGCATGGTTCATCTTCAATCAACTCTCTTCTGAGAATGCCTTAAACCACCGAAAAAAACTACGGTCTTGAAAACACCACTGTCTCCGTAGGCGTGTTGAAGTTTTGCAAAGGTATCCGTTGCGCTGTGTCCAAGTCTGAAGCAAAACTTGACAGCATACCTTGCCCAAAATTAATGTCACTAATTTTTAAAACGCAGTGCTAAAAACCGGTGTACTAAAACAGTCACAAAGAAAAAAAGTGACTCTAACAACTTCAAACTCGTACTGAAGGTACATTACATGTTAGCCTACCGCACTTCCAAGTCCCATCTCCGCAATATTGCTAGGTCGGGCGCTACGTTGCCAGTCTCATTACATAATTTACACACCTCGTATTCTAAAAACTTACGATTTCATTATCATTACCTTCGCTATGTGTATATCCTTCTACAGAATGGAATACGAGATTCACGTCTTTCTTGGAATTCATTTTAGGTATACCAGTGACCTCCATACAACCAGTCATGGGCGTGGGGCCTCCATACAACCAGGTGGCATGTATGTGAAGTTGGCACCCCAACATATATTTATGCATTTCCTCTAAGTAACAATCACATATTTCTTCATAGGCAAAATACATAGTCCCATCGATAATCCAACATTGTTTTTCAATCATACGGAGCTACTTTTTTTTTAAATATTTTTAAACTCATTTTGGTGAGCAATTCGGTAATTATAAACCTGGTTCCATTTACCACCCTTCTCTTTTTATGGAATGTGTTGTGTAGAAATTTTATGATAATTTTCCTCAGTTTTCTTTTTTTGCCATGTGCGATATTATATTATGCGATATTATATTGCGATGTGCGATATCCATGGAGATTTTTGGACTTGAATTAAAAATACTTATACATATAAATTTTCATCGAATTCTAGCATTCCATGCACCAACAAAAATTAATGAAATGACTTCTGCGTATTATACTCGTCGTCAATTTTTGAATATAATTCGAATATTAGAGTTTCTTACCAATACCTTCCTTAATAGAAACGAGATTGATGTTCCATTATATTTTGTGAACATGTTGAAATCTCCTTTCTATATCCTCATATTTATTTTCAAAACGTTTCTTCTTTGTCCTCTTTGTCTTTCCTTGAGTTACGATCTTACGACGATCTTACTGTTAAATTCGTCGCTTAACTGGTCTACTCGTTTCAAGTCAATTTCTTCTACCTCATTGATTGGGACATAATATTCAAAAATGTGCGTTTTGGAATCTTGATCATAAAAAACATCCCAATAACACATCGTAGTATTTTGAGTAACAAAATAAGTTATCTCTACAATTATCCAGTAAAACTTTTCTAGCAATCTAGGGCGTCAGACCGCGCCATCTTGATTTTTCTCGAGCCATCCATCTTCATTTTTTTTAAATCCAGTGCCAACTTCACAGACGTTGTGTGTTCTTTGGAGCAGGCAGAAAACCTACGTTCCTCTTTGCACTAAATACCCGAGCAAAATGTATCCACTTTGTAACCATTCTGCGACCAAAAAGACCTTCCCATCTCTCACGTATATACCACCGGATTTCGGGTATTGTTACAACGAGGAAGGCAATAAAATTTTATCTGTTACAAATAAAACCGATACACACAATGCATTTTCTTATCTGGGCGAACGCTTCTTTTCGCAAAACACTGTAAATTCTGAGGCCTTTGTGGCTGGACGTCGACGATCCGAAGTATTAATTTAACGACCGTGATGGCAGTTTGCGAACGAAATCGGACAGATGTTGGGGCCGAGGTCGACGTTTAAAAAAACTCTTTCAATAACGGATACTCTAATGCTTTTATTAGCGGATTCCGTGGGGTTCTCCGGTGTTCTGGCTACCCCCTGCCGGAGCCCGTGGCTCCTAATATGATTATACACAGCGCTTAGCTACCGGACTTCGGCCGGGGCATTATGTAAAATTGAAATTGTTTAGTGCGCGCAGGGCCGGCCTCAGCCATTACGCAGTTCGAGAAGATGACCTAAAATCCCCTCAACTATTTTTACCAACGACTTACCGAACTAAAATGAAGTGATACATTAATATTTTTTTTACATTAATTGACATATTCTTACGAAATGTGAAAATTAGTGATAAAAATTCATAGAACTTAACTTCAATACAGAGAATGTTCCAAAAAACGATGACGTACAATATTTTTTAATTAGATGATTTTTTTAAGTAAATAGATTCCCTAAATACGACTATTGTATGGAAAATGGATATTTTGAGAGCTACAGACAAGTCAAAAATCTTAATTTTTAGAGTTTTCACACATTTTTTTTAAGGAAGGCTATAAATAATTAAAATGAAATGGACTTATTATTATATTTCGAATGAAAAATAGTTCTGTTCACTAAAGAAGCGTGAGTACATTAGGTGAAATGTCTGGAAAAAAATACGTTATTTTTTGTTCAAAAACTCCAAACCTTTAGTCAATAATAATTGTCTGTATTGGTCGCAAGGGAATGCTCATTGGATGCAAGAACCTCATACACAGCACCCTGGTACTTACCGGACCCAAGTACTTGGATAACTAAATAACTTCTGCATTAGGAAAAAATGGAAATTTCCAGATAATATATGATTTGTTATGTCGTCTCTTATAATTTAACTATTATTTACTCTGTTGTCTTTTTCCAAAACTTTTTTTTTATTAAAAACATACAAATTATATACACTACTTCTTGACGCGAAATCTAATACTAAATGGATTTTATATCAATTCTTTAGCCTTCAATAAACAAATTTAAAACTTACAAGTTAAACGAAAAATTACGATTTTCATTTAACTGTAGGTCTCAAAATATTCACATTAGACACCACGTATGTTAAAATCAGTTAATCAAAGAGGAGGTATAGAAAGGTGTGGAAATATACAGAGCATTCTATTAAAAAAATTTTGGAACGTCACTACATTTTTTGGCGCACTCTGTATATTTGAAGATAAGATATGAACCTTTAATGCTATTTTTCTCATTTAAAATTTCGTACCAATACCTCTATTCGTATCAATCTCTATGTGGAGCTGATATTCAAACTCTTAGAAGGTTCCATGCCTTTTATACATGGCAGTCAACTTGCGTGGCTGAGAAATATGTCGAGAAATAAGATAAAAATTCCAAAAGTAGTATTTGGCCAAGCACCAGAAGCACCCCAAGGAAGTTGTTCAAAAATTACTATGAACCAAGAAGCAGCAGTTTGTGGCAACAACAAATTGATGTAGTAAGATCAGGAGTTAATTACTTTTCGTTCTATATAAGACTTGAAGGGAGGGTGATTATGTTTTATTAATAAGTTAATTCTATGTATGGTACAAAATTGCGGCGCTTATTTCAGTGGAGATGGGTGCATCATCTCCACTACATCTGTAGTTCAGAGTGGAGTAAAATACAATAAAAGTCAAATCTAATTGTAAATTATAACTAAATCTTGCATAAGCTACAGATAGGCAACTCGCGTAGCATGTGATCGGGATTACTCAAATTGGATTTCAGTAGTCCCGTGTCAGCTGGTGTTGTTGTACAACCTCCACTATGCAATAAGTTGAATAGTGTTCAAGTTCATTAGAAATTATGGCAAACTTGCGAAAGGCTTCTAGTTACTTTCATGTATTTCACCTATGATGCGTTAGTTATCACTCTTTACAACTCCGGACACTGCTGTTTAGAACCGCCCCTGACCATCCAGCATCGTACTGCGATAATGCCCGTGTTTCGTGAACGAATTCGGCTCTGAAAGTCTGAATGCCACCCTTTGTTGCTTCTTTACGATGTAAAGGCAAACATGTGCGACCGGCCAGGGCAGAATAATTTCATTAGCGCAGGGCGGAGCACATGTTTTATGAACTAAACGCCGAAGAAGATACGGCCGAAAGAGAGTTTCGGCGCATCTAATGAAAATGTTCTGTTTGAAAACTGCGAACGAGCCGAAAGGAAGGAACAGCAAAAAAATATACGCAGGATATCCTTTGGCGCGGGTATTTCTTGTGGCAAAACGCCTCTAAGGAACGCACGGCCAGAATTTATTTTTAATTACTTCGATGATCACAGTATTGTTGGAGATACAGTAAGTGGTGGATTTACACTAGGGGCAGTCGGGGCTAGTGCCCAGGGCGGCAAATTTTCTAGGGCGGCAAAATTTGGAAAGTGGAAAAACATTTTTTTAGTGATCAAAAGTTCTCAATAGGAATTTTTTATTCTTTTAATTAATCATTTATTATTTAAGAGATAATTCAAGAAATTCAACTCATACATTATTTGTCAAATCGAAATTTTATAAATCATAATTTCGGCTTTCGGCATTAATCTTCGAAATAATTTAAATAATTCATTTCCTTGAAGATTTGAAATGGTAATATTTGATTTATTCATTTTCTGGAATCAAAAATTTTAATTTGTTTTTTTTTGGAAAAATTAAAAACTTTTTTGAGTTATTTCTGCATTTAAAAAAAAACTGTAATTGATTAATGAATTTCTTGAAAATTGAATAATTTGTTGATTATACTTATTAACTTAAATTTAACAAAAATCTTATACTTTTGAATCTAATCAACTTGCAACTGTGCATACTGCCACCTGCAGTCTGTTTTACAAATATATCTAGGTTCTATCGGTAAAGTCATTTTTACATTTAACTAGTGATGTCAAATACAGTTACTTTTTTAGTACTCAGAGTAATCGTTACTTTTATACCGCGTACTCGTTACTTTGTATTCGTTACTGAGTACAGTTACTTATGTATACGACGGTACAAATTACTTTTTAACGTTACTAGAAGTACAGTTACTTGTAACTTTGTTCGTCTGAGGAATCTTTTCATTAAAAAAAATTGGACTTTATTAACAGTAGGTATCATTCTAAAATATAAAATAATATAAAATGTGTATGTCAATTAAAAACATAATATTTCATTTTTCTCCTGCAGAGTGCACTAAAAAAGGTAAATAAATAATTAAATTTGCAATTGCAATAATTTTGCAATAACTATTTGCAATACATTAAATATTTTAATTTTTTAAAAATAAGATATCAAATCTATATAACTGAGTGTAATTTCAGTGATGGGGCCGCATTTTTTTCCAGTGCCCAAGGGCGGCAGAAATTTAAATCCGGCCCTGGACATAGTTCTAACTAGGCTAAAAAGTTTGTGTTGTTTAAGTGTAAAAAAAAAAAGAAATTTAGACATAATTAGACGCACTAATGTAAAAAAGAAGCTTTTACATTAAAATGAGTCCTTAGCTGAGAAAACATATATCTGGTTAGCTGTTTTGTTTCACACACAATAACTCTTAAAAGCCGTATTTTTTCCAGCAGGTATTGTTCTACATGTATATAATGTGGAACAGCCAAATGTAATAAATTCAGTAGCTCCATTATTATGCATTTTTTTTAGAAAATCCTGAGACACGTCAATTTCTAATTCTAAAATAACATCTTGTGACGTAAAAATGTCATGCCTAAATTCAACCCCTTTCAGGTGACAGCTACAACCCCAAATTGGAAGTAGGTGCCTGTGTACTTCATTTGAAAGGTGTTTTCATTCTCTATTCAAAACTGCTATGGTTTTAAATTTTATTGCAGAAATTAACAAGAAAAAAAGATAAGTTTCTCCAGCGCAGCATAGAGAATTCGTTACATTAAAATAAAACTTTTATAAGTAACACTATTTGTCAATTTTAGGTTCTGAAATGTTAATAACAACAAAAAAATAAATGTCTGTAATTGCTGACATTCCCAACTATAAGATAAAAAACTTTCTAATAAATACGTACAATTTTTTGCTTGACAATCTAATTTACTGGTGGAGAGAAAATCCTCACTGGATGAGAGAACTACACACGCAAAACAATGAGAACGTTAATGTTTGGGCAGGAATAATTGGAGAAAATATCATTGGTCCCTACTTCATTGACGGCAATTTGAATGGAGAAACTTATTTGGCGCTGCTCCAAAATAATGTTGTACCAACGATGGCAAACTTGTATCCAGTTGAAGGAAACGCACAACTTCCAGGTAATGCAATTTAGTTCCAGCAGGATGGTGCACCAGCACATTACGAAGTCAATATCCGGCAATATCTCGACATAATATTTCCAAATCGCTGGATAGGGGAGACGTGATTCTGTAGAATGGCCTGCACGATCACCTGACCTCACGCCGTTAAACTTCTTCCTATGGAGATATGTAAAAAATATACTCTACAAAACCAAACACTACGATTTAGCTGACTTGAGAAGAAGAATAACACTTGCAATTAGGTCGATTACCCCACAGATGTTAACTAACTAACGTTAGAAGACATTTCTATTTACGTCTAGGATGCTGCCAAGATGCAGGAGGCATTTTGAACATCTGCTGCATTAATAATTTTTTTTTTATTTTAATGTAACGAATTTCTTACGCTGGAGAAACGTTTTTTCTTGTTAATTTCTGCAATAAAATTTAAAACCATAGCAGTTTTGAATAGAGAATGAAAAGACCTTCCAAATGAAGTATCATAAACCCCTACTTCCAATTGAAAAGTTAGGGGTTGTAGCTGTCACCTGAAGGGAGTTGAATTTATGGATGACATTTTTACGTCGCAAGATGTCATTTTAGAATTAGAAATTGACGTGTCTCAGGATTTTCTAAAAAAAATGCATAGTAATGGAGCTACTGAATTTATTCCATTTGGCTGATCCACACTGTATAAGTTCAACATGCTTTGAATAAATCTTTCAATAAAATCGTGGTAACGTTATTTTTGAAGTATTTTAGTACGAATACATCTTTTCAAATTAAATGTTGAATTGAATGTTGTCTCTTATATAAAACACTGTCAAATTATAATGCCTTAAGCCCCAATAAATTACGCAGTCGTATCGTTAACGTTGCTTGAAATCCTAAAGGGGCATTTCGAGTATTTAGTGCCTCTGTTTAGAACTGTCAGAGGGCGGAATTTAAGACGTTATTGTATTTGGTGTCTTTCAACATCGAAAAGGCTTAATAACTGCAAATACATTAATAAATATTCGTTTTTACATCAAATAGTTAAGGCTTTGTTACCTTTTGAAATACTGAGAGGTCTTTTGGGCAATAAGCTGTACGTTTTTTTTTTCTTTTTAGTTTGCTCTAAGCATAGAACAAAAGAAATGATCTGATATGATATAATTGATATTTGAAATAATTATTTAGATTTACAATGTACACTCTACAAACTAACCATGTGTACATTGTAGATGCACACATGGTTAGTTTTATTTTCTTAATATGTATGAACAAAAAAAAAATATATTATGATGTTCCACTAACCACTTTTATATTATTTGCAGATATTCCGAACTAAAATATGGCCTATCGTTCATGATCTGTAGATATTTTTATCTGGCCAATATGAGAAATTAATAACCACAAAAAAAATAATCCCAAATTACTATGTGGGAATTAGGTATTGATTAAGTTATTCTAAATGTTAAACATTGATTTTGGATTTTAACGTCACCAGATTGTTAAAATATTTCTATTACTTCTCGAACTGTCAAAAGAGTAACATATATACATATTTTCGTTTTTTATGAGCATATTTCAGATTCTAGTGTGTAAAACAGTACAAACGAATACATGTGTTTAAAAATAGACCGACTAATTTACAGCATCTTCAATCCTACAATTTGAAAAGGAATGCGAATGAACAAGTAATATTTCATATACAGGATGTATATAGACTATGTCGACGAGAAATCAATTATACCTTATTACATCACAATGTTATATACATATATTCTAAACTATAGACATATGCAGATAGTATTTTCTATGTTAAAAATTCCTGCTTCGTTGGAATAATATATAGCACCATTTTAATTTAGATATAATTATTTAGGACACTTGAATCGGCTACTATAATTTTCAGATAAAAGAAGAAAGTCAGGTAAAGAAAAAGTAACTTTAAAACCCATTTACTTTATGGATTTATTTTAGTTTTTACAGTTTTTGTGTGTTACTCAAAAGTTCATATTGGGCTTATTATTTTTTTATTTGCATTTGCTAAGCCTCGATATTAAAATATTTCACAGAGACAACTATTTCTGATCCATTCGCGAAAATACCGAAGGGAAAGAAGAAAATACCTCGATAATGGAAAACACAACGAAGCGTCTGGTAAAGACAGCAATAAAAACGACTAGCTAATTTACTACTGTAAATGATAAGAGTTATGTGACACAGGTTAATCATTTTTGCTTGCAAATAGTTGAAAGATGAATACTTAAAGTATGTTTGCTTAAGCAATAAATAACACAAAGGCTTAAGCAAAACAAACGAAGTCCAGATTGTACTTGGATTGGGATTTCACATTATTCAGCCTTTCGGAAACCGCAGTTCTCTTGGAAAGCCTTCTGGCAATTTAGTTTTATTTAAAGAAGGATTATTAAGTAAATAAACATTTGTAACTCGTTAAATAAATTACTAAGCTAAATACAGCGTAGATTTTGTAATTATAGTTCAGTTTGATTAGTTGGTGGTTACATAATACAGTATAAAGGGTGTCCGGTGTGCAGCATTTTCTCAATTTGTTTTTAGAGAATAATTGCTTTTGGGGCGCTTTACGTCAACTGGATATCCCTCCAAAAATTGAAACATCATAACGAGACGTTCTTTGGTACAAAATATTCCATAAGTCATAAACTTTCAGATGCATATGGACCTTTTTCGGAAGTTCACTATGGAGGTCGTGTAAAGCGCCATACTGGCAGAAATAGAGTGCAAAATTACATAGAATTTCCGGAATATCTGTCTATTCAGCAAGATACTGGAGGTTTTCAAACAGCTTGTAGTTTAGGTTTAAGGTTCTTGCGATCGAGATATCCAGGCTCTAGTCTGAGTCAGATCTAGTCGAAGTAGTTTCTAGTCTCCTATAGTCACTAAAAGAGGTAACGAAGAATTTGTAATGTTCTCTAACTAATTCAACACAATAATTCACAAAATTATTCACATACTTTGTAAAAATGTACTTCGCAATCTGGATCATCTTTATTCAACTCATGACCAATATGCGTTTTGGAAGGTAGTTTTGCAGATCTTTGAATTCTGTGGGAGATTTTTGGGAGAACGCATTAATTTTGTCCCAATTTCATTGTTGATTATTTTGTTGAACCGTTAATAAAACATTCAGATTGGTGTCTTCATCGGTTAATGTTCATGGACGTCCAATTCTTGGTAAATCTTTTATATAACGAAACACTTCGTATTTCTGAATTGTCCGACACACTGTACTGATTTAGCAATCGGAAAGACAGTATTAAAACTTCAAAAGAACGTTGACGGACACCCTATCATCAAGAAATTGGCATAAAGTGTAAGTGAATTTTTTAAGATTTTTTAGTGGTGCTTTGTAGAATAGAAGAAGTAGGTAAAACTAGTAGGCATAAAAAATAGTAGTTTGAAATGTCACCAAAAAAATGGAGGTATTAGCAGTATATAAGTCCCTTCATTGGTATAATATGCATCATGTCTTCAATTTGCTGTTTCAAGAGCATAAGACTTGTTGAAAAATGATGTCCCTGTAGAGGAACACTGTGACTGAAAGGGTGAAGAAACGAAACTAAAAGGGCAGTGATAGCAGTAATATGTGTCAACCTGCCAGATCACAGTAAAAACTTTTTGTTTTGAAATATATCTTGTTATCGATATTTTTTAAGTTTTTCTTGTGCTGCTCTCCTACCAGTAAAAATTAATGTGTTGATATTTGTGAAGGTAATTTTTTCTGCATCCGAAAATGTATACCAAATCTCAAAAAAAAAAAATACTCAATACCAAGACACAACAAACTTATTCGACCATTCCGGAACTTTTTACAAAGCTTGCATATGTACAGGGTGATCGATTTATCAAATAAAGTGAGTTTTTCTCAGAAACGGCCGAGAGTAAATAATTTTTGTGAAAGACAAATTACTTTTATTTCCACTCAAAGATAAGATAATAATAATAATAATAATAATACTCACTCTATAATTGCTCCGAAGAGTAACCCCTTAGGTCCTCTCAGGGATCTGTGCGGGAAGGAGTGGCTATTATTATTATTTGCCACGGCACACTGGGAGCGACTTAAAGATTATTTCGGTAACGCATTTGATTTACAGTTCTGAGGAAACCCAGAAAACTCAGAACTTTACCAAATCTAGGGCATGTGCGGTTGGATTGGCATCTATGCATCCACACCTATACTAGTGTATTAGTGGTTGCATATCAAGTCCTGACAGAGAAAGCGAGACAATTAGAAATCCTCTTCTCCGGCCGGGACTCGAACAACGCGCACAGAGGTATCGCGACTGGAAAGACGGTGCTTTAACCCACTCGACTACCCGTGCCCCCTAAAAATAAAAAAGATTTTTTCAGCAACATACCATTTTTACTTTATCGTTGGTTCGGACCATGCGATGTAAATCAGGCGAAATTAATCGCATACGAAAAGAAATTCATTCGATAATTTAGATTGAAAATACGGTTTTGCTCATTTCGTGCGACATTCAGTAAATTTCGCACACGGTTTTGACTCGCATGAGTTTGAAAATAGGGTCCCTTTTCGGTCTGATTTAAACGTAGCTTAACGAGTAATCAATTGAGAGAAATGTAAACCCTAACTACTGCGTAGTTATTCAAATTGAAATAAGTTTACTAGCCGCGGGCTGCTTATTACACTCATAGAAGTTTGGGATGGCGAAAGGCAAATTTTCTTCGATTGCCACGAACGTAACGAGTCAATTCTGGCGCGGCAGGGGAGCGGTAATTCGACGGAATGAGATAGGGACACGTCGGTTGCCCCGCGAAAGGGTTTTATAATACTGTAGCACGGAGCAATCAAAGTTTGAAATTATTCAACGCTAAATTGCGAATTCTATTCAGATGGAAATCAACCGACCCCCATGTACGGATCCCGATAATTCACACTTCGGTGTACTTGACAACGATGGTTCATGGACTGTATTGTAGGTGAGTCATATTGAAACAAAGAAACGAAATTTGTTTAATATTATTATTATGTACAGGGTTAGTTTTTATAATTTGACAAGTTATTGTGAGTTTATTATTGAAATTATAAAATAGTTCTTCAGACAAAAGTTATAGAGTTTTGCATAAATTTAATGCAAAAATATAGGATACGATATGAAAAAAAAGACTGCATCAAGGTAGTTTTTTTTTTAAATGGAACACCTTGTATATGATTGCATATTCTAATTTCTTGAAATTTTTCCTTTTCAAAAATATACAAATATATAACATGTCTAATGCTTCAGCAGGTTGCGACATATTTCTTTTAAAAATAAATGAATAACTTCAAACTTTTCCGATTTGTTAAATATTACTTATATTAGATACTATTGTTTTAAGTTTTAAGCAATTAGTAATAAATATAAATTAATGAAATATAGCTTGATGCCTTTTAAATAACAGTTGGTTTTCTTTTTTCGTCTTCGTTCTTCTTTTTTTCTGAACCAATCGTCAATGGTAGCTGCGATCCGTTTTTATTAATTACAATTTAAATAAAATCTGTCTCGACCTTCTGAAGCAAACATAGATAGTTTGTTATATATTCCTGTGAAGGGAAAAATTTAAGAAATCCCAATATGCAATAATATACATATATGGTACTTCATTAAAAGAAAACTTTGGATCAGTTTTTTTTTTATTTTCTGATGTTCAATTGTTCTTTTCTCATATCGCATTATAATAAGATATGCAAAAATCTATAACTTCCATCTAAAGAGCTTTTTTCCAATGTCAACAATAAACTCGTAATGATTTGTCAAATTTTGGAAACATTGATGTTTTTTATTGATTTTTTAAATGAAATATGTCGCGACCTACCAAAGCAATCATAGACATGTTATATATTTTTTAAAAGGGAAAAATTCTAGAAATATTAATTTTCAATAATAAATAAGGTGTTCCGTTTAAAAAAAAACACAGCTTTGGTTAAGTTTTATGGTTTCTGATGTTCAATTGTTTTTTTCTCACACAGTGTTATAATAATATATGCAAAACTCTATAACTTATGGCTGAAGAACTATTTTCTAATTTCAATAGTAAACTCGAAATAACTTGTCAAATTATGAAAACCCTGTACATAGTAATTATTATGTTTACCTATTTTTCATACATGCATTTTGGTAAATGCATGTATGGAATAAAAATAAAACTGGTTCTTCATATATTTTTTCTTGTACCATGCCCTTAGGGATTGTAATCCGGCGGATCCGGCGTCATAAGACATCTATCGGATTCGGTACCAATTTAAATTAAAAAAAATACATGAAACATGAATTTGTTGACAATAAAACTGATAGTGTACGAGTAGAAGCAGAAAGTGCCTTCTCAGCCGCTGGTTACATTTGTAGCTCTGTAAGAAGTCGACTGGAAGATGATAAAATTAACACTATTTGTTTTCTAAGATAATTTTTTCAAAACCAAGTGATTTTTTTATGATTGTTTTACTTAAAATAATAATTTAAAGTAAGTATGTTAAAAAAAGAAGTTTATCAATGCATTATCGTGACAATTGTGCCATTGATTAAACAGAGTTTTGGTGACTGTCATAATTATAAGAATGAAACTGCCTGGCTATTCATATAATATTGTGACGCAGTGAAAACTGAATAGTTTTTTGACGTGAAATTGGCACAAAACCTACAGAACCCACTCGGCGTTGTAAACTAACCCACTCTGCTTTGTCTCTGTGATGTTTTTCTAAGGGAGAAAGGGAGAAGGAAAAAATTTCATTACTCGCACCCCGTTCTCTTGATGTATCGGTGTCGTTTCCTTCCCTTTCGCCGTTTTCAAATAAGGGCATTATTAATGGATTTTCAATTAAGTTTGCACCTACGTAAAACTTTGATGAATGCGTTCGCCTTACTTTTGTGCCGGCAACAAAAAGCCCGGAAGCTCCCGCTAGTCCCTTATGAATAATATATTTCGCACCTATATCCTTTCCCTTTTATTCGTTACGTATCAGTTACTTCATGGTCGATTGTGTTACGATACAATGCGCCTATTTTGGTCGTGTTGCTAGTTCCGAGGCGATGCCATCGACGTTAATGTTCCAACTATTAGTATTAATTTGAGAAATTGGGGTTGGGGGAATGCGAAAGTGTGTCGCTACACACGCGATTTCTTTAGCAGGATTCGAAAATTTCTGGATCAAGGAGGAAGTAGGCGAAAAAAATATAATTAAGGTTTACTCAGAAAACAGATTACTAATTAAAAATTCACAGATCTCGCATCTTACGCAAGTATCGTAGGCGTATTGAAAATACCAGACACAGCTGGTAGAAAATATCTACCTATCTAAGTAAATTATAGGTAGAAATATCTACCTATCTAAATATCTAAGTAAATTATCATAAAAATAAAACACAGTTTTGTTGTTACGATTTTTGGCGGTTTGACCCTGAAGGTCTTGTCGTTTTAAACGGGTTATCTTGCATGTGATATTCTGTCAGGTTTGCGATTTCTTTGCCGTGCATATTCTAACAAAAAATTTTTGGATTATTAAGTTGACCCTATCATGTGCCTTTACAATGGCCTTGCTGCCGTGGAGTACCCGCAGTTACCGAGAATGTATGTAGACGCAGTTACGATGAATTTGGCCCGTCGTATTCTTGAAAACCATTTGGGGCAGGGATATGCTCTAAGAGACTATTACATACATACACATGTAGTTACGCAAACAGGCAGAAATCTACACCGATGGATAGCAGAATATCGGCGTGTGAATAACTATACCGAGAAAATTATGAATATCTTGTAGATATGAGATCGGCGTTTAAGCTACATTGCCCACCAGGATGTGATATTTCACAAGTGTCGGTGTCTGATAGTCCTAATCGGCAGTTTATACAAATACAAATTTTGGTGAACTGTAGATGCCAAAAAAGTCCTAGGCAAAGAAGAGGACTGTGCGCAATAGACTCCTCATATCATTGTCAATCCTCAACTGCGTTCAATGGGGCATTCGTTAGAGAAGCCGCCTCTACCAGCCAGTCTAGTTTTAAGAAGTCAGATATTCAATGCCTTGTTGAGCTGATACAATTTCTTGTCAATTGTTTAATATAGTGCTTACATAACGTAGGGTAAACGTGGGATAGATGCCGTAGGGGGATAGACGCGCAAGTGTTCCCCTGTTTTGTTTAAATGTAATACCAATACCCAACACCCACCCTGTTTTGTTTAAATGTATGCTGACCCCCTCCTGATTGTCAGTCAAAAACGTGCACTTTGCTTGAACAGATGAGTCGTGGGCTGTGCAACGAAAACAATTTTACGCGTCGACAGATTTGTGAATTTAGGTTATTACGTATAATCTTTACTCGCCCGGAACTTTTAATGTTATAAGTAAGTATTTATTTGTTTGTATTTATAATCAATATATTGTATTAATTAGAAATATTCAAATGTTATTTTAGTACTCTTTAAAACAATAATTTTTTTGTAAATTGGAGGGCGTCTATCCCACGCAAAAAAGGATAGATGCCCCAGTTTTTGTGAGTATAGATGCCCTTAGAGGCTTCAAGGGCATCTATCCCACATTGTATTATGAATTTAATTCATTATGTTTTCGTTTCTAGACATTCCACGCAAGTAGGTACGTATGCAAAGGGGGGACACGGCCCCCGAGGTGTGTGGACCGAAGACGCTCTTAAAGACACCTTTGAAGAGCTGAAACAAAACAAATATCCTCTTAATGAAATATCTCGTCGTTATGGCATTCCATCTAGAACCCTAAGAAGATGATTTGCGAAACAATATACAAAGAAATTGACATTAGGTACCTAGGTTTTTGAAAATCGAAATACTTACCGTATTATTAAACGTTTTTTATTTGATTTATTTTCCCTTTTACCTATTATTAATTCCTGCATTAATTTTTTTAGGGAAACGCCCCGTTTTGGACGTCAATAATGAAAAATGGCTCGTCGCACACGTTCAAAAATTAGAGGCAGCAGGATTTCACGAGATATGATACGAAGATCAGCGTTTGAATTCACTGAAAAACTTGGTATTGAACATGACTTTGACAAAGAAACTCGCAAAGCAGGACGTCATTGGAAGTCTTTTATGCAACGTCATCCTGAACTTAGCGTTCGTCAAGCTGAAGCTACCGTTGATTTAAGTTAAGAAAATCAAAATGTTTTTCATTAATTCCTCAGGGCAACGTATCCCACAGGTCAAAATATCACTGAGGCATCTAACCCACACAGTAGGCATCTATCCTCATTTATAAGGTGTTGTTATTTCGTTTATAAATAAGTAAATAACTAAAAGTATTAAATTATATTGATTATTGTCTTAATTGATAATTACACTAATCTTCACAAAAGTTTCAGATTATTAAATCATCTTCCGTATGTAAATCGCCCATTTGAAAAAGTGGGGCAACTATCCCACATTTACCCTAACGCATAAATTAATTTTCAGCCATGTAAACAATTAACGTAAGATGAATAGCCTCCTTTTCATTTTCTAAAACATTGCATTTTCGTTTCTTTAATGGCAACATTATTTCCTCCATAATTTCTCAAATGCAGGTTGCGTCGGCCTAAAACTATTTTTGTTACGCTTTATACACTTCATAGTCCATTATATTTATACAGGGTGTGTTACCAAAACCTTTCATTTGATGTACATACATATCTGAAAAACTAAATCTTCCAGTTTAGAGATTACTTATTCTTAATTAATCACCTGTATATATGTTAGTGTAAATTAATAAAATAACAGATCTGCTCCTCCTATTACAACGATCAGTAAATATCAAATGTTTATTTTACATTCAACATCAGTTCATAAAATACGCAGGCAAGTTTTCACTAAACGGGTGTACTGCTGGAAAGTTTTTATTCAACGTGCTCATAAGCGCCTTGCAGCTCGGATGTCGTTTTGCCATTTCAGCGAATCAGCAAATCTCGGGCATTCGACGGTGGCCTTGACCCCTTGAACAATCATCAACTCATCAAAATTGTAGATGACTACATGTAACCCAAACAGACACACGGCAATGTCGTTACGTGACCATGTCGAGGTCGCATGTCGAGGTCGCATGTCGAGGTCGCATGTCGAGGTCGCATGTCGCTTGCGTTAATATTTCGCAAGACAGCTCCATTACTACGCGCCCAGAAGTATTTTCAATACTAATTCACAACTGAACACTCCTGGTGTATCTGTACAGGTTTTTCTTATAAGAGCTGTGGCTATTAAATAACCGAACTGCTGTCATAACACTTTTTATTCGTTACAGTACACTACAGTAGCAACTTTTTCGCATTCAATGTACTGCCCTTGGCGGTCTCTACACCGCTCATACGACTTTTCCATTGTTGGTTCAGAACCTCCGTCGCTTTTGCTTTAACCGCTCTGTTTCGGGGTCGTAAGTAAAAAACCACGATTCAGCACAATCAATCACCGTATCTAACAAGCATGGATCAGTGTCAATGTTGTTTGGAATGTCAGCGCAAATGTTCATTCTTGATTCCTTTTGCTCGGGAGTGAGGAATTTTGGCACCATTTTTGCGCAAACTTTGCGCATGTTGAACAATTCACGGATTCTTTGTCGATTCCTGTTATTTCAGCAAGCCCTGGGATGATTGGACGACGATCTTCGCGTATTAAGGTATCAATTTTTTCAATGTTTTCGTCCGTTTTTGACGTTGAGGGTCGTCCTGGGCGCGGATCGTCCTCGGTCGTTTCACGTTTTTAAACCGTTTAATCCATTCAAAAACTTGTGTGCCGAATAAACATTCATTCCCGTATAGGTACTTCTTTTAACATTGCATAAGCTTCTGTAAAAATGTTCCCAAGTTGTCCCATCCGAACACTTAACATTTTTTCGACGCGTCACTGGTGCGTGGACTAATTCAAACGACTGCTACAGTCAAAATGAGCGACCCACTGGCTTGTCCAGCGAGATTAGGGTGGGGAAAGAATCACCAAACACAGTTCTGTTCAACTTGTCGCGACACGCTCGCAGCGCGCTGGTAGCTAGTTCGGTTATTTAATAGCCACACCTCGTATGTACAAGTGTTTCTCAAAAATTCGCAAGCAATTTTGAACTTTTTTAGCTGTCACAACAAATATTACAATTAAAGGCCAACGTTTCGACGGTCGATTGCGACCATCTTCAAATCTGCTTAAATTAAACGAATGAATCGTCAACCTTTAATTGTAATATTTGTTGTGAATAAAATCGAAGTACACTATTGCTAGTGAATTTTTGACAAACACTATCCACGGCTTTTCGGAGAGATGGTCAAAATTCAAGAGTTGTTTTACCTAAACCAAAATTTACCAGTGTATTAGTCATTTAACTGTGTGGTAAATTTATATAACAATACCTGTGTGGTAGGGTTACAATCACGCCAATTTTCTAAAAAAGATGAAAACAAGAAATATATTTTTTTATATATAAACGACGATGAAAAAATTTTGGCTTGTCAAATGTGTTTCAACTTTTATAACAAAACATTTCAATATAATTGGTTTATTAAGGTTTATGGTTCTATTTTCAAAAGATATCCAAATTCACATAAAAAATGGAAACTTGAAAAAGACCACTGTTATAAAAATAAAAGAAGACTTATACAACGGATTAATATTTTTATTTCACAAACTATAAGTACAAGTAACAGCAAAGTTGAAAATAATTTAAAAAAAAATAAGCACCAAAGAAAAAAATACTCGCTGAAGTTAGCACATTTATCGCAAAAATGTATACAGTACTCTAAACATATATATGTAGAAAAGTCTGCGCTTTGTTAGAAACGAACGGAGGTAATTTTGAACCGTTGCTGTTGTGAGCTTTAGCCAGTGGTTCTAAAACTGTCCAGTGGTTCTAAAACTGTTTTCCATTACAAGGCTGTAGCAATTTCAAGGTATAGTTTGATGTTTTATTTACTTTTATTTTTTTGTGGATATATTGTAAACATCTTACCAAATTATAACATGCTATATATTTTTCCATAAGTCTGTAAGCACCCTGTATTTTTAATATAGTTTGGGTTTTCAGCAAATATTTATTAAACTCAAATTTTCGATATACCTGAATCACCTGGAAAGTATTTATTGTTAATCCTAAATATTTTACTTTGTCAGATAAAATTATACAGAGTAAGTATTAAGATGTGTTTGATTTACAGAATTGCTGTTTTATAAGAAACACTAAAATATAACAACTTAAATGTAAGCACTAACCTAATTCAAAATTTGTAAAATCATATAGGTTGTTCTATTTAAAAGAAATAAGTTAGTCGATGCACAGAAGTATCTGAACACTCTGTATATTCGGCATTATTTTAAAAAGGTGGGCAAATGGATATTAGATTTTTGTATTTCAAAATGAAGCAATGACTTTATTGACTAAATACTAATTACTAAGTACGAAATATATATAAATACTAAGGTACTAAATACTAATTATAGACTAAAGCTCTAAAAAATCACCCTGTATATTTATTATGTGATACTTGATTGGGACTACGCCGAAATTTCGCAAATTTCAAAAACTTGGGGGGCTAGTGGATATTTTCATATCCCTTTCTGAATCCTTCATAAACAATTGAAGGATTGTTTATGAAGAAATTGTTTTCAGTACTTCCGACTATAGCGTTAGTTTTCTTCAAACCAGCAGGTTTTCGAAACGAATCAAAAATTTCATCGCTGTAATTTTCCCTCATTTCCTGGCTTTGATCTCGTATGAAAGCAAAGCAATTACGTTTGAAAATTTAAAGAAGACACGGTTTACCGAATTGATCCTAGCCTGCGGACATATTTGGATAAAAATGCTCACTGGTGGCTAGCTCAAACATTCCCTTGCTGTTACGTAATGCTACGTCTAATTTACTTGAACAAATTTGCATGCAGAACTTTCAAATCAACCAATAAATCATATTGATTGACCACATCGTGGTAGCTACAAACTTTTTTCTATTCAAATTTTAAGATAAGTTTTCAATCCTCGTTTTCAAAATTCTTGCCTCACTCGCTCAAAGAGTGGTTTCGTTATACTATATGCTACCATTGTTTGTGGCAATAAATTATTTGCTCTTACGATTAGTAAATTACTATTATTAGTAATTTAGCAATTAATTATCTTAACTTATTCGTATTGTCAAATATGTTTTCCACTTGTTGGGGAGTTATGTTAGTACAAACTAGGGCTAGAACAAAAGTCTCGGATACCGACCGTCTTCCAGGCGGCCGCGTATCGGTATCCCGTATTCCAGGTGGCCGTGGCTCGGCCAGCGTGGCGGGGCCGGGACGACTGTGACGCAAAACAGGTTCCGTATTTATTTAGTCCTTTGAAGGTCGCGGGCCTGTAATTGTGCATTACTGATTGTTATACTTAATTGATATTATAACGATGGTTAAAACGCCTACCCCATTTGCTTATCAATTAAAAAAAAATTGTGCAGGGTTTTCCAGATTTGAAGTGTTAAAGCTACCACTGTGTACTGTGAAATATGCAAGTGTTACTTTCATGTTTACAGAAAAGCACAATGTGAAAAGCACGTAAAGTCGCTAAAACACCGAGAAAATAAAAGAAATGGAATCCCAAGAAGTTAATTCCTATATGAGGACGACGAGGTGTAAGAGTGTAACAACAGATGCGGGAAAAGTAAGAGAAAACAATATTACTTAGTAAGTCACTATTTATTCACTGCAGCATGCATGCTCAAGTTCGACCCTGGCATGTACCATTTGGTTCTAGCCCTAGTACAAACATATCTGATAGCCTCACACAGTTGTGAGACATGTGCTTCTAAAAACTGTGTTTTTCAGGCGTGGATAAATAAAATAATGCATAGTTGTAAGATATGGGAAACCTTACACAAAAATCCACCAATCGGGTGTAAAAATATTATTCCAAATAAGCAATTGTTTGACAAAAGGTACAGTGTAACAACAGCAACTTTGCCCTTGGCAACAGTAGACAAAAACAGTCTGTTATTGTTTTTGTGGGTATTTCTTATATTCGTACATTATATTGATGAAAATACCCTTAGTTTTTTCTCAGTAATTAACTCATTCATAAATGATTCTAGTAGATCATCGCCATATCTTTCATGTTTGGTTAAAAAATATTGGCTCAATGATTCGCATTTTCGAAACCGCTAGCCAAATATATTTTCTGTGGATGTAAAGTTAATACAAATTCATGGAGATTTTCTGCGGACTATGTCCTCATATTTTGTTTATTTAAGGGGGTATTCTGGTCTAGAGGCATGAATTTCAGGTAATTTTTGAAGTGACGTAAAAAAAAGCAATCAATATTTTTACTATACATTTTTTATCAGTTGTTTATTAATATTACGAGAATACAGAAAAAAAAAGTACAAAAAGTTAAAAATTCAAAAAATTAGCAGCTGATGAAGTGGGGCGTCTCAAAAAATTGGCGCGTGGCCATACCCACGATTCCAACCCTTCTAGCAATCTGAAAAAAAAAAGTTTATTAATCTAGAGTAATGTCGCAATGTCCGGAACTACGGAAAAGTCAAAAAAAAATTTTTTTTTACAAAATGACTGATTGAAAAAAAAAACAATTTTTTACCTCTTTTTTTAATTTTCGGATTTTTTTAAAAAATACTAAAACTTCAAATTTGGGAATGAGCGTAGTTCCGGACATAGAGAAGACTATAAAGAAGACTCTCAAAAAAATTTCAAGTAAATCGGTCCAGTAGAACTTGAGAAATCGTGGGTATCGTTTTGAAAAAGACAGTTTCGAGAAAAACGCGTTTAAACCTTCGCGTCAAGTTTTTCATAGTCTAAGTCATGAAATGATATTTTAGACTTACATTTATTTAATCCGCCATTCCTGCTGCATACATCGGACCTTCCTCGACTTCAAAAAAACTATTTTCTGCGTTTCTCTCTTCCAATCGAGCAGTTCTGGCCTCCTTTGATGCGTTGGATGCTCGTATCTCGGAGCGGTCAATCCGGGCGTTGTCTCGTTTCACGGCAAATGAATGAGCTTCTGGACCAATTGTAATTCCCATAAGTGTCATCATTTTTAAAATAGGAATGAAGCCTTCATTAAAAATACAGACAGCAATAAATGTTGCTATCTCAATTATCTGAGCTCCGGAATGAATATGTTTTGGCGCGAAAGTTCAAATCAAAGAGTTTAGAGACTCATTATTATTTTGAGTTTCTGAACCCAAACATAATAGATAAAGGAACAAAAGGTTTTACTGAATAATATGGATTCAGGTAGACGGAGAATCCCTAATGTCTTTTGTTCCATTAGTTCCGGCCGAGCCGGTTTGGATGCCGCGTCAGCAAAATACCGAATAAAATAATAATAAAATCTCCGAAAATAATTTTAATTTTGAAAAATCCTCTTAAAGACATATTCTTAAGTAGTTAAACTTTGAAAATATAAAAAAAAATCGATTTTTTTTCATTTCTACACCAGAATACCCCCTTAAATATCTTGAAAAATGATCCAGGCCTCGCCCTCCTCATGTTTTCTCTTTCTAGCTGCTCTGCTCCATAATTTACAGGTTTCTGATCCAGTTTCACGAATTTTGTCAACACAAGCATGCATTTGAGAAATAGATGATAATCTAAAACAAAATGTTTTAAATTCATTGTTATATGCTTGTCCACCAGCAATTCGAAGCTCTACGTATTAACAGCTATATGTATTTATATAACAGCTTTATTCTTCCCAATAATGATACGCAACCTCTTATGTAATAAGTAATAAGCAACTAATCTAAAAATTCAAATCACAACTGCATTTAATATAAATAAATGCAGGTATACCAATAGGGTGTCCGTTATTTCCCAAGTTAGTCTTTATTTTACAAACGCCCCTTAAATTTTTAGTTTATTACCTAAAAAGAAATATCAGACCCAAATAAGCCCTTAATATTCATATTAACCCGTGCCTAAATCATGATACATTTTCCATTTAAATAACATGGGATTTTTGCATTTAATTTTTTTTCTCTGAAACGAATATAGCTGCACCAAAAAGCAATGCATATTTTCGTAGGAAATTGTTCTACAAATAGTCTAAAAAAGGTCGCTTATGTTTTTTTGATAAATTCTGCCTTTCAAATGTTATTCAAGAATAAAGTTGTGTTCATTGTCAAAGTCATCGTCATAACATAGTGTAAATAAAACAGTAGCTTCCCGCTGTCTGTCCCTATCTATCTACTACCTATGTTATGCTTGGATCTTTAAAGCTACGCAACGGATTTTGATGTGTTTTTTTTTTAATAGATAGAGTGATTCAAGAGGAAGGTTTATATGTATAATACATGCATAATATAGTAGAAAAACACTGATAATTTTAGAGGTTTCTAATGTGATATCGTAAACCGGGCGAAGCCGGGGCGGGTCGTTGGTTTCTTATATTTCTTATAACGCTTGCATTTTGTTTGCAATAAAATTATGGAGTAACAGCCATTAGCCTCATATTTACGTACTTTTATGTAAATTTTAGTTCTCAAATAGCTATTTTTTATCTAATTCGTATATTTAATGCAATCAAACAGAAAAAGCTGAAAAAAAAAACGTATTTTGAATTTATTTGTCTTGTACAGCAACGCCATCTACGAGCGATTTGTTATAGCTAAAACCGGCAGATCCGGGCGGCGGGCCATAATCGTACGCGTCATACTACTTACTACTTGTATGTGCAAAAACAAAATTCATGAAAACATTAAACTGTTGCAATTTATAAAGAGATGAGTTAAACTTACCCTGTTATTTACGTTGAGATGTGTGAAAACGTTGTGGGCCGCCGCGCTGTTTAGCCAGCTTTAGTTATAACTTCAAGTAATGTGAGTCTAACACAGTGTTCCTAGACGGCACGGACAACTGACGCACGAGCGGGGGGCGGCACCTAAGCGCGCATTGGCGGAACAGTCCGCGCGTCGTTCAAACGCACAAACTCTGCTATTCAGCGCGCTTAAGTTAAGCGCGTCACGAGAGTTCAGGCAGAGTTCCGCCAATACGCGCTTAGCTGTCGCCCCCGCTATTGCGCATGCGTCAGTTGTCCGTGCCGTCTAGGAACACTGGTTAGACTCACATTACTTGAAGTTATAACAAATCGCTCGTAGATGGCGTTATTGTACAAAACAAATAAATTCAAAAGACGATTTTTTCAGCTGTTTCTGTTTGATTGCATTAAATATACGAATTAGATAAGAAATAGCTATTTGAGAACTAAAATTTACATAAAAGTACGTAAATATGAGGCTAATAGCTGTTACTCCATAATTTTATTGCAAACAAAATGCAAGAGTTATAATAAAAATAAGAAACAATGAATTTGACAATGAACACAACTTTCTTCTTGAATAACTTTTGAAAGGCAGAATTTATCAAAAAAACATAAGAGACCTTTTTTGTAGAACAATTTCCTACAAAAATATGCATTGCTTTTTGGTGCAGCTGTATTCATTTCAGAGAAAAAAAAATGCAAAAAATGCAAAAATCCGTTAATTTAATTTAACATTTAATAAAAAAAATTAAATGTTATTTAAATGGGAAATGTATCATGATTTTGGCACGGGTTAATATGAATATTAAGGGATTATTTGGGTCTGATATTTCTTTTTAGGCCATAAACTAAAAATTTAAGGGGCTTTTGAAAAAAAAAAAGACTAACTTGGGAAATAACGGACACCCTAGTATACCAACTACAGACATGCAAGAATATTCCGTATAATCCAAGTGTAACTTTTCCGCAGCACATTTCGATCAACAGCAGTAGTAGGTATGTGTATAACAGTAAGCCATTTATCATCTATGGGCCCAACGTTTGTATAGTAATGAGGTCAGGTTTCTTGTTAGAGGCAATAGGTGTGGTAAAAATGAAATTCGAGATAACTGAGCGACTGTGGAAGCCGGCAGTCCTCCGTCCCTTTTTATGATCTGTAAGGGCTTTAATAATACATACGTTCGGAGTATGGAAGCAGGACCGGACTTCGTTAAATCCAACGAGTGGGGCAACATAACATTTCTGTAACCTACGGTATTTTTAGTGGGATCTATGTTTTTTGAATCTAATTAAAAATGCATCATTTTGTTTGCCCAATATAATTTGCACATAATCATTATAATTTACTTTACATACATTTTATCTTTTGGGTTGCCAAAAGCTATGTTTGATATGGACTTCAGCTGGAGTCTTGATATTATAGACTCAAAAAGGGGCACTCTTGTCCACTCAGAGTCGTGACACTTGCTTTGCCCGGAAAGTAGTCCTGTGTCATGCCTTTTATTTATTTTACTAGCTATATTCTCAGGGCGTACTGTACCCCAGATTAGTGGATAATAAATGGTATTAAATTGTTGGTAACAAAGAGCAAAAACACACTAGATATTCTCGGTCTTTGGGGTTAGGAAAACTAAAACACAGCGTTTCAAACCAGACACTAATAATATACAGATACAGTGGTGACGGTGGGTGTAATTCGACCTTAACACCGATACGAAATACTCAAAAACCTTTAATATGTAACCTTAAAAAAAAGAAAACCACAAAATATACCAGAATACTCTCCGCAGGTAGCTACCGTTGGTTTACATTTACGTACTACAATATTATAGGTGTTAAAGGGCCATAAAAGTAATAAATTGCCGTAACTATCTGTATACTGCGATGTAAAATATCAATAGTATAACATATTGTAACGTGGAATAAATTTCAGTCGGAATGACACACTCACGTGACTGGAACAGTTGTTGTAATAAAAACGAGGAAAAAGGTATCTCCGTAGCTCGGGTTCAATCCTCGGCAAGGGGACGTACAGCAAGCCTTGCACTGGATTCCTACTTTGGGGACGTAGGACTCAACCCCTGTTTTCAAAGGTTCGAACCTAGCGATCGAAACATGGCACAGCAGATCCACACTCTGGAGCTCGTCAACTCAGAACCCCCTAACAAAGAACCTGTACTCAGGAACGCATATCAAGCACCGTACCAAGGACCCTCACTCTGAGGGCACTGCACTTCTCCACAAACACCCAGTACAGCAATATCAATAGGTGACACGTCCAGGGGGGGGGGGTAACGCGTTTACTATAGATTCTGGTAACCTCAGGATTACGTTCACAACGTACAACTAGTCCAATGTTGGAAGACAATAATCATCTGTAACTAATTTTATATCCTACAGAAGTGTAGATTGAAACTCGACTCAACCAAACGAAAATATATGCTTCACCACAGCCAAGATTCAATTAACGGATCGAGCATTTAAATCCCAATTCATGGACGCAAATATGCAATTCTACGACATGACAGGTGTAATAGCTACAGGAAAAAATGATCATTAATGGCCGTCGTTCATCCAAAATTGGAAAGGACGACCACTGACGATCGAAACGGCCAGAGGTGCGCGCTGGCGAATCTGCAAGCACGGAACAACAGTGCCCTCGCGCGGAACTAATAAGCTATTAAATATCAGCAATTAGTGAAAGCCAGATACTCTACCGCAATGCAAACTAAACACGTAACATGTTTTGAGGTGTTTACTAAAGTTATGTTTGGTTCAGTTAATCCGGGGATGAATTTAAAAACGTAACCTCGTCTTTTTTAAAAAAAAAGCATTTGAGAGAAAAAAGTTGAAATAGCACACAATATTTTAAAAACTAAGATAGGAACAGCATAGCTACAAGTCCCTACTGCCTTTCATTTTTGTATAGGATTAACATGCTTACAAAATAAAATTTAAAATGATTATCTGCATAATACGCAAGAAGTGAACGAATGTGAGCAAGAAGTGAGAGAATGAATAAAATGTAAGATAAACCTACCTAGGTGAAATTTACCATACCATAACATGAATATACATAGCTAATCTGAGTAAATTGAAGCACATTCCTCATGTTTTTGGACAAAAAACATTTGTCCAAAACTAGAGTATTGCATTAAATCTTAGTCTGAGTGTAAAACAATATGGTATTAATTATTTACCAGTGACTTTGACGTCATTGCACATTAAGCTTCAAAATATGCCCCTTTTTATTCGTAAAACGCATTTCAACCGTCAATATAGAAACAAATGCCATCTATTTTACAAGGTTACAAACGGTAGACAATAGGATGAAATGAGCTAAAAGATATTATGGTTCTATTTAAATACAAAAGTTGGGTTGGGTAAAAAAAATGGCCTCTCAGTTGAGAAAAAAGCCTTACCACAGTTACATTTCTCCTAGTTTTATATTAATATCTAAAATAGTTAGAGGCTGCCACATGTTCTCTGTGTCACCCAGTATGTATATATTTGTGTTTTGCTTCTACGATGGGTTCAATTCCACTTCAATATCAAAGAATATATTTGTATTCGAAAATTAGTTACTAGGCCAAACAGAACTAGCTGGGTCACCCTATGGTTACCCAGGGTAACCATAGGGTTACCCAGCTAGTTCTGCTTGCTAGGGCAAATGTTAATATTTTTGGACCAGCTTCCACTTGAGCCCTGCCGTAGGCAGCAATGATACAAAATAGAAGAAACACCTAAGAGAAATTGAGGAAAATGTTGGATCAGAAAAGCAGCTGTCGGTTTGCTAGGAAATTTATACAGTACGACAGCGAGAACACCGCAAAGATATATTTCGTCATCACAAGAAAAAACTTGTTACAATGTCTTATAACAGGAATCCTGACAGGACACTGTTGGCTACAGAAACCCTTACTCTATTTCCATTTTAAATTGAAAATAGGTCGGAAAAAAGCAAGGTTGTCAGATATATTTTCTAAAATTGCTAAGCTCACTATACAAGTATACTTCATACTTCAGTAAACTGTTAGTTCGTGACGTTCTTAGAAAGCTAGTTTGGAAATATTTAAAAAAAAATACGTAGATATAAATTTATTAGTTAGCATTAAAATAAAGCGTTTAAAATTGCTGGAAAAAATAATTATAAATTAAAACAACTTTATGTATATTACTATAATTAAGAAAATTTTGAAGAGCCGGCAACGGCGACTCAGGCGGCTGGCCGCACAGAGTAAAACCACTGGCGGTAACACCAGTCAACGAGATTATTAGACTACTTTGCATTTAATACATTGCTAATACTTCCTCGGTCCACTGTGCCATAAATTTTTTACGACATCGTTAAAATTATTTACGACTTTAGGCACTCAACTTGTTTAAGACGCCAGTGACGTGTATTTCAGCTAGGTTTATTAACACAGACAATTTTTTGAGATTGTCTGGCTAAATGAGCATTATTTCCAGCAAATTATATTACGGATATTAAGAGTTTTGTATGCAGGCTAATTTTAATCTCCTATATTGATATGAATGAAAAAAATTATTTCACAATTTTCGAATTTATAAGATATATGCACGCCCATGGAATCATAAAGTTGCACCGCTTTTTTTGTTCCCCAGGCGTATTTATCATTTTCAATTAAAATTAGAAGGACCATACATGAGGTTAAGTGAAACACAGAGTGAGCAGAGCCAAGTGAGCAGAGGGTGTGAAGAGAAACAGTATACAGTCAAATATCTACTCTGTGATTGTTCAGCTGTCTCGTCAGTGAGAATTTCCATATCAGGGACCTCCCCTTGTGTGACACGTTTTTCGAAAGAATTGGATGGTTGTAGTCATAGCTTGTGAGGTTTTGAGAAGATACAGAGAGGATGCATAAGGTTGTTGCATAAGGAATATGTTCTTTCGTAAAGGATCCAAATTTACAGAGAGCATTTGCGAATGTCTTTTAAAAACACAAGAACCGAACACTGAACTAACAGTCTCTACATTGAAACATGTAAGAACAGTATTTTTCTTTGATATACCGATACCGACCAGGCCGTTTTTGACTATGAACAAACACCAAGATTATTAATAAAGAATGCTCGCTCGCTCGTGCTTATTTGTGTTTATTCTTTTCGAGAATACGCAGCTTGCGTCACACTCCGTTCGTTCCAGAATCCAGAATATTCCCTAGGCCGGTCCTGTGTGCACCGAAAGGGAAAAAGCGGCGGCAAACTCACTCGTCCAGCGGTCCCGAGCGATCAATGGACAACCCCGGTACTTATAATCGATTTTATAGCGAGAAAGAACAGGGTGTTCAACTATAACCTCGAGGGGTCGCCCGAAGAATAGACAAGTATCTATTTTAGTACTTCATGAATCGGCCACCCCACGTGACTGCTTTATATTGTGTCAATTGGCTGTCACAAATACGGCCTGTGTCATGCAAATTCCCTTTCAACGAGTTCCCGAATAATACGTACGGTAGCTGCGCACGGTAGGATTCGACTACGTAAAGGTGACGGTTCGGGTGACGATGAAAAATTGCAGTTTTCGGATGCAGATGCATTAATCTTGGCGGACGACGTGCAGCTCCGTTTCAATTAAGGCGGGCATTGAGATCGACGCAGTTTCTTACGTGTCAGACTTTTTTGATGGAATCGGCGCCTTCTTTAATATGTTTTAATATGACGCTGTGACGAGGCGAAATTTTCAAGTGGTATAGCAGAAAATTATAGCTCAAAAAGTCTCCATTATGTTGCCTATCAAATGGTTTTTCTGTGAAAGATTGAACTTAATGCAAACCTTCTTTTTTGCAACTGTCAAAATACCTATTTTATTATTACTTCGCCGACTGTATAGACTATCTGCAGAATAACTAGAAGCGCCGCGCGCGGAATTTTTGATAACTTTTGTACTGTGGATTTTGTATTGTGCCATGCGTCGAATTGTTTTTTGTACTATTTTTGAATTTGGGAAAGAATTCACAGTGTTGCAAATGTTATTAATTGCACGGGGATGAATTTCTTGATAAAGTAAGTATAATTTTCACGAGAATCATATTTATATTTTGTGTTGAAACTGTCTAAACTATTTGATTTATAGGTTATGAATGTAATTGTAAAGAATTAAGTGAAATATCTGATAAAGAAAATAATAACGTGCAAAATTAAGATAGTATGTACAACAATAGTGCAATTAAATTAAGAGTCAGGTTTAATGATATTTATATTTTATTAAATGACAGTCTATGTACCGCAATTTATATCATATATGTATATTTTTGCCAAATGTTTTATACAACTCTCTTGGTGTTGCGTCGAAAAATAAATAATATTTATTTCGTTACATACACATGTATGCATTATTTTATTCTTCAACTTTTGAACATTTCTTGTTATCTTGTTTATATTAATTTTGTACATAAATATATATTACTAATCCTTATTCGCTAAAATCTTCATGAGTGCTTACTTTCAAAATTGGAGGTTGTAAATTAACCAAAATAGCTGCCATAAGAACAATGTCATCGAAAATGTTAAAGTGACCAGAATTTGATTTTGCCAAAGACGGACATGTTTAGCTGGTTCACACTGACGAAGCTAGAGTTTATTTTTCGCGCCTTGAGGCGCGAGCTAAATAGTGCCGCAAGTGAAAATTTTTAAAACTTTCAATGTCACGCGTTTTCTGGCACTTCAGAATTTCAATGAAAAATACATTTACATAAAAATATAGACTTTCACAAGGATACCTACTTTTTTGGAATTTGATGCCTTTTTGAAATACTGATATTTAATCACGATCGATACGATACGTCGATACGTCTTCAGATTAACCTAGAAGACGTAATTACGGACATTTTAATAAAACATTTCAATGACGGACTGCTCTTGAAGACGGACAAGCTTTCTGAATGACGGACTGTCCGTCATAATGACGGACGTCTGGTCACTTTGGGTTATGTAGCGCGACACAAAACAGTGCACTGCTAATATGCCCGATGCTAATTCAAGCTGTGACGTCCACAGTACTTCGTGTTCAAGTTATAGTTTATTACTTTTATGAATTGGATGGCTTCCGCAATGATTACAATGACATAATGAGCAATAAATCGTATTTTGCGTATTCTCTTCTTGTAATATGCCAGCACGAAACTTATAGAGTAAGCCGCCGCGAGCGCTGTTGTCGCGAATCACTAAGCTCCGCCTTTCTGCAGATAGTCTATAGTCCAATTTCTCAGCGTGAACGCTGGGAAACATTCACCAATTTCTGCTGCATACAGTGATGGGTTGGTTACCCATGAAGCTGAGGCAAGATGAGGATATACATCATATCCCTAAACCTTTCTTACAATGTAACAATTTTGTAACAAGGTATTGTTTTCTGACCATTTTTAATGATATTGTGAGGCAATCACAATGCCACTATGTTCTCGGCGAATCTGGTCATCATCACTCCATATATTGATATCCCTAGGGCATATATTACCACCTTCTCCAATTTCCAAAGGCGCTTCAGCTCAATTACTAGGTTTTCATATTTCGCGATCTTATATCATTCAACATTCTGAATATTGTGGGTAAGTGCCACTGCGATATCTATGATGATCCCCCTTGTTTACTACCACAATATCTGGTCGATTGAAGTTCACTCCATCGGTGATATCCTAGCCTAACCCAGTGCAGAATTGGTACTTCTGAACCAAGCACAGCTTTGGAAGTAATTTGTAATATGGCGCTAATAGCTCACTCTTCGGCAAATCTGGCAAACAGGTGCAAAAGACATGTCTTGCTGTTTCTTCATACTCCCAGATGGTATTCAGAACCTCCTGCTGTCAGTTCTGTTAAGATGATGTTTGAGTCTGCAATGTCCAGAATATAGGCGAATTCGAGTTTTCAATAGTTTTAGTTCAAATAGCATTTTCTACCTAGAGCTCTAATAGTTATTCACTTCTTGCTTTAATGGGAATGGGGTTTTTAATGTATTACTTTAGATGAATTGGTTATATGCCAAGTCCAAGTTCTGGTCTTGCGACCCCAGTGAGTTTACATTTCGTTACCCTTCATGCCAGAGTGACCAGGTACTCAGACTAATGTTAACATATTGTTTCTGCCTCTTTGGGTAAGAACTGTAGGGTCTATTGTTGTTAATTTTAATTGAATTATGTACGTGTGTAGGTAGGTACCTACCTATTTGTGTAAATACGTGACAAACCTCTTGTCTAGCCTCTGTCTTTCCTGTTAAAAACACCCCCATAACGGTTCGGTTTTCCCAAACTAACTGCGGTTGGGTTTTTCCCTAATTCAGTTTACAACTGTTTACTTGAGCTTTTCGTTTTTCGGGGAACCTACCTATCTACCTAGGCCTGTGTTATAATGATCGGTCTTGGGGACTTACTTTCCGTTTAGTCGATCTCCGCGATTCACCGGCTCCAGACCGATCTTCGCCGGTCTCTCATTTCCATCTTGTAAATATGTACATAAATGACTATACATATATAGACGATTAAAGTGCTTTAATTACAACACCTCCCGCGCCATAGAACTTTCTGGCAATTCCACACTGTTTTTGATCGACAACGGCAGTAGTCAAGAGCATTGTGAAGTTTCGCTGTTTTGTGATTAGGAGGTTTTTGCAAACAATTAAATATGGACTTCTTTCTACCTGAAAAACTATTGTTATTACCCAGATCAGAAGAAAGTTTGGTCCTAGATTTACTATAATATCCTCCAGTTCCAGTTCCCTCTGGAGTTTTGGAACCGTCTGTGAACCAGCAGCTCTCCATCCATTAGGTCATCTACATATATTGCGAAACATATGTTTCGTCTGATGGTATACAAAAAAAGCAACAATCTTTACGACATATTTTTAAAATATAACGAGAGCACAAGCCGAAAACATAAATGGAAGTTAAAATTGTTGTTACAAAAAACTTGATCATTTGTAACAAGAGGGTGTTAAGGATGCTAATACAATTTTGAGAATTGTCAACTGGTTAAAAGAGTACTGTTTTGTAACATATATTACACTGTTCCTCACCTTTATCTTGAAACTTGAAACTCAAAAGACGATTCTTTACCTACATCTAAAACAACCGGTTACATACTCGTACTTATGTGGCATTAGTCTACACCTTTTTCAACTTACCATAGTACAGCTGTATCAGGACCAATACTGTGTAAAGCCTCTGAAGTGGTTATTTTGTATTCTTTGGCCCCTCACAACAATGAGGTAACTTCTAGGGTTGATTCTTCGCACTTTCAGTAGCGCTCCCAGTTCCCAGCGTACATGTGTAAATGATGTGTAAATAGCGGCGGTCGTATGATTTGTTACCCAACATTTATCAGCCCTTTGTATATATGGAAAATATTGATTGTTATTTATTTTTAAACTATCCGTACCGGCTGATGCTTTGCGGCAGATAAATTGTTTTTATTGTCCCCTGTATTGACACTTTTATATTCGATGTTAATGAATCTCTTTCAGATTTATTGAGGGTGTTCGATGGCTGTTTGCGCTTTGTGGAAATGGATTTAATCTCGAGAGGACATTATTGCGTTGGATATACACGAGACATGATCGATTTATAAAAAAACGCAAAAGCAATCTGCGACACGAGTATATTTTATCTGACTTGTTAGTGCCGAAGTAGCTAACTATTTTACGTGAAAAATTATATATAGGGAAATGACCACTGCCTAAAAGTCGTTACTACGAGAAAATATTTTTCCAGCTAATGTTAATAATGCTAATGGAAAAAGTATTTGTCTATATATATTAAGTAAATACGTAAATTTATATAAATTGATATTCACCATTGCACTAGGCTTAATGTCTGCTTCATGTGTTTTAGAAAGGTACGTGTCTACATTTTAAACTGACCAGAATTTACCTTTGTAAATTACTTTGACATTTGAAAACGAGGCAAAAAATAAATATGATGAGAAAATTTAAGTACAAAAATTTATAGTTTTTTTACTCCTTATTTTAATATGTGGGGGGAATCGTAAATGCAAAAAAATGTGGGGCACGTGAGAACACAAGTTTTATTATATGTGTGGGAACTAAATCCTTCATAATTATGTGAAAAAGTGTATTTATATGAATATTTGGAATGAAACCAATAAGTTTGTCAAACAGTTTAATTTTGAAGTAGTAGTGTGAAAGTTTGGCAGATGTTATTTTCTTATAAATATATCGTACTGTACATTTTCACCTTAAAATTTGTCAGTCAACCTTACAATCACGTCAAAACTTACAAAAACCATATCCAATTACCCACATTGACCATACAAGACCAGATCACCCAAAACAGTAATTTTGGATATTCAAATTAGGAAGTGGAGAAAATAATTTTAAAGAAAACTGGCTTTCTAAATACAAACGAACAAGAAATATTTGAACAAAAAAAGTTTTGCACAATACTAGTTAGTGAGTCATAAAAAGATACCCAGTATTGATAGAATAATATTATTAGTAAAAAAAAAATGAATCAGAATGGTGCTAAGTAGGTTTTGAAGACGAATGTAAGTTATTTACAAGATCACATATAGAAAATTAAAAAAAAATATCTTATTCTCTTATGAAAAATATGGTCATGGTCTCTTACAGGTTTATGAGTTATCTAATTGTTAGGATTTGCCAGTGGCGGCTCTTAGGTGTGTTACATGGGTGGGCACAGGGTGTGTCAGTAGGATTACTCATTCATTAGTTACCAATGGCGCCGCAGGCGAAAATTTTTAAAATTTTCAAGGTCATGCGTTTTACTGACACTTCAGAATTTCAATGAAAATTTCTTTTATACAAAAAATATAGACTTTCACAAGAATAATTTTTGGGATTTGGTAGCTTTTTTGAAATAATATTTAGTCACGAATATTGAGGGCTTAAATATATTAAAATAATGGGTGGCAACATGTGAAAAAAATTTGATATAGGTATCTTACCGTTATTTGTAGAGGAAATCAGCTCGCCTGTCCTTATTGTTCACAAAAATGTTAATCGCGTTTTCATTAATATCCCGGATTTGTTATTAATTATTTGGCTTAAAGTATGTCTGTTTTTATCCACATTTTCATTGTGACGTCTTATATTTTCACGATAAGCACTATCAAGCTGTTGCCTTATGTCTACCTTTCCCAACACACTAAAATCTAAGATGTTATGTAAATGTTCTTCATTGTAGCTAGCATGTTTCTTAGCTCGTTAATTTAAATGTTTTAAATCACTCACCGCTTCTTGAGTCCATGCACTTTGGTTGCCACCCATAACTAAACAAATAAAACAAAACAGTTTGTTTCTTTTAGGACACATAACCACTTAAATCTGTCGTAGACACTACTATTAAAATTTCGTGAATAATTTCGCGATTTTCCTACGTCTGTTTTGGAAATAATCAAATCGGGTAACGGCCTTCCTAACCGTTTAATTTCCGTTCGGATCTCGTATGTAATATCTTTATTAGTCAATAAAAAGTCCACCGAATTCATTTTGAAACGTTTCACAATCAAAAGCAGTAAAAACACACTTCTCAGCGAAGAAAATAAACAATCACTAAAAAAGGTCACTCAACAAGTGTGACCCGTTCAGCTGATTTTCGAACGATTTAACGACGTCTGTCTGCTGCAATCGTCTCCAAATTTTACCGAAAAGCCCGATTGAAAACGAGGGCTGACAAACTGTGTGCCCTCGCCCACGCGCGCGAAATGCGAGGATTTCAGACTACGGTGGCTCGGTGCTCGATCAACAGTCTGTCATATAGTGATAAAAATCATTATTTGTGGTATAAAAGGAATAATAATTAGAATATGAATAGTTTGTCGTTTACAATTAATTGATATTATTGTAACAGTAATTTATAGTAAATTAACACAAAAGAAATATTTTCTATTGAAATTTGGGCTGGGCACGTGCCCCTGTGCCCTTCATCACCAGCCACCACTGGGATTTGCTGCTTTGATTTGGAATCCAAGCACCATCAGAACTAATGCCTGGCTAATCTTCGATCTGTAACCATCACCTATTATACATACCTCTTCGTCACAGGATGACATTGATTTTCTTTCTTGTTGAATCATGTAGTAGAGTTTAACGCTACTTGATTTCACTGGTTGAAAAGGGTATATTTAATCATCATCTTTTAGTGAAAAGGATAATGAAATACCTAGGAAGCAACTATTTCTTTTAGCAGTTGCCCACATCCATTATTCACAAGACCTGTGTGATTTAGTTCATTTTATTTAAATCTATTTTGAGTGAAGGATCAACCACCTTGAATTCGTGACAGAGTATGAGACCATTTTCTTTATTTTTTTTTTTTGCTAGAATAAATAACAAATAATTTACTCCATATGACAGTATTAATAACAAATTTCAGCGGATAAACGAAACGGCGTAACGCAACCCTAGACTGGAACTAAATTTCCGTTCTCACGCGAATGTTTACTGCCTTGGTGAAGTAATAAAAACGGAAGTCTTCTCAGGGGGACTTAAGCACCGTACTTATATTATATGTGATTGAGTACGAATACGTGCATTCGTCGTTCCTCTTAAAATTAAAATGTGCACTCTACATATCGTAAATATTTTTTCTACCGTGTGATCATACACATTTTTCCTTGGAGCGTTACCATTATTAATTGGGCAGTTACCGAAGCTTACTTACATACTAAACTGCTGGCCACTCGAACTTACACATAGAGAGTTTTAGGCAAAATTTAAAGTTCAATATTTTTAACAGGAATGCAAATTTTTGAACGCGGCTTGCAAATTTTAGGAGCTAGTTTTTTTCGGATTAAGCTGCATGACGTATATTTATCGTAGGACCATAGGTTTATTATATACGGGGTGATCAATGAAGTCATGAAAAAATCAAAAAGTTTGTATGAGTGAAATTTCCGCAAAAAAATTTTTTTGGTCGTTGCAATATGGTTCGTTACTAAGGTAACATCAATATCTCTAGACGTTTTTGTCAGTTTTTGGATTAAGGCCCTTAGGCTTTGTACACACTACTCAACATAAAATTTGGGTAGCAAAATTTTTAAAATACTATAACTTCACATTGGATTGACGGTTCTTGATGATTTTTACGGATTTGGAATCTTTATTTCACGTAGATTTTTCTCTGGTGTAAGCATTTTATTTGAGGGTTGAAATTTACACATTATACCGGGTCGATAATAAACAAAAACGTAGTGTACGATGCGCTTTAAGGTTTGGCATTATTTAAGTTTTTGTAAAAATAAATTCTCACCTCAAGTTGTTTTTATTTAACTTTCTTCTCACTGTTCTGTCCGAAAATCACACCCCAAAGTTGAAGTTTGTTGTCTCAAAGAATCATTCAGTTTTACAGAGTTCTTTGTCCACCCCCATGCCCATAATTATGATCGGGTGTAATTTCTACGCGACGCGTCAATTTCAAAGTAGGCATTGGAAAAACAAATTTGTTGCTATGGAATTAAAAACTGTTAACATTATTCTAGAAATAATCTGACACATTTCAATGTTATAATTTCGTAAATTTTAATTAATAACCACGGCAGACAGGGAAAATTGCATTCGACTTCTTAACGAAGGAATGTCAAAAGAGCAAATTGCGCACATTTACAATGTCAGCCGAAAGACAATTTATAATTTGAAGTGCCGCGTCGAAACTACTGGTGATCATAATTATGGGCATGGGGGTGGACATACAAATAAAATTAACCAAAGAACCGAAAGAATTTTAATGAGAGAAACTATGCAGAATAGAACAAAGAACTCTAGAAAACTAAATGACTCTTTAAGACAACAAACTGGAGTGAGAGTTTCGGACAGAACAGTGAGATGAACGTTAAATAAAAACAACTTGAGGTGAGAATTTATTTTTACAAAAACTTAAATAATGGTAAACATTTTAAATTATAGAGTCCGTCGCAGAGCAAAATGTGTGCGGTTATTACAACACCATAGAGCGAATGGGCGGGCATGGGCAAATCGGCATGCGAATTGGGATAATGCAGAGTGGAGCCATTGTTTATTTACTGACGAAACAAGATTTAATTTGTTTCACTCCGATCGATCGCCGAATGTTAGTTTGGAGAAGGCCAGATCAGCGATATTTGGAGGAAAATAATAAACGTGTTCTTGTCGCTACGTTTTTGTATATTATCGACCCGGTATAATGTGTAAATTTTAACCCTCAAATAAAATGCTTAGACCAGAGAAAATCTACGTGAAATAAAGATTCCAAATCCGCAAAAATCATCAAGAACCGTCAATCCAATGTCAAGTTATAGCATTTTAAAAATTTTGCTACCCAAATTTTATGTTGATTAGTGTGTCCAAAGCCTAAGGGCCTTAATCCAAAAACTGACAAAAACGGCTAGAGATATTGATGTTACCTTAGTAACGAACCATATTGCAACGACCAAAAAAAAATTTTTACGGAAATTTCACTCATACAAACTTTTTGATTTTTTGCATGACCTCATTGATCACCCCGTATATAATAAACCTATGGTCCTACGATAAATATACGTCATGCAGCTTAATCCGAAAAAAACTAGCTCCTAAAATTTGCAATCCGCGTTCAAAAATTTGCATTCCTGTTAAAAATATTTAACTTTAAATTTTGCCTAAAACTCTCTATGTGTAAGTTCGAGTGGCCAGCACTTTAGATGTCCCATTCTAAAACATCCACATTAATAACTCTGTAGAAAAGCCGCCAATCAAAAAGTTGTTTGGTTTGGGGGACGCCATCTGACCATGTGATCCAGCACCTTATTCGGCATCCTGATACGGCCCTGAGGCACCCATTTTTTTTAATGGGAACCCCCAATTTTCATTGCAGAATCTGATTCTACGGGACAAATACATCCAAAATGGATTTATTTTAGACATCCGGGCCTCATCAGGGCCCTTAAAAATGCCTTTTCTCGAATTCGAGATCATGGGCCCCACAAATATTTAAAAAAATATTTGAAAAAAAGCATGGATAAGCATTTTTAAGGAGCTTGGATGAGGCCCGGATGTCAGGAAAATTACTTGAAAACCCTATTCTTGATGTATTTTTTTCTCGTAGAACCTGATTCTGCAATGAAAATTGGGAGGTTCTTATTAAAAAAAAGAATGGGTGCCTCAAGGCCGTATCAGGAAGCCGGATAAGGTGCTGGATCACATGGTCAAAGGGCCCTCTCCAAACCAAATAACTTTTGTTAAAGTCATTTTTGGATCGGCGGCTTTCGCTCTAGAGTTATTCATGTTTAAAATGGGACACCTGGTATATGCTGGTTATATTTTTAGAGCATGAGAATGGATTTGTCATCTATTATCACGTTTTAGGGAATTGTTATGGTCTTTTTTCTAAAGTAGGTACTCGGAAAGTTTTAAGGAAAATCTGAAGGGATATTTGATGATAACAGAAAATATCAGTGGCGGCTGGTGGAATTCTTGTATTTTCATAATGAAACATGGGACCAATATCATAATTTAGGGGTGCTTACTAGACGTAAGTAGGAGGAAGTTGTAGCAAAAAAAAAAATCAAATGAAACTTGCGAAAAGAACAGGTTTCATTTCAAAATTTCATCAGGTAACTATGAAAAAAAAAAAAAAGAATTTTTCATTTTGAAAGCCATTTCTGAGATCTGATGAGGATGACGTTTTTTTGTACAAAAAAAATGATACAAAAAACATCATTTTATTAATTTTAATTACTTATTACCCGTTTAAATTATTTTTTAGGCCGTATATGACTAGTAAACATATGGGACATAAATTCAACTATTGGTTGTTTGTAGGGTTATTTTTTAGTTTTTGTACTTGTGGGAAAGCACCATTATTTTCTTTATTTCCGGAAAAAATGACCCTCTAGCTCTTTGATGAATCCCTAATACTGTTTCTTAATAAGTTATTTAATACTTTCTATTTTATTTACATGTATATGTAAACGAAAAAAAATGTTTTAGTAGCGAACATTAAAACCAGTTGCGGCTCGTGGAATTTGAAATTCTTGCATTTTCGTAAGGAAGCATGGGCCTCAAATGGATGGAAAGAATAGCAAAAAAACTTCATATGAACCTTGCGAAAATTTTATCTCATTTTTAAAAAAATGTCTGTGCCTTTAGAAAAGCTTGGAAACGGACTGCAAAATATTGTATAGTGTATTACTTTCTTCTACACCAAATAAGTCCGAAATCTTTTTATTTTGCAAATTAGATACTAGGCGTGACTTTATGTCAATTGAACTTAACTTACTTCTTAAGAGAGTGTTTTTTTTAATATCTCAAAGCCTCCAATACCAAATCGAAAAATGTCAATAAATTGTCTATATTGTAGTGGAGCAAGCAGTAGTTGTACTTGTGTGGAGCAACAGACATTGTCAATTGGAGTTTTGGACTTATTTCACATCAAATCTGGAAACATCATGTTTAGGAATTTCCGAAAAATCATGTTTTATTGCTAAACTAAAAAGTTGATTTGATTAATCAAAAATAGCAACAAAATCAGACATTTCTTCAGATGCTACCTCATTTTAAGTAATCAGGTATTAATTTTTCGTACAATCCTTTGAAACTCATGACTTTTAAATGGGCAAATTTAGATATTAGTTTTGGAAAATAATACAAAAAAGCAGGAGTCAGGATCGTTTTCGGACACTGTGGATTAATAAGAGAATTTTCCTTATTAATTATCAATTTCTGTGGTTTATGCTGCTTTTGGAATCACCGATTCAACAATAAAAATAAACCTCTATCAAGAGTTTTATTTTACGACCACATCCGGAATATCGATGCATATTCTTCCCCCCGAAAATTAAAGCGTGACTTGACATCCTCATTGTCTAAGGCCCTTCAATTAATATCGTGTCACTTCCCCCGAACCGTGAGCCAATACATTAGGGCGATTCCCAATTTGGCTGGCATTTCGAAGGATGGGAACCCAATGAAATGTATCCAATTACTGGGGAGGCATTCCAGTAATTTTTGAATAAGAAAGAGGTCACCCGGTGGAAAGCATCTCAGGAAGTGCGCATCGAACTGTGCCCCGGAAATGCGTAGGGCAACTGGGGCTCAAAACGTAACAGTTTAAATAAAAGATTGGATCCGACAGAAGATTAAAATAGAGGGTGTGATTCTATTATTACGCCGAAGATGATATTATTACAGTTTAAGTATATATTTTCTGAATTGGCAGTCGCGTTTTCTGCTCAAAATCTCATTTTAGTGATACAAAAAAAAGTTGATAAAATTCTTAGGTACTGTTAACGTAGAATGACACTAATAAAGATTAGTAATCACTAAAGACTCTAAGTTGCGGATCGTAACAGGACAGCATCAGGGGCAACACGTGTGTGAAATAGTCTATACAAACCATGTTAAATTAAAACTAAAAAAAATTAATAACTTAAAATAAGCAATATCAATAACGGCTCGCAAAACACAGCGAATTATAGACTGTCCGCGTCTGAGATACTATAGGCCCGAAATGGATAGTGTTGTGCGCGTGCAATAACATATCATTCATAATATCACATCGCAATGAAACCAGTTTAGAATCACGCTCCGTCCAGAATACCCGCGCTATGGCATTTCGTCTACTGTAGGCATATACCGAGTGTTTGGTTACGCGTATCGGTGCCATTGAGATCTAGAGTGCTTGGACAACATATGGGCGGAATGAACACATAAAAGAATAGACAAGATCTATTTCAAATTTGGATTAACAGTAATTCTGACTTTTCTTAGGATTTACGTATTAAGGGAAAAACCTGTTTTGTACTTTTTGTGGGAGAACTATAAATTCTTCAGATAAATCTGAAGTAACAAGACATGTGATCAGCCATGCCTCTTCGAGCTATATTATAATAACCCACTTTTTTCTATAAACTTACAAAAGCATTTGTAGCTAGTGACATTACATTAGACAAATTAGAGGACCCTGTTTTACGTGATTTTCTCTAAACCTATATGGCCCGGAAAATCCCACATCCTACTACGTTATGAAACACGTTGGTTGATCAGGTTTATAGTGATGTAGTGCAAATAATACGTGAATACACAGTGACGTGAAGACTTGTGCTCTATGGCAAGAACATGGATGTTATATGGCCTAGGTTTATAATCGGAAATTAAAAGTTTAATTGATATAATTTATAATTTAATAATTTATAATTTGTGAATCAAGTTTTTTCACGTTTTAGACCCAATATTTTTATGGATAAGTTCTTTTAAGTGTTATTTTTCGTTACACTTACGTTACTGCCCCTAACGGCTCCCTTATGTAATAGTTAGCCCCATTGTATTCGAGTATTCATACATTATAAAATATTATGAGGTATTTTCTGTAAACTATCGCTTTGTAATAAGAGTCACCTGAGTTCGACTCTGTCGTGACTCTCTGAAATCCTGGCTAATTTCTGATTATTAGTACCATTTTAAGTGCACAATAAGACAAAACCGCCATCAACTTTTTTTTCTGTTAGAACAAAACAAGTATTTTGAGTATAACGATATTTTGTATTTCCATTTTGAGTAGTTTCATTTTCATAACTGAAATGTCGTTTATGTTTGCATTATAGTTGTAATTTTCTAACATTTATTAAGGTGTGATACAATGTTATTATAATGACTTTTTATGTTTAATTTTGTCTGATACACCTGGGATATGTAAGGTAATTTTCCAGAGCGGCTAAAAAAGTTCCACCTTAGAACCGTATTTTTCCTTTTTTCGATTTCATGTGTGTTTTCTAAAACTCTTTCAGCTTTTAGAAAACTGTCGTTTGTAGTACGAAAAGAAAATACATTAGATTTCACTCCTATATTTTCCAAGCTGTGTCCATGAGTTCACTGTTAAATTATATATTGTAAATAAAGCTGACGAAAAAACCCGACAAATACATTTTCAAGCATAATCGTGTTACATTATGTCGGTAAACAATGATAGGTGTCAGTCTAACAGAGTAAAACGCATTTATAATTTTGATGACCCCACGCTGCCTACTACCGTTACGTTCATTTAATTCACTTCACGGTTTCATTGTGCCGTTGAAAAAGCTAATAAAAATTTTCATTTACGAAGATCGTGACGATAAATCTCATGTTCTATTTGCTCGTCGCTAATTCAGCCATTATATATCATAAACGGACAATATATAAATGGTACACCTTTTATGTGCGAGTTAATTACGAAACAGGAAGTGATGTGTTACCTTTGCGATTAAAATGGATAGAGTTTTCCTTGTTAGGGCTACAGAACATTATTTAGTTAAGTATTTTGTCGAAATGAATGTAAAAAAATGTCAGTGAAATATTCTTTTTTACATAGAATGTTGCCAGTTGTTTATCAGAATAATGTGTGTCAAATTATCAAGTAATCACTATAAACAAGAGATCCAGTAATACAGTTGGGTCGCTTGGTGGAAAAAGGGAATAATTTCAAATTATGTAGTTTTAGGATGAATAAAAAAAGTGTACTTTTGCATATAGTTTATCAGATCTTCTTTCGTGTAAACTTTTCTGGGGATAATAAAGATAAAAAGTGAGGAAATTGTTCCCTTTTTCCACTCTCAATTGTTTTATTGTCATCGCAATTCTAGTAAGATCAGACATTAATATTGAAGGGGATTTGTAAATGTTTAAAAAGTAGATGATGCGTCGAGTATATCGACAATCTCGACAACGTCAACAACGTCGAAAATGTCGGCAATATCGAAAACGTCAACAACGTCGACAGCGGGTAAAAAATGTTAAAAGTTGGGTTATGTTTATTTATTGATATTTTAGTGTTATGTATTGCATTTCTTAGACTTCTTATCATCTCTTTATCGTAATGGTATTTTAAATGATGAGTGGTCGAAAACACAATAATAATTTTAAAGATCTTAAATTTGATACAATAAAAATAAACTAAGTGCAATTTTTGTAAAGCCGTTTTTAAACCCTGAAGCAGCAAGGTTACAAAGTCGCAGGTAACTAAAAAAATAATTTTATTGCACAACACATTTAATTCCGTATATTATTCAACATTTTGTCATTCCTTGCTTGGAATCAGCAGTTATCATTTGACATATATCGGGTCTGGACCATAGACATTCTGGTCCAACATTCTTTGGTTATGAGCTAGCTTGGCATAGTGACGTAAGCGTTAAAAGTCGTTGGACTGTTAATATGAGAAAGTTGTGGGTTCGATTCTTGTCCGTTTTTTGCCACTTCATGGAATTTAGATTTTTTATATTAATTATTGATTTGTATTAGGCGGATAGGTATCATGTAATGGTAGTATTATTAGCATATTGTACATTTGCATGAATTCTGGAAATATTTTAAAGTAATTTACTATATTGTCGACATTATATACATTGTCGACGTCGCCCATCTCTGGTTATTCGCAATTTTTATGACAGACAAAATAAAATTACCTACCTGATTAAAGTCCTTTGGTGTACCTACGCATTCTATTTTCTGAAACGTACCATTACATTTTACAGCGTTTATTTGATGACCACATGTTACTAATATAGACATTTAAAGATTAACCATTACTTGTTCGAAAAGTATAATGTCAATGTCTTGAAGATGGACTTGTAGACTTAAATAATGGAGTGATTGCGCCCTTTCTTTCGAGTAATAACTACTTCCAGTGACATTTCGATTGGATTACAGGAAATATTCAGGAAAATGATGGTAATTTGGTCCACCTGTTGTTGTCCAAGACACGTAGTGTCTAAGGGCTATATTACAGAGTGTGTTGTTGATACACTGGTCGTATATTTTTTACGTAAGAAGGATCTTAGGACAAATGGTAGGGTGTTTGATCGATAGGAGATACTTATTTTACAATTAATTATTTCGACATACATTACATCTCAAATTTAATCAAATACCCAATTAAAAGAAAATATTTTTTAAACATCTGACACTTTCGGTTGTATAGAAAATCAGTGAATGTGGTTTGAAGAGATTTTAATGAAGAATCATTCTACGTAAAAAAATACAGGATCTTCCATTTATAATAATAGAGTTTTTAATGATTGAAGTTGTCTGATCGTTTCATACGGTACTGTAGTACATACTGAAACTTTCTACTACGTTAATTGACACCAGCCTTCCTCATTCTGTTCCCAAAATCTCAAGTTGATATGTTCATAAACAAATAAGAGATGGATAATTAAATGACAGGTCGCTCCCAAACCATTGTTCTTATATTCACTAGGCAATTATTTAAATTTTAAAAAAACATAATTAGGTATATAATATGACAATTATATAGGCTATTGATTACGTATGGGGTAAGCCGATGCTTATAATGCTCCCACAGGCATAAGTCCTGTTTCCTTAAGAAAAAGGACAGTTTCTAGTGGAGCGTCTGTTACTTCTTTTGGTTCTATTGCCTCAAAGTTCGAATGCCTAACAGCTGCCAGTCCTGGGCATTCGCATAATATGTGGAAGGGGGTTTCTTCCTCCTCTCCACACCTCCTGCAATCGGGATCATTTTTCACCACAAGTGAGGTGAGATGTCGTATGAGTGGGCAGTGTCCTGTGAACAGTACTACTATCCATCTCAGCTGGTTTTTACCCAGCTTTATAAGGTCTGTTGACTTACTTCAGGATGGTTCGCCAATGAACATCCCTGATTGTCTCAACCTTGGGATTTTCGCCCAGTGAGAAATATGTCTTTCTCTTAATAGATCCTTTATGGTTCTGCTGGGTGTCCGGTAGGCCAGAAGGCAGATGGGTTCAGGCCTTATCAGTAGAACCTCAGCCCCTTTCTTTGCGAAAAGTCCGCTCTTTCGTTCCCTTCGTGGCCTTGATGTATTCTCACCCACTTGAGAATGATGTGTTGAGAATTGAGACTGTTGTGTTCCGCTAGTTGTATTAGCGAATCCATACGGTCTTTAACTGCCTGGGAATGTATTTCTACTACTCCCAGGGTGTGCTTAGCAATCAGAGACGATCTGGATCCTCTTATTTGTGTAAGACCTCCTGAACATCTCCTGCGCACAAGCTGATATTGCAGTTATTTCTGCCTGACATACGGTTACTGAGTTCCTCAAGTTTATGCTGATGTCGCAGCTAGATCCTGGATATTACATTCTATCCTTTTCCTGTAATTTGCTATATGAATTCGCACATCCTGTAGATATTTTTAAATTTAATATATTAGCCCAATTCCTGTATCATCGGTGCTAAATATAGCTGTAAGTATTAAACTGTGGAGAGACGATAAATCTCGACTTTTTTTATTATCATCCATTTGTGGTTTTATGTTGTTTTAATGTTATTGTTACTACCAAACATTCGGTTTGTTGACATTTTAGTATCTGACACGTGTCTGCAAATTTTATGTGGTTAACAAATGATTATTTGATCGCCATGTTTTCGAATCGAAACAGACAAAACCAGACTTTGACGGACGTTTTAACTGGACTGAAAAGGTAATGTAATGATAAAATCCTTATAGTAAAATAAATGGAAATAATATATTATAGTTATATCCATATTTATTTTATTCAAAAAATTATTATTGATATTTATTTTGAATTTATTGTATAATGTTATATATTATATTTAATAATTGTAATGATGAAAACACAGAGTCTCAGTAAAACTCATTCAGGTTTGTTGCCTTTATGAATTCTTTTCGCCAACGATATTGGCATAATCAGGAGACGATTAAAACTAAAGTTAAATCTAATTATATATCCTATTTATACTAAAGTTGCCATTGTAGTTCACCGATCCGTGAAAGTTAGGTTCGGTGAACAGTACGTTTTGTCCTTGTTCATTAACCAGAACAGTGAATACTTAAGTATCAGCCCATCATGTTTATTAATGCCACTATTACATCTTACAATTTCTATACTTATTAATGCATCTATCTGGCTACATTTCTTATTAGTTTTAAGCCACTAACCTTACTTAAACGTTGTCAAAACTTACGTTGGACTACACAAGATTTTTTCTTCTACAATATTTTAAGTAAGCTACATGTTCTTTGAATCCTAATTGTTTACCCAATATAATTTTTTTTCGCAATCTTTATTTAATAAATTTATATATCTTATATATAAAAAACACAACTTATTTAATAAATTTCCGATTTTTCGTAGATATTTTTTTTCTGACAGACGTTTTGCTGACCTGCTAAAATGGTCGAAATGAATAACTGCATCTGGAAAAACTTTCCTGAAGTCCTGCAGTTGTCGTCGAATGAATCATGCAGTTGTCATTGAATGTATCCAGTTTCCATTGATTTTACAGCCATTTCTAAAATAAATATCAAGTGAAACACATATTTCGTTTCGACATATGTATTTCGATCCGATATTTCCATATCTCTCATTCATAGCCAGATTTGATGACGTTTTTTTGTCCAGTGGCTCGTTATAATGAAATGTATATTTTTATTTATGTATTTGTGCTTATTTATGTAGTTGTATGTATTTGTGATGAATGTTGATTCAGTGTTACAGGTGATTAAACTCTTTTCGCTACAAGTATTGTCTAAAACTAAAAAATAGCACAAAACTGTTAATAATCAGAAAAATGTGATTGTAATACAATTTGATAGTTTTTCTTGTGATTATGTAATATCACCGTTGGGTAACAAAACATATTTCAAAATATAAGAGACTACTCCTTTCTATATCACCCATGTGGTTATTTGACCCACATTTGCGATAAAAAATTAGATTTTAGTGACACGACACGCACACACAACTATTATACTACATTAATCTTCTTGAGGCTAAAAAGATTTTAAAATTAATACCATGCATATAGGCACAAGTGGTGAACACGTGTTGTTCCTTGTTCCGACCTATTTGTGGTTTTTACGTTTTGTCTTCGTGTTACCAAATATTTTCCGATGATCCCTATAACTCACACGCGGCGAGACTGTTACGCAATGTGGTCTCGATGACGGTCTGCCTCGTGTTTATGTCTTAAACGCAAGTGAAGAATAATATACGTTGCTTTACTTCAAATCGTCCGAAGTTCTTCCATTAATTAGTCTAAAAATACGCACTTCACTTTGATCCGTTCTGAGAAATTTTAATTGGTGACATTTTTTTGCTTAATCCTCTAAAGGCAGACATGTCCGTTATGTTCAATTTAAAAAAATTTATAGTTGGTACGGGGGCAAGAATTAGCAAATATTTCTAAACGAGTGATTTACTTGGGCTTGCGTCAGTTTGTAACAAACAGTATGTTGGTAATGCGATTCTTTTATTAATGGTATACGCCCAGGATTTTGTTAACTTGCAAATTGACAAGTGTAAACTTGAAAGTAATTGTAGGGGAAGGTGGGGGGAATATCGCGCATCGGTGTTGCAAAGAACTTGTAAATATTAACCACATTTAAGCAGTGTTGTCGTCTAGCGGACTAAGCTCAAACTGCGGAAAATACATCTATAAACCCATTCTTTCTGTGGTCGTCTTGTCATGTCGATGTAGGTAAACGGTATCATTTTCTTATTAATTTGTTTAGTGCTAAGAAGTGAAGCTACATTTACTGAAATTATATTAAACAGTTATCCCCAGTGGCAGTAAGTTGTGAATTGGTCTCTTTAGAGCATGTATAAATACAATTTGCCTTCTTGCTTTACTTTTCCAAGTTATAACATATTTTGTGTTGTCATGTAGCAGTGGGGTTATTTCGCGCGTTAGAGATGGGGTAAAGTCACGCAAGGCAATTACTGCGCGATATTACCTCATTAAATTTACGTATTATATATACCTCTTCTAAACCCAATGAAATCTGTTGCCCAAGATTTCGCACCAGGAGACGAATTTCGAGCACTATTTGTTGAAGCTGAAGTCGAAGTGGATTGTGATTCCTGTAACGCCAGAAGTTGGCAATTCTCAAGCTGTTCCAGGTTTACAAAACAAGGTAGTAGATAATGCAGTTACAACTCCCTTTTTATGTGCCGATTTCTGAACTAACACCTATTTCAAAACGTCGTGTACCCAAAGGTACTAATAGAACCGGGAATAAGGGGCAGCATTCTCAAGTATTAACAAAAACGCCATTAAAAATTACTCTAGAAGAAAAGGAAAAACATAACAAAAATAAAATTAGTCGAAAAGCAAAAAAGAATAGAAGTCCAGAAGAAACTGAGGAATCAGATATTGAGTACAACAATATCTGTGATGACGACGAACTTGATATAGTCGGTAGTACCGATGATGTATGCATTGAATGTGAACATGTAATTCGGACATTACAGTCAGAGTGTAGTGGATGGGACAGTGCAGATAATTATCATTGTGATGTGTATGTAAAAAAGAGAAGTTACCATTTAACGAACGTTATTTAACGAAAATAATAATATTATTGGAGTGGCTACTGGAACCTTCGGCGTAGAAACAAAAAACTGGACGCTTTCCACGAAACACCGAACTACTACTTTTCTCGACGCGCGTTTCGCCAACTAAGTTAGCATCTTCAGGAGAAGATTAAAACTAAAAAGAATGTTTTTTTAGTTTTAGTTTTAATCTTCTCCTCGAAAACGTCCAGTTTTTTTTAATAGTATTATCAATAATAATTTTGTAACCATTTTCCACATGTGTATATTTTCAGTTATGTTTAATTTTCATTTACTAAAGGTATTGTTCAGTTTTCTTTTTTAAACAAATATTTCTAATGGGGCACAGTTTGACCCCTTATCCCCTGCGCAGAATTCCCCCACAGGTTGGGTAAAATCGCGCATATTACACTATTTCTATAATGTCATCTTGTACAGAATTAAGGATATATTATATAATATTTGTCTAGTGCTTTTACAGTATACTGTTTGATAAATCATTTGTCATGTTTGTAGAGTCTAACGACGATAAAATAATGAAAAAACTTAATATCTACGTTAGGTGCGCGATATTCCCCTACCTTCCCCTATAAGCGCACAGAAAAGGGGTTTCTTTGATTTAAAAATAGCTGTTTCTTTGGATTTTTATGCAACTGCATTAAAAAAGAACATCTTGAAATTAATATATTTTATGTACCAAATAATCGATTTGTTAAATATATAATAATAATCTGCTCGTGAAAATTAGCGTAACACTTTTTAGATTAGCGCCATTTGCGCTCTATTCGAGTTAGAGACTTGCGGTTTTTAATTTTCTGTAGCCTGTAGTTGGTTTTAATGCCCCGAAAATTCAAAATGTCTGTTAGTCAGATATATATTATTAAGAATTTTTTTAATATGAGCAAGAACATCTGAAAATCACCAAAATGTAAGGTACAAATTTTCAGCCCTATAGTCTTTCCAGTTCTCCCAAAACGTTTAATAGGAACTCATTATGGCGCACTCTGTACACATACGAGGCACGTTCATAAACTAAGGGCCGTTTGCTTATATATAAATATTGGCGCCTCGAAGCACAGTTTTACTACTGCAGCGCCATCTACTGACTCATTGCGAAGCTACAGCGTCATTTGTTTTGATTCTGAAGTCGTATCGTTGTCCGTGAATGCAAAGAACAATGGCCGCGAAAATCGTTGATCCCGCCAACTGTGAAGTGCGTTCTGTGATTCGTTTCTTATGTTCAAAAGGATCGTTGGCTGCTGAAATTCATCGGGAGTTATGCCTGGTTTACGGACCTACAGTTATGAGTGAAGGAAAGGTTAGACAATGGGGCTGTGATTTTAAAAATGGCCGAATAAATGTCCATGACGAAGAGCGGAGTGGCAGGCCCAGTATCCAGACCGATGAAATCGTTTCACAAGTGGACCAAACACTGCGATCTGATCGTCGATTGACGATTAGTGGCCTGGCTAACAAATTTCCTCAACTTGGACGCACTACTGTTTACAATATTGTCACAGAAAACCTCGCATACCGCAAATTGTGTGCAAGGTGGGTACCAAAAATGCTCACCGACCACCACAAAGAGCAAAGAATGTCTAGTGGACGAAAGTTTTTTGGCCCGTTATCAATCAAGATGGAGATGATTTGTTTTCTCACATTGTTACTGGGTACGAAGCGTGGGTATCCTACGCCAACCCAGAAACAAAACTGCAATCGATGCAGTGGCGACACTCATCTTCACCAAAACCGAAAAAGTTTAAGCAAACTCAGTACACAAGTCGAAAATTTATGGCTACAGTTTTTTGGGACAAAGACGGTTTTCTTTTGGTTGATTTCATGGAACGTGGGACAACAATTACAGCTGACGTGTACTGCGGAACGCTCAAAAATTGAGACGTGCGATCCAAAACAAACGCCGCGGGAAACTGTCATCTGGCATAATCCTCCTCCACGATAACGCGTCCTCACACTGCTGCCAAGACCAATGAGAAAATTCAAGATTTTCGTTGGGAACTTTTTGACCACCCACCGTACAGTCCCGACCTTGCACCTAACGACTACTTCCTCTTCTTTTTATTTTTATTTTAAACAGTGGCTCGGTGGACAACGTTTTGAAACCGAAGAGGGACTCAAAAACGCCGTTGTCAACTGGTTCAACTCCTCAGGCGGCAAGCTTCTATGCAGAGGGGTTAAAGAAGCTGGTGCAGCGGTACGAAAAATGCTTAGAAGTGAACGGCGATTATGTAGAGAAGTAAAGTAAGATTGTACCTAACTAAATATGACAATAAAATTTGTTTCTTATGAGTACATTTTTTTCTGTGACCAAACGGCCCTTACTTTATGAACGCGCCTCGTACATGCATATGTATGTCCAATTAAATAGGACTTAATCATTAATCAACGTCGTGTCTGATAATATACATTTTTTGAAAACATCGCAATTTTACTTTTTTAGGTACATTTTCACGCAATCGACATATACGTATCACCTTCAATATGTATTTGTATTGTAGGGAAATTAATACTGTCGCACAACAATTATCAGAATTACAATTATCATTTGCATGTAATAAGTAATCGTAAAAAGTAAGCTTTTTCTGATTATCAATATCTCTAATGTTGTGACTATAATAAGGCGCTACGTTGTGACTTAAACGGTTTGCCGTCCACACCCCAAAAAGCAACCTCATGTCGAAATTTGAATTCGCAAGATTTTGACGGCAATTTCAGACATATAGGATGGACTAAGAAGGACGATGTCGGGTAAAAACTACATCCCGGCACTTATTAAGACCTCTTCAATATATTCTGTGTATTTGGTCGCAGTCCCATTTGTTCAACCCATTTCCAGACCCCCCTAAGCCACCGCTTTTGCATTTAAGCAGTGTTTTGCGTGATTTAATCTCTATCGGGCGAATTTATTGATCTTAATGCTGCCTAATTATTTGGTGTGGTGTGCCATAACTTGCTTTCACCCTTTGATTTCCGCCTCTTTAAAACGCTGCGTGGGATATCTATTTGTCTCGAATTCATGTCACGGCATTACTTGAAGGCCTTTGAAGTTGACGGGACCCACTCTAAACGGCCGATTGAGCGCCAAATGTTATATTCCATCTCAAATCCACCCCCCCTGAAAATTTGCCGCGCTGAGGGGTTGTAAGCAGGTCTTGATGCGTGGGGTGACTCTGAAAACCTTCCTGACAATGCTTCAACCCTCTTGTCTCTTTCAAATCCTCTGTTGCATCCCATCGTCCCCTTTTTTTGACTCCTTACATCTGTCTACCCTATATCTGTCCACATTTCTTATTAGTTTTAAGCCACTAACCTTACCTAAACCTTGTCAAAACTTATGTTGAACTACACAACATTTTTTCTTCTACTATATTTTAAGTAAGCTACAGTTTCCTCCAAAATTCCAAATCTTCTTTTGCATCCCATCGTTCTCTTTTTTTGACTCCCTCCAAAAAATATTTGAGTGGGTGAGAGTTCCTGAAAGAAGGCTCGTTGGGAAGGCGGAACCTTCCATTGCACTTGTATTAATCGACAATCGCGAAATTCTTGCGAATAAAATCGAACACTTGTCGCCCGTACCAAGCATCTCGTACCAAGCAACATAAGTGCAAAGGAATGATCCGCCTACCCAACGAGCCTCCTTTCAGGAATTTTCCCCATTCGATTTTTTTTTTTGGAGGGAGTCAAAACCAGAGGACGATGGGCGACTAAATACACAGAACTTATTGAGGAAGTCGTAATGTGTGCCAGGATGGAGTTTCGTATCCGATAGCGTCCTTCTTAGTCATTCCTGTAGGTCTCTGAAACTGCCGCCAAAATCTTACGAATTAAAATTTCGACATGGGGTTGCTTTTTGGGGTGTGGACAGCGAACCGTTTAAGTCAATATAAACCGAAAATAAAAAACCGCAAATCTCTAACTCAAATAGAACGCAAATGGCGCTAATCTGACGCTAATTTTGACGAGCAATTTATAATGTGAAACAACCATTTATTTATATCACATTTAACATATCAACAATCTATAACTATTATACGGTAAAAAAAATATTTCTTAATGTAAACACCATTTATTTGAATTTACACTTCCACGGTATTTATCACTTACTATATCTCAACCAATAAAAGAGCGTCATCGGTTCATTCCTGACGCATGTCTTTCTAGTTACTCTGCTATGTTCGCGTCGACATCAGCCGTATTTCACAACCACCGCGTTGTTTTTGTTATTTGTTTGACTTAAACTTTACTGGTATTTTAATCTGTGTATAAAGTAATCCTAGGTGCTCTACATGTTGAAATATTTTGTAAAGTAATGAAGTATACTTGAGACCCGCGCTACATTTGACAAGTTCTCTGTCAAATTTTGGGTTTTAAAATACCTTAACAACTTTTTCCCAGGTAAACCAGTTATTTTTACTCATGACTAAAATAAAGTGACCGTGATAAAATGCGTATATCACAAAAGTAATTTAAATACGTATAACGCCATTTTGTGTTTAATATCGGGTGCGTCAGTTTTACTACGGGTCTCCATTTTTTAATAGACGTTTGAAGAAACTTCTTTATCAATGCAAACAATTATTTCGCTAAATTCAAAGGATCTGTTTGTTGTTGCAAGACATTTGTATTATTGAATCACTTGAAATAAATGATTTATTTAAATAACGAGTGGGTATTCCTTGTTTGATCGAATTATTTTTCATTGTGTAACACAAACTATGAAATTATACCTAACCTATACTTTTCTTTGACATTAATTGTGTTAACGACAAAGCAACAATGTTTGGAAATTCTTAACGTATAACATTACATCCTTAGGAATATTTGAAGATAAAAAAGTGGATGTAGACTGTTACTTTTTATTTAGTGTGTGTTAATATTGTGTAATTGTGGAAACATTTACAATAATATGCGTTCGACTTACGATAATGGCAGTACTAATAATAGAACGTTATTAGCAATTTAGTAAGGGAAATTACCAATATTGGCGAAGTAGGTCAATAGTAGGTGGCAAAGTCAATAATATATTACTAATTCCTATAATGCTCCAATTTCTATGTTACTAATTTCCCTCTAATATTTGATTCATAGTCTGATTACAGAGGTCTAACAAATTTTGATGTTGCATTTTAAATTGCAATGTTTATTAAACACATGTTTTTGTTTTTTAACATTGCTCAAGTTCTCAAAATTCTATGTATTTCATCCTCCAGAACAAAAAGAATAGTAACAACAGAATTGGGGTGTTTTAAAAAAATTGTTATTATTATGTAATTTTAGATGTTTTAATTAGTACTGACGAAATTCGACAATAGGGGTTGTTTTATACCTACATATATAGGTCTCCTATTGTTTTGCTGTAAACGAATGTAAAATAAAATTGAATGATTTGATTTTATTGAGGGTGTTAACACTAGCGCCGCCACCATATTTTTAAATAATCTTAAGAATTTCTTAAACTTCTAATAGATGTTTTAGAACCCCTTAATTATTCCATAACGTGAAAATATGAAATTCATAAAGCTGAACGTACCAAGGTATTATCTTTAAACATTGTCCGCCGAAAAGTTTGTACCGAATGGGATATTCTTTTAGTATAATTATGTGATTTATGAGCAAATAAAGTTCATCAAATCATTTCTCATAGCTGTAATTTTGTTTGTATTTATCGCACATATTAATACGACATAATAAATTACTTATTAATAGTAATAATAAATGGTACTACGGTACCAATATGGTTCCATTTGAAAAAATTGAGTTCTGCTCCAAAAACAATTTTGATGAACTTTATTTGCTCATAAATCACATAGTTTAGTATTTTTGACGGGATTTTGATGTTTGTAGCATTACATGGGTCATTTACAATAAATCGGAACCGTCATGGCCCACTTAAAAGGAAAACTAAAAATTATAATTGCAAAATATATTGATGTTTGAAATGTCACTTATTTGGTATCGTTGGATTCAGAAAATTATGCAGAATTCAAAAATGCAATAATATACAGGGTATTCTATTTAAAAATCGAAAGTTAGTGTCACTTCCGGACCTACCTTCGGACCGGAAGAGGAAAAAAAGTCACTTGTATGTCAGACAGTGCCGCTTATTATGTATGTATATGGGATATCCCAAATTTCAATCAATTATCTTGAGAACTAACGGAGAAAAGGAGGGTGTACCATGATCCTGTTACACCCGGTATACACAAGTACAGTTATTTTTTTTGTACATCTGCATCACATGACATCACAAAAAATGACATATCTAGTTAAAAAAGTTCTATGTACTAAAAATCTATAAATTCTTTAAGGTCTTAAAAACAGTGCTCCACAAGAAACGCTCTAAGATCCTTTTTGAATTTATGTTCACATAGTACTGCATATATACCGTGGATTTTTCTTTGACAATGAGAAATTAATATTTTTTATATAGATAGCATTATTGTTTCTGGTATTGTGACTGTGGAAATTATTAGAAACAGTAAATTTATGAAAGTTTTTTTTTTTTGTAAATAAACTTCATATATTAGTATATAAGGTAGAGGTAATAGCTTGTTATTTATGAAATGGGAACGACATGATTCTAAAGCAAAGGCTTAAAAATTAACCTTTTTAAAACTTAAAACTTTTTTTGGAAAACAAAGACACTGATTTCTGTGGACATACCCCAGTAAATAATAAGATATCTAATATGTGAATAGGCAAGCGCATAGTATATGTTAATAATATATTTTTATTCCACAAAATTTCTTTGTGGAATAAAAACAAAGAAACAACAAAGTTTATTGGCGGGGTTACCCATGAATATGATAGTACCAGTGCGTTCGACTCTTTTTTTGGCTAAAATTACACCAAAGGTTTCTGGCAGACTCAGTTTTATTTTACTATATAATAAAAAGAACCCATATGGTGCAGAGTTTTTGATGAATTTATATATTTTGTTTTGTTTAAATAACTGTTTCAGTATCCTATAAAAGTAACAATTGTAAAAAAAATATTTGTTGTCCAACTAATACTTCCCAGGTAAAAATTTACTACCACTCAGTTGAGTGCAGTCGGCACCACCTAAAACGATTCTCGTCTCAGGTTCCGACCTTCACGATCAGCTGATACCTCAAGGTCGACCGCATCAACTACCATCCAGAAATAGGGATGTTATGAGGGACCCCTCACCTGTCCCATTTACCTACATTTATACGCTTTTACAATATTTCTACCTGCCCAAGTATTAACCGACATTTCCCTACATAGCGGAGGTACTCACTAATCTCCTAATTACAAATCGCTATTTATTATACCCACATGTTGTTTACAAAGCAGTTTAATAAATACAACAAAGTGACTGGTATTATCGTAAACGTAACTGCTGAAATACTAATCAAGAAAAGGAAAAGTAAGGTGGTGTCAGAATTAAATGTCGCGCCTTTACAATATCGTTACGTTCAACTTAAAAAACGCAAAAACGTAAATCACGAGCTAATAAACTGCCGGAAATTTAACTAAAAGTAATTTACCTAAACATTGAGTAAATGTGGTAGCCTGTAAGTGTAAGTGAAAGGTCTCTTTGAATTACCCTTTGTCCTAGAATTTTTGAAGATGTCAAAATGTTACCTAAATGAAGTCAAATTTATCATATATATTGATGGTATACTCGTATAGTGTCCTTCACAAAGAGCGCAAAATATGGGAAACAAATATTAACGAATATTTTTAAATTAACTTTGTGGTTGACTTGTGCTTTAGAAATGATGAAAAAGAGACTATTCGAACGGAGTCACTTGATTTTGAGTGCACATGATTTTGACATTTTTCCAAAAAATCACTCAAAATGGATCTATTTATTGCTATTTTAAAAACTTTTGCTAAACAAAGTTGTTTCTTTCCAAATCCTACATAAGTATGCCAAATCTAAATGCTCTATAGAGCCCTTGTTTTTGCCACATTTTGATATCTACAAAAAATATTCAGAAGAATTAAACTCAGAAGACCAACAAACTGTAGGTGGCATTTAATGACGGCATTACTGTACAAAACGACGATACTGTACCTCCGCTTATGAACAATAATGGATATTATGTGATTATAGACCTACATGCCTCTATGAAAAGCAGAAAATTGTAGTAAATCGCAAAAAAAGTAAAGTAATTTTTTTTGTTCAATGTTTAATATCGTTCCTTGGTTAGCATTACCAATTTATATACACCGCACTTACTGATGACGTGCTATTGTAAAACGACAACACTGTACATGACTAATATAAGACTAACCAAGTGTAGATGGCATTTAAAAACGACATCACTGTACGTGGCATTTATAAACGACGATACTGTATCTGCGCTTATAAAAAGTAATGGATATTATGTGACGATAGGACTGCATGCCTCTATGAAAAGCAGACAATTGTGCTTAATTATTACGTAGACGATAACGCGACTGGCGGCCCCACATAAAAGAAACTAGGAAGATAAGCTGCACGACACGTGAGAAGGTGGTACGTGAAATTTCAATAATAACATTGTTGCAGCGTAAAAAGCGTTAAGGTAATTATATGTTCTATATGTCCGTTAAATGTCATAAAATTGATAAAGGCTGAAGTGAAACGTACAAAATGAGTTCCTATGATAAATTTTTTGCTGTAAATTTTAGTGTCAAAATTATCATGTGTCAGGGTAAGTTGTCACAAAAGCTCATTGTTTGGTTTATCTGTTTATTAAAAAAAAACTTTTAATAACTAGGTACAATAAAAACAGTGAAAATATATTATGCATATACATTTAGATAAAAAAGGTAAAATTAATGAGGACTTCTGAGTCAAAATTCCTGAAGTAGGCCACTTAAAATCGATGTATTGAATTTTATATTTATTTTTTAGGAATATTGAAGGTTTATATTTCAAAATTAATATCCTAAAATGTTTTTGTATTTTTTTTTATTTTGCAAAAGTTATAAACAAATTACTTTTTAGGTAAGGTTTTTTTGAAAATGCGATTATTCAGCGAGTATTTTATAAAAACTTTACGAAATTTTAATGGCAGATGAGAATAATAGGAGAATACGATAGTATATTCACTTTATAAAAAAAAATATATTTATTTATAAAAAAAATTATTTTTTTAATAAACAAAGGCAAATTAAACAATGTTCTCGGCTAGGTAGGATATTTTTTTTAGGTTTTATTCCTTTATCCTTAAGCTAACGATCCCCGCAAAAAAATTTGCAATCTTTAGAAAAACAGAAGCTTTTTATATTTATAAAAATCGATTCAATTTGCTGAATTTGTTATACCACGATGAAGACTTTGGTATTAAAGCTGAGTGGAACTTGTTTGCTACTGCTCATGGCAAAGGAGCTTGCGACGGCATTGGTGAGTGTGTAAAAAAGAAGTCCTTACCGCGCAAGTTTGCAAAATCAAACTATAATAACATCGTGAAAACTGTATGAATGGGCTCGTGAATTTTTCAAAACAATTGATACGAAAAACACAAAAAAACACAAAAGTAAACCTTCGATAAAAAAAAATAGATATAAGATTTTTTCCGATCATACCAAAGTTCTCGTACTAAAAGTATGTAAATAATTTATCGACTTTGTTGTTAAAACGAAATAAAATAAAATAAAACAAGTAAATTTTTTATTATTTATTGCATATGTGTTTGCTAGCGAGGCGTGAAGGGGCGAGGCGCGGAGGAGCAGGTTGCAAAGGCGCGGGCGACTATAACAATTTATGATAAATGAATAAAACCTAAAAAAAATTATCCTACCTAGCCGAGAACATTGTTTAATTTTGTTTAATTTACCTTTTGTTAATTTAAAAAAATATTTTTTTTATAAATAAATATATACTATATATACTCGGTGAATAATCGCATTTTCAAAAAACCTTACCTAAAAAGTAATTTGTTTATAACTGTTGCAAAATTAAAAATTTTGCAAAAACATTTTAGGATATTAATTTCGAAATACAAACCTTCTATATCCCTAAAAAAATAAATATAAAATTCAACACATCGATTTTAAGTGGCCCACTTCAGGAATTTTAATTCTTCTGAGAAAATTGAAAACCAGTATTTTCGTATTTTGCAAATAACTCGTGAACAGCAGCATATGCAGAAAAAAATCTTGAAATAAAAGTTGAACGTCATCCAGCTTTCTATTTAAAAATTAGTATGTAAATTCACACTTTTATTGTTTTAACGCTAGGTGCCCCAACCAGAGGTGGCCCTCGATGCGTCGACTTTTTATTGTCAACAATATGATATAGAGTATGTCAATAATGTCGAAAACATCGTCAATGGGTCAATAACGTAAAAAGTTATGTTTATTTCTCGATGTCGAAAGTTTTTACGGAAATTTGTGCTACAACGATTGTGCTCGACAATAGTGTCGAGCACAATACAAAACTCTATGGTAATGAAAGTATAAACCGTATTTTTAAGCCCCTTGTAAATTATATATGCGTGTATTTCTAACCCACACCACTGGACGATTCTTCCCGATGTCTCAAGACTCACGCTCTGGCGATAGTCTCAAGACTCACGTCCACAAAATTAAAAATCTTAAATGTGATTTAATAAAAAATAAAACGGCAAGCATGCCGCTAAGTGCAATTTTTGTAAGGCCGTTTTAAAAAAACCATTGGACCAATTAGGTTACAAAGTTACGAATATGTTTACTGCACGATATATTTAATTATAGTCTAGTGACCAAAGTTTTGCCATTCCTTACTTCGGCTTTCAGTTATCAGTTGGCATATGTCTGCTTTGGACCATACGCATGCCGGTGCAAAGTTCTGTGTTATGAACTAGCTTGATATGAAGGTTGTGAGTTCAATTCTTGTCATAGCTTTTTTTGCAATATAATGGAATTTGATTTTTTTATAATAAACCAATAATTATTATTGGTTTGCATTAGGTGGATAGGTAACATGTATTAGCAGTATTAGCACTTTGTTCATTTGTATGAATTGAGTTCTGGCAATATTTTTAAGTAGTTAAACTTAAAAAAGTAGTAGTCAAATTTTGTTTTCCTTAAGGGCCATAGTTTTACTTTATCGAATGCCAATGTAATCCCACACCCTGTATATATAGAAAGAAAAAATGTGAGAATAATCACTGAATAATATAAAGACTGAAGAAATAAGTGCTTAAGAAATACTTATTAAAAATACTGCCTATCAACTATTTGACAATTAGTTTTGGTTATAATCTGTAACAAAGTATTTCTGTTTAAACAAATTCATTCCATAGGCCATTACAAGTTTATTAGAATATGACATAATTCAACATTAGACAAATAGTGAATAAATATAAAAAAACAAACATATTAAAAAACCACAGGACCAGTGGAATTGACAGTGGCAGTGGCAGTGACAATTTTTTTTTCATTAAAATATTTTAGTTACTACCCACATGCACGCCGCTGATAGTGCTGGAAAAAAATAACATCCAAAACATGCCTTCTGTCACGGTGCGTAAGTGACAGAAGTTTAAAAAGCCAGTATTAAGTTAAGTCAGGTTAGGTTAGGTTAGGTTGATAGTGCTCGAAAAAATAGCATCAAAAACTTGCCTTCTGTCATGGTGTGTAAGTGACAGAAATTTAAAAAAGCCAATTTTAGGTTAGGTTAGATTAGGTTAGGTTAGGTTGATAGTGCTGGACAAAAATCATATCCAAAACATGCTTTCTGTCACGATCTGTAAGTTTTAAATTTAAACAGAAATTTAAAAAGCCATTGTTAGTCTACTCCGGTGATTTAAAAAAAAACCTTCAAGCTCTGTATCCCAAAAACTAAGCCACAGCCAGAAAAAAATATATGACCCTTTTTTATCATCACTTGAAGGAGAATCTTTCTGATTCCTTAGGAAACACCGTGTATTGTTATATCCTATAATCGTAAATAAATCTTGCCCTATTGTTATTTCACGAACAATTAATATTTATTTTATCACTAGTTGTCCCGGCAGACGTTGTCCTGCCCTTTTAATATCAAATTTAATGAATTTTATGACTATGGCGCTACTTATCGAATCTTATCATAACTATGAACCATTGTCTCGACAGTTCAAGTAAATACCACCTCAATCGGTCAAGTCGTTCAAAAGTTACACGATCACCGATCACCCGCATGTCACTGATTTGCAGTGGACATCAATTAAAAATTAATTTTCTGTATAATTTTTTTCCGTGAATTTTTCCGATATTTTAATAGTTATTCTTCTATTCGGGGCGGAGACGATTCCAACAGACCAAAGATCACAAAAATCGGTCCAGCCGTTCTTGAGTTATAAATGGTGTAACTAACACGTCTTTGTTTTATATATTAAGATTTTTTGTTTATTTACAATATTTTTTCGAGCAAGCCGTGCTGACCGAACTTTGGACCTGTGGAACGTTGCACCATTTTCTCGCAGACGGTCCCCACATACATGCACCCAGAAGTATTTCCACTACTAAAAACAAAATGGTTAAAAGAAGTTTTGCCATTTTATTAGCAAAAATAAAAAATATATAACAGTTATGGCGATGGGTGGTGTGGTAAGTAAAGCACTTTAGTCGGCTATATGTACAGTGATTTATTTACATATTTACAAGATATGAAAACCCGGAGAAGTCCGGTAAATCGCGGAGATAGACTCCGGTGTAGAGCCGGTGAACGGTAAAGATGAACTGTCGAGACTCTGTCCAAAACTGAACTTAAAATCCCTAAACCAACAATCAGCCACAGACCAGGTAGGTTCCCCGAAACCAGTCTCCAATAAACAGTTGTAAACTGAATTAGGGGAAATCCCAACCGCAGGTCAATTTGGGAAAACCAAACTCTTACGCGGGTGTTTTTAACAGAAATCAAATAGGTTGTATCACGTATTTACATAAATCTACAAACGGTAAATGCCAAAACGTGAGAATTAGGGTTTTACAGAAATTTACATAAATAAGTAGATTCGTACCTACCATGTACATAATTCAACTAAAATTAGACCCTACCTATTAAATAACAATAGACCCTACACAGTATTATTGGATTTTATTAGGAAATATGATGTCTGGGACAAGATTATTTCTGAACACCCAGTAATCAACGTACTTCTAACTCTCTACGCCAACTTAAACTTGTTCTTCTGGACAACTCCCATCTAGCTCTGCGAAACGGCGCGGGCCAGGATCTTCCTGAAGGTTCCAGTTTTCGTTGCCGTCGTTGAAACACCGAAGGTATGTCATTGTATCTCGGGTTACTGAGGTCTCGAATGAAGCCAAGCGGATAAGGCCCATTGTGGCCGGTCCCGCATTTAAATCCGAAATGCAACACGACAATTAGCCATGATTTTTATGTGTGTGAACCGAATCGCCCGAAATTCTATCATAACCGACCTGCGGATCGCCGCTTAAAAAGTTGCGTTCCGTAACCAGATTTCTTTTGTTATTCTAAATCGTCGGTCGATTTAACTTATTCAGTATTCACCCTTTCGTCGCATCTATTTGCATACCGTTCGTGATAATTTATCTGGAAAAATCGTTTGTTTTTCTCTGGTATGTATAAATCGGGGTGGCGGGGAGGCCGGGCCGTTCGGATTACGGTCGGGGAGGCGAAATTAAAAGATATTAATTGATCTCGAATCGAGAAACATCAATTTTGTGCGACGGCCCGGCCATGCCCAGTTTCGAAATATTAATTTAGGCCGAAAACATTGTGATTATTATCGGGCTCGTGCAAACGATCGGGGTAGAAAGCAGAGGCGACTCATAACTACCATTCAGGGGCGCACACAAAATAATTGTTATTTTTGGTGCGACTCTAAAACTGGTATGATCTCAAAATGGTCTGGCGACTGGTCTAAAAATGGCCAATAAAAGTAGTGTGGCGACTAAAAAAAATGTATGCCATGGTAAATGGTATGGTGTGATTCCTTTTTGTGCGACAGTTTTTATCTTAACTATAACTGTATGATGCATGTCACAAATTGTATAATTGTAGTAACTATCATTATGTAACTTGTATCATTTTTTCTCTACTACCGTTTCCAAAGTCTGGGTTTAAATAATATGTATGAAAGTAACTATCGATATGCTTCAAGATGGCTTCAAGATGGACAGGACCCTTCAATTTCCATGTATTTTTGCATGAAACTGAAACTGTATTTTATATTAACACGTCCACCGTGTAGATTAATTTGGACATTGTTTCATAGGTTTCTTTACAATCTACATGACCTAAATAGAAGACTTTTTAAGTTTAAGTTGTTTAAGCAAGGCATATATAGAAGGCTTTTTATTTCCATTGTGTAAAAGAACAGATTTGAGGCTTGTCTTCGAGGAGTCAATAAAAAGGTGGCATTCTTCTATGTTATATGCTTGTTCCATCTCTTTGAAAAGCCGGTTAACATCATGACTCTAACAAAATTAATTTTCTTTTGTAAAAAAATCAGCATAGGAATTACTCCTGGAGCGAATATTCAACTACTATCTCTTGTGTCATGATCAAGCAACTGCCACTGTTGCAACTTTGAGGCAAGTAATTTAGTTTTAGCAACTAGTAATTTCAGACTGAATTATCAAATGCTTTCCTCATTGCCGACAAAGTTATCCAAGCTGGATTGCTCACTGTCACTACTCTGGTGCAGTGGAACACTGCTCGATGTATCACTTATGCCGTGTGGTTTGGGAGCTGGCAAATCCTCTGAATGAGGCACCGGCTTAGATACTGATGGAACGTCTGCATATTCTACTTTATCTTTATGTTTCGAGTTAAAACCAAAAATTTTAGTTAAACAGAAGTAACAGTCGGTTGCGAGGTCAGTTGACTCTCTCCACATCATTGGTTTGCCAACGTTCAAAGATCTATTTTTTACCTGAATACCAGTAGTAGAGGACCAGTCTGCAGTTTGCGCAAACCACATGAGGAGCTCAGTATTTATCTTGATGTGACACCGGAAATCCAAAATTATGTAAATAGGCGTTTTGCAGTGAGTTCTGTTAAAGGATAACTTCGATTTAACTGAACAAATTTGTCACAAACATAGCAAAAATGGTTCGGATTAATTTTACACACTCTAGATGACGTTTTAAAGAAATGTACCGTATTTACTTCACTTCGTTGTTTACGGAATCGAATAAAAAATCATTAAAACTACTGCGGGTAGATCAAAAAACAGAAACCGTTTTATCTAAGGATTGGAACGTGTAAGCGAAAAACAAAAAAAAAACAGTTTATCGACTACCTTACATAGCATATGTAAAAAAATATATATTTCGTTCGATGAACAAAAATAATTATTATTTTTTTGTAAACTAATGTTATTAGTATTATATTCAAGTACTGTCCGTCGCGCTCTAGTGATGAATTAGCTAATAACTTTATTATTTAACATTAAAAAGAGACTTTTGTTGTGCCCTATGAGTACCCGCCGCTGGTAGAGTCGTTAAAATTTAGCTTCCATTAATGCTATAGCTGGAGGGAACTGAGTGTAATTATTGTATTCATTTACGTGTCTATACAATGTTTACGTCTGTAGTGACTATTAGTGACATGAGATTAACGTTTCTAACAGTTCAATATGGTCTTTTTTACGATTGGTGGACACCTATCTACATCCGTGTTAATTGAATTGATTCCTTGAAACTTGTGACGTAACTTTTATCTTATAACATATAATAATATAATATACTAATATATATTATATATACAGTGTCTGCCATAAAGTTGGAACCACATGGGATTCCTTTTAATATTAGAGTTTGATAAAAACGTTTGGTGACAATCACTTCTGCTTCCAAAATAACTTAAAAATGCACCAATTCAAAGTTGACAACTAACATCTGGCAACTGTCAAATTTGTGGTTTTCCAAAAAAATCTTTAGAAAATGGCCTATATCATTAATACGTTAAAATAAGGAGACTTTGCCCCCAGATTTGAATTTTGTGCGCCGATGCAAGGTGAGATTGCAGACAACATATATTTCTCAAAATATATTATGTTTACAGACAAAGCCATTTTTACCTCCAATGGAACGTATTCCCTCAGAATTGCCGATGGGGGGTTGATGAAAATCCCAATTTTATAATATATAGAGAGAAACCAATACGTGGTGCAGTATTTTTCAGATTGTATCTTATTGTATCTGTATTTGGTTGTTGTCCTTGTGTATCTGTTGTTGCATATTGTACCTTATTTTTTTCGACAAAATTTAAATGCTAGAGGATTGAACTTTTTACAACACGAAATGCAGCAATTGTGGATGAAATGCCGTTGAATGAAAGGTCCCATTTGGTTTTTCAACTAGACGGAGCGGCAATTTACTCTACTGCTGAAGTCAGAGAATTTCTAAACATTTTGTTCAGAGGAAAATGGATCGAGAGGTTTTCAGAATTTTCTTGGCAACCGCGTTCCCCAGATTTGAACATAATGGACTTTGAACTTTGGGATATTTAAAGGAACAAGTCTAAAAAAAGGAGGCATTTTCAAAATGTGGATAATTTAGAAAATGTTAAAAGAAAAATTTGTACAAATGTTTCTGGGCAGTTCTTACATTACTAAATTCTGTCAGGGAATTTAACCGCCGATCTGAAAAATGGGAAATGAAGGAAGTCACACAGAGATGTAAGGTTTATACAGCTTGCAACGGCATTCCATGGCTATTACTGATTTTTTTTGCATATTAAGTTTTTTTTTTAAAGTGGTTTATTTATTGGTAGTTAACGGTTGCGTCCATAAAATACAAATTGATAAAGGGTTTTTGGGGATGTTGGACAAATAATGAACCACTAATTTTCTGTCAACGTTTCGTCCGAATTACTTAGACTTCCTCAATTAAAAGAAACTATTAATAACTTTTCTTTATAGCATTTTTCGAACTTTTCACAAATAGTCACTATTCTATACGAGGTGTGTAAATTAAGTAATGAGACTGGCAGCGTAGCGCCGATCTAGTCACACTGCGAAGACGGGACTTGGAAGGGTGGTAGGTTAACAAGTAATGCACCTTCAGTACAAGTTTGAACTTGTTAGTCATTTGTTTGTTCTTTTTGACTATTTTCGTAAACCATTTTTTTTAGTGTTTTAAAAATGAGTGGTATTAATTTTGAGAAACGGTGTGCTATCAGGTTTTGCTTCAGTCTTGGACACAGCTCACAGTGTTCTTTCAAGAGGCCAGGTTTTTCGGTGGTTTAAGGTATTCTCCGAAAGAAGAGAGTCGATTGAAGATGAACCACGCAGCGGAAGACCTTCGTCTATAAGAACCGATGAAAATGTCGATAGAATATGGGATCTTGTGCGTTCAGATCGTCGGTTGACGACAAGAGTGATCAGGGAAGAGTTAAATTAGAATCACATCATCAGATTTTGACTAAGAAAAAAATCTGCGCAAAAATGGTTCCAAAAAAACATTTCGAAGGAACAAAAGTACATTAGAAGAGAAAAGTGTCTTGACTTTTTGGAATCGATTGAAAATGATCCCCATTTTATGGAACGAGTCATTACTGGTGATGAGACTTGGATGTTTAAGTACGACCCGGAAACCAAGCGTCAAAACATGTAATGACATGTTTCAAGTACTCCAAGACCCAAAAAAGCAAGAATGAGCAAGTCGAAGATCAAATGTATGCTGAATTGTTTTTTTGATAGCCAGGGAATTGTCCACAAAGAGTTTGTGGCTCCAGGACAAACAGTAAATCAACACTTTTACAGAGAGGTTCTTGAAAAACTTCGAAAGAGAGTCATGCATCCGAGACCAAACGTCGAGAACTCTAAACGAGTTTTTAACCAGTAAAAACATTCCTGTGGCTCCTGAGCTGCCTGAATCCCTTCAGGGGACGTCCTTTTGGGACCATAGAAAACATTCCAACGGCTGTAACCGACCAGCTGAAGGCTATTCCAGTATATGAGTTCCAGCACTGCTATGACGAATGGAAGAAGAGTCTCCAGCGGTGTGTGGCTTCCCAAGGAAGTTATTTTGAGGGAGACAATACTGAATTGCAATTCTATTCGAATAATTTTTTTAAAAAAAATCAGTCTAATTACTTCATTTACAGAGCTCGTATGACTTGGATCCCATTTTACCAATGTGAGAAGTTAATAAGTTATTAAGGTCATATATATATATGTAGACAATACAAGCCATGTATGTATATAGGTTATAAAATTCAGATCACTAATAAAACTCAAATCGAAAACGCTTCGAATATCTATTTTCTATATTTTATTGTTTTAAAACAATCTTAACATTTTGACGATACCAGTGTTTACTAATGTGAAATTAAAATCTATTCCATATGATGTGCACTTTTTAAGAAACAGTGTATGTTTTATCTGTTTGTACAGTACTTATCTTTGTTTGCATTTAAAAAAAGCCTCTTGCTTAAGACCAGGAATGGCGATACGGTGCCTCTGTCGCTGTCTTCCCTAAAAGAACGCCGCCTCTTCCAGCCACATGTGCCGATTGAAAAAATAAATAAATTTACGAACACGGAAGCCATTTCGGGGAGAACAAATAAATTAATTAAGATTTAAGCTGAATCTGAGATTAATATGCGGATAATAGTCCAACTAATGAACTTTTCTATTTTTAGTCTCAGACATGTGTATATAATTTGTAGGATGTCAGTGTAAAAATAGAGTAGTGTTACATTCTCGTGTAGGGTCCTTTTGAAGAAATCGATAGATTTACACATAAAATAATTCAAATTTGTTAATACTTTTTAGAGAACACTCTCTTTTCTATGAAGAAATGCATCTGTCCAAACTTCTTACAAAAAATATCCGTCGACATAGTATATACATTGTTTTTTTGTCTCTTTTAATTTTGTCTCATATCGTATCAAAAGTTTTTATTACTTATGTTTACACAGAATTTTGTGCAATGAATCCTATGAATATTTTGAATTCTTAGGTTTCAAAAGAAAAAGCAGAAATATATACATATATACAGGGTGTTTAAAAAAGACGAGGCAATATTTAAAGGGGTTATTGAGGTCATTCTATAAAAAAATTTCTCCCAAAACCCCTCCTTTACAGGATGTTGAAGTTTAATTTTAAAAACAGTAAAAAAAGGTCCAAAACCGCTTGAGATATTATAATAAAATTTTAGGCGTGTCAATAGCTATGGGAGACGCATACTTTGCAATACAAAACGATTTTTTAGTATTAGCAGTGACGCGCGTATTGGCACGTCACTAGCTATTTTTAAAGGAAAAAATACGACGCCGCTGGTTTTTCTAAAAATAAAAATTATTAAATTTTTTTGAATTCCTTGTTCAATTATGAAGAAAACAGCTTTCTTCAGGTTTTATCGTACGACGCACCGTTTTTGAGTAAAAAAATAAAAACCATATTAATGCATGTCCATTTATCATACAAAAAACTATTTTTTATTAAATTCGAGGGTTTAAGTCGAGGGCAAAAACAAATATTTTACAATAAGTATCACCATTTCCTTACCACAAATTACAAAAAATGTTCAAAGTGACCACCTCCAGCTCGGATGCAAAAATCCGATCTTCTTCTCATTGACTGGCGAACTCTTTCAAAAACACCAAGGATCGTTTCTAATTGAGTTACACCTAGCAGTGATGGGCAACCTCACTAAAAAAACCACATTGCATGTCTTATTGCCAATGGTACGTCCTCCAGAAATCCAGGGAGCGTGTGTTCCAAAAAATTGTAATACACCATTCCGGTAAGTCTTCCTGGTAGAAATACCGATACGATTAGGCAGTCACTCACAATGCCAATCCAAACGTTCGAGAACTGATGTTGAAAACGATCTTAAAATATTTCATGTGGATTTTCGTCACACCATAAATGGTTAATTTGAATAGTCCTTATTGCAAAGTATGCGTCTCCCATAGCTATTGATACGCCTAAAATTGCATTATATTATCTCAAGCGGTTTTGGAGAAATCTAATTTTAACTGTTTTTAAAATTAAACTTTAACATCCTGTAGATCGGTAACGAAGCGTTTGCGGACCTATGTTTATAGGAACTTTTTTTATAGAATGTCCTGGGCAATCACCCCCTTAAATATTGTCCCGTCTTTTTTAAACACCCTGTATACTCGATATTTCTACTTTCAATAAAATAAAGAGCATTAAAATCCATACTTCAAATGTCCTTGTCTAATTAACACTTATAAGAGCACAAAACAAGAAATATTTTTTAAGTAATTTTTCAGTAAAAGGCGAACCAATAAATGATGTACCTAATGAATCACAACCTAACCAATATTAACACATAACGAGAAATCCAAAGATTATTTAAAAAATCAGAGATTTCAGATTTTGGACTCCCTTTTTTACAAAATCTTTACAATGACAGAAATATATTTGGTAACATTCATATTGTTCATATGTCTTCATTTTAGTTAATGATAAATTTATATCACCCCCCTTAAATATTGTCCCGTCTTTTTAAACACCCTGTATACTTTCGATATTTCTACTTTCAATAAAATAATAGAGGCTCTATTAAAAATCCATACTTCAAATGTCCTTGTGCTAATTAACACTTATAAGACGCACTAAAAAATCAAGAATTCACGTTATTTTTTAAGTAATTTTTCAGTAAAAGAGCGATATGTGCCATGATAAATGCATGCTACCGTTAATGAATCACTAACCTAACCAATATTAACACAATAACGTAGAAATCCTGAAAGATGATTTAAAAAAATCAGACGCAGTTTCAGATTTTGGCAACTCCCTTTCTTTACAAAATCTTTACAATGACAGAAATATATTTCGGTAACATTCATATTGTTCATATGTCTTCATTTTAGTTAATGATAAATTTATATTTAGACCTACGTCCTTGACATTCCCAATATTCAGTTGGAATGAATTGACGTAATTCCAAGATATTCTAATATCTCATATCTATATTACCATTTTAATGTGTTTATTACAGAAAAGAAATCTTAAAAAAACGAGTTAAAAAAATTGAGGTATAATATTAACGTTTAACAATAGTTAAACGTTTGTTTGATTTTATTGACTGTGTGTACAGTAGTACTTTGGTTGTCCTCCTTGTTTTTTAGCACCCAATTATACTCGAGGGCGTAGCCAGGGGGGTCCATGGGGGCGATCGCCCCCCCCCCCAATGGTCAAGTAAAAACCAAAATAATTACGCTTGCCGTTGCCTCCAATGATCTTTTTTTTTTGCTTTTTTGTTTAATCTGCATTGCCCCCCCCCCCCAAAGAAAAATACTGGCTACGCCCTTGATTATACTTCGAAGAATTATCATTCCTCCACAGTAATGGAAATCGACCTCTGATCCAATTTCATGGATGATACAAATAGCGCTGAACCAAACTAACAGTTGGCTATTGGACCAAAATAACAGTTTGCTAACCAAACTGAACCAAACTTGACAGTTTCTAAGGCGAAAAGATGAAAACAAACAGCCTAAAATGATTCAAGATTTGAACGTGGGACCAAGTTTAATGTTTTTTGAAGCAGCAGTGTTCCATAGCATAGACAAAAACCGAAGCCATTCGCCGTGTTGTTGGTTTTCTTTAAAGATATATATCGAAACTATAGTATTGAGTTGCACTGTGTGTCCAATTGGTCAAGAAATTTGTGACAACACTCAGAAAAGTACAAAGTCAACTGGTAACTCTTGGCCTTTACAAAGAGACTAAATACCATTAAATTGGAATACCACAATCGCAAAAACTTGAAACATAAAGTGTAAAATATCTGAAAATTTTGAATAGGTGTGGTACGGAACAACAAAGCAATATTAGATCCGATTAGTTTGGAAACAGTTAATGATATTGTAATATAATTTTCATAACATAGAGGATCATCGAGTAATATTGAATATCTAATGTGTTTTTGCCTTATTATTGGATTCTTATATTCTTAATTCCTAGTTCCCAGAGTTATTATCTGTTTCCAATTCAATTTTTATCATATATTTCTTTGTCACTTGTTACAATACCTACCAAAGACTTTCAGACATGTTGTAGTTTAGGTTTCAGATTCTTGTCAGTCACCAAAAAAAGGTAATCAAGCATCCTGAACGGATTATTTATACATTTCTGATGGTATGCACCTAGGTTTTAGGTTCTTAGAAATACTCTTTTTTGATACTCGACACGCGTTTCACGAACCATGTTGGCATCATCAGGAGATGATTAAAATTTTTAGATGATGAAAATAATCATCTAATGACTTCATGATTGGCGAAAAAAATGTGTTTCGATGTTAAGTGGTGAAAAGTGTTCAAGTGTTCTTAGATTCAGAGTTTCTAGATTCAAGTGCTCCATACTTTGCAATTAAATTAAAAAATATTATACCAAGCCTTTTTTAACTTTCAATAAAAAATCACAGAAACCGAAGAAAATCTAAAATATATCCGATAAAAACCCCACAAATCATGGAAATTGAATTTCGGTCAAATTGGCTGAAATTTCGGAAAAGTTAGTTCAAGTATGCTGAAAAAAAGTTCTCATGTGGACAGAGTCCCCGATGCTCAGAGCCGAGATAAAAGTAACGGAAAGTCAAACACCGTTTTTTATGTCTGCGACAACCAAAACTGAAGATTTAAAATATTATCGTTTTAACTTTAATAAAAAGTTATTTTGATAAAATATTTAAGATTATTCTGTAAAAAAATCTTTTTCTTTGTCCTAATAAATCCTTTTAAGCCCAAAAACTTATAAAGTATCAAGTAGAAATAATTTAAAAAATGACCAATTTTCACATCCAAATGCACTTTACAAGCAGAGGAAACAATTTTTCCGATTTAAACGATTTTCTGCTAATCTTTTCTGTGAACACAGCAGAATTTTCAAAATTATAGTAAGCAACTTATCTTAATTAATTATAATAATGATTATAAAAACACCAAATTAAATAAATTCCATTGAAAAAATTCACATAACAAGTCTAGTTGTCCGTTCTCAAGAGTATAAAACACCAGTCTTGGCTACAAAATCAACCCCGTTATTTATAGAATAAAACAGTTAATATATCAAATTAAATTATCTGGAAGAGAAGTAACTTTGTTTGGGTGAAGGCCCATATTGGTCTTAAATACAATGAACAGGTTGATCTACTTGTAAGGAAAGTTGTATATCAGGATCCCCCAAAATGAACAAATATATGTAAATGATGCATCCAACATGTTGAAAAAAATGTCGAGCAAAAAATGGAATTATTTATGGAAACAATTTTGTTTCACTAATCCTACAAGGTATACATTAATACACAGCGACATCCCAAAGAAATTTTGGCACGATGACTTCTCTTTTCCGAGAAGGTATACCTTACACCTGATACGTTTAAAACTTGGCCATGCTTGCTATCCAGCCCATTTATTCAAAATTGGAATCTTCAGTTCAGAAAATTGTGAACACGTGATGTTTTAGGAGATCTCGATCACATCTTCTTTGGCTGTGAAAAATACAAAGATGCGTCCTCTAAGCTGGAGAAAATGTACTAAACTAATATCGCTGCTCCCTTCAACTTACTGCACCTTTTAACAACTGACTCAAGGAAAGTGATAGCTGTATCATGAACTTATAACGGAAACTGAAATTAAGCTCTAGGTTAATCTTAATCTCGAATCCATGTTTTTACTTGTGTTGTTCTCCCTATTTACCGAGGTCTCCCCGTAGTGTCTAATGTACAAAATCGTCCATCGACCCCAGGATGTGAAGAGTGTGTCCCCGTCTTTCCTTATCGTTTTTATAAATTTTTGGGTTTTGTTGGTGTTTTTATAGAATTATGTTAGGTTAGGTTTTATTAGGTTAGGCTTTAAATTGGTTAATTAAATTTCCTTTTGTGACTGGTGCAGTATAGGACCTAAAGCCAAAAAAAAGTCTTAGTTGAATTTTAGTAAATAAACATAAAAATAACACTTTTTTAAACCCATTCACTTTTTTTAAGATTTTTTCAGTTATGAATGAACTTATTTGACTAGAGATAATAGTTGTTTGAGAAAAAACAACAATATTGTATTCTAAATAAATGCCACTTTTATTATCTTAATAATGATTTAAAATAGTAGAACGTTAAAAAAAAACTGGCATTTCTTAAATTATTTTATCTTGATACTTTATAGGTTTTTGGGCTTAAAAGAATTTTTTAGGAAAGAAAAGTTTTTTTTTTCAGATTAAACTAAATATTTTATCAAAATATCTTTTTGTTAGTTTTAAAACGATAATATTTTATATCTTCAGTTTTAGTTGTCTCAGACATAAAAAACGCGTTTTCGGACTCCGTTACTTTTATCTCGGCTTTGCCATGATAACTTTTTTTTCAGCATAACTTGAACTAACTTTTTCCAAAATTTCAGCCAATTTGACCGAAATTCAATTTCCATGAGATTTTGCGGGGTTCTTTGTAACTTTAATTGTCATGATGTTGATATGACAAAAAGAGAACAGAAAGTTAGAAAACTTGAACCGAAAAAGCACATGAAAAATATAAAATGGGAGCCCACTACCTCAAAAGGTTATGACGGTGTTTCCACACTCTAACATCGGTATTTTTTTTAACATCAAATATCTCGGAAAGGCCTGTGTTTAGGTATAGGTTATAGACACGTTTTTGACTCAAAATCACAAAAAGTGCTGTCACTGTCTCCAAAACTATGGATTTTTAGAAACCTACGAAAAAAGTCTACACAAAATTTAGAGGGGTATCCTAAAATGTAGAATAGGGTATTCTATTTAAAATAACGAAATCGTGTAGCATTTGCATGAAATAGAGCACTCTATGATTATAAATATTTTACAAATATGCAGTACTTACATCATTTTGTCTTATCTTGACATCTTGTTCTTTATTTGAAATATTTTTTTTCTTAAATTTTTAATAACAGAGTTATGGAAGAAACAGCCGTAGGTGGATATTTGTATTTGTACAAGTTTTTCAGTTATCAGATAATTATACGAGGTGTGTAAATTAAGTAATGATACTGGTTTTTTTAATATTTTTTATTCGAATAGAATTACAATTCAGTATTGTCTCCTTGGGAAGTCACAGAGCGCTAGAGACGGTTCTTCCTTTCCTCATATCAGTGCTGGAACTCATATAATGGAATAGCCTTCAGTTGATCGGTTACAGCCGTTTGAATGTCTTCTATGGTCCAAAAATGACGTCCCTTGAGGTGATTTTTCAATCTCGGGAAGAGAAAAAAGTCACAAGCACTCAAGTCAGGTGAATAAAGAAGTTGAGGAGCCACATGAATGTTTTTACTGTCTAAAAACTCGTTTACTGAAATGGCTGTGTGACAAGGCGCATTGTCGTGATGCCACGAACATCCAGTTGTTCTTGATGTTTGGTCTCACACGCATGTCCCTTTTTCGAAGTTTTTTCAAGAACTTCTCTGTAAAACTGTTGATTTACTGTTTGGCCTGGAGGCACATACTCTTTGTGGACAATTCCATGCCTATCACAAAGCCATCATCTTCAAGCTTCATCGTCATTCGACGGCATTCGAGGCATTCTCAGAAGGAGGCATTCTCAGATGAATGCCTTAAGCCACCGAAAAACCTGGGCTCCTGAAAAAATACTATATCCGTAGGGGGTGTTGAAGTTTTGCAAAAGTATCCATTGCGCTGTGTGCAAGTCTGAAGCGAAACCTGATAGCACACCGTTGCTCAAAATTAATGTCACTCGTTTTTAAAATGCATTAGAAAAAAAAACGGTTTACGAAAACAGTCACAAAGAACAAACAAATGACTCTAACAAGTTCAAATTTGTATTGAAGGTGCATTACATGTTAACCTACCACCCTTCCAAGTCCCATTTCCGCAGTATTGCTAGATGCCAGTCTCATTACTTAATTTACACATCTCGTATATTAACAACAATTGAAAGACTTCGGAATAGTTTTTTTTATTTTGTTTTAAATTTGAGCCTGTCGCTTTCAACAGTTGAGGCATAAAATTTAATTTTAGACACAACGTGGAAAATATCTGCTTTTAACAGTATCTGTAGGGAAAGTTCTCCCAACCTGCAAAACGTTGAACTCCCGCAGTGACGTTTGCTTTGAATCGCACATCCTTGTGTCTTCGGAAGAACTGACCGACATTTTATTCGGGAATCAATCGGATGACGCACGTTTTCCGTGTAAAACACTATCAGATCCCGATAATGTGAGTGAGCCAACATAATGGCCACGATAATTCGGGCGCAATTTGTTACGCATGTCATGAAAATGTGAGGCGGTTGACCATTTCGTTTGTACGTTATAATATAAAACGCGGAGTTGGTTCATTAATTATTTATGTCGTCAAGCAATTGCGGTAATTTAACTGTATTTTTTCAGAAATATGAATGGTTGCTTACAAGTTGCCAGGACCGAATTAATCTTTATCGATCTCAGCGAGATAGGAACGGGCCTATGTAGATTTTAGAAGAATAAACTGAGCCAACGTGCTCTATGGTAATTATTTTTTTTTTATATAGGTATATACATACATATTTTATATATATTTTTTATGTATATAAAATTCACTAAACAAAAAAAGAATGTGTCAAAGTAGCAGTTTACAGTAAGTTACTTGATATCAATAAACAATACTAGTTTGCCCTTTTATATTTTTTGGGCCATATGTATACATACCGACATAATATATAGACAAATATATCGACATATATTTTTTCACTTATGGTTATTTTCGAAATGTTTTTTTTTGTTTTTATGCATATAGAATACCAGAGTCAAATGCTGTATTAAGAATGTGTGGTCAATTAGAAATAAAGTTAAAAAAAAAACTTGAAAAAAAAAAATGAATATCAAGTGAAATCCTAGTAGTAGTTTCATCAAAAAATATTATTTTACCTTCCCTTCACATCAATGTTTAATGTAAAACTTTGTGTAAGAACTTTGTCTACAAGGAATTTAATTTACGTACTTGTAGAGTACGTAAATGCAACTCCGTGTAGTAAATGTTTTTTCCAAGGTTATCCGGAAGCCAACTCTAAAGAAGACAAATTTGTTGAAGGAGAACACAATTTCGAAGGAAAACGAATTTGAAATATCTTTATTTGAGGTTGAAAAAGCTACAAAAGCATCTTTTTAGAATGGTAGTCAATTATAGGGAAATCATAAAGTGAGAACTATAACCAAATTTTTTCCAAAATTTTGGTTATCCCAAATGAGATGTTACGTATTACGTCTTTAAAAATCTACTTTCTGAATTCACACCTTTTTACTGATATGTTAGGAAGCATTATTGATGAATAAGCGGACTTAAAGTAGATTGTACAGCCACAACAGGAATTTTGAGATGAGCATATAATATTGCTTTTCCGGAAGAATAGTGACACATCTCGAAAATTAGAACTTGTCAAGAAACGCAATTAAAAGTCATTATAATCTTTCACTGAGCAATAGAGTGAAGTTTGTTTTTAAATTATATTATACCTAATATAATAAAATATAATCATAACAAGTATAAAACAAAGTCCGCTGTCTGTCCCTACCTATGTATGCATAGATCTTTAAAACTACGCAACGGATTTTGATGGTTTTTTTTTTTAATAGATAGAGTGATTCAAGAAGAAGGTTTATATGTATAATACATGCATATAGTAGAGAAACACTGATAATTTTAGAGGTTTCTAATGTGATGTCGTAAACCTGTGCGAAGGTAAGAGGGGTCGCTAGTATAATATAATATAATATAATTAAAAAAAAAAGTCACTCTATTGTTTAGTGAAATATTGTAATGACTTTCAATTGCGTTTTTTGACAAGTTCTAATTTTCTAGATGTGTCATTATTCTTCCGGACAAGCGATATGTGTTATATTAATACTACTACATGTAGTTATATATTGTTATATTCCAAGTAATATAATATGGGATGTTGTTACTGAGTAAAGAGAAAGCGACTCAGGTTTATACGAAGCCATGATGTACACAACTTATATACTCCGCTCAACATGACCGTTATTTCTATCTCTTTCGTTCATAGCCATATTTGATGAAGTTTTTTTTTTGGATGTGTTTTTATAAGTAGGGAATTTGAAAATGTGACGTGATCGAACTATTTGGTAATAAATTTGCATATATGTATGCAAGTTTTAACAATCCTCAAAATAACTCTTTTTGTCACTAGAGGGAATAAACCTTTAAACTAATGTAATTATTCATATACAATAATATCAAACTATGAGACTTTTCTGAACTACAACACTATGTCAATAGTGATTGATATGTAAGTCTGTTAGAAGACGTACGAACGAAGAAGGAAGAAAGACGAAGACGAGAAAGCAATAATTTTTGGAAGAAGCCCATTATTTTTGCAGGACTGATAGCCCATCACACCATATCACTGCAGACAGTGTTATGCAAGGAGCGTTAGAATGGTGATTTTGGACAGATGACAGAGAATAATTTTGTTGATTTGTCGTTCATCATGTCCATGATGGTGATGATTATCTGAAAAGAAAATGTTTCTTGTTTCCTCTTCTCTTGTGCCTATGTATTTATAGACATCGTATCTAGTATTTAGAATAAGTTGGTACCAAATCACTTGATGATATCTTGTAGACAGGAAGAGGCCCACGTTGACTTAGGGATAGCAAATATATTGTCCACTAAAAAAAGTAATTGATGCGGAAGGGAAGACGATGTCGACTGAGCCACACAAATGGTCCTCAGTGGACCGCTTAAGCGCGGATAGGGCATGCTGACGCAGTCGTGGTGCAACACAGCTTCACGGGAGGAGCATATTAAAGATGTAGAAATTACTATCCTGTATACACGTATGTTTTAGTTTATGCATTAGATACATACGCCAAGTTGTTTGATAGGATACAATATGTCATGCTGGCAATTTTCCAATCACAACTATGGCTTGTCCACTTTCACAACAGTCGGTTGGTTTGCCATGGGAGTTTATTTTTTTGGACAGTCTTGAATCGAATATTTTATAATTTGAGAGATAAAAATAAACAATAGTGTGTAATATTTTAAATTCAAAGTCGGAGAAATTATATTCGGCAGTTATAGAAATTTCGTCCTTAGGGCATCAGTGCCTGGATCCAGCCCTGCACTCTACGGGCCCCCGATGTGCAAGAGAACCGATTCGCACCTGTCGCTTCAACCGCATCCGCTTCCGCTCCAGGTAGATGTCTACGCCGCTTAACTTTGCCAACATTGTCATTAAAATTTTTGCACTACTTGCGACTTTGTATAAATATCCTGACGGGACGCAGCCAACGGAACGGACGGCCATGTTCGCGGTAATCGACGATAAGATTTCCGAACGCCAACCCCTTCCCCTACCACCGTCACACTGTAAATTTGTTTTTTCAGTGAGAAAAGATGATGATAAAAATAAAAAAATTATTCATAAAAAAATTTTTCATAAAAAGTCCAAAAAATACATATTGTTATGTATTTATTTTTCTTACTTATTGCTCATAAAGGGTGTTTTTTTCGATATTAGTGTAGGACTCTTTTAAAACTAGCGGATTTAGGTAGACAATTACAAATATTTCTTGGTTTGTGAGACAAATTTAAAGTACTGTTAGGTTTTCTAAAAAAGAAATAGCGAACTAAATATTTCGATAAAATCATTTTTCTGTGATTTCGTTAATGCAGATGTCCCTTTTATTATTTGTTTTACAGGCAAAATATAAAGGAGGAAGTTAAGTTAAATAATCTGAAAAAAGAAACACTTGTCAAAGTTTTTATTTCGAGTATAATATTGAAATTATGACGAAAACTTTTGTTTTTTGTATTTTTAATAATCATGGCGATTGTAACAAGTCTTTTTGTAACATTTTCAGCAATATAACAGTTAACGTAGATATCTTAAAAATATCAAAGAGTTCATCAATGAGACTTTTTATACTTTTTACAAATGAATTAACATAATTAGCCATGGAAATAAATAAAATAAACCTTTATGATCCATCGATATTTATCTATTTGACCATCGCATAATTTTACATTTATCTGTGTATTTTCCGCACTTTGACAGACAATTTCAAATTAATCGTCAAAGTCGTATAGGAAGAAGTTTAACGACGTGAGATCAGGTGATCGTGTAGGCCATTCTACGGAACCACATCTTCCTATCCAGCGATTTGGAAAGATTGTTGGAGATATTGCCGGACATTGACTTCTGGGTGCACCATCCTGCTGGAACCATAATGCATTACCTGGAAGTTGTGGGTTTCCTTCAGCTGGATACAAGTTTGCCATCGTCAGTACAACATTATTTTGGAGCAGCGCTAAATAAGTTTCTCCATTCAAATTGCCGTCAATGAAGAAGGGACCAATGATATTTTCTCCAATTATTCCTGCCCAAACATTAACTTTCTCAGGGTTTTGCGTGCGTAGTTCCCTCATCCATTGAGGATTTTCTCTCGACAAGTAACGACAGTTTTGTTGATTAACATGGACGTGAAGGTTAAATGTAGATTCATCCAAAAATAAAACATTTTCTATTTGTAAAGTATTGTCATCTATCATATGCATAATTTGTTCACAAAAGAGAATTCGTCTATCAAAATTGTCTTCCGCGAGCTCATTAGCTGGTACCAGTTTATATGCTACTGAATTTATTCCATTTGGCCGTTCCACACTGTATGCCAAGATGTGTATACATATACATTATTAAAGGTAAATGCGGAAGAGGTACCCTAAATTTTAGCATAGGTATCTCTCCCTGATCCTAGAAGAAAAAAAACGAAAGAATACAAAAAAAGAAGATTCAATGAAGGTGATAAAGATAAAATTACTGTAATCATAAACGTAAGATTGGAAAATTTAAAAACATTAAAAGAAAATGCATAGAAAAGTAACAAAAAAAGCTATAGTGAAAGTCATATGAAAAGTACTGAGGAAGATAACGGAATGCAACAAAAGCGACGTATTTTGTAGTAGTTTATGTATATTAACTCATTAACTGCATGTAAACTGTTAATATACAGATACACTTTACAGTATATTAATTGCGACCACAAGTTAATAATACATGTTACTTGGTCACCATAGAAAAAATAGAAATAAAATCATAATTCCACGCCCTGTATCTCCATTAGGAAGCCAGAAAGAGGGTATTTTAGTAAGAACCCTTTTATTTAAAATAAACTTTAAAATTGGCACATTCTGTATAACAACATGTGGCCGTTTAAAACTGGGACCCTTGTATACCAAATATTCTGTTGAACTCATTTTATGAACACACAGCATCGGCGTTTTAGATTTCTCTTTTTTTGGATTAAATTTCTCCTTTTTTATATTTATGAACCTTTTTAACCCGTTTCGGCCCAGAATGCCACTCGAAGCATATCGCTCTTCGGTGCCTCAGAAGTTTTCCTATTCGCTACAGAAAAATTTTTAGGGGACATATTTTGAAAGATAAAGACTTGCCCTTTTCGATGGTGTCAATTAAATTTGTCTAAAAAATTGTTAAATAGGCAAAAAAAACAGTATTTTTACAAAAAAAAAACGATTTTTTCGACAACATTTTTTTTAAATCAATTTTTCAAGGGATTTTGGGTCTGCCATGGACCTGGAACCTCAGTAACCTGTGGAATAAATGTTTAAACTTAAATGATGCATTGTTTAAATATCGATTTTTCTCCCCTGTGCATCCAAAATGGCACCTCAACTGCAAATTTTTTGCAAAAAACTTCAAAGCCTGTTTATACGAAAATGACGCACTTTTTTAAAAAATTGCCAAGAATAAAAAGTTCTTAAACTCACTTAAAGAATACGCTGCAATTTTTTTCAGAATTTTTTGAGCGATTTTTTTAATTTTGCACTTGTCTTAATTTTGCAAAATTCAAAAAATCGTTCAAAAAAATTCTAAAAAAGATCGTATTATCAAATTAATATCGTATTATGGAAAAAGTTCGATATATTCGCACATATATCATTTGCCAACCATGAACTTTATATTTATTGTAATAAAATCTTAGAAATACAGGGCCGTAGTTTTTTAAAGAAAATTGATGTTTAAGTTTCGTTTTCATACACACATGTTTTTATGAGAGGGGCAATACATTTCACAGTAAATCTATTGTTTATCTTCAAATGATATAAAACGAAAGAAAAACACGCTAATGAAGGTAAAGTATTGGTTCTATTTTCATGTATTAAAAAACTAGTAGTTGTAACTTTTAAATATTTAAATATTTAAATAAATTTTAAATATTTTCTGAAAAACATTGCACTTTTACGAAAATTAAAACAAGAATAAAAAGTTCTTAAAATCACTCAAAGAATATGCTGGAATTTTTTTAGATTTTTTGAACGATTTTTTGAATTTTGCAAAAGTTGACAAGTGCAAAATTAAAAAAAAACGCTCAAAAAAGTGAATTTTAAGAACTTTTTATTCTTTTTCGTATAAACAGGCTTTGAAGTTTTTTGCAAAAATTTTGTAGTTGAGGTGCCATTTTGGATGCACAGGGGAGAAAAATCGATATTTCAACAATGCATCCTTTAAGTGTAGATATTTATTCCACAGGTTACTGAGGTTCCAGGTCCATGGCAGACCCAAAATCCCTTGAAAAATTGATTTAAAAAAAATTTTGTCGAAAAAATCGTTTTTTTTTTGTAAAAATACAGTTTTTTTGCCTATTTAACAATTTTTTAGACAAATTTAATTGACACCATCGGAAAGGGCAAGTCTTTATCTTTCAAAATATGTCCCCTAAAAATTTTTCTGTAGCGAATAGGAAAAGTTCTGAGGCACCGAAGAGCGATATGCTTCGAGTGGCATTCTGGGCCGAAACGGGTTAAGACGCTTTCCTTTATACGCCTCCGCAAAATTATACCTAACCTTTTTTCCGAAACGACCCCAGTCAATAAACCCGAGTGTTTCAAATTTAACACACTCCATTATTAATTTACATCCACACGCTCCAGGTCCCACGAAAGCGCTACAAGTGTCCTGAGTAATAAGGTGACTTGCAGAAAATACCGGCGCGGGTTGGCAGCTTTCAAAAGTCTTCGATAAATAACGACTAAAGGTAGGAAATATTTGTTTTTGTTTTCGATGTCCGTGTGAGGTACACGATTGCTGGTTTGAGAGCGTTTTCACAACGAAAAGAACATATTCGATATAATCGTAAGAATGTGTTATTATTAAGAACGCTATGACATGTCGATTTACATATATCCGATTGATTCAAAAGTATTAAGTCTTGCTGATATGTGCAAATATCATCATTTATTTTATAATCATGAGGAATTTAATTTAGACTGTAAGCGCCATCCGACTATACACGGTGGAGACTTTAGCTGGAATATATTCGCTAGCGGGGTGGTGAATGATTTTTCAAAAAATTCCCGAGACACCTCAACTTTTAAATGTATTTACCTACATTTTGCAAGTAATATGAAAAATATAGCCCTTCAGGGGTGGCTGAAACCACCCTCGACATGATTTTTTCAAATGCAACCCTATGGCTTGTGACCCCTCATTGTAAAGCTGGTGGAAAGAGGAATCCAACGCACTGATCAAATTTTAATTTTTAGTATGTTTGTAGGGTTGCATAAAATTAAAACAATTTAAAAATTAAATTTATTTTCAACGTAACAATTGTTCAAAATGTGCACCATTCACTTGTTGGCAGCATCCCAGTCTGTGGTAGGTTTCGTCCCTTACATTATGCAACATTTGCGGTATTATCTTTCCGATTTCCTCTCTTATCCTTTCCTGCAGATCTGCTATGTTGTTGGGTTTCCGAATGTAAACCCTACTTTTAAGATGTCCCCACAAAAAGAAATCCAGTGGTGTAAGATCTGGAGATCTTGCTGGCCACTCAATATTACCTCGCCTCCCAATCCACCTACCGGGAAAAATTCTGTCCAGATACTGACGAACAATGGCAGCATAGTGTGGTGGGGCCCCATCTTGCTGAAACCATAACCTCTCGTCGGTCAAGTTAGGGTTTAAGGGGTTTGGAAATTAATGACATAGCACTGGCATTAGTTCGTGCTGGAGTAAACGCAAGTATCTTGCTCCATTAAGAGTGTCATCAAAGGAAAAATGGTCCTACAATTCTATCTTGTATTATTCCGGCCCACACATTCGTTTTCTGTGGGCGCTGAGTATGAAGTTCCCTCATCCAATGGGGGTTCTCTTCAGCCCAGTAACGACAATTTTGGCGATTTACGTGCCCATTTAATGTAAAAGTAGCCTCGTCAGAGAAAACTATCCATTCTAAAGATCAATACAAGTCATCAATAAATCGCAAAATTCCACTCGTCGATCTGGATCATCATCAAGTAGCTCTTGAACAGCTTGCATTTTATATGGGCGTTTGTTCTCATATTTAAGTATTTTTAAAACTGTTTTGTGATTAAGATTACTATCACGGGCCAGTTGACGGGCTGGAGTGATTGGATTTTCTTCTAGAGCAATTCAACTTCGTGTCGTCATCAACAACAGCCTGCCTCTTACTCGGTACTTTCCTGACATGACCCATCTCTCGATATTGTGCCTCAATTTTACTAACGGTACCTTGATTTAGTGGTGGCAAGTCAGGATGCGTTTCTCGAAACAAGCGAACAACTTCCCATTGAGTTCGCGCCCTATCACCATATCCAATAATCATCAAAATTTCGATTTTTAGTGATTCAGTTAAATAAGACATTTTCACCAATTTGAAATAACACTTAGTTTCAAACTCTGAATACAGAATACAAACTAAATTACTCGTTGCGGCCGTGTAAAAACGCTAGCAAAAAATAACAAATATCAGTTGTGGCAAAAAATTGCTTGGAATTTTTTGTGGGGACATATGAAAAGTAAGGTTTACATTCCAAAACTAAACAACGCACATTTTGAGTACGAAATTGTTGCGTTAAAAATAAATTAAACTATAAAATTACGTTTTTAATTGTATGCAACCGTACAAACATACTAAAAATTAAAATTTTATCAATGCGTTGGATTCCTCTTTCCACCAGCTTTACAATGAGGGGTCACAAGCCATAGGGTTGCATTTGAAAAAAATCATGTCGAGGGTGGTTTCAGCCAACCCTGAATGGCTATATTTTTCACATTACTTGCAAAATGTAGGTAAATACATTTAAAAGTTGACGTGTCTCGGGAATTTTTTGAAAAATCATTCACCACCCCGCTAGCGAATATATTCCAGTTAAAGTCTCCACCGTGTATAACTCACGCGGTTGTGAAGCGAAGAAGTTGTGTATTTCAAAGCGTGTCTATTTTGCCACATGGGGGACACGCATTCTCATGCAGTAGTATAACTGTCCAGCTGCGGCCGCAGAAGATTGAGTTGGGTGGCCAAATTGCGTTGAATTGAGCGCAATAGACGATGGAGGTGACGACGGTGGTATTGTCCTCCAAGAGTTCCTAGTGATCAATGCCACGAAGGCCCCACCAAACTGATATCACCTTTCACGGGTGGACGTCAGGTTTAGGTACCGATTTTGTTGGAGTGTCTGCGTCTACTCACTACCGCTTGCTGCTGTAATTTACATACACGGTGTCAATTTGAAAACGAACAGCATTTAATATTGCCTAAACTAATAACAGTATCAAAATTTGGCGAAACACGTCAATTTACATATCAAGTGGGACAACTTTTGAGGCATTTGTTGTCGTATTACTTTCAACCCCCTAACCCCCAGGGCACCTACCCCTAAAATTTTACTTGGCAACCCCTATTTATTTTGCCATTTTTGAGTTTCTTGTACAATTCTAGATAAATTCCATATTTTTTTTTTCAAAATTGAAGTACTTAACCTCACGAATGTGTGAAAAGTATTTATTTTCTAAATTGATATAATGTAAATTTTAAAAGGGGTTACATTGACTGACTCGTCATGTCAGTCGCATCCATTCATTTAAAAATATTTGTTGAAAAACTAGGTACCAAATTCTTTCTTTTTTTACATTTCACCGCTACAAAACAGAGGGCCAAAAACAAATTTTTTTGGCCGTCTTCGAACCTCGTTGTCTCTTTTTGCTTGAAATGTATGCCGAAATGTTAGACAGAGCCTCTTATAATTCATGAGGTGGAAAATCAAAAAGACGCCAATGGAAATCTTGCTCTAGATGAACATTTGCTGCACTTCCAACAGGATGGAGCACCTCCTCATTATGTACGCCCAGTAAGAGAGTGGTTGGATAATCATTATCCGGAGCAGTGGATTGGTAGGAGAGGACCCGTTGAATGACCTCCTAGGTCACCAGATCTGACACCTCTCGATTTCTTCCTATGGGGTCACTTGAAATCAGTTGTATTCAAAACTCAACCAGATTCAATTGAACAACTGCAGCAAAGAATTGTACAAGAATGTAGGGCTATTTTACCTTACACTCTTCAACACGTCCGCGAACAGTTTGAATATCGGTTCTTGTGCTTAGAAAACAATGGAACCCATTTTGAACAATTAATAAAGTAATTATAAAGGTAGGAATTTGAGGATTTCATTATCCTACTTTTAAAAGTTACATTATTTCAGTTTAGAAATTAAATACAATCCACACATTCATGTGGTTAACTACCAATTTTTTGACAAAAAAGAAATATGGGACTTATCTAGATTTGTACAAGAAACTCAAAAATGGCAAAAGAAATAGGGGTTGCCATTTAAAATTTTAGGGGTAGGTGCCCTGGGGGTTAGGGGGTTGAAAGTAATACGACAACAAATGCCTCAAAAAGTTGCCCCCTTGATATGTAAATTGACGTGTTTTGCCAAATTTTGATACTGTCATTCGTTTAGGCAATATTAAAATGCTGTTCAGTTTCAAATTGATGCCGTGTATAAAGCACCCACTTTTCATTCCCGGTAAGTATTATGGCCCTCTGTATATGTATTTCGCACCTCTGGTTACTTCAAATTGAATAGCGAATCGGAGCAAAGGTGCCAAATTTAGATACAGAATGCCATGAGGTGCGAAACACATATACAGAATGCTCTGTGAAAAATGACATAATTTAATCGCTTCAAATTTAATGTCAGATGCGTTGCTTTTTCCACCATCAAAAACTAGGACTGTGAAACTGAAATAACGTCACAGCTTGTATTGAGATGTATCTGTTATTTCAAAATCTAAGGATGGTGCTCAATATACTTTGGTAATAACCATTTGCTCTAAAAAAATTAACAGTACTGTAATTATAAATAATAATATTCAATATAAATTTTAAAACATTGGTAATTTTTAATTGTAATTTACTGAAAATAGCCTTTTTTGAGTTGTGTCACTTTTTCGTGACGATATGCATCTACTCGAAAATGTTTGTGGTTCAATGGTAAAACATTTTTAATAGGACACAGACGCTAAATTTGCAAAATAACAGTTATATGCCACTTAAATAACTTGTTAGAATGCACAATACAGAAGTTCGATTTAGTATCCTCTATTCTCTATTCTATTTAGATTATGTAATAGAGTATACATACATTTCTGCACTTCAAAGTAAATTCCGGATTAATCTTTGTTTGTCCACTTATATAATTACAAAAAATGTAGATGCATTTTTTTAAATTTTATTTCAATGAATTACCTCTTGTATATAAATATTTCAATAGTTATACCTAATAATTTATTTACACATGGTACGTAACATTCACATGAAAGAGCATTCTGTATACGCGTTTCGCACCTCATGGCATTCTGTACCTGAATTTGGCACATTTGCTCTGATTTGCTGTACAATTTGAAATAACCGATCAGGCAGCCATAGGTGCGAAATACATGTACAGAATGCCATAATGCCCCTGGTAACAAGATTGTTCAACCAATCAAATCGACGACTGCGGGGAGAGAAGTTGCGGGCAAATTTTACTCCTATGCTGGCAATCGGCTTCGCTTAAATAGCTTGGTATCCACTTGTCCAACTTTTGGACTTTGTTTAGCGTTTTGAGCGCGCTAACCATATTTTGCATGTTGCTAAACTAGGGGGTGTTGTCGTTATACGCGGTCATTAAATGTCGGTGTACTTCGGTTGTATTATATGTAAAGTGTCAGAGAGGTATATACCTCCCTTCGACATTTTTTAGAAAATAAATAAATAAATAAAATAATATTAACAATGATAAGGAATTTATCTCATATTTTCTTTATATGCTGTATATGCAGACCCATTTTCAGCGCTTTAGAATATCGCGAACAGTTGCCGATTATATTAATGGTGTTTTTCATTTGACGGCACAATGGTGTCGCGTAACCTTTTATCATTAATTCGTAAATAAATTTTCAGGTTCAAAAATTTTGGGTCGGAGTTCTGAATTAATTAAATAGCTCGCTAGTATAATAGTAAGCGATGAAAAGAAAGAACGAAATAAGTATTAAAAAAACGAAGGACGTAATATTGAATGCCGTCAATTCCACCTTCAATTTTATCAAATATCTTTAATGAGTTTTATGACGATGAACTGATGGAACGATATTTTCAACAAGATGCTACAACACTAGTCGGACAATTGCTTATTTGGAAAAAAATTGACACCCGATTGGTGGAATTTCCTGCAAGATCTCTGGATCTTAAATGTACACCAGTACCTTCCGGATCCTGTTTTAAAGGCACACGCCACAGATTACGGATACGATTCAGATTAGATCTGTTTATGATAACATAACCTCCAACAATCATTGGAAAACACATTTGATAATATGAAGCGCCGAGTGTATTCAAACTGAAGGCAACATTTTTCCTCTTTTTAACTCTTTAAAACACAATTTTTAAATGTTACACAGAAAGTTGTTCTTTCAAATATTTGAAAGTGTATTTTTTTTTAATTCGAACCCAGATTTTGGTTATCTGTATACGATTTGTTTTATGAAATAGGTAAAATGTCCTTCAAATAAACTGGGTGTCTCAAAAATGACCATAAAGTACACATTTATACAAAGCTACCGAAAATGTAGGGAGTTATGTTGGTTACAGCAGTTAGTAGTCAGTTTAGCTATTCATAGTTAATATCCATATTATGGATGTACATTTTCGTTTAGAACAACTTGTTTAGGAAGAAATGAAAAACCTAGATTTTAAAGACTATTACTAGTACTATTACTAGTGAAGTCTAGCACTAATACTAGTCTATTAGTAGTATTTTTTACGGATTTTATTTGAAATATTTTATACCAAATGACAGTCTAGAAAAACGCATTTATGATGTTAATGTGTGGTTACCAAGTAAAAAAAATAAAATAACATGAGGCTAAAGGTCGTAAGTGTATTAAAAACCAGTATTTCTGCGAAGGACAAGGTGTCCTACGATATGAACTACAATCGCCATTTTTTTATAATCTCGTATTATATTTTGTTAGTTACAATGCCAAATGATAAACCATCTAGATTCTATTGTCGTTGAAAAACATTTTTTTTACGTTTAATAAAAATAAAAATATTTTATCTGTATTTTATCACTATCCATTGTGATCCTACATTTTTAAATTTTACCAGCAATGAACTATAAAAAAAAACTGATTAATAAAACATCCACTTACATAAACCTATTCCATTTTTACTTTATATAAACTATGATATAAACAGAAATACGGAAAATTACCTGTATATCGTGTCGCCCTAGTTTATCTATCAGTTTCTATTTTTAACAAAATTTTTTGTATGCCTAAATCAGGATTAGGTGCTAACGACTGGTTTTTATGAGCTTTGCAGTCATTTGGAGTCTTTATCTGGATTTGTAGGTATTTATAATATAAAATATGAATAGCCGTGATAACATAGTTCCACAGTTCATTATCAACATGTACAAAAGGTCTCTTAGGGGTAAAAAAAACTTGTTATTTCTCACATTAAAAGAAAAATACATTTACAAAAAGTAATATTTCGTTTATATATGCTTTGGAGATTGATACTTAAAGACTTCTTTCGAAAGAGAAATGTTTCAATAGAAAACTCAAATTTAAATACTTACAATTTTTTAGTTGTTGTTGAGATACATATATATTTGCTAATATTAGAATAACTAGCTATGTATGATATGCGTTAAAAGTGATTCTTTTGTTAGCGGAGAAGTAGAAGAAGAAATGTGCGTGGTGAGTTGAGCAACTCCACGAACATAAAAGTATCAGAACATAACAGCATTCTTAAAACAGAAAAATAAAGATATCGTCTCAATAAATAAACAACTCTTACATTTGTAAAACTCGGCACATTTATAAGTGAGGCTTCAGATGAAAAATACTCGGTGGTTATTTTTTATTACTTATGACTCTTTTGAGGTATAAACTAGCCATATGCACTAAAGCCGATGATTTTTTATGCATCCACAGGCTCTTCATTCCATTAGCCCTGTTTCCTTAAGGAATTAAGGGACAGTTGCTAATGAAGTGTCTGTTACTTCTTTTGGTTCCATTGTGGCAGCTTCTAGGTCGTATGCCTAATAGCTACCAAAGTTGGATCAGCAGCAACAATGAAATTGTACACAAAAGTAGTTACTAAACGACGTGCTTTTCTATAATCTATTTAGAATGCATTTTAATCTTGCTAGCGTCAAAATCCAAGGTGAAAATCAGAAATGTGTACCAATTCTACGAAATGAGAAGAGATTCAAGAGATAACTCATAACAAACGAAATAATTTATAACGAGCCATTTTAAGAAAAAAAACGTATTTCAATTCTTAATCTTAAGTTTATAACCTTATTGATCTGTCAAGGCTGTCACATTATGTGTTGGGTACTTTTACCGGGTATATAAAAAACAGAAATAAGAAACTTAAGGGGTAACATCACTCTAGGATTTTCGAAAAATCGTTTTTTTTTGTTTTTGGCTTAAAATGTACTTTAATATCATAAGAATCATATGCAATTGGTCTTATAACGAAAAAAAAAGTTAAAAGGTTTGATTCTCGATTTTGCCGCAGCACCTCTGAGCGCGCGTCAAGAGCGATGCGACTGTGTTCATCGGATTTGTTGCTTTTATACTGCTTTAACCTTTCAAAATAATAAGTAGCCCTATTACCAACAGAGTAAAAGGTCTTTCGGGTTCCTCAGAAGTCCACCAGAGTGCGCAAATACCGTAATGCACATGTATGTGTAAATTATTTTAAAGATTAAACATCATTATCTCAAAATGACTTTTTCTAACTAGGCCGACACGTTGCTCAAAGACCGTTCCATCGATCGATTTGAAATTTTAATAGTAGCTTATCAATTATATTCTCCGTAAAATTGCGTAGCCGTTTTTTGATAGAATGTATTTTTTTTTATAATAAACAATTTACTACTGAATTTTTAGGGGGAAAATCGATTTTTTTTTTCGTTAGTACACAGTTTCTACAAAAAATCCATTTAAAAAAAAATCCCTACGAACTTCTTTAGCGAATAATATGTAAATTAAGAAAATTTTTGGTTTTTTTGTTCCAGGTTTTAAACTTTTCGAGATTTTGTCCGCTCGTGGAGGGCTTTTTGATAAAGGTGTTTTTAAAAATACGCTGTATCGCCGCCATTTTGTATGAAAATAGCAATAGAATTTTTGTTTTTTATAGTTCAATATGTGTTTAATTAATCCCTTAAAGGGGGGGGGACCGGTAATTCGGGCAAAAAGAGGCACATTTTTGTGATTTTTTTTTTGACGACACAGTTAAAATATATTTATTAAAACCAATGGCACATTAAAGTATAACATTCAAAGAATATCGTATACAATTTTTATGAGAAAATATTAACAAATACGGCAATGACAGCAATTATTCGGAAGCGCCTCGGAAAAAGTACAATTGCGGTGTTCAACACAACTCGGTGCTGGATCATCTGAACTTAAAAAAATCAAAGTTCTATCGTTAGATAATCGTTTTCCCCAGGTAACGCTGGGAGGGTTTTTTCGAAATTTCTATTTTTCACTTTTTGGGAACACTTTGAAGTGAAAAACGCAATTTTTACGAAAAAAAAAATCGGCTAATTTGTTACTGTAAAATAAAAAATATTAACAAATTTGAAAAAAAAAACTCTCCAGCGTTACATCGTAAATTATGTGCAGAAATAGTGTTCAAAATTTCAAAAGGATCGGTGCAGTAGTTTTGAAGTTATGAGGTACACCGACTTTAAAAACGCAAGTTGTGAGAAAAACGCTGTAAAGTTTTGAACACTAAAAAAATTTGGAATAAAATGTTCGTTCATGAGTGAGTTTTATCTGCTTACCTCACACTGAATCATAGATGCCAGGTGCATAAAGGATGTTGCTATCATCGATGATGTCTAAAGCATCCTTTTGCTCCTGTCTACAACGAATCCTGCCTTGCGAAGCAGCTGTCAGGTAACAATTGCGCGCTTGGGTGCTGCTGAGTCATGTATGAGGCGCGGTTTCTTAAACCGCTGTATCATCGTTAGTTTTGCTCCGATTCATCTCAAATTTTCACACAATATTCTTGAAAGGTTCTCCATTCAGAAAATCAAATAAAAAAAATTAAAAAACAAAAGTTTAAAAAACCCTACCCCCCTTATTAAGAAATCCTATTCCTCTTCTCATTCTCCCACAATTAATGATCAAAATTGGGCCTTTTTTTCGACCGCTAGAGTGGTGTTACCCCTTAACTTACAGAAAGAAAGTCTATTTTCAAAAAAATAAGTAACTGAAAAAAATTACGCCCGCCCATGTTTATACACAACACGAGATCTTATGTTAACTGAGTCAATAACGTGCTGCATTATCCACGGTGTTAATTAATTTCACCATTAATTATTTCAATCTGCACTCCATGGGCAGTTTGAGAGTTAACATAGACCGAAAGATGCAACAAAATGAGTAAATAAATTTTGCGAAGGTAGCGATATTGTTAAAATGGTTAATAAATCGTTGGCATAACCATGTTAGGGGTTAGTCCACTCTGAGAAGCTCATGTGTGGATAGCAAACGATATGGATGGAGCTCCAAATCATTTTTCAAAATTCGTTGAGACGTTTTGTATAGGGCAGATTCACTTGTTGGCACAGGTGGTTAGTTGATACTCGTGGATTGTCCGTTGTCTCTTGCGTAAACGTTGTCTGTCCTTATTCTGAGTCTGCCACTTCCTTGTTTCCGATTGACACTTCCAGTTTGCCAGTACAAGTTTAGGAATCGTTTTACTGACCAGCTAAAATAGTCGAAATGAATAACTGGAAAAAAAGAAGTCCTCATACGCAGCTCTCATCGAATATATTCAGTTGCCATTGATTCTACTCCCATTTCTAAAATAAATTTCAAGTGAAACACGCCGCCACACAGTGGATTAGAATCGGAAAATCCTGGCCAAAAATCGAAAAACCAAGTTCGTTATATATTGTTTTAATTCATATAGCGTTGTGAAGCAGGGTTTCCTGCGTATAATTCTGAAACGACAGCTACCTAGGTTTTATACCTGCCGTTCTACTTCAGTCGGAAGTTAGCCACCTTCGAGTGCGTAACAGTACGAGAATCGGTCCCGAAATACTCAACGTTGGTGTATTGTGAGTTTTTGTTACCACAAGGTGTATTTCCGACTTAAAAAAAATGGAGGCCACTCTTGAAGGGATGTAAAATATTATCTATGCATTGAAATTCAAATTTTTGTATTTCTTATTATGGAAAATAAATGTTAACTCTGCGTTTATAATACAAACGCGCATGTTAAGGTAGCAAAATAAAAGTAGGAAAATAGTTTGCCTCTACAGCTCATTAACACTAATTCACAATTTAACATGTGGGAAATATTAGTGGAATAAGAAATTCATAAAAATTGGCTACCCGAAACTGCCCATTTCAGTGAAATATGCAAAAATAGAAAGGCGTGTCCAATAGAGCGTTATCGTGGCAATTCTAACTGTACCTGCGTCAAAGCAGGTGTTCATCCCCGATACAATAGTAAGTCCCAACCAAGGGGGGGAAATGTATATACCTGGTGTACACTATTGACCAGTGGAAGGAGAAATACAGGGGTGAAATACAATGTTCCGTCAAATATATATTTTTTATTTTATACTAGTTAACCTAATCCAACTTAACTGAGGTTCTCTGCGATCAATTTTTAACACAAAATAATTTTAGTAACCTAATGTAACTTAACTGAAGACACGTTGCGTGCAATTGTAGGTTCCAAAAAGTTCTTACTTTTGGCCCTCCATTTCTTCAGGGAGTTAGATTAAAATCTTATAATGAAAAATATAAATAATCTTATTCGAATCAAAATATGTAGCTTTTTAAGAAAATTTTACTTTCTTAACGGTTCTCCACTTGAAATTATGTAAACAGAAAATATCAATGCTCTAATTTTGATCATAGTAAGTACCTTTTATTTCGCGAAAAAATGGTTACATTCGGTTGCTGCCGGTCCGCCATTTTGTTTCCCTTTCGAGGATAGTATTAAATTGAAATCTTATTTACAGAAAATATGAATACCCTAATTTAGATTTTTAAAAGTTGCTTTTAGCGCAAAAAGCGGTTTAGGGCCGCCATTTTGTTTTTTTTTTAAATATAGGCAAGTACAAATTTGAAATCAGCGACCCAAAAAACATTACATTCGATATAGTTTTTTGACAAATTTTCTACTTTTTTTGATTTTTGGCCAGGATTTTCCGATTCTAACCGACTGTGCGCCGTTCCTCATTAAAAATGAATTCCAGTATTTGTTTTACTATTGTGACAGACACTTCAATAGTTTGACAGCTTAATTTCGCTTCGAGCTTCGACATAACCGCTATTTTTTTAATGTCTCGTTATTTATAAACGAAATATCAAATATAGGGAAGAAACTAATGAAATACATATGTATATGTATTCAAATTGCTGAAAGCAATGAATGCATTCTAGAAAGATGTTTCTTAAAATGTAGTCAAAATTTTCAAGTAATTTTCGTTTAATTATTAATTAAACTTATAATTATTAAAGTCAAACATTTGTACTTACGTCCATATGTATGTATGTATGTACGAGTATGTTAATTAATTTAGAAATGTATGCGGAGCGTTTAAGCCTTATCTGCTGATGATGATAATGCTGTCGTCCATGAATAATATATAGCCGCTATGCGTGATAGTATTTTTATTGAATGCTGCACACAAATAGGCACGAAAAGTGTTCCACATAAATTACCCACCGGTAAAACGAAAAAGTTTGAAAACAGAATTCAAACGTGAACCCAGGAAAGTTCTGAAACGTCTAATCGATAGTCAACTTCAATGCGTTTCAATTTGCGGGTCTAATTCAGGTGGGAATAACAATACGATTGTCAACATTATACCTTATTTTAATAGGTAAATTCCATAGAGAAAGAGAGAAAGGGAGAGAGAAAATTGAGAGACGTAATCGCCAAGGAATTATAATATGTACATTAGAACAATAAATTGATTAAATATAATTATTAAGTTATTATAAATATATGTATGTATATCAAGTGTTAAGTGACAATTATATACTAGGTGTGTAAATTAAGTAATGAGACTGATTTGTATTTTTTTTTATTCGAACAGACTTACAATTGTATTATCTCCTTCAAAATAATTTTCTTGGGAAGCCATACAGCACTGTAGATGGTTCAGCCATTTGAATGTTTTCTATGGTCCCAAAATGACGTACGTGTGATTTGTCAATCTCGGGAAGAGAAAAAAGTCACAAGGACTCAAGTCAGGCGAATAAGGAGGCTGAGGAGCCACAGGGAATGTTTTTACTGGCTAAAACGTCGTTTACTGGAATGGCTGTGCGACAAAGCGCATTGTCGTGAGTTGTTCTTGATGTTTGGTCGCACACGCATGACCATTTTTCGAAGTTTTTCAAGAACCTCTCTGTAAAAGTGTTGATTTACTGTTTGGCCTGGAGTAACAAACTATTTGTGGACAATTCCCTGGCTGTCAAAAAAAGCAAGTCATCATGCATTTGATCTTCGATTTGCTCATTCCAGCTTTTTTGGGTCTTGAAGACCTTGATGTGTGCCATTCCATTCTTTGGCGCTTGGTTTTCCGTGTCGTACTCAAATACTTAAGTCTCATCAACAGTAATCTCATCAACACGTTCCATAAAATGAGGATCATTTTCAATCGATTCCAAAAATTCAAGACACCTTTCTCTCCTGATGTCCTTTTGTTTCTGCGAAAGGTTTTTTGGAACCATTTTTTGCGCAGATGTTTCTTATCCCCAATTCGTTAGCCAAAATATGATGAACAATGGTGTGACTCAAATTTAACTCTTGAAGATGAAAGCCTTCCGCTGCGTGGTTCATCTTCAATCGACTTTTCTTCCTTCTGGGAATGCCTTATACACCTTGATTTTGTGATTTTCTTGATATTCTGAAGTCTGTAAAAGTGATATAAATGAAATGAAAATAATTTGATTTTTATTAATTTTAATTAATTAACATTTCGTCTGTGAGATTTTACAATAGTTGCATCTTTAAGCAAATTAAGAAATTTGCAAAAAATCACAAGTATAAAAAAATTGTATTTACTTGGCGATTATAAAAAAAAAAATATTTCGCAAATATTTAGCAAGCCGTTTTCAAGATCTGCCTGGAGGCAGCCATTTTTGCAAGTTTTCCCTGAAGAATTTTTGCCATTATAGTCTTCTACTTAGGTCTAGTAACTACCCCCCTAAAATATGGTGTATGTTCCATGCCTCCTTACGAAAATATGAGCATGTCAGATTCCACCGGCTGCCCCTGGCTTCCACACTTTCATCACAAGTAATCACTTTGTCTAAAAATCCTGGATCAAATAGTCTAACAGCACAAGTGTTCATTCTTGATTCCTTTTACTTGGGAGTGAGGAGTTTTGGCTAATCATTCTTTTCCTTTCAGCAAGCCCTCATATGCTTAGACAACGGTCTTCGCGGATTAATTTACCAATTTTTTTAATGTTTTCTTCCGTTTTTGACGTTGAGGGCCGTTCTGGGCGCGGATCGTCTTCTGTCGTTTTATGTCCCTTTTTAATCCATTTAAACCATTCAAAAAATTGTGTGCGGGATAAACATGCATTCCCGTACACTTCTTTCAACATTACATAAGCTTCTGTAAAAGTTAACCCGTTGAGAAAAAAGAGTAACCCGTTGCTCCATCGGAACACTTAACATTTTTTCGACTGGTCCGTAGAGTAATTCAAACGACTGCTAGAGTCAAACTGAGCAACCCACTGGCTTGTCCAGCGAGCTCAGGGTGGGGAAAGTATCACCAGACACAGTTCTGTTCAAACTCAGACTCAAATCCAGTTCGGTCATACACACCTCGTATATAATATGGAAAATAAGTAAACTGGTAGGTATATGAATAATTATTTGGATATTAAGAATAGGGGAAAATTCCTTCGTCCACTTATTTTAGATAGTAAATAATGCCTAACAAACGTTCTTGAGAAAATATATCTTGAGTAAAAGAATAGATTTCTTCCTGATCAATTTTTATATACCTATATTTTTTATAATAAAAAATTTATTTAAATTGTATCCATAATGTCATGGTTACGATACCAAGAAAATAAAAGCGAGTTCGCATAAACAAGGTATAATTTAAGGTGGCACAGGTAGGTACGGGTAGTAAATATTAAATTAAGACCAATAAAAAATAAACGGGAATTAACGTCTGAGAAACTTAACGAAACGGGCGCTCCGACGTGGAAAATATGCTGATTTGAAAAAAGGCCTATAATTATGTTGTACCTAACAACAAATAAAACCTCAATCTGTTCTGCCTTGATAAATCGGACAAACGTATCTTCAGCTGTATCGAATTTCGGGCTAGCCGAGGCCAAAATAAGCCGACAAAAATACCGAGTTATAATTTTGAACAGTATCCCGAACTGCATGCGAAGCGGATTCTGATTTGCATCCGAACTCAGTAGCATGGCGGAGTAAATGGTTTGAAGGACATATTATTTCTTGTCAAAAATGTTATAAAATGACACACAAAAAATTTAGTCAAATTCACTTCCGCCCCCTAACGCTTCATTCCCGATATAAATATTTCCAAATAATTATAATATCCTTTTATAAAGTATCAAAAGTTTAATGTGAGTTCTATATTTCGCAATTTTTTGTCCAATAGTTTTCAAGATACTTATGAACAACCGTCTTCAGGGGCACGCTTGTGATGAGTTTCTACCTCCTTTTTATAAAAACCTATATTAAGGTTTTCGACATTATTTTGCTTGGTCTATGTCGCCTTTATTTTAATTACCCGTTTTAGAAACACCTTGCGTGTCATAAAAATGATAGTTCACATCGTTTATATCGGTTCGACGAGCTTTCAAAAGCATGATAGAAGGGACAACGTGGCTTTAAGAAATAGGTGCACTCGGAAGAAAATTTCTCTTTTCATCTTAGAATGTGCCAGTTTCCATGATTGTTGAAGCCAGTTTGTGTTTGTCTTCTCCACTCATAATCTCCCTCACACCTTATAATGGGAAAATGGACGGTTTTGACTAACCCCTACACATAACTCGCTCTATTCCCAACCAACGGTACATAGCTTTCTCCTGATAAAATCAGAAGACTATCAATTCTCTTCTTATTCTTTCAATTTCACATCTATGGGCCGGGGAGACCATCTTAGAACAAGTGTACATGTGACTGAAACTAACTCCTATACTGAAACATATTCCTTACTATTACCAATAAGGTAATCACCACAGGTCTGCCACTTTCGCCTATCGTTCAAAAAATTGATCTATTTCTGTATTTGTATTTGTATTTATTTATTTATCCCGTAAGACCATATCTTAGGTATAGGACACGTCAACATAATGTATACAAAACATGAGTTAAAATACTAAAAAGTTATTCTGTCTATTCCGAAATCTGATCTAGGAATTCCCTGGCTATATGCTGAAGAATTATCTTAAAAACAAGAAGTATCAGAATAAATTGAGTCTGGCCAAATACAATTAGAAATTCTTCAATACACAACCAGTGGAATTCTGGGCCAGAGGAATAGACCAGTTGTCTGAACGATGGGTGAAGGTGGTAGAACAAGGTGGTGATTACCTTGAAAAGCAAATTGTGGAGTGTAAAGAAGATGATAAATGGAGAACACGAAGCATTCACGACCATCTCCGAATCTTCCAAAAAAAATAATAATAATAAAATTGTGATTTTCATCTAAGCTATTTTTGATTGACAACAGAAAAAAAACAAACTGTAATCACAAATATAATTTTACATTTTTTCTGTACAAATGTACCTGCATGTAATCTAATACTGCAAGAACGGGATACTATTAATAATGAAAAATAACAAAAAGGTAATTAGAATAGAAAATCTAAAGTAATGATTTTTTTCGACGATATATTAACATTGTTTTTAGTAACGATATATTAACATTAGTTTGTGTTTTGTTAGAATTCTATTGGATATAAGTAGGAACAACTTAACATACCATGGTGATAATATTTTTTTGTTGTTGTTTATGTGAAATAAATGCATTTTTGACGGTAAAAAAATAAATAATTGTGTGTTAAATTCTACTACTAACTAAGCACTCATATATATAGCATATTTTAAAAAAATAATTAAGACCCAAATTGAGGCTCTCATTTCTCAATTACTTTGTTGGGCTGTTTATGCTACAAATTGGGGTAATTACAATAGAATGACGTCATAAGATACAGCGATACCAACAGAAAAAGTACGTGTAAACAACTACAATAATATTATTTTTATATTGCTTATCTATAGGAGCTATCTCGAACAAAACGTGCAAATTAAATATACTGATGTACACTACAACATGACATCATTTCTTCAAATAACTATTCGTGACTTTCGATATGACATACCAAATGAAAAATATTTTGTGTACGTGTTTTCATAAAAAGTTTTCAATCTAGAAAGATACATATATTCCTGAGTAGCTGGGCTTTGGATTTATGTATTTTTAAAAATATACTCAAAAATAGATATAGTGATGAGAACATATTTTTGAGAGCTATTTAGAAAAATAAAAGAAAAAAAAAACTTCTGAAGAAAGTTATGTGCGTAGAAATAAAGATTATTCGTTTATTAGTAAACATTAACAATGACATAATTTTTAAACATACAATTTTTCTTACAAAATATATCCCTAATTTGTGTATTATTTCCAAGGATTTTTTAAACGAATATTCACACAAAGTGTGACACATTTTAATTAATATATAAGTAAGACCCCTTCATAAAACGTAAGTTCGTGTTAACTTAAAAACACTTTTTAAAAATAAATATGAGTGTATGGATCGCGTGTAGTAACACATTAGTGTGAAATGGAAACGACGGTGAGATATAACAAGTGATATATGTTTTTTTTTTAACATGAATGCAAAAGGCATGTAATGTATAGCAGAATATTCATATTGTTATTCAAAGATAAATTCAAAGGAAATATATAATAAATATAAGTAGCTAAGTACTCCATTTCTGTTCACGATAGTTAATGTCCAGAAGTGTGCTACAACGCAGGGTCGAACTCGTAATCCGTCATATCATTGACGGAAGCACATATGAGAGATCAAAAAGACAGGAGTTAAAAAGTGTTATTTTACATCTCCTTCTTTCTTCAAACACCGTTGTTGACTACATTGCCACATTTCTTTCAGGTTACGAGGGGAAATAACGAACGCTTCATAACACTTTTTATTTACCAATTCTGTAGCAACTTTTTCGCCTTCAATGTACTCCTTGGCGATCTCTACACGCCCCCCATACGACCAATAATGGGGTGGGGGGCTTTCTTCCTCCGTGTTTGTTTAACGTCGTAAGTAAAAAAAACATTCTCACAAGATCGCTAACATCTGGCAATGTCAATGTTTATTTCTTTGCAGTGACACCATTCTTGCACAAACTTGAACGATTCATAACCTATTCCTTTATCCATTTATTTACCAATTGTTTCAATGTTTTGTCTAAGGGGGGGTCTTTCCTCCCTTTAAACCAAACCATTCAAAACAACTTCATTCCCGACACTTTAAATTTTAGCTCTTAAAAGTTTTCATTTGAACAACAAACCAATGGTTGACTAATTCAAACGACCTACACACGCCCACGGTTCAATTCAGGGGAAAATATCACCCTTCTTCCAACTTGTCAATAGCTTAGTTTCAGTTATTTAGTAATAGCCACATCTCGTTTCTCGTTAAATGTTGGAGGTTGTGGAAGGGAAAATTAACGTTCCACATCTACTGAAATTAAATGTACAAGTTCAAAATAGTTCACATGGAAAGACCCTTATTTTCACGATTTTGCACAGTTATTTGTTGTCACTAATAAGTTGTTTGTCACAAGAGTAAGTTTGTTGTCACTAATTGTACATCATAATTTTTTACTTTTACAGACAACAATGCACGTTTACTACTATTTACTCTACCTTTAGTCGTTGTTTGCAAAATCCGTTTACTAGCTATCAATATCGGGGGCGAAATATCCAAAACATCTAAAATTCGTATCAGAACATGAACGACCTTATTACCGCAATAATCTAATGTTTCGTTCACTGTCAGACACATAAATTTATTGCCTAGATCTTCTATGATATTTCCCATGACAAGTTGAAATGTCTTCTGTAAATATATTTTACGCGATGTATGGCTAACAGTTTTTTTTAGCAAAAAAACGTCTAAAGTGAGTATTGTCGACCATTCCACGAAATGCTACATGCGCAAAACAGTATGCACAAATCAAATCAAAACTCCTCTTTTCTAATAGTACCAGTAATATTTTGTTGATGGATATTAGAATCTTAATATGTTTCACAGTCTTGGCGAAATATATATAGACAATTGCAAGGAATACACAAAATATGTGATCCGTCTATTGTAAAATCGTCGTAATTTTCAGTCAACTATTTCAGTAACTACACAAACGGTAACGACTGTGCCATTATGGCAAAAATCCACACAAAATCAGATAATATATAAACGCACTACACGCTCACGAGTTAGTCACTCACGACACATAAAATTATTTTTACAACACATACATACATGAAATATTAAATTATTAAATATATTAAATATATTATATTAATTACATAATTAATATAAAAAAAATATTAAAATTACATAATTTTACAACCCATTGGAAGGGTACGAATAATTTTGTGACTCACTGTATATACTAAAAAACCGTATCAATACCTAATACAGAAGTCAATTAGCTATTTTTTCTAATAAACTGTAGCGAAATATAATTACAGAAAAGATATTAAATGTGTATTGACAATGGATGAAGACGTTTTTAATTTTAGTATCATAATCATAACATAGTATAAAACAAAGTCGCTTCCCGCTGTCTGTCCCTATCTTCTTTCTACTACCTATGTATGCTTAGATCTTTAAAACTACGAACGGATTTTGATGCGTTTTTTTAATTGATAGAGTGATTCAAGAGGAAGGTTTATATGTATAATACATGCATAATATAGTAGAGAAACACTGATAATTTTAGAGGTTTCTAATGTGATGTCGTAAATAAACACACTTTTTTGCGCTTACATTGCAAACGCTGGCTGAACCCTATGAGATAGATCAAAATAATGTACTACAGTATTGTACACCTTAAAAAGGTCTACAAAAAAGTCCGCGATGGTATATGTCTATCTCTTAGGGATAACCCACAATAACTATTTTTTATATTTCCGTGCGAAGCCGGGGCGGGTCGCTAGTTAAATATACTTTTTCTTATTAGGCATACCTTAAAAAATGATATGGCATGGCTTGTTGAGACATGTTTTATCTGAATGTCCAAATAATGCCGAGATTATAGATAATATCGTGATAAATCGTCAAATCTAAATTACATACATATGTACATACATACCTATGTATATTTGTAGTTACGAAATTAACTCATACTTTAATTACTATTCATTCGGTAACAATAAAACAAAACATGTGCAAAAAGCAGCGGTCGACAAAACAAACAATGTCGATAAAGTGGCTACCTACCATTACAATAATTATAAATCGCGAAATTAATAGTCACATCCACAGGCTGTTCGTCGTAATCGTGGTCTACATGTTGTGTTTCGCAATAAAATCGCGAATAAATCGGCACCTGGAATCAGGTGGTAGCGATACTTAATTATTATTCTGAACTATTACTCATTAAATGTCAATAAGACGTAAAGAGAACAAAATACAATGCGATTAGATAAAACGTACAAACATTTTACCGTCTGATAAATAATGTAACAACCGAGGCAGGAGTCACGCAGTCTAAGGCATTGCGGAAAATTACGAGCAATTTTTTATGCGTTCGATGGCCGCTCATGGGCGTGCGTGCGGGGATTAACAAAGGGGTTACGAATGCAAAAAAAAAATAGGAAAAACCCACAATTTTTGTATTCATTAATTTATTAAAAATATCCAATAGATTTTTGACACCACCTCTGAACACACAAATCAAATTAAAACGTTCATATAAAATTTCTTGTGAGGTAGGGGGAATCGAAGGTAAAAGACCACACAGTTTTAGCAGAAAAAAAAAACTTTAATCGCGAAAACATCGTGGATATGTTGGTAGTATACATGGTTGATTTTTTATAAATATTTATCAAATAGAAAAAAAAATACAGAACTGCTAACGAAACTACAATATGAATAAAAATGCTAATGGCCCGTTTTATCCTCACTTGAAGGCAACATTGTGCACTGAAGTAAGTAAAACGGATCCATAGAGTAAGAATGCTATGTTTAGTATACTTAGGAACTACAGTTTTTTTTATATACTTACATAGGTAGTTTCAAACCGAACTAATACCACAGACGAAAAATAAAGGATTGGAGAAAACAAGCAACTCTTATTATTTGATATTGAGTTAAAGTCAATATGGCTAGCTACCTTAAAATATGCCAAAAAAAAAAAACAACCTCGTCATCCTCTAGCTCCAGCGAATGAGCAATCTGACAGAGTATCCAATCTTTTGTGAATTGTAGATAAAAATAAAAACGGCCTAACTGGTTTGTTTCTCACACCTCTGGGTGGCTAATAATTGTCTAGGGTACCTACTTCTTATACATATAAGAAGCAGATTTAAAAAAACGACATCGACGACGATTAAACCGGAGATTAGACTGTAGTATTTTGGATCATAATAATAATGTTTGAATATTCCAGCTTTTATCTTACAAATATTATGAGTACCAGGCGAAAAATTTCGATGGTTCTGAAATATTGCATGTTTCTGATTGAAAGTCATCTATTTTATACGCAGCTTGCACAATACTGCCTGTATGGCTATTAAAATAGAGCTTGGTGTCAGATGAAACTCCTAAATATTTTACATCATGCTGGTTTACGGACAGCAGCATTATCAACTATGTAATTAAACGATAGCATATTGTTTTTTCCATAAAAAAAAAACGTTGAATTTGCTAGCATTTAGGAGCAAACAGTTGGTATTATACTGTACACAATCCACTCATTCTGTTTAAGTGGAGCTTAGACAGTCAGACGACAGTTCCACTTCATATAACTTACATATCATATAAATACCTACGTTTAAAAGTATATGGATATGCCACAGCCATTCGTTATTATATGTTTAGGCCTTATAGAATTATAATATTTATGTAAATATACCTATTAACTAGGTACATAAAAATAAACCTTTTCTTAGTAGCCCCGAATAAAACCCCAATATTTGCACTTTCCAAGTAAATGCAAATATAATTTGCTAATATCATTTACCTGTTAATAATTCAGGCGTTGGCCTTGTCCATCCCTTGTAAAAGCTACCCTTGTCAGTTGATAATCGCTTGTTTCCCAGTTCTTGTTACTACTAAACATTTTATATCTACTTAGTATAGTATGGAATACTTCTCTACGTGGGTCGCGGAACAGATATAGTAATAAAAATCAGTGCAAAAGAGAGGTTGCTGCTTTGTAAGACTATTTTATACTGACAAATTTTAAGATTGAGAATTCTATAGCTGACATAGTCAGTGTAAGGCTGGGTACACACGGTGAGGATTTCCGGAGAGGATTACCCGTTCAGGCCAACCTCTCCGGCCGGCTGGAGCGTGAGGACCAGACTTTTACTTGAGGTGAGACGGACTGCGCAGACCGCCAGGCCTTTCCAAATTTTCGAAAGGCCGCCTGAACAGTCCGCCGTCACTGGACCCCTTTCCTCATGTGTGGAGGGGGCAACCCGTGGCCTCAAGGCCGCAATGGCTGTTGTTGACGCCTCGTCGTGCAGTGTTCATTTTTCTTTGCTTAGTTTTATGCGTTTTGGTTCGTTTTTTAGGTTTTTTTTTTTAGTTTGTTAGTAGTTATGTCGAAATCTAAAACGGTTTCACAGTTAGCTCGGTCAACAAATCATGGATTATTTTCATTATTCTGATGGTGTTATTAGTTGTCCCACGAAAGGTATATACACAATAATTATCACGTATGTTGCTATGGTTATAAAAGTCGCATGGGTCATAAAATTATCATGACCCATATTAAGATCATATGGGTCATAAATAATAATAATGATAATATTAATATTGTTAATTATATTATACCAAAGAAAAATCACAATACATAATATTGTAAATGTAAGACATAAATAATACAAACCCCATAAGAGCTAAGGCCGTACGTGAGAGGATATTCGATCAACTGGTAATACTTTTTCATAGGTAAAACATTTCTTAGGAGTACAAAAACCATAGTATAATGCAGTAAGTTAAGTATAGACTAATGCAGGAATTTTTAGTGTAAGTATTATACTATAAAAAAAGCGTATACAGCTTAAGACATTCTACACCTTTAAATGACAAAGCATTTCTTCACATATGCTACGCCCCTAAAACCCCATCTGCGTTGCTAACTAACTTACAAAATGGCTGTCGTTCAAATCCGTCCAAAAAGTCGGTGTTTATTCAACTGCCTATGCATATCAGATCAGTGATCCCAACGATCCGACGCCGGATTGTGCTTACTGCCAGCAATGGCGACCAAGATGTGGCCTATCCCACACCGCCTCCCCTTCCACACCGCTTTCTCTTGAATATAGATTTTTTTTTCAGCTGGTAATATTTGGTAAATCAATATAGGCTAATAATCCTCTATAAAAAAGATCTAAGTAAATAGATAAAGATATAAAGAAAGGCCAAATAAGTCATAAAGGTTATATACTTCATAGAGGTTGTAAAAATCGTATGATTCATATGGGTCATAACGGTCATATAGAACATATGGGATATATGTAGGGATTCAATAGAAAATAAAGGCCATATACATCATGCAGTGGTCATGCAAACAGGTCATAAAAGTTACATAGGTCCAAAAGGTTACAAAGTTCTATACAGGTCATAAAGGTCACATTAATCATGAACTACATAGAGCGTTGGAGGTCAATCAGGTCATAAAGGTCACACTGGTCATAAAAGTTATAAGAACCACAAAAGCATGAACATAAAGGCCATAAAGACAGATTATATCCACAGCAACACTCTTTAAAAAATATAAACTAATAGTTTTTGAGATTTAATCTAATTCATTATGGAAAAATTGTATGTGGAAGTAGAGGAGTCACTATTAAAAGCAGCGGTTTTCGATTAGGAAACTTAACGTTTCTAGTTATACCAACTTCGTTTTTAAATATAAAAAAGAAACAGTGACTTTTAAAAAAATGTTGAACAAGATAAAAAACGTTTTTAGCAAATGACTGGTTGTTGATGAGGGGCCTAGTCGTTACTCGCAATTTTCCGGAAAATTTCGTCGGCTAAATTTCCAAAGTAAGTCTATGGTATGGTAATTCCTTAGCGAGAATTCGTTAAACAATGAGGTAAAAAATGTAAAATTAATGTCGGGAAATACAATTTCCTTCAAATAGAACACGACACTGCAAACGCACGTTGACAGGTACTAATCAGGTACTAGATTCCGGGTACCATGACGTAACGCCTCGATTCAAATGTAAATTAAATCGTCAACCTGTAATTAAACCGCCTCGGGTAAAACAATATACTTTAGCCGATATTGTTATCAACAAGGTCTAAAAAAATATATTAAGTCGTAGCTGGTAATTTTTGTGAATTTCCATTGTTTATTGTATGCAAAAAGTTTTCAGACGCGGGACGGCTTTCGGAGAACGCGCCGTATTACTACTTTGTCGGCGATGGGTCGTCGGCTTTTTTGGAAGTGATAATTAGGGTTATTATGACCAAACGGTCGGACTGGATAAGTAGTTTTGCACAAGAACTAATGTAAATTTAAAACAACCTGTAAATGTAGTACAGGTACACAGTTCTAGAAAGAAATGTCTAAAATTAATCGATTTATTCTTCTATCTTCGCCCATACACTACGAAATATAAGTTGAGAAGACAACCATTGTTAATATTTCCTTTTTTTCCGACTGCAATATTTCAGGTTCTTGTAAAGGGAATTTAATCTAATATATTTTGATATAAAACTAAATAGTCTATAACGAGTAATATAAATAGTTTTTATTTTAATTAAAATTAATAAATTCATAAAATTAATAAAAATACGGGGGCCATGGAAAACTGTTTTAAGACTGTTCCTTGTTTTGGGACTGGCATCGTGTATGGAGGATATTGATTTGGGGTGTGAATTTTATTCTCAAATGTGTTAAAAAATTTGCCACCATGACCTTTCAGGATTTTTTAGAAAATGAAATCATTGTGGTTTGTTTTATTATTCTAAATTGAGATACATTAACTGTAAAACAAGTAAAACATTCTATAAACAAGTATTTCTTTTCATTTCTTTTACGGATTTTTAACGTTTTTAATGTTTATTATACGAGGTGTGGCTATTAAATAACCGAACTGATGCTGCTACGAGCGTGTCGCGACAAGTTTGAACAGAACTGTGTCTGATGATACTTTCCCACCCTGAGCTCGCTGGACACGCCATTGGGTCGCTCAGTTTGACTAGAGCAGTTGTTTGAATGAGTCTACGTATATGTAGCTATAAGTATTAAGATGGAGCAACGGGTTAATCTCAAGTTTCTTGTTAAACTGGGGAAAACATTTGCAGAAGCTTATGCAATGTTAAAAGAAGAATGAATGAGTGAAAGCACACAAGTTTTTGAATGGTTTAAACGGTTTAAAGAGGGACATGAAACGACCGAAGACGATTCGCGCCCCGGACGGCCCTCAACATCAAAAGCAGACGAAAACATTGAAGCAATTGGTAAACTAATCCGCGAAGACCGTCGTCTAAGCATCCGAGGGCCTGCTGAAATAACAGGAATCGACAAAGAATGTGTTCGCCAGATTTTGTATGAATCGTTCAACATGCGCAAAGTTTGCGCAAAAATGGTGCCAAAACTCCTCACTCCCGAGCAAAAGGAATCAAGAATGAACATTTGCGCTGATATTCTAAACAACATTGACACTGATCCAGGCTTGTTAGGCACGGTGATTACTTGTGATGACCAGATTCGAAAGTGTGGAAGCGGTTAAAGTAAAAGCGACGGAGGTTCGGAACCAGCTGACAGAAGCGGACTTCCAGCAGTGCTTTCAACAATGGAAAAGTCGTATGGAGCGGTGTAGAGATCGCCAAGGGAAGTACATTGAAGGCCAAAAAGTTGCTACTGTAATGGGTAACGAATAAAAAGTGTTATGGCAGCAGTTCCGTTGGATGATTTCTTGTTGGTACTTGTCGTTTAAGATGTATCTGCCGATACTGTTGCATATCAGAAACAACGAATAAAAATTCTACCATCAGCTATACCCCACCAAACATTCACTTTTTGAGGGTATTGAGTTTGACACCTCATATAACCCAATGGGGATTCCGTAGCCCAATGACGACAACTGTTCCTATTAATATGGTCGTCTAAAGTAAAAGTGGCTTCATCAGAAAAAATGATCCATTTTGTAGTGTTTTTCAAGTTTTTTAAGTCGATTTTCTTAAAAACGCCCTTATTTGACCTGAATCCATATTTATCTTACTGTGCGTGAAAACAGTATTCTGTCCAATTTCGTCATAAAAAATAGGGGTTGTCATTAAAAAATATCATTGACGTATCAACTCATATCAAAAATTGACAATTCAAATTTTGACGTGTCCGAACGATTTTACTAAAAAAATTACGATTTTATCAGCTTTTCGACTACTTTATGAAAACACTGTATAATAGGACATCTCATTTACTTGCACAGCGAATCTGAAGGATACTTACTACAATTGAAAAAAAATGTTACATATGAAATGGACATAGGTATATATATAAATTGACGTATTTATACAAAAGATTTATGCCATTTTATATGCAGCTACGGAGTTTCGGCCAGGTTTTTTCAAAACAACATTATGACACAGTCACCCGATCACTGTGTCATAATGTCCCCCAGCTTGCCCCACTTTCTCCCACTTTAAGACTTCGCGTGAAAAAAAAGCTCTTGTCAGGAAAACCCATATATAAAAATAATTAGACATGCTAATTAATGCAAGCGTAATGTAAAAGTGCGGTTAATTATTTATTCGACGAAGGGATATGTTTCCTCTTCTGCGAAACGCCCGTTATCTGCTCGCTTCTGGCGCGTTACTACGTTATATCAGCTGGTTCGGTTGCATGTAATCGCATGTAATCTTTCGCGGAAGCTGACGAGCACATACACAACTGTTATTGCGCATTAAAAAAAAGACATTAGATAACTTATCGAAGAACTCGATGAACAAGTCGAAACGCGGACAGACCTTGTGGCGGAATATTTTGTTGTTATCGAACGACCGAAACTGACACATTTCGCAAACACAGTTCCGTTTGACGAGGTGTGTAAATTAAGTAATGAGACTAGCTTTTTTATTTTGTTTTATTCGAATAGAATTACAATTCAGTATTGCCTCCTTCAAAATAACTTCCTTGGGAAGCTATACAGCGCTGGAGATGGTTCTTCCATTCATCATAGCAGTGCTGAAACTCATATACTGAAATAGCCTTCAGCTGGTCGGTTACAGCCGGTTGAATGTTTTCTATGGTCCCACAATGACGTCCCTTGAGGTGATTTTTCAATCTCGGGAAGAGAAAAAAGTTACAATGAGTCAAGTCAGGCGAATAAGGAGGCTGAGGAGCCACAAGAAAGTTATCACAAGCGATATTGCTGTATCAAGATTTTCATCGATGAAGAACATCTTTAGCCTTGATAATGATTGATTAATAACGAACATGGTCAAGGGTTATTCTTGTAATATCTAGTGGGTCGTCGTAACAGTAACAAAAGATGTCATTACCACTGACTTCCACTATAATCAAATATTGGAGTATATGGAAAAATTGTGCAATATTTGATAATTTACTATAGCTGCGTTATCATTTTCTGTACCTAATCTTTCGTATATTTTTCATATCATACATATATGTACCTATGTACATATGTTAGAAAAACACTGCGACCAAGCAAAGGGTGAAATCCTTTATTAATTTGTGACAATTCAACGATTTATCTCTCCTATTTGTGTTTTCCAACGGATACTTGATATAAAGTATCAAGATCTAAAACAAGAAAAACTGTCACCAGCGCTGATGTCCGTTTGTCTGTACTTACGTTTGTACGAGTATGTATGTAATGTAAGTAAGTTTTTAAAACAATTAAAACCTTTTTCTGAAATTACTTTCCAACTTTCCAAAAAAAAGTCCCCTATGGTGTATACTTTTTGGATACTTAGGTACATTATCAAAATACAGTTTTTAAATTAGTTACTGTCAAAACTATAAAACGAGTATAACTTCCAGTGGCATAAGAAATGTTTTCAACGTACAGTTTGAAGTGTGTAATCAATTCTTTTCTTTTCCAAAGAAAAATGAGTGCTTGCATTAAAGCATCTACTTTATTTAAAAGTCTTAATCACTTTTAAGTAACAGTTAGAGGTAATGAAACCAGTCAGTTTTCGACTTTTTTAGTGTACAGTGTTTTTCGTGGTTGTTTTTTTAAAATGCAATAATTTGACAAATATTTTTAATATGTAAATAGCGAACAAATTTCTTTTGGGAAAGTATTTGCATACGGTTCTTAAACTATAAACAATTTCTCAACTCCACTTTAGCAATCTTTATAAACATTCTGATGTAATTAGGCATTTATTGGAACCAGATTATTTTCAAGGAATAAAGCTTATATTCTCGGAGTTCGTTGTTTTTTCTAATCTTTTGTGTTAGAATGCAATATCGCGCTAGCCAGCGTGTTATCTATCACACTAATCCATAAATAGAACAAGGAATAAACAGTACACTTTTAAAAACAAATATTTAGATATCACTTTGGTGAAGGACACGTAATTCATTATCTTATGAGAATATATATACATAGATACGACTAATTGATCGCATGCACAAACCAAAGCGATAAATGATTACAATTTATCGAATACGGATCGAAACAAGTTAAAGCTTGTGAACATTAAGGCGCAGTTTTTCTATCTGCGATTGTTCCTTATCCTGACGTGTGTTGTCTAGAAAATTCGAAACGCAAAATTTTAATTACCCAGAGCAGTAATAAATTATCAGTAGGCTGATGACGGTGATGACTTGTAAAACCGTTACCCTTATTTAGTCTCACATGTTACAGTCCAGTCCACAAATTTAGGAACGTCAGAAATGTGGAAAATTTTTCTGAGAAATGTTTAATACACTACAGGTTATACTTCAATTTCTCAGATGGAACACCCTTTATTTATTTTCATTTTTGGTTTCTCCTTAAATTATGAACCCTCTTCTACACCTACCTTTAACCGTTTGTGAGATGTTTTCAAAAACATTTTTGAGATAACATTCAGTACACATTGGATGTACCAGGTGTCAATGGAAACATGTATCATTTGGGCAAGCTATTATACGAGGGGGTACCCAAAAATAACCAGAATTATTTTTTAAAAGCTATATATGTTCATTTTTTTTACAAAACAACATTATAACCTTCAAAATACTCTCAGTACAACTAATACATTTGTCCTACCGGTGCTTCCACTGTTCGAAACATTTTTTGTAGTCATCTTTAGAAATGACTGACAGCTCCTCCCTGTTTTTTTTCTTGACCTCTTCAATGTTGTCAAATTGGTGTCCTTTCATGCCCCTTTTCATGCGTGGAAATAAGAAAAAGTCGCACGGAGCCAGGTCAGGTGAGTAAAGTGCATGGGGCAGCGGAACCATGCCATTTTTAGTCAAAAACTGGCGAACAGAGATGGCTGTGTGTACAGGTGCATTGTCGTGGTGGAAGAACCAGTATCCTGTCTGCCACAAATCGTCTTTTTTGACACACTATTGCGGGTCTTCTCTGATCAATTGTCTGTCGACGGTCTGTGAGCACAAGCTCTCGAATTTTTTCAACATTTTCGTCGTTTCGGGCAGTTGATGGACGTCCAGAACGAGGTTGTCATCAATAGGCATGTCGCCATTTTTAAACCGAGCAAACCACTCGTACACTTGAGTTTTTCCATTGCGTCATCTTTGTAAGCTGTTTTCTACATTAAAACAGTTTCAGCAGCATTTTTACTGAGTAGAAAACAAAGTTTCACAGCTGCACGTTGTTCACTTAAACTTGCCATCATAAAAAACGAAACAAGAACAAAACAGCGCTGGCAAAAACAATCACTGCAGATAAACAGAACAAGCCAGGTCGACAACACAGACGGCACTGAACTGGCAATGAGTTGTGCTATACACGCCTAGCGGCAGAAATGCGTAATACACAACCTCCCCGCCCAAGGCAACGCCGTTTCCGGTTTTTGGGGTCCCCCTTTTTTTTCTCAATTTTTTTAATATAAAATTGAATTGAAATTTTGACTATTCGATATGTATATAAATACAACATATTATTATGTAATATATTACTACGTATTTGAAATCTTATTATACATATGATATAGAAATCAAATCTCCAAGATTTTAAAATTGTTTTTGATACCATTTTTAGACTTGTAGCTTTTAACTATAATAAATAAATACTATACCCGGTGTCCAGAAAAAACACTTTTTAAAAATTTCGGTGGGTGATTCCTTTTCATTGAAATAAGAAAAAAAGTTTCTATGAACATATTTCCGATAATGCTCCCAAAAGGTCTTTTGTTTTCAATTAATATAGTAACTGGTTGAGATCAATTTACTGAGATTTGCATTTGAGATAATTTTTTGGTGATAAATCTACACGTGATATCAAAAACCGTGTACCTTATCTAGAGGGTGGGGAGGCACTGTGGTCAGTCTATTTAAGGGGACAAATTTTACTGTGGTTATAGGTTTTTTTAAATAATATATTAGGATTTTGATGTTTTCATCCATTTTGTTTAAAAACTGTCTCTTATGTTATTTTCGTTTTTGAGACAAACGAAGTTCTCCTAAATAGAGTATAGACCAGAAATTGCATAGGCTGTGAAAAGCAAAAGGACAACCTCAGCTATGTTCGTGACATATCTAGCAAGCTAATTTGCAGTTTGTTTTGAGTTATTTGATTTGATTATTTTTTCAAAAAGTGGAAAAGGCCTTCAGGGGGCACTACTTATTTAATCAGTAGTATAATTTAAAATACCCCAAAAGTCGAAAATTATTTCAGTTAAACAAACGCTTGTAATTTTTGTCAGTTCTTTATACATATTATATACCATAAGTGACATTGGCCATCTATGTACTATTTATTCACTGTAGAAAAATTTTTTAGGAAATTATAAATAGGTAGGTACATTGGTAGTATGTAATTTAGGCGGGTCAAATAAACACAAAGTAAAAGAAAAAATAATTTAGAACTATTAATTATAGTTTATGGTTAGACTTTTGCGAGAAAAACATTTTTAAACGGACTGTACTAACCAAGATAAGGTCACCACTTAAGTTGTATTCACCCAATTCTAGCCCCATCAGTGGTTTTAGTTATCTAGATTAGTATTGAAGAAAAATTAACAAAAGAATATGGCAAAATATTAAATAAGATTGCAGATTATTAACTTGCACGTTATACATACATATCGTCGGTTTAAATGTTAAATTCATTAGTGACGAAAAAGTTATTTCAAGAGGATCCAAATATATACTTTTGAACTAGCCTGTGATCAATTACCTATTATTTCAACTTTTTTGTCTCTGTTTGATGATTGCAATTTTCTTACAATAATTGATTTGGTATTAGGTATATACTTTTTCTACAACACCCTCCGAAAGTACATATAACAATTCTAAAGAGTAGGCGCCAAAACAGACACGTGTGTTTTATTTTATATTTTTTAATAATTTAAATAGCTTAATACGATCCTTTGTGACAAGAAAATAATGATTTATATTAGTACTCTCAAGAATAACCATATTGTAATAAATGACTAAGACATTTAGACATTGTTAACTGTCACTAATGACAGTTTTCGCAGAAACAGCCCAAACAGCGTGAAATAGGTATAAAGAAATTAACTGTGCCAGACAAAACCTAGGCGTATCTGAGAAATTATGTCACAATTAATTGAATATCAGAAACATTTATAAAAATCCCAAAACTATAATGAAACAACAGTATTTTCATTGCCGGGGGGGGGGGGGGGGGAGAGAACATTTGTCATGCGAAAAACCACGAAATTTTCGCACTTTTTTTTAATTTTTTTGCTTTATCTCCTAAACGCCGCATGCTACAGATTTTATACGTTTCGAAATTAAAGTAGACAAAACGGTCTACAAAACGCATTGGTCAAAGTTGATTGGATGTGATGTGGTTCGTATTCTACGGAAATTTGAATATCGGCGATATTTTCAACGATCGTGTAGATCGTCGTCCTCAAACTTCCATCACGAAAGAAAACATTTGTGCAGTACCTGAGCTTTTGTAAGGTGACCGTCGCCTTACACTTGAATAAATTGTTGCATCAGTGGAAATCAGTCATGGGAATCAGTGCTCATTCAATAATCCATGACAAATTTGATTTCAGAAAGGTCTCAGCTTGATGGGTTCCTCGAGTTCTCACCCCCAATAAAAAAGTGTGCGTTTTGAGGTTTGTCAGAGGCTTTTGGCTCGTTATGAAGATGAAGCAGGTTACTTAATCGCATAGTCACTTGTGATGAAACATGGGTTCACCACTATACATTATAATCCAAACAAGCGGGTATGGAGTGACGGCAAAAAGGAGAAAGAGCGCCAGTGAAGGCGCAAACAAAGTTGTCAGCAGGAAAAGTGCTTTCGATTGTTTTTTGGGATAGGAAAGGTATTATTTTCGTTGACTTTCTCCATGAACGCCGAATAATCAATGCAGATTGTTATTGTCAACTTTTGGAGAGGACAAACACTGCCTATCGCACCAAAAGGCATCGTTCTCCCATCAGGAACGTCGTTCTTCTCCACGCCAGGCCAAACACTGCAGCCATAACTCAGGCCAAGCTGGAGGAAATGTACTGGGAACAACTTGAACAAAAAAGCTCTGGGAGGCGAGATATTTGAAAATGATGAAATTGAACAGTTCATGCACAACCTTTCGCTTTTTATGACGAAGGAATCAAAAAGTTGCCGATTTGGTGGGAAAAATGTGTTTCGGTCGAAAGAAACTATATTGAAAAATAAAATTTTAGTTTTTAAAATATACCTATATCTTCATAAAAAAATTATTTTGGAACTTTCCGATTTATATTTAACTTGCCCTTGTATATATTCGTAGAGCTGTCTTCTACGTCATACTTTCAAAATTTTCAGTTGGTATTTGTATTACTGAAATATATTACCAAAGTACAGAATTTCTGGGGAATAAGAATCTTTATTACGTTATATTCGTCAATGCTAATACGCTTTGAAGTATATAATTTAAAATTTTACGTTTATAAAATTAGTTTAGCATTTTTTTCTCCTAACTCCTGACTGACGTGATGGATCAAACATGAGAAAAAAACTATTAATTACCGAGGAAGCGTACACTTCACTTTTTAAATTACATACTTTGTTGAACAGGTAGCTTAATTATGAAACGTTATAGGCAAGAAGATTATTAATGTATTCTTGTAAAAAAAATATGGAAAAATGTGCCTGCATATTTTATCGTATGATGCAATATTTTAGGTTTAGACGAAATATGTTACAGTTTAGGCAAAGTATTTATCGAAAAATTATTCAGTAAAATTCTTAGATAAGTAACAAACCCACCTAAAGTGAAAATGCTTAGTGAAAAATGATCACTTTCAACACCTCATTGGCTAACTATTGTTTTGTTATTTCATATTTAACAAATAAATAAATAAGTAACCAATTACATTATTTTACAAAAATTAATTTCAAACTTGTTTTTTTTGCGAAAATTTCTTTATGAAAGCATATGAAGTTGTTAGTGTATAATAAAGCGAAAAAGCTGTTATTGCAGATATTGAGAGAAATCTTAGCGGTTGTCATTTAAAAAAATAGTTGGTCTCCATATAAGAACCAAACGCGTAAAGGCAAAATGATTTCATATTGACAAACATGGCAAATAAACTGATGAAAAACTTTTATTCAGGACATTTTTTCATCTACATCTAAGGTTATTAAAAATTTACAGGCAATATTTGTGACTTTTTTGCCACGCGACTATATGTATTTCCGCCCCAACAGTAGGTATCCCGAAACAAGTGTTTTGTAAAGTAAAATTTCAAATATTAAATTAATATTATTGTACTGCCAGTAAGTACTATAGTTATTTATCTATTTAAATAGGGAATCTTGAAAGGTGAAGCTACTGTAGAGGATTGTTGACACCAGATGACAGTTTGCTCTTATTTTTTATGTATATTATCATCTTATGTTTTATTGTGTTCTTCAAAAGGAACAAATATTAATGTAGGAAATTTTTTTCTTGTTAGAGAGAACAACGCACTTGAGGTTAACACAAGGCACTTGAGGTTAACGAGAATGCATAATATGTAAACCTGTCAGATCTACTTAAATTAATAGATAACAAATTTACATTTTTTTTTGTACATTTTCTAATTTATCTCATAACAGGTAAATTTGATGCCTCTTTGTCTAAGACAATGCTCTGTGGAGTAAACACACGGAATTAGTCATTGATTATTATTTTTGTTTTTGTTATCTGATTAAATATTGATGTTGCATATATAGGCTTTGTTATAAAATTATATTAATCATGATTTGGCGATTATCACCTTATCTTGATTCAAGATGCAAATAAATGTTTCTATAGTGTTTAATTAAAACAAAATTAACGGAATCATTAGAGACACGCTAAGACTGCCATAATTTCCAAATATCCAAAAGGGGCTTTCAATTTGTAAATGGAACACGCTGTATATTATTGCTTATTTGAGTTTCCAATGTCTACTAAATATCCAATGATACCAAATAGTTGAGATTTTGAGTACTCAAATGGTGTTAATCGGTCTCTAATATTCAATTTATTGTGTCATGTATGACTGATAATTCAACTCATAATCCTAGACATTATAGAAAACAGCTAAAAATAATTCTAGAAAAGCAGATAGCCGATGCACGTCTGTGTGACAGTACGTTGTATTTTATTATTTATAGAGATTATCAATGTTTCATTCATATTTATTTTTACAAACGACAAAAAAGCTTATTCAATTAATCCTGAGGATGCAAATAAATTTTGCGAAACGTCGACTAAGTGAAAATTAGTTTTTTTTTTTTTTTGGAAACATTTGACCTCATCCCACTAGTTAACTATAATTCTAGAACATCCTTATTGCAAATTATTACACAAACTTATGACAATTTGACAGATGCGACAGCGATAGTCAGTTGCTCACAACCTCAGTCTTCTGAAGCCTAATTTTCATCTGGTGATGCAATCAGAATATTTAATTGAGAAATTTTGGAAACAAATTTTCTAGACATGAAATTTTTCTAGAAATTCAAAACTCTACCATCCTCACTATAGTTTACATAAATATCACTGTTCCTGAAATTTTAATGAAATATAATGAGTTCTAAAGGGATACTAATCCATTATTTTTATAGAAGTTATGTGTGGCGAACTGGGCTTTTTCGAATATTTATATTATTTTTAATACAAAGACCCACGCACACAATACACAGGATTCTAGATACCGGTTAAATTTTCCGGAGACGGACTCTTTAGGGTTTTTTTTAGGTCGCAGAAATCATTTTTATTTATTTATTTGGTGATATGAACCCTTGTAAGGGGGTGAAATAGGGGTTGTATAGGGTGAAAATAGCATATTTAAAAAAGGTCGGGTTTGAAGATTCAATACTGTTTCTTGGTGGGTTTTCCTGGTAGGTCACTCTATTTTCTGGGTTCAGTTGATCTTGTGTTTGTCGGTGACTTCATTTGTGGGGCTTATTTGATCGCAAAACCCTTTAAATGGTTTTTTTTTCGAGTTCTTAACACGTTGTAACCATGTTCACCTACTTCATACTCTTAAAAGGTTGCATACGGTAAAATAGACCACAAAAAATTGTGTAGATGATAAAAAAACGCAGAACCAGTTTTGGAAGTTCTCTTAAATCAATCTCTCTTAAAAATATTGCATTTTCACTTTGTGCAATCCCGATTTCATCAGCTTAAAGAGTTGCATAAGATCAAATAGAATAACCGATAAAAAAATCTCTAAGAAATAGTTTTGAATGCTCAAATCTGATCCATTTTAAATATGCCTTTTTTCATCCTCTACAACCCCTATTTCACCCCTTACCAGGGTTCATATGAACAAATAAACCAGAAAAATAAATTCTGCAACCTAAAAACCCCTAAATCCGTCCGGAAAATTTAACCGGTATGCAGAATCTTGTGTATTGTGTGCGTGGTCCTTTACAATTTTTTTATGCCTAGGATCAAACTTTCCAAAATAGCTCAGTTAATCAGATCGACACTCTAAAGATTCCCTGTTAATATGTGTTAATATGAGTCTACAAAGTTTGAAAAGGATTTAATATTTTCGGAGTTATTCACAGTTTTCTGAAAATATCGCAATTTTACTTTTTTTTACCGACATATTTTCACGCAATCGACATGTCACCTTCAATTTGGACTTATTAGACTCATAATTTCGCAACTTGTAATCACATCAGAAGCAAAAATAAATCAATAATCTAGCATACAAATTATCAGAATTTAAGCAACCTTCAAAAACTGGGTGTATGACGGCTTTCGTTACTGTACTAGTATGATGTGTTGAACGCTGAAACGTTGAATATCGGTGTGAATAAACACAGGCAAGGACGAAGCCGTACCGTGCTGCCCTCAGCGGCTAAACCGCGAATTTTCCAAATTGGTGGGGAGTTAGCTTTCAGCTTACAGTATCACCGCAGTTCGTGTCCGTTTGGAGGCGAGTTTAGTAGAGTCGCAGCGAGGTTGTGGGATAGTTGTGCTTGGCAGAATTGATGCTGTACTTGGCTCTACGTATTTACACACGCAATTGAAGTTAGTGAAACGATCTTGTCAAAAACTAGTCCGTAATGTCTCAACGAAATTGAACGAACGGTAATTTTGTTTTGCGGACATTTTTTTTACAGTCGCGTCGGTTTTCGAAAAATAGTGAACTCGTTGAAAATCTGCGACCTCCAGTCGCCTAATGCAGAAACTTTTTAGCTTCCGTACATAGCAAACGGAGGCACGTTATCTGTTATTTTGTAAAAAAAAAGACGTTGCACCCAAGAGTCAAGATAGTATCAGCTGAGAGTCCTACGTCGCGCATGCTTTGCCCCACTCCGGATCCAGGGAGGGGATACAACAGCTGAGAAAAGATACAAACTCAAAACACGAAGTTGGGACTTGTCAGTTGAATCGCTGCCACGATTCGGTATACTCGCGTGAAATATGCTAAGTATAGTCGAGTGCTGAAGCACTTGAGGACTTAGACAGATTTTCCATAGACTCTCAGTAGTGATTCTGTTTCTATCAGTGGTGTGTCCGTGAATTTTTCGTTTTCGTTTTTTTTTTTTGGAATATGGTGCCACAACAGAATATGGATTCATCCAGATCAGAAAGCCCGACGAGTAGCGGACAGCCGCTGTTTGGTTCCCAGTTAGTTGATAAAAATTCTTCGACGCCCTACTCTGATGCCACTCAGGTAGGTCCTGTTGACTTTGCCAGTGCTTTAGTGACAGTGATGCTGTTTGTTGGATAACGTTTTTCGTAAAAATCTGTGCAATGAGGATTATCAAATTCGAACGGATTGGACGATTTAGTATCCTATGCAACCAAATACCTAAAATTTTAAAATTCCTACAATTTAATTTGTGCAGTAATCTGCGATGATCTTTTTAAAGACTTTCCAATATATGTGGGAAATCGCGTTTTTTCCAGACGAGCATAATTGGTAACGGTGAATTTTTAGATGAGGAGAAATTAAAAATTCCTGTGACGAGGATAAAGTGTGGTTTTTGTAAATTAGTCTCAAAATTTAGTGGACGTTTGTGATTAATTTATTAATCACTGTACTAGTGAACATGCTGCTGAAATTTGCAAAAGAAAAAATAGATTCGTTTAGCTTACATTTCTTTGGATTTATACGAACTTAAAAAACTAGAAATTGAGCGTTTGAACGTACTTACCTGGTAGCCTTAAAATTACACTTGGCATGAAAAACTATAATTCGGGAAAATGCTGATGGAAATTTGTAATAAAATCTTGATGATCTAGGAGTAATGATTTGATTATTTCATTACTTTTACCTTTTTGCGCATAGCGGGTGATTAATCCTAACGTGTTAAGTGCCGATAAGTGAATAAGGAATTTATTTGCGATAACCGCGATCGTGAGTCAGTCTCGACAGTATAGGGAAAAAATGCGAAGAAAAATGCGTGCACATGTAATAAGGTAATAAGGAATATTTGCATATGTTCTGGTCAATAGGTTTGGCCAAATATCAGCGTTGCCTGTCATTTCCAACCGCACGCGCATCCTGTGAGACTGATATCTCACCAATAACGCGTAAAAATATTAATCTATTTGTACGAGTCCGAGAATCTAAATATTTATTTTGTCGCGGAAAGCGTGGAAATACCTGGGTATAAATAATGCAAACGACATCTCGGGCAAACGTACGCGATTTGGATTATATCCAAAAGGATTAAAATCCTCGTAATTGACGAAAATAAAAATAGGCTACCAACAATATTTTTAGAAGTGTATCGTCAGAGGAAATATTGAGAATTAACAAATTTTCCCTTGCATCAACAGGCGTCAAGTTTATCCTTAAGTACCTATTGGTCGAGTACATGCCCGTTTCAGCAAATTCGCTACTAATAAAATAAAACTTTTTGGCACATGTTATTGAGACATACTAACGGTAATGAAGCACCAGACTAAAGCATTAGACTGCTAATTTCCAATTTAAACCACTTTTTAGCGCGGCAAGAAAAAAAAACAACCACAAAATCAAGAATTAAATTCCTAAACGCGTTTTAATTAATTTTTTCCGCAGATTGCTCGTTTACTTCGTAAAAGTCGCAATAATCGCCTGTATGTACGTTTTTTGCACATTTTTGTCGTACAAAATGGCTAATTTCCATTATTCTCTATACTTAGAAATCGAACTGGCAGTCCAGAAAGTTTGGAAATACTAGTTTTTAAATGCTCGTTTCTGTTGAAGAAGTCTAACCGGGTTGCTGCTTAAAAAAGTTTATAGTGAAATTAATTTCGAATACGAATTGCGTCTATTTAAAGTTGCTAAATGTAATTTGCATATTAGATAGGCGACTAACTTTAGCCAGCGAGCAATAAAATTAGAAGGCAAATGCCAGACCATGAAGGAAAAGGAAATGTAACTACTTATCGTAGGATATCGAGCAATCAATCGGGAATTATTTATCAATCTTACTGATAGCTGTAAAATGTGGGAAGTAGGAAATAATGGCAGTTATAATGAAATAACTGTTTCCCTATTGATTATTAAATTACATATTTAGATAACTGGGTATTAACAGGAGTATTAATTATCAAGGTAATAACTTTATAACGCCAAGTCGTTTTGAAGGCCTTGATGAATACCTATCAAAAGTAGAAAAAAAATATAATAAGCGGTAACGGTATTAAATATTTAAAGTAGAGGATTTCTTTTACGTTAAGTCCAACATATCATTTTTAGCTTAGAATTTCGGCAGTGCTTGAATGTGAAGAAAAAATCACAACACAAGCATTTCCTGAAAGAAGCGTGTAATTTATGTATTTGTTTTTACCTATATGTGTATTATAAATTGATTTATGAATGTTGGGAAAGATTAAAATTGTTGCATTAATGAATAACTGTGATATATCGAGAATTCCTTGAAATAATGGCAAAATTTAGAGATAAGCAGTAATAACTTCGATATTTTAATACCATATGATGTTAGATAATATTTAATAATACTTCTGGAAACTGTTCACAATACCTAATAATGATAATTTGTTATATGTATTTTTATTTATCTACAATTAGTGGATAGAAACGATGCAATTAAAAAAATATACATAAAACGCACGTATAATACAATATATTAAAAAAATACAATACAATTATATTAAAAACATTACAATAAGAGTTGCATAGAATACCTACAAGATTGGTTAAAGCAAAATGTGTATAAAATACTAAACTTCCAGAAAAAACTTCCCATTCATTAAAGGAGGTACTATAATGTCCCTTTTTCGTGACAGAAATCATTTGTTTTAGCTAGTCATTTATCCTTCAGATTCTTTTTCAATGTGGGTTTGATATTTGTAAATTTTAGTTTTTACTTCAGCACACATAACTGATATTTTAAATGGTTGCCTAATGATTCATATCAAAGTTTACATATATCGGGTGTTTCTTAATATGCCCCAATATTTTACTGGGAGATTTTTCAAATAATTTTAAGCAAGACAGTTCTCAAAATATGTGCCCAAAATGTTTCGTTTCTAAGATATAGGATGTGAAAAATTGTTATTTTTTTGGAGACAAATAATCACAATGGTTTTCTTCATACTTATACGTCAAAATATTCACGTAAATTATGATAGGTGAGTACAATTACTCAACCCCAACTTGTTATTTTCATAGCCTACTTCAGTGCTAAGATTAGCCTTGTATTATTTCAACCTTACACAAATGGATAGTTTAGTAGATAATTCAAAAACGGTGACATAAATGAAAAAATTAACAAAATATTGACGAAGAGTGTCGAAAAAGGTGTCGATAAGTTTAAGGAACTAATCCGAAAAAAACTCAGTGCTGTCGTAAAAAAAGGTCGGGTGGGGCAAAGGAACCATGAGGAACACCTTATATAAAAATTGTATAAAATTTAAACTTTTAATATTTACTTGTAAGTATCTTAAAGTGTGCACATTAAAGTGTGCACTTGTACAGAGTTTCAAAAATTACTTTTAAAAAATATTGTATTTTAATACTGCATATATAATACTGTATTTTCCACATTTTTTCAAAAACTCAATATTAAAATTACTTGAAAAACTACCCTGTAAAATATTGGACACTTATTAAGAAACACCTGATAACTTTATAATAAGGAAAATTGCTGGAGTTCGATAAGTAAATCGAAGTATCTTTATTAAAATTCGAATCCCAAGTCTCCCCGAGCGTAACGTCGATATCAAAGAGATTTATTAAAAAAATCAAGTTTCTCGGAAGTTTCTCCTGCATTTTACATTTACTTTCGTTCGTGCGACTCGAGTCGAGAGCGAGTATTAAAACTCCGAAGGTTGCCAATTTTTCGCACGTGTGCTTTTTTTAGCAACCGTCTCTCCCTCTCCCCCCTCTCTCTTCCGGAATGACGTCCCTATTTCCTTTTTTCCTACGTGATGGGTTTGCCCAGAAAGACGGGAAATCGCTGTGTCGGAACGTGGTACGTCCTCGAATTCGAATTACAGAAGGCGTAAGTTACCACGTTGATTTTCGACACGAGTTTCCCAGCACAATACATGCTTTATTTTGTATGACCGTTTACTTTGCGGATTTTTGTTTGTATCGTAAATTTTGAATGTCGTTCAGACCACTAGAATAACCTACATGTGTAGGTCGTCCCATTTCCGATTTATTTTCGATAAATACGACAAAAAAGCATCTATACAACGTCATCGTATTAGCTGTCAACAAGTCCGAAATGTTAGGAATAATGTTTTGTATTCAAACGTGTTTTTATTGGAAACAGTCCGTTCAGTTAAAAGTTATTTATCAGATCAGGTTAGCTGAAGATCACGCTGCATTTCAGAGTGTAGTTTAAGATTTATTTTAATTTTAAGACGTTGGTTGTCAGATTTAAAAAACGACCCGTAGATCAAGCTTTTAGGTATACTGATTTATTAAAAAAAAATGTGCTAGTTTTTCAACACTGAATATAGTAAGCAACCAGCAAAATGTATATTTCTGGCCACTATGTTACTTACATATAAAATGTATGTACATGTTTTATGCACATCTCAAACATTCTGTAAAAATATTTATTTCTAGAAATTTTTGCTTTCTCGAAATTATATGTATGTACTTTTCATCGCTTTCTCAAAGAAATAAATTTGTTTTACCTAACATTAATGTCGGTTGTATGTATTTCATTTAGGATATACTTAATTTTTTTTGTTGCCAAATGGAGCGGCATTGAAAAATATAATTCGTATGACGGTCGATTAAATATAAAAATACCTTGGTGTTGGGTTTTACAGGGCAACAATTAGTAATGCAAAATACCCAATTTAATGGTTGTAGTGGAAAAAAGTAGCCACTTACATAAGCAGTAAAAGTATAGATTCGATAGATTTTTTACCAAATGACCTTATAATTTTGTCTTACGGAAAATTATTAGAGCCGTATGAATTTTCCGGTTATAGTGAAAATCATAGAAATGTTGGAAGTAAAGGAAAATATTAAACGTAATTTGAAGTTAATATCAAGCTATCTAAGAAGTTATTTTGTTATTTATCTTAGTGCATCTGTTAAAATAAAGTTATAGCAATGTTTGTAAAATATTCGTTAAGAGTACATATTTGTAGTCTAATGTAATGTTATTTTTTTCGACAAGTATTTTCTCGAGCTACAGGAAAACGGTATTTCCTTGAAATTCATCACAAATCCCTTTTTTATATGACGTTTTTTATACTGCCTATTCGTCTAGATAAACGAAAGTAAGCGTTATCAAAATACTTTTTTGCTATCGTTTATCTATTCGACATTTGTCAAGGTATTTTTACATCGTTATCGATCATTGTAATATACCCACTTGAATCCAGTGCCTTGCTCCTCAACCGACAGACAATTTGTCTCAAAAAAAATTACTGGAACATTACGCCATCTAGATAATTATTGTTATCCGGGAGGTGTTGCGGCAGTGAGGCAATTTTATCTTCGAAATTAAAATGGTGTGGAACTAATTGGTATCGTTCTTAAAGGCGAAATAATAAATCTTTATAAAAGAGTGTTCAACTCGTCGGTCTAACATGTCGTTTGCGGTGACAACGATCAGCTGTTTTAAGGTGCATGGCTTTTTCAAGGTCCCCAGGCGTGAGTCACAGTTTATCTACGACAGCAGTTTCAACGTTTCAACCGTTGGACATGCAAAAATGCCAGGCAATAATAATTATTGTAACCTTTCTACAGTTTCTACACCGCGGAACTATTGTCTTGACCTTGACTACTTATTAATGTTATATGGAACGTTTACTTTTAATTTTGTACGTAATATTAGTAATGCGTTTAATAAACGTGATCCATTGAAAAAAAAATTGCAGCGTTTCATTCCTGGTTTATCTTATCGGTTAACCTTTTCCATAATGACCGATGATCGTGCGTGGAAAACGGTGAGGTTTTTAAAACTTAATAACGACTTAATAGCCAGCCTTATACTAATTATTTCGAGAGCCCATCACATTTTATGGGTTGGAACTGACGGCGTAGAAAAATAATATACAAGTTATTATAATACCGTACGTATAATCAAAAAAGGTATCTACAAGGTCAACAAAATGGTAATCGCACTTTGGTGGGTGTTCCTATCCAGTTGTACTAGCAAAACGTTAGTCTATTAGCATAAATTATAACTTTAATTAAAAAAAAAAACTAGTTCCTCGAAGATAAATATGTAAGTAATAAAAGCCCACGTAATTAATAAATATGGACTTACTACTTGTTATAAAAAACTTTGCATCGAATAAGGTGTCATTATTTATTAGGTACTTATGTATATCGTTAGAAAAAAAAGAAAACGTATAAAACAGTGTTTATGAAGTTTCACAACAGTTTAAACAATGCTGTGTGTCGAGGAAATTAATAGCAACCGGTTGCTTAACCCTTTTAGCATATAGACTCGTTCTAACTTGTCATGATGTAGTTTTTGAGAACAAAATTCATCCAAAACTGAAATGTTGACGTGTATACATATGTACATTTATGAATTTATGTATGTGTCTCGTTAGCTTTGCTCTTGGAAACAACGTAGACCGGGAGATTATTGGAGTATAAAAATTTCAATGCAAAACCTTTCGAGTCGGGCTCAGGCTGTTCTGCCTTGAAATCGTCAATTTGCTCTACAGTATATCACGCTAAATGGTTCATAATTTGCTCTGCATGGTGAGGTTTCCGTTGCATAATTTTAGCGAAATGTGCAATAACAAACTTTCACCATAAAACGAAACCATAAACTCTATTGCAATTGTAATTTAACGTTATTAATAAAGCAGGGGTTTATGGCAGTCGCAATCGTAATATCTGTGCTTTATTTTAAAGCGAGATCGTTAAAAGTAATCGAATATCAGAACAAAATACCCGCGTGTATAATTACCAGACTTACTTAAGTATTTAATTCTATTAAATAATGAACAAGAAAGTTCACTGTTGCATATAAAAAAGTGAAAATATTTAACAGGATATTTAATTATGAGAATTCTAAGAAAAATGTTAGTCTACACCCCTAATTCAACTTATTTTGCAGGTATTTCGCCTTCCACTCATTTTGGTATAACTGTAAAACTATTATTGGTGGATATTACTCATCTACGGGTTATACCAGCTGTATATTCAAAGATTTTAATATTATTGACTTTAGTGGTGTATTACTGGTAATAACTAGTTTATGAATAGTTTCTCGTGAATTAGTTTATCATTCCTTCAAATAAATGAGTAATTTAAACCCTAAAATATCGTAAAACCCCACTGAAATGGTGAACTAATCACGGCAGAACAACTCTTAAGAATATTCTGCGACTAAAATCGCGTAATTTAAAAGTTAACTTATCTTTCAAGGTGAAGCCAAGCCTCATCGGAAAAAAACAGTTGCGTTTAGTATGTCGTCATGATTAATATTCTCTAACAACGAATCGCTTCGTCATTGTCAGCTCTGTATCTCGGCAGAACTGGGTTAAAAACCTGATTTTTGCGGGGAGACTCACGTTTCCTGACGTAGTATCAATTCGTTCATACCTGGTGTAGAACATGATAACCTTAGCACTTTAGTCATAGAACTCAATTCTCGTAAAATGATCGTAGTTATTCAGTTTAAAATTCTATTGCGCTTATTTAAAAGAGACAAATAAATACAGAAAAAGAAATTGTGTTTGGTGTAGCTTTTATAAGGCTTCAGTACCACTGCAGATACAAATTTTACGAAATGATTTTAGTACAGGTACATGAACAGACCTCTATTTTTTTTGCTGTAAATGCCAATAATTCGATTTTTTTTTTTATTATTCACTCAGATCAACTTGTCACAAAATCTAGGAAGAAGTATGGTCTATATGTTCAAACAATGCACCATTTTCAAAAAATGGTACTACAAGTAATCTCTCCAGCGGTACGGATATGAATATAGAAGGTGTTTAGAATTTGTAAACTCGTACTTCCATCGCTGTTCCGTCGAAAAATATTACACCCTCCTACCCTTTTATTTACAGCTTTTTACGTCCCAATTTTGTGTGGGGATTGTGGTTTTAATATATTTTAATATCTTGAAAGTTCTGATATCTAGATATTCCTAAATGTCTTCATCATTTCTAAAAGTGTAGTCCTTAACATTCAAATGAGAAATAAAAAAAAAAAAACACTTTTATTTAGCCGACACCGCAGGGATATTGCTGGTGACACGTGCAGTTTTAAACAGGGCCGTATTTAAATATTGTTTCACCCAAATCATCGTGGTATTCGTCATCTCCAGAATAATCCACTCTGGTACAAAGTTGTTGGTTTTCCGAAGGCCCGAAAATTATTTTTGTAATTATAGATATGACAAAGAATAAAATAGGTAGTAACAAAACTAAAAAAAAAGTATAAGGTGATACGACAAAGTATGTATTGCAAACGAAGGTACCACGAAAATATGATATGCACTCAGATATTCAAATAATAGAATTCAGATATGAAAATAATGGGTGATCTGATAACAAAGTTGAAGTCAAAAAGCTGATATGAATAGCCCAAATAGCTCAGACTTAAATGTTACAGAAGAGTTGATGAATTAATTGCTGCATTACACATGGCTTTTAAAAAGACACAAAAAGAAAAGTTAGACAGTACCTATATTGTTGAACATGGTTATTAAACCAAATTTCACTAGATCCGGTTTGTAGGAGGTATGTATCTTTTACATTCATCGTATTTGTTTGTATGTGACATCCTCGGTGACAACGTTAATACAAAAAATGTGACAACTAAATTTGGACGGAGCGAGTATTATTTTGTGGACAGTTATAGTTATTTTGACTATTTTATACTCAACAGTCTTGACATCGATCTCAACAACACTTTTAACTACTTAACTTTTTAACCAACGAAACATTTTTCCATCAGCACATCATCAGGAGATGTTTAATTGAGTTTTATCATCTTCTGATGGTGCAACATGTGCTGAGAGCAAAAGTTAAGCGTTTCGGTATTAGTGGTTAAAAGTGTTCAAATGTGAATTTGTTTCTACGCCGAGTTTTCCAATTCTCCTGTACCTTATTAAACAATAATTATGTATGTTGCCCCACTTTGCCTCAGTAGTTAACTTCAGGGGCCTTCGGTATTTTTTTATCTTTCATTTCGATGTTATGAACTCCATACACTTCGGAACAAATATTATGGAGAAAATAAATGTTAGATATTTCGAGGCGGCTGTGAGATAAACAAAAGCGGCACGTGTCCGTTAGAATTTCGACGACAATGTAATTAATGGACGTATTTTTCATCAGATAATATTTCGTGAAGTACGAATCGGCGATACCTCGGCTATCTGGCGGATCCGAAATAGTTCCGTGACGTGACCGTTTCGGTAATCGACAAAAAAATTGGACGGCTATTGAAATCGATCATCGAACTTGTGCGGATAATTAATTTTTTAATGGCGTCGAGTTGGTTTCCTTGCATTTTAGATCGAAAGAAGCCGAAGTGATTGACATATCGGATAGATCGTTCCCGTACCTCGGTGTAATACGAAGTAGCAATAAACTAAGACGTGTCTTGCGCCCGAAATTGCGAAAACTGGTTTCGTTCGTGGAAATACTTAACGATTTTCGGTCACGTGTGTTCATTAACTTTTTTGCGACGAAAACTAAAAGTATTTAAGTTGGTAATACGTTACGGGTTATCGTCAAATCGTTTCAGTAATTTTCCATTTTCAAGGTTGATTGCGGTTTTGACATTCGCCGATTTTTTTAGGATGGTCACCGTGGATTTTATCGATTTTTATCAGTGGCAAGGTCGCTTTCTATTAATATGGTTTTAAAAGAGATTGGCGTTGTCTGTAGAAACAAAATGAAACCTCCTGTATACAGGGTGTCTCCGAAGATAGAGTACACTAAATGACTTGAACGGAGAGAGCATCGAGCAATGCATTTTACGTCTTTTCATTACCAAAGTCGTTCTGAGGAGAAACGCGTCAAAAATAATTGATTTTTATTACATTCTTTTTTTCTAAAATGTCAGTTTATATTTTTGAATATTCAGATAAAAATCAGTATATCCCATTTTTGTCAGAAAAAACGTTAAAAACCGATGTTCATTAAAATTATAATGTTAAGAGCAATTTTTAACTTCAAGGTTAATTAACTCACGTTTTTAAATGGAAATACCCCATTTAAATGTTATTAAAATCTTTCACAATTATTTTCCGTTTATCAAACATCCCCAATAGATGATTAGTTTTACATAAACAATATTTTTAGAGCATAGACTTTGAGGCCTTTAGGATGACAACTGATATTCTGAAAATAAGTTATTTTGGGTGGCTTAGTTAAAAATTCATAGTTCCAATTTATTTCTCAAATCTATGGAAAAACGTGAAAAATGCTAAAAGGGTCCAAATTTCAAGCTCTTACTAACACAAAGTTAGCTTGAAAACCGAAAACTAATATCTCTTTTCGTTGAAAAGTTAATTCGTTTCGTTTAATTAAAAAAAGTTTCGTCTCTTCAGAGACACCCGGTATAAGGAACCACTTCATACATCATATATTGTACATGTCTTATTTGTGTACTAATCATGATTATGATATTATATTTTATTTTGTTACCATTTTTTTTGTGTGCTCTTTGATGTACTATATTACCTAATTTTTTTATTAGCTTTTTCTTTTGAAACATCAAGTTTTATCCTTAAATAAGAATATAACAGTTGCCTTCTGGGTTTCTTTACCAGAATTCCTTTTATTTGTCTTTAACGTGGAATATTCTAAAAGACTCCAAATTTCAAGCTCTTTGCAACAATGAAAGCCCAAAGCAAGTATGTATATATCTTTTCGTTGAAAAGTTATATCGTTTGGTTTAATTCGAAAAAGTTCGAAATGTACCCTTTGTATTGTGAAATGTCTTCACAGACACAACCACTTCATACATTTTACGTGTCTTATATCATAATCATGATGATGCTATTATATTTTGTTTTGTTTACCATTTTTTTTTGTATCTGCTCTTTGATATACTATATTAATTTTTTTAGTAGCCTTTAATGGTTTATTCGCCTTTGTTTATTACCTACCTATTAATTAATGAATATTATTAATTATTAGTAAGTCAAATATGAATTTTGAGAAAACAAAACTCTTTCTATCGAGAAAAAATATTTTCCAATTCCTATCTTGTTTTTCTCTATCCAATTCTTCCGCATTTCAAATTGGGGAAAACGTAATTAATTGTATCGTCGCAGGAAAAAGCGGTACACTGTATCGCATGTGAATATTCCTAGTTTCTCTGGGGACCCAGCCATTACTGGGGACTTTTCGTCCAAATAAACTGCTTCGGAAAAAAATCAAATAACCCGAGATTACAAATAACTTCTATCTCGATTGAAGTGACAGCCTTGATTGTTTTCGTGGAAGAGCGCTATTTGATTTCGTTGCGTGATATATACAAATGAGTAGAAAATTCCTGTTACACAGTTAGCGTTTATACAAAGGAAGTAGTTCTGTGCCGATTGACGCGTTATATCTACAAGAAAAGTGATGGAAACGGAGGCGCGTTAAGTTTGAGTTTTGCATGTAATAAAATGTTGAGCATTAAAAATATACCTAGGTTCGATAAACGAAAAATGTTGACCAATTAATCATCACTTTTGTACCAGTAAAAAATTAAAAGAAAGAATAAAAGTAAAAAATCAATCAAATCAATTCAATCCATTTAAAAAACGTAACTTTCTTTAAATGGAATATCCTGTATAATTTCACATATTCCGATAACACAGGACCACAATAAAAAACAAAAAGTTTTGTAGGAGAAAGGCATTATATCATTCCATATGTTTTTTTTTTGTATACTGAACACGATTTTGAGATAAGAATTGTTCCATAGGCCGTGCATTAAGACATAACCTCAAAAAACATCTTGAAATTGAAAAACATAAATACGTTTATCAACATAAATTAGAAGTTTAAGCTGGTGGCGAGCATGCGTATATATGTATGTACATTTTGGAGCGTCTAATCCGAATATATGATCAAAAGTAACAATTCATGGATAGATTTTCACATAACCTCCAAAAAACATATAAAAAACATGACCAAAATGTGAAATTACATAAATTAGAAGATTAAACGAACAAAATAAAAAAAAGCTTTGTAGTAGAAATGTCAGATTCCATGCCATATGTTTGTTGGTGTGCTGAAAACGTCTTGGACAATTTTTTTCATATACTGAGTATTAAGACATAATCTCCAAATTAACTACTAAATATATACTTTTTTTTTTAGAGGTATAAGCAGTCAACACCGTCAGCACACCAACAAACATATGGCATGGAATCTGACATTTCTACTACAAAACTTTTTTTATTTTTTTCGTTTAATCTTTTAGTTTATGTAATGTCACATTTTGGTCATATTTTTTTACCTGTTTTTTGGAGGTTATGTGAAAATATATCCGCGAATTGTTACTTTTGTTCATATATTTGAATTAGACGCTCCAAAATGTATATATGCATGCTCGCCAGCTTAAACTTCTAATTTACTTGATAAACGTATTTATGTTTTTCAATTTCAAGATGTTTTTTGAGGTTATGTCTTAATGTCTATGGAACAATTCTGATCTCAAAATCGTGTTCAGTATACAAAAAAACATATGGAATGGTGTAATGCCTTTCTGCTACAAAACTTTTAGTTTTTTTTTTTGCTGCTTTATCTTTACGTGCTTTCGAGGTTATATTTCCTTGATTTACGCAAAATCCAGACGTGATAGAGGGAAACGGACAACATATTCTTTTTCAGCGACCAAAAATACGTATGAGACACCTAATCTTGTATGCGTAAAAACAAAAAAAAAAATGTGGCCCTGTGTAATCTTTACTAATTTACTAACTAACTATATTCGTTCGTCAAAATGAGTTGATAAAAGAGTATCGAAAATATAAAAACGTAATAATAAAAGTATATAAAAATGACTCGAAAAATGAGAACATATACAGGGCATTCCATTTGAATAATTTTGGTACGTCTGAATTTTTTGGGAACACTGTATATTTCCAACTATCTCTAATAGCTCTATTATTTTCATTATCATCACTGTATAATTGTATAAAGTTTGCTTCAATAATCTCGATTTTTGATCAATTGAAAATGAAGAAACAGGATTTGGTAAGCCACAATGTATTTGAAAATTAGAACCTTGTAACAAGCGTACATCTATGGTATGTATAGGTGTTTCAGTGACGATGTAACATTGTAAGGTTGTAAAAAAATTAAGTACCTATATAAACACTAATATCGTGTTGCTTTATGTATGTAATTTTTTTAAATGGCCGCCGCAAAAAAGAAATTTGCGTTTTTGTGCATTAAAGCCAACCTACACAATTAGTAAGTAACTGTTAATATAAAATCCTGCGTTCACTTGCCAAGGTTTAGTTTTTTCCATTTAGGCTTAAGCAGTTCCGGAAATGGAGATTATAATGCTCAGCGGGTGAAAAAATAGAACAACTGTTAATTATACCCACTGAAGCATTACATCTGTTTCAGTTTAATCACCGTTTCGGTAGCTTACAGAGTCATGGCGAAGGTGAAAACTAAAATTTTTTTTCTGTCCCGTATTTTTTTTACCGCGGCTATTAAAATTGCGGCTAGGTACAATATGCCTAAGGTGATTAATTAGGGCAGCTAGAATGAAATATTTCCGATCTGTCTAAGCAAGTGGATATTCAGTATTGATTTCTAGTTCATTGGTATTACAATTATTATTCAGTGCGAAGTAGAATCAGTAGAAATTATTGAAATACACTATTTAAATTGATATCCCCTCTTCCTAGTTTTATATTAAATGGATTTTGAAGATTGCAGATACACTATATTAAACCAAGCTTATGCATTTAGTAACGTCTTAACATAATTTTTAAGAAATGGATCCATATTTTAATTTCATATGCTTAGTAATATCTATGGAAGAAGGGTTAGCAAATCTAGTGGAGAAACTCTTAACTGTTTATGAAAAATGGAAACAATCTAAAATTATTTTTGCAGACATGAATAATACAGAAAATTACAGGGTCTGTTAGTTAATATTGGGATGAACTAAAATGTTTTAGGGACCTATCCAATTAACCCAAATTTGGATTAGTTCTAGTGAGATATTCGGTATTTTTCCTTATACAAATATAATTAAAAGGAAAAAAACTAAAGTGTTTTATCCTTTCATAAAGAGGGAAATTATATGTAACATATATTTGAGGAATTATTAAATTTGGTCCCCTTGAATATACAAACTTCTCTATAAAGTAGGTAATGTGTCTTCGTTATTTATTTTGAAGAGCAAGTTATACACATATTTCTTTACACAATTTAAAATACTTTTAGATGAATAATTTTTACTTAAAATTCCATGCTAAATGTTCAGAAAGCAGGAATTTAAACGAAAAAGTTTTCCCACTGACATATCCATTCCGTTTCAGTAGATTTATAGATTTTTCCTTATTTGCAGAACATTTAAGGTTTGTAAAGAATAACAGAGTGTATATAAAATTCACCACGTCGTAAATCTTTGGTTAAATCATAGTTTATAGAAATAATTTATAAATAATTTTATCTCTTGCATTCCTCACTGTTGTGCTAAATTTTTCTGTACATAACATCCTGAAGAAAAATCGTCATGCCGCACAGTTGGTAACTGACAATCAAGGATTCAACCTAAAACATTTATGAAGTGAGAAAGGTTCCCCGTTCAATGCCATTTGCTATAAGAAACCACGGATCCGGATTTAGATCGCATTAGAACTCCTCAGTGTGGTATATATGAAAACAAATGACGAAGAACGAATATGTCGACTTGTATCCTGACCAAGAGAGCTATGGTGTTGTTACCTAAGTATTTATGCACAGTAAAGGACGATATCCTGGGTAACAACACCTTAAAACATTTATGTTTGATATTTTACTCAAATTGAATTGTGTTGAAAGCCAACTGTTTAAACCAGAACCAGGGTTTAAACTTTATCCTATTTTTTAGTTTTTTTTTCTTATTTTTTAACCGGCCATTTTATTGAAAGAGGCCATGGGGTGTTTAAATCCACTCTTGTAAAAAAAAAACACGTTTTTCCGCGAGGATAGTTCCCTTCCCAAGCAATCAAGATTGAGTCAGACGCGAACTTTCTCGCTATCATAGTATAGCCCTCCTGCGCGTTTTACTGCAGAAATAATTAACGAATGCAATATCGCTTGTATCGAAGAAGGCAAAACGAAAACCGGCAAGATCATTAGTCAGAGCTAAATTAATATTAAACTCGATTATAGGAAACGGGTAGGCAGAAATCCGATTTATCTTCGAAATAAATATCGCCGATGAGCCGAGAACGGTCCGAAACGTCCGCTAACGGTATTAGATAAACTAAACCAGTAACTGAAAACTGCACCAAACCCCGGCGAGATCTCGTATTCCTCCTCCCATTTATCATCGGGATCATAATCTATACCCAGAATATAAAACGTCTAATAACCACACTTACAGGTCTTCGCTACAAGAACTGGTTTTCAGAATAAATCAAGTGTGCCTCTGAGCCCGGGAGAAACAACGGCACGACCGAGCGGCCAACTGAGATGAGGTAGATCGCGCGGCAGGTCATACGGTTCATGGACTACTAGATCGCTGTAAAAATTACACTTTTATTCCGCGCGAGTACGATCGTTCTTTATGTATCTGGCTGGGTTTCAACTTCTTTTTTTTTCGTTTGTTTATTTTCGCAGTATCCGTAAATAATAACTCGGTATTATGTGGAAAATACTGACGATCAATTATTCGGCATATACGGACAATAATATACGTCCATTTAAATTATCAGGACTTACTGAACAGGTTTAGTATATTTTTAAATCGTCTGGTCGAAAAAACATGATCGGTAGCTTGCAACTGCAACTCCGTAACTGAATCTGTGTCCTTTATTGATAACGTAAATAGTGATAGAAACATAATTATATATCTTTGGATATCTTTCGACGTCTTTGGATAACTAAATTAGTGACTGTTGACGTGTTAAGAAAGATTGTTGATGAAACGAGGTATTTTTAGTTGTTTTGGGAAGATTTATTTATTTATTAGCTAGACTGATGATATTTTTATTGCATTTGAGAATTATTTTGTTGCAACAGCTATAAATTGAACAGATGAAACATTACTTTTCTATAAAATTGAAAAAAAAACATTATAGCTAAATTTACTGTTGATGCTATTTGAGTTAGAAGAGCCTTGATTAATTTGGAATGTGCAATTAACGTAAAAGTGGGATTAGTGGTCTCTCACGTTGCTATATGATTACTGATTACATTAGTCCATCTATTTTAGTAAGCAAAATGAATGTACTTTTACAGCAGCCTATCCATATATTTCGGAGATCAAAATGATATTTGTCTGCACTGTATTGCCAATAGAAATTCCAGCTAATGCAAGACATTGGTGGTTGATTCATAGTCACACCAGTCTGCACCGATAGTCGTGGGGTCATTGAACTAACCAACGTGATTAGTGGTTTTAAAAGATGTTATCATTTTAGCAGGAATAACCATACATTAGTCATAAAATATATATACACATATTAAGCTGTTGAGGTACAATTAGCACTTGTCATACAAATTCTACAATAAATGCTAAAGGGACGGAGGATTAATATGTTCATTATAATAACTTATATCAATATATGGCGTTCCTGATTTTTATAAATTTGATATTTTGAAGTAATTATTTTATCTTTTACTTTACAATTATTAGAGCAACTTTCTAAAATAAGTGTTCTCGAAACAGTATACTGTTTATGTACTACTTCTGACAAATATCAACTAGACCTTATAGGCGTTTGGGCCAGTAATTTACGTGGCCACCCTGTATACGAGATGCTTGCGTTCACAAGCGACGTCGTGGACGATATTGCACTTTGGTAGAAAAACAAACAAAGTTCTGGTGTGAAATAAATCTAGATGACACTCTTGGACCTGTGCCGATATCTTGTTTCAAAATAAACAAGGCATTTTTCTTCGTCGGTATAAATCTTTTCTAAAATATCAGTCATTATTGCGAAGAGCTCGGTGCGTGTACGACGATTTGGCAGCCGTTTAGATTTATATACCGCCTGTCCACTTTCTCTACACGATTTTACACTGAGATAACAGTTTCTTTGGGTACAAAATTGTGCTTATTAATGGGTTACATGCCTTCAAAATTTATTTTAACCAGTCAATAAGCTAAACTGGTGCCAAGTTTGTGTTTGCCTGATTTACTTACTTTCAGATGCCAGAAAAAAAATAGGATTACGTTAAATAAATCTATGGCACTCATACTGTTATGCTGTGAGTTTCGATGGTACTCGTGGTTTCAAGTTTTCTGTCACTGAATTTTAACACTTCTTACGTACTATTATTTGTAAAATATAATAGGTGTCAATGAGGTGATGTACCACGCATCCATTTTTTTTTGGCTTCCTCTACACAAAAGTGTTTCATTCAGCTTCAAGTTGTGGAAGTGTCTTCTTAGCTAACAATGTCCAGTGAGACTGACTGTTACAAAACGAATATTCCTCCTTGTCAGTGTCAGATAGACCAATGCCTCTTTGCTGGGGTATTCTAAAAGTCCGCTAGTATGTTGACAGTTACCTGTTTCATCCCATAGATCATTAAATTTCACGCGGGTGTATTCTTTAATTTGTATTGTCCGAATCGCTGTGTTGTCCGAATTGCACCGGTTATGCGTATACAAACAGTTCTGTGCACTTGGTTAAGCCTTAGCTTTGATTTGGTTTGTTGACATTTGGCCCACCAAACAACAGTTTCATAGGGTATCATTGGCCTTATGGTGGCAGTATACATACTGACCACGTTGAGTTTCACAGCCCAGTTTTCTATACGACACTGCTCGTAAGAGATGTATGCCTCTTGTTATCCTGTCCAGATGCAGGTTTCAGGTCAGTTTTGCATGAAATGGTATGCCAAAGTATTTCACTTCTGAAACTAAACTTAGGTTACATTAGCGGTTACAGCAGTCTGGCACAAGGACTTTTGATGTTCGGTATAATAATTATTATTTATTTTAAAAATCAAATTACAATTGCTGACAAATTACAAGACCTGTTATTTATTTCAAAGTTTGAAAATAGAATGAATTCCCTTTGACCCATACATTCGTCAAGGATAAAAACTGAACCTTAAATATCAGCAAATTATTGCTAGCGTCTTCGAAACTTAAACAATATCAAACTCCAGCGCGTGCGGAAAGTGATGTGTCACCATCTTTTTAAATGCCTACATGATTTTCGTTGTTATTAGCGTGTTTCCTATCATGAATGATAGGATCTTTCAATATTTTCATTTTTGAACTCAGCATATCCTCAAATGAGAGCATGTTTTTCTTAAAAATGGAAACAGGCTGTTGAAAACAGCATTATTTTTATCTTAAGCGAAATTCGTACCAAATTTTCGAAATATACGGCGAATCTAATCAAGTGCGGTTCGAATGTACAAAACACAATATCAATAACCATACGTCGTAAGGTCGCCCCGTTTCCTCGGCGAAAACACAAAATAAAGTACAAGGTTTTGTCAATATAAATGACCTTCCCGGGACGATATCGCTATCGTTTCCTGAAAGGAAGCGCGTAATTTGTACACTTGTGTACGCATTCGAAATCCCCTTTCGATTTACAATAAAGCGCCTCTGTTTTCCGCCCATTTTAATTTTGCGAGCGCATGTGTGCGATAGCAGGGCTACTTTATTATTCGTCGCACAAGGACAAACAGCGCAGTGGTCCAGTCAAATATTGATTCGGAGACGGGGTTGTTTACGAACGTCGGAGTATTCTACATATTGCAAACGTTTTCACAAAAAAAGTTCTTTATCACCAAAATATGTATGTATAATAAAAGCATTAACAAAAATTGTATTGCACTATGAAACATTGAACCCAGGGCTTTTGAACGGTGCGTAGAGTTTAAGTGAGATAGTTCACCACTCTCCTCCGTCAATTTCTCCTCTCTATCCCTAATTAGTCGCGGTAATCACCAAATGGATTTATGAATTTCGATACAAAATATTTTTTTCATATCTAATTGATTTCTAATTTTGAGATTCGTCACGTGAACAGATTCTTCTCCAGCTACCATTTTTTTTTCATCAACTGAAACTGAACTCATATCAGATGTAGCAGGAGGACACGAGATCATACCATTTATGGAACTCCAGGAGACGAGATCAAACCATTTATGAAACTCCATTTAACTAGTTATAATAGTGTATTGAAGATATACCAAAATTTCATCTCAAATCTATAAGTAGCCATTAAAAGGTTTACTTATCTACCAGAAATATGCACAATTGGTATATACATTCTACATATTTTATTGACTTACTACGAATATGTAAACGTATAGCAGCAACTTTCAAAGAAAGATTTATGTTTTTTAGTACCAGATGACAGCAAAAATCGAGTGATCGAGATCGTGTAGGATGTCTGGTGTACAGATGATAGGAAGTCCCAAGATATTCATTGGGAATCTCGAGAAATTGAAGTAAAAGCTCTTTAAATTCAAAGTATTTGTGGAGAATTGATCGTTATAGGAAATCTGATAAACAAAGGACAATGTTAAAAATAGGCGTTTTTCTGCCCCACCTGGGAACAACCGAAACCCATCGAAAACTATCATTTGTAGTTACAAGAAGTCAAATATACTAATTGGCAACCCGGAATGTGCGGGGAAAACTAGTATGTCATCCCTAGAGTATATGTATTACCTTACTTCAGGTAATAACGTTTTTAATTAATCAGCACAGTAACGATGATACTTGGAAAACGAATAATCAATAATTCTAGGATAATTAATAATAACTAAAGTCAATGAGTACAGAAAGTATCCGGTATACAAAAACTAACCCAATTACAGGGGTTGAATGTACGTGAAATACATACTTCACCGGAACCTTCCAGCACCTCTCTACTATTCTCAACGTGTAGATTTCACTTCACGTGTAGATTTCGGGAACACATAATGTAGCTGAATGATCCTTGAATGAATGATATGTAATCATCGTTAGAAATAATTATAAAAACGTCGTAATAGGCCTGTGAGATCTTTACGTTGAGAATAGTAGTATTTCACGTACATTCAACCCCTGTAATTGGGGTAGTTCTTGTATGCCGGATACTTTCTGTACTTTCTGTACTTTCTGACTTAGTTATTATTAATTATCCTAGAATTATTGATTATTCGTTTTTGAACTATCATCGTTACTGTGCTGATTAATTAAAAACCTTATTACCTGAAGTAAGGTAATACATATACTCTAGGGATGACGTACTAGTTTTCCCCGCACATTCCGGGTTGCCAATGAGTATATTTGAGACTTCTTGTAACTACAAATGATAGTTTTCGATGGGTTTCGGTCATTCCCAGGTGGGGAAGAAAAACGCCTATTTTTAACATTTTCCTTTAGTCTGCAATTTCCCCCTTGAGTAAATATTGCACACTGGTCTTCTCTCACAACGAAAAATTCTGAAAAAAAAAATCTTGTTTTAGCAGGAACCGTAGAATATTTAATGAAAATGAATATAATTTATGTTTTCTTTCCGTCTTTTAGCTAGAAAATACTGGGGGTGGATTTTATGTTGGCAATTTTAGAATTCTACGAGCTTTGAAATGAATGTTAAGTTTTGTCAATACAGAAAGTCCAAAAAAAATATTAGTAGAAAAAAATATTATCTAGCATATTGTTAAGATTTCTAGACTAAACTGTTGTCAAAATATTGCGGTATTGTGTTGACTGCTAAAACTAAGTTGGAAGACAAAAAATGTGTTTTGCTTGCAATTTTCAATTTCAAATTTCGTTCCGCTTAAATGTGAACATACATATATTTTGAATTGTGAATGCCTAAGTGAATGCTCTGTTAAGAATTCTGACAGTCCCCAAATTTAATTGACAGTGACACTTTTAAGCACTTACACGTTCGTATTGATATTTTTAAAATAAATTTTGAGAAGTTAATCATGGATTGAAAAATTGTGTCTTTTGCATTAGAAAATGAACGATGAATGAACCGGTTTTAAAAACTTTTGCGGACAATCATTTTCTAGTTCTAAATGTTTGAGGTACATTTTGTCCAGCAAAGCTAACACGCGTTGAACAATTCATGTGGCCTCCGAGCTCCACAAACACAACTGTAGAGACGGGAAATTAAAATGGCGCAGTGAATTTGTTTGCGTTTGTTTCGCGAGACTTGTAACTCCCAACTCCCCTACTTTATTCGACTTTTATGGCTTTCAGAAGACTCCGCAGTAAAACGTGAACGTACGCTTTTTTCTCTCTTTCATCCTATCGATGGGACTGCATTTAAATTTCCCCATCTACATACGAAACTGCAGCTTTCGTTTAATAGTGAATTAAAATCCTACGACGCGAGCGTTACAGCCACGCTAAAAAGCATTAGGGGGGCAATAATTCGAAAAATATGCGCCCAAACTGAAAATCGATACACAATTTACCGTAGATTAGAGTCGACCGTGGACGCGGTGCAGCGGATAATCGCTCCCCCTGGCGGCGTTTTAATTACCCCCAACGACTGGACTAACAGCTCTCTCTAATCCGATTTGGTTCGGACTGAATAAAGCGCGTTATCTCCAGTTGTACGGCCACGTTAACGAGGTCTCTGCCGAAGGGAAAAAATGGGTTTCAAAGGATTTTAACCTGTACTCGTCTTAGCAGTAATTATTCAGGTATAACGACATGTTTACCCAGATCGTTAGCTGATATTAAATCGGGTATTCTAATTGGTCGCTGCTCCACTCTTACCGATAGCATTTTGCATTGAAATTAATCCGACTTGATGATAAATTGTTTCGAACCCAACAGTAAAAAAATTGCTGATCATGGATTAAAAAGGCTCTGAAAGGAAATAAATAATAGGGGACGAAATGTAATTAAAATTGAAAATGCTGGACCATGATTTACCACCATGATTTACCACGAAAACTAATCCACACTTAGTATCTTTAAATTGGTGAAATCTGTGAAACTCAAAGCAATTTTAAATGGATGGTTTCAAGCAATCCTCAATCAGCCCCGATTTGAACCATGCCCATTCACATGGTGGTTGCACGAGGGTAGACCAGCGTATACGCCATTAAATTGTGGCGTTTTTGTGTGAAGTCGGTAATTGGAGGCCAAAATGTATTATAAGAAGCACTATTACTATTAACACAACTTTTAACAATATATTTACACGTGATATTTTAAAAATGCGGTGTTTCGTTTGCAAACTATAAAGCTATTAGTTAACTAGCTAGTTAAAACTAAAGCTATATACTTTAACTACCAACCAGTGCAATCAGAAAACAAACGTTTCCAATTAAGCAAACTGGTTCTATACAAATCAAAAATATATAAAGACGTCCAAAAAAAAGTCATCAAAGTTGTCCGAGAAAAAAAACGTATTTCTATTCTTAATCGAATTTATAACCTTATTTACTTGTCAAGACTGTCACCTGATATGACAGCCATTGATTATTTTACAAATTGTGACAGTCACTTGTCAAAAGTTTGACATAACCGAAAAGCTAAGACATGACCGCTATTTCCATCTCTCTCGTTCATAGCCAGAGTTGATGACGTTTTTTTTTTGGATGTCTCTATAGGTATATACGAGCTACATAAGTTTGTACATCTTTAATTAATGTTCCTCCAGATGCGCTGCTTTTTTGCGACGAAGAAGTACGGTCATAAAGCGATTATGGTAGTCCAGTCAATTGAAACCACCTACTATATTGAAAAAAAAAAAAAAAAGATTTTTGTCAATATTATAAGTAAAGCCGGTAGATCCGGGCGGCGGGCCATAATCGTACGCGTCATACTACTTACTACTTGTATGTGCAAAAACAAAATTCATGAAAACAATAAATTGTTGCAATTTATAAAGAGATGTGTTAAACTTACCCTGTTATTTACGTTGAGATGTGTGAAAACTTTGTGGGTCGCCGCGCTGTTTCGCCGGCTTTGATTATAAGGCAGAGTACCTAAATAGCTAGTTTTGTATGTGGTTTCCCGATAGACCTAATCCACATGACTGATTTTATCCATTTGATTTTAACCATTTAGATACTCTATATGTCTAGATGGACCAGGTTGAACATCCCCACTGTCTAAGAGCCGTTCTCTCTGTGTAACAGCATTATCGCTGTCTTCGATTGATAGTAATTTATCGGTAATCTGATATGCTTCTTCTTTGTTATATTCCTCTTCCACGTAGTCATTTAGAAGTTCCGAAAGGAGTGCAGATAACAAAGCATTTTAGACCAAGTTTTCTTCAAACACATGGTGGATCGCATCCTTTTTGGCCTTGCAATAAATGAATTTCAATAGTACCCCAGAATTAGAATAAGTCCAGTTTCGTTTCATTTTCATCCCCATTCTTTCGGATTTTCTTATGTACTTGTCAAGATTGGACTTGGTGGTAAGTTCGGAATTAGAAAATGCCGTGCAATTTCTGTTGTTGGCAGTAAAGCAGTTTCAAAATCTGTAATCTTTGTTGTTGACTTGTAGATGGTAAAAAATGTAGATACTTTTAAGCTCTAATCTTTTGGTAATAGTTCATTTTCACCACCTAGGATTCTACGATGAATCCTAGGTGGTGAAAATTAACTATTACCAAAAGATTAGAGCTTAAAAAGTATCTACATTTTTTAATCTACAAGTCAACAACAAAGATTACAGATTTTCTTGCTGCTTTACTGCCAACAACAGAAATTGCACGGCATTTTCTAATTCCGAACTTACCACCAAGTCCAATCTTGACATAGTACATAAGAAAATCCGAAAGAATGGGGATGAAAATGAAACGAAACTGGACTTATTCTAATTCTGGGGTACTATTGGAAATGCATTTATTGCAAGGCCAAAAAGGATGCGATCCACCATGTGTTTGAAGAAAACTTGGTCTAAAATGCTTTGCATTGACAACAAATAAGTTTTCAACACCTTTTTTCTCAATATTATGGCATGAGTGGCGCCATCTGGAGATTAATTAACATTTTTTAATTAAGACACAAAACTGTATGAAGTACAAATTTACACCCTCAATTTCCGTTCCCATTGACTGGGCTAAATCGCCAGCAATGGAGAACTGGATCAAAGCGGGCCGTTAAATTCGTTTTAAACAGCTGAAGAGCCGGCCGACGCATTCGCGTCACGTGTGGCGCCTCTGTCGCGGCGGACGCGAGCGCCGATCGTCATTCGTCTCACGCGCGGCCCGATGAGTTTGCGCGCTTTTTGCCGGGGCCCTTTTCGAATTTTGATTTTCGCCGCCCCCTAAACGGTTAATTAATTTTACAAACGACGTCGTTTATCGCGGCCGGATTCCGAGAAAACAACAGAACGGAACAAATGACTGCGAGAGGTTTTTGTTTGTTTTCGGTGGTGCCTCTCGAAGGGAACGCATTCGGGCGACCGACTTCGACGACGGTCGCGAAAATACATCTCGGCCTTCTCTGCGATCATTAGGGCGCTCTTTGTCGAATTTAGCGAAATAAATAGCGTCTGATGAATGAGACCGGAACGCCGAGAAAAAAGGAAGACGGAACCGTAATTAAGCGTTGCGGAATAGAGCGCAGAGGAGAATGATTAAAATTTACATCTTAATTTTAACGCGGAAAATGGAAAACGTATGGTTCGTAACGTCGAAATGAGAAGAATGAGAATAATTTCCGTTCAATGTTATTCGTCGTCAGTAATTACAGATCCGGATTTCGACCTTATTCAGTCTCGTCAGTCTGATATATCTGGCAACGAACAACAATAAACGAGAGTCTCGGGTTGTTTTCTTGTCAGTATAATAAAGCTGTGACATTCAGGGACTGCCCTCTAGTGCACCTAAGTCGGGGGTTGTAAAAGTTCCCAAACTTTTTGCCCCCTAGACCACTAGACGTTTTTCGTGGACACCCCCCGCCTGCCTAATACTGAATTTCGCTAGACTTATTAACTTAAAATGTGATTTTGATAGCTTACACAGTGCTGTTCACTTTGATATGGTATTTTTGTAGATAGGATTTAAAGTAATTTATGTATCACACCTTAATTTATGTATTACACTTAACCTAGTCTTATTACATCTAACACAATATATGTTAGGTGTAACAGACTTATAATACGGAACGTTTAAATGTTGATGATGACCTGCCTAAATGGGGTCATCTCAAATGGACCCCCATTTACATCTCGTGTACCCCCATTTTTTTTTCTCGCTGACATAGACCCTGCAAGTCGAAATCGACCTCTGGGGGTCCATATAGACCACTTTGGGAATCTATGTGGTAGATCATAACTAAAGGGTGTCTCAATAAGAACGCTGGATGTAATAGGCAAAAAAAATGTGTTTTGTTTTCATAAACCTGCGATTTCAGATACCCCCAAAGGAAGTAATCGCAGGGAGTCAGATCACGTGACTTCGATGACCAGGTCTTGTCCGCGTTACGCGTTATATACGCGTGTATTTCTTGCCCCCTGCATACCTACGCCACTGACCGATACTGCCAAGGTGCCGGGACTTACTTATGCGCGGTAATACGTCGCTCCCATGAGCACTGGATAGTTAAATGCAGTGTACTATGCGTGAGAGCAAACTTTCCGAACCCTAATCATAACACAATTAAAAATTGGTGGTCATCTAGAGAAAATCCAATTCGGTACCACTAACATCATTAAATTGTTTTGTAAATCATTCGCCTGTTGTAATCAAATTGTAATTTTGTAAATCAACTTAAATCGTTCGCCTGTTTCAGCATTCAGTTTTCGTCAAGAGTTTTTTGAATCACTGAATTTATTCCGTAAGGAGTTTCCACATGGTATAAAAAAGTGCATCAGTACTTATTTGCGTATATCTGGAAATAAAAAAAACTACTTCTCGATACAATTTTGTATGACTAATGAACGGTTTGTCACCTGTTCATAGCAGCGACTAGTTTTTTAGAACTAACGAGAAGGCAGCGAGTTTTACATTTACTTTTGTAATCACTTTTAGAAGGATACAAGTCTGGCGACAGTGGTTCTATGAAGCAAGAAAAAGCGGATTCATTTCGGTTCGGCAAAAAAAATGCACTGCCAATGACATTTTTTTTTTGCGGTTTTGAGGTGTTAGATAAGCTACCGAGGAAAGTTTCAAGTAAAAGGTTAACGGAATGACTTCAAGTACAATGTCAAAAGTTGGAAATGAAAGTACGAAAAGTCGAAACATTACTGAGAATTCTCCATATTATATAGGAATCTGATTATGGATAGTACTGGTGGATTGTGTATAATTTACGTTGTCTATTAGTATTCTCTATGGATAGTTATAGCTCGAGCGTTTCCCAGATCTTTTGATCACGGTAACTGAGTTATAGAAAATAGTCAGTGTAAAATTTATAAGAACTTACATAAATATGTCCCAATCGCAAAGGATAGGGTTTTATTGCATACCAAATGAGCATTTTTGAACTACGTTAATCGTTCTATGAGGTGTGTAAATTAAGTAATGCGACTGATTTTTTAATTTTTTTTTATTCGAATTGAATTACAATTCAGTATTGTCTCCTTCAAAATAACTTCCTTGGGAAGTCACACAGCGCTGGAGACAGTTCGTCCATTCCGCATATCAGTGCTGGAACTCATATACTGGAATAGCCCCAGCTGGTTGCTTACAGCCGTTTGAATTTTTTCTGTGTTCCCAAAATAACGTCCATTGCGGTGATCTCGGGTCACAAGTACTCAAGTCAGGCGAATAAGGAGGCTGAGGAGCCACGGGAATGTTTTTACTGGCTAAAAACTCGTTTACTGAAATGGCTGTGTGACAAGGCGCATTGTCGTGATGCAACGTTTAGTTGTTCTTGATGTTTGGTCTCACACGCATGACCCTTTTTCGAAGTGTTTCAAGAACCTCTATGTAAAAGTGTTAATTTACTGTTTGGTGTGGAGGCATAAACTTAGTGGACAATTCCCTGGCTATCAAAAAATTAAATCAGCATGCATTTGATCTTCGACTTCGGCTCATTCTTGCTTTTTTGGGTCTTTAGAGCTTGAATTGTGCCATCTATTCTTTGGCGCTTGGTTTCCGGATCGTACTCTAACGCCCAAGTCTCATCACCAATAATGACACATTCCATAAAATGGGGATCATTTTCAATCGATTCCAAAAACTCAAGACACCTTTTTTTCCTGTTGTCCTTTTGTTCCTGCGAAAGGTTTTTTGGAACCATTTCAGCATATTTTTTCTCATCCCCAATTCGTTAATCAAATTCTGATGAACAATGGAGTGATTCAAATTTATCTCTTCCCCCGATCATTCTTGTCAACCGAGGATCTGAACGTACAAGATCCAGTATTCTATAATATACGTATATATATCGTCCTGTTTTCGCAGTGTTGCGCGCTACGTTACCAGTCTCATTACTTAATTTACACTATGATGCCTTACGAAATAAGAACAAAACGAATTGTCACATTACAAAGGCAATACATTGTACTTTTACTTGGTTTTATTACATTTGACATTTGAGTGCATACTACATTTGAAAGTAACTGGCACCATCATTATACCTTGAAGGATATAAAATTTTGTTAATTACATGGCTAAACAGGACATAATGGCGTTATGGATTATCCTTGGCGATGGTACACAAGTGAATCTGGAAATATAGAATGAAAACCTAGATAAAAACCATTACCATCAAACATTACGCCTACCCGAAGGCCGAAGCAATAAAAAAGAATCGTAATGAAACGTACCAAATTACATGTGTAATTTCCACTTTCGATTTCGTTTAATCAACGTGCAATCTTTCACGCAACAGAGTGCAATTAAAGGTTTGGTTAATTACCGCTCATTTTTTTTTATTTTCGTAGATGCATCGGTGCGTGTTGAATTGAAATAATTATCAATGTGGGCCAAGGTGCGACGTTTTATTAGTTTCGCAACTCCTTTACCATCGCACCGCTCTTCGTGGATGAAGGGAAACCGTGGCTGTTGAGTCACGCCGACCATGAGAACCCTTGCGACACAACGAAGTCGATTTTATAATTGCAATCAATTTTCGCAGACGTTATGTTTAAGGGCTTCGACTTTCAAGGTCACCGTTAACTATACTCATTGTGTCCTATCCGGCATGGAATATTTGTTTTTTACTAAGTTCTGAAAACCAATGCAAAATAAAAAGTTTATGATGAGACAAGAATAATGTATTCTATTTTGAATCTATTTTGTAATTTTTCTATTACGTCATGTTTTGGAATCCTTTATAGTTGTTACAAATAGTTCTTTTTTCAACGGAAATATTTTGAAATTTTCTTTGGCTCGCCTTAATAGCTTCAGCAGGACTGTATTCTAAAATGACACAGAAATATACTTTTTTGTACCTGTTACTAATGAATCTACCTTGGGAAAACATTTTCGAATAGTTTCTGCCAAGATGTGAATCATACACTTTACACGTAACGTGTAAACACCTGCAACAGTGTTCTAGAGGATAACGTCCTACCAAACACATTGTCGCGGCACCATCAACATCAACGTTTTACTTGAAAGTTTTCTACCTCACCGAGTATCATTTACCATTTTAATTAATGATAACGATTCGAACTCGTATCACACAACAAAACGCACGCCTTTATTTCCAAAATTGAACTACATATATCAACAAGCTGACGCTGACAAAGACTCTCGACGTGAACCATACGGAATTTTCAAGTTAAGCTGAGTCTTACTCGTATTTTGTTCTCGATTTTCAGATTTTGCCGTTAATTTTTTATGTTACTCCAATGAGTTATAACAACTTTCTACCTGCGAATTTATTATTGGCTGGAGACCATACATTAAACATCCGACCAGTGCGCTAAAAGTCCTAACGTTAACGTACAAAATAGTTCTTAGCGGTGTTCTATTATCAGTCCAGTAGTCAGAGATTTGTATGTGTTTTTGAAAGATATAGGGCTAGTCTTGATGGTTTCCCATGCATTTTTTGCGTAGAACACTAACAATTTGTGAAAAAAAAAGTCTTTTTTTCACATTTTCGCTTATATCTCCGTTCCTTGGCATATTTTATGTAACATATGTATATAAGAAGTTGTAGCCTATTGAATTTCACAAATTTTAAGCCCAACCCGAAGTCTCCAACTGCTACTGTTAACTTGCAAATGACTGTTGAAGTTGAAAAAGTGCTTATTTTCACTATTTTTTTATTTAGAAAGTAGGGCGATTATGCTCATGCATTTTCTTGGAGGGACTGCTGTTTGAAGTATAAAGTTACAAAAAAAATCAGCTCGATCCGTTAATAACTTTGCGAGTAATTCACGATCAAATATTTTTTTTGCCTTAATTGACAATTACGTCATTTCTTTGTTTATTGTGGGATATAGACCGGGTTGGGTTAGAAAAATCATAAATCTCTTCAAGTTAGCGAGACTTTTTGAGATTTTGAAAAATATTAATTTGGGTCAGTTTTATAACGTTTTCTACGCGACAACCTTTTTTCCGCGACGTACATATATCTTGTTTTAGCGTTGCCACTTCGAAATTCTCGGAATTATGACTATAATAACTTGACTCCCATTTTTTTTTTAATACGCGTCTTGAAGCCATGCTGGAGGCGTGCATTTTGAACATCTGCTGCATTGATAATGATTTGTTTTTTATTATTTTGATGTAACGAATTTCCTACGCCGGAGAAACTTATCTTTTTTTATTGTTAATTTCTGCAATAAAATTTAAAACCATAGCAGTTTTGAATAGAGAATGAAAAAGACCTTTCAAATGAAGTATCACAAGCCCCTACTTCCAATTTGAAAATTTAGGGGTTGTAGCTGCCACCTGAAGGGGGTTGAATTTAGGAATGACATTTTAACGTCGCAAGATGTCATTTTAGAATTAGAAATTGACATGTCTCAGGATTTTCAAAAAAAAAATGCATAATAATAAAGCTACTGAATTTATTCAATTTGGCTGTTCAACACTGTATATATACGTCACGTTAATAAAGGTAGTCGCGTAGAAAACGTTATAGACTGGCCCAAATTAATATTTTTCAAAATCTCAAAAAGTCTCGCAAACTTGAAGAGATTTATGATTTTTCTAGCCCAACCCGGTCAATATCATACAATAAACAATGAAAAAAAAAATCGATCGTTAATTACTCGAAAAGTTATTAACGGATCGAGCTGATTTTTTTTTGTAACTTCATACTACAAACAGCAGTCCCTCCAAGAAATTGCATGATCATAGTCGCCCTACTTTCGAAATAAAAAAATAGTGAAAAAAAAAACATTTTCAACTTCAGCAGTCATTTGCAAGTTAACAATAGCACTTGGAGACTGGGTTGGGCTTAAAATTTAGGAAATGTAATTTTTCACAAATCGTTAATTAAAAAAACCCCCTCGCATTGTATTCTACGCAAAAAAAATACATAGGAAACCGTCAAAACTAGCCATATATTTTCCAAGAACAGTTTTTGATGATTTTGGCTCCCTGACTACTGGACTGTATGTCGACCGCGTCTCCACAACATGCATCTACCGCCCTTTGTGTGATCCTGTTGTATATAACGGAGCCCTCGCCATGCCCCACGCGGTGGTGGAATCGTCAGAAATGTCGAGGACACGAAATAGAGTTGCTAATGCGACCGCTGAAAGTTACCACGAATGTGAAGTGGGTTAGCATTGTTCCGTAACCCTGCACGACATATTTCGCAAGGCCGAAAGAAGTAGGCTAACATGTTTATCCCTGGAAAAGCCAGCACTGCTGGCCGACCCCCGCCGGGAAGCTGGTCATTTCTCGCCTGCGAAGGCCGAACGGCAAAAGATATACCGGATGACAGCTCGGAGAGCGCATTTTTCGTTCCCTCGACAAACAGCATTATCTAAAACGCCCGCCCCTAATTGCTTTCCGGAGAGATGGGGGTGGGGGGGGGGGGTAAAGGGGGAGTATCGCCGAGATACTTTTTTATTCGAGAGGCTTTTAAAGTAACGTTCTCAATTCATTAAACGAATTACGCGTAATAGGATACTATATTTAGGAGAGCTAAAAAGGCTGCCGTTATTAAATTTAAATTGTTAAAAAGTTAGGCCGTTTTAATTCGGTTTGAGAAAACTTAGGTTTGAGTAATCTGATTTATTCCGGCGTTCCTCTCGTTCTATCCATAACGGACTTTGGGAGGCGACACCCCTCTTTCCTTAATTAAAAAAGACAACTTCTGAGCCAGGCAAGCTCTTCCGTTGAGTTACGGCCATAAAAATAAATATAATATTTATCGATTACTTCTTCCAATTTACTAATTCATATCGGGTTTGGTGGATTCTCATGGCCATCGCGTCAGAGACATCGGTTACGAAAGGATAGTTGGCAAAATGCATCACCTAGTTACGTATGGGCAAATACGTTCCTCATAGTTAGATATTGGTTGCTCCAGATTAGAGTGAGAACTAAATGGTGCTTTGCAGAACTATAAAATGATTTTGTTTCCTATTTTGTCAAATGACATCAGTAAGTACGTGCAGAAAAATCATTTCTGTTACGTGCAGCGTCCGTATTCTTGTCATAGGTCACCTGTCTCTGCTTATGTCATGGGAAGATAAATTCACACCAAATTGATATTCTCCCTCTAAGAGTCATTACGATTGTGCAGAGGGAGAATACACATGGAAAAGACGGAGGACACACAACCAAACCCTGTGACATGTGCCAATTGCCACAAGCGGGATTCGAACCCGCGCGAATAATAGCTATCGGAGTAATCGCCATCTTCTCACCTGGCGCTTTACCCACTGAGCTATCGCCGCGGCTATACTCCCAATGGCAACATACTCCCAATCCCAGAGGAATATTCTAGGGAAATTATTTGGTGATATCGTTAAGTTGCACAAAACACCATTAGGTTTTAATCCAGATTAACATAGTATTTGTATTTTCGTTTTGGTTTTTCACTGAAAAGCTTATACCTAAAAGAGATTGTATTGACTTTTTGCATAACTGAAGGTAGCCCTATTAGCTACAACGACCTCTTGAAGTCTGTTGTAGCACTTCCACTGGTTATAGAAGACCCTATTCAGCTTGGTTCTTTTTATCAAACGCTTGACCATTTATATCTATAGTTTTGCCTAAAGCACCTTTATCTTGTTTGTCAGCCTTTTCGTTTCCTTTAACGTCACGTCAGGGTCACTCTGTTTCGGTTTCGAAGCTGTTTTAACAGAGACAAAAAAATATAGAAGAAAACGTTGAAATATCAAGGCAAGTGATGATAGATAGATCCAAGGACAGCCATTCTTTGACTAACTGACTGTAGCTGAACCAACAACTGAATTTGCCCTGTAGATCAAATTCTGAAAATCAATGTATAGTTCCATCTGTATCGTCTGTAACTCTATATAACTCTATATTTTTATTGCACATCCAACATCCCATACTGCGAAAAACACAATTATGTTGAAGTAAGTAATTCAAATTACTTGACAGTTTTTTTTTTTGGCAGATTTGGCATTTTTCTCGTTTCGCAAAATTAAGAAAAGCAGTACCTACATCCTCATTCTTGACATAGATTTTTGACTAGGTCATTGGTAGTATAGTTGAAACAAACATTTTCTCTTAAACGTATCTTCGTTTGTCGCTAGATGTCGCGCGTGAAACTTGGAAGCCAAACTCCTCCTCAACTTTGGCGGTTAAAACTGCGCATCGCTGCTTACCCACTCAACCTAATTAAACATAACGTAAAATTTCTATTTCGGAATCGTCCCGCTTCCCCCTCCACCCTCCCGGTAAATCCCGCATTTCGGCGAATTAAACCTAAATCCTCGGAAGCGAGACGCGGCACGCACTTTCTTATCAGTTTTTCTGGCCGAATTAACTCCGAGCGGCACTTTCTAGCGGTTAACGTGCGTGCGGCCGCCCATAAAATCCCATTCGAAGTCGCGATAAGCAAATGTATCTCGCCGATTCGCGCGGGGGTGAATCGAGATCGATGTAGGCCGTGAAATATTACCGAACGCGAGAAACAAATGAGGTCCGGCCCCGTAATGGGCTCGGACCTAGGCGGCGTCGGTAACGTATAGACTTGTTACTTTCGCCGATACAAGCTCAGCAGTATTTTGTTTTCAAAGATACATAAGTTTAAAATTGCATACATCATTTTACCTGCATATGTCATATATCTCTCAGTATTTCAGTTGGAATATATAAAACAGGGTTACATGATTGGTACTCTTCTAAAAAAAATATTTCTCTGAAATTGGGAGTATGAAGCAATATTCCCGTGACGTAATCAGAGACTTGTGACCTATGATAAGAATGTGATCGTTATGTCACATATATATATCATCATATATATATATATATATATCATCAACCAAATGGGCGCCAAAATCAAGTCATAGTTGCATAAAGCACCATTTGGTTCTAGTTAGAAGTTGAATAATTTTAATAACTTGTTTTTAAGCATGTTCAATTTATTTCAATTCAATATTGAACCACCTATGACTTTCGAAATCGGGTTCGAAAGCAGCATGCAAAACGTTATTCCTTACATCATTATACAAAAAACACTATTCCCTTAAACCATATGAAACCCTAAGCCTTTCAACATAAAAAATACTGCAGGTTCGTGCCCAGAACTCTAGTTTACCCTAACTTCGAAGCCCTGATTTCTCGACACACTGCAATGCAAACCTATGCTTTGAAACTGGAAAAACCATACGTTCTGGTCATAAATGAAGTATGTATAATACTGTGTCATACTTAATTTTTGAAAGAAACCGCACTTCAAGATGTTGCACTTTCAAACATAGATACATGTTAAGAGGAATAGAACATTGAACATTGTTAACATGTTATACAAATGATTGTAATCACGGAATTTTAAACTCCATCCTAGTTTTTTGGTTTGGATGTACTTTGGTTGGTAACACGTAAATATTATCCTCTAGTGTGTATAAAAGGGAGTAGAATAAATTACAGTGTGTCTAACAATGAGAAATATGTTTAATTCTCATTTAAGTATGCACACCGGAGAACACTACTTACGTAGTAATATTTTTGGTCCTTGATTGTACCAGATAATATATTTGAATTGTAAATGATGTGTCAAAATACTAACTTTTGACGGTTTTTAAAAGCGTCTTCAGTTCAGGATGGATTTTTGGAGTAAATTTGGGTGATTTTTTTGGACAATTTGTAATATTGTATTAGAGTAGAATGGATATACGAGGTGTGTAAATGTTTTAGCACTTGGTTTCTGTACTTGGTTTTCGTACTCAAACACCCAAGTCTCATCACTAATAATGACACAAGGTTTTTTGGAACCATTTTTCGCGCAGATTTTTCTCATCCCCAGTTCGTTAGTCAAAATCTGATGACAGTGGTGTGATTCAAATTTAGCTCATCTCCGACCATTCTTGTTATCAACCGACGATCTGAACGCACAAGATCCCGTATTCTATTGACATTTTCATTGGTTTTTGAAGATGAAGACCTTCCGCTGCATGGTTCATCTTCAATCGACTCTGTTCGTTCTAAGAATGCCTTAAACCACCGAAAAACCTGGGCTCTTGAAAAACCACAGTTTTTGAAAGTTTTGCAAAAGTATCCGTTGCGCTGTGTCCAAGTCTGAAGCAAAACCTGATAGCACACCGTGCTCAAAATTAATGTCACTTACACTCGAAAAAACCGGTTGACGAAAACAGTCACAAAGAACAAACCAATGACTAACTAGTTCAAACTTGTACTGAAGGTGTATTACATGTTAACCTACCGCCCGCACACAGTCCCGTCTCCGCAGTGTTGCGAGATCGGGCGCTACGTTGCCAGTCTGATTACTTAATTTACACACCTTGTATATTTGAATTGTAAATGTGTCAAAATATTAATTTTTGACACAAAATATTAATTTTTCGGGATGGATTTTTGGAGTAAATTCGGATGATAATATACAATTTTTAGTATTGTATTGGAGTAGAATGGATATAAATGTATTCGAAAACAAGTCAGCCTATATCTGATCATATAATATCTGTATTTGTAAAAGAAACAAATTCGAAAGGTTACTTAGAAGTAAGATTACATACTGATCGCGGATAATTGCACAAAATTGACGTAAAGTGCATTAAATTTCTCTAATTCGATGGTAATTATAGCGTGCGTGTCGAGAAACCAGCCCGACAAGAAATTATTGTCGAGAGTACTTTTTTTTTTTTAAAAACGTAACTTACGTGTAGATTAGACCTTCGGAGATAATTATACCATTCCAAATATTATTTCAGCAAATTTCGCGTTGCAAATACGTACATAATCTCGCTTTTTCCTTTTAAACACGTAAATAATCCTTCCGCCGCGGCTGGCTTGCCGGTTTCGAAATCGCATAAGATTACAAAACGCGCGAATAAATCGTTCGATTACCCGGTCCGGTAGAAAATCCAATTACCGAAGTGCATACTTATTTGGCGTCCGTTCACGGTTACCGATGACTTCTCGGCATGTAATAGGAGCGTACGTAAAAGCATCACGTATGTCGGATCCTTGATATCAAGGGAACGTGAAGACGAGGTTCGGCGCTCCGTTTCCGTGCCTGCGCAGTTATACGCGGCTCGTGAAAGGACACCAACCTTATTTGGCAGGTATTGTTTAAACTGTCCTTGCTCTCCGCTTTGATAAATGATTTACTTACAAGTCACTATGGGAGATTGTAAGCGCTTAGTCACGATTGAGGAACTTTACACGATCCCCATTTAAACTGGTTTTCTTCCCGAAGAGATCATCGTTTGATGAGGAAATCATTTTTTATGGTCTCCAGTCATCAGCCTATCACCTTCGACGGTAACGCGTTTCATTACTCTTTCGTTGCCCTTCAATGGGTGACCTCAGTATCATCTAGTACATTTAGCACTTACAATAACAATTCTTGACACCAGTTTATTGATTTACGTAGGCAATTATTTTATTAACTTTAAAATATTGCTTGTTTGGTTTTAGATTTATTGTCGTGTATATAATTTTGCGAATATTTGATCAATCATCATTTTCACCAAGTACAAATTGGTAATTCCAGACATTCCAAAATCCTGATGGTCATTAAAAAAAAAGGCTTCGTAATAAATGTCACATATACTCGTACATGTTGTAACAGGGATGGTACTCTTCATGCAACCAACGTTTTGCATTATTTTCGTGTCACTGTTTTGTCAATTTAGTGTATCTATATATGGTTATTTTCTTATGTTCCAACGTGTTTCAAAGTTGTTAGAACATGCTAGAATAACACCCAGAAAAAAATTATTTAGGGTATTAAAATTATTATTAAAAAAAAGTATATTTAAGGTATTTTCAATGTGAATTAATTCCTGCTCTCGTAGAACTTTTTGCGGTAAAATGAAAACAATGTACCAAACACTGCTGTGTTGTTTCTCCTGGGTGATGAATTAGTAGAAATGGGCCAATAGGGTGGCCTTGGAGATCTCCAGATTTTACGCCTCTGGACTATTTTCTTCAGGGATATTTGAAAGTAAAAGTCTATATCATGAGACCACAATCTTTATAGGATTTCGGTTTTCTTGAATTTGTGCAGTACTTTAACCGCTCTCTGTATGTATTTTACTTCACACGATAGAGTATTTAACTTGTTATAAAACACATATCCAAGTATTTCTAGGTATCACAATGATTAATGCATTTGCTTATTATAGAAAAACTGTATCCAATGCAACAGCCCATGTCAACTTATTCTGTGATGATCGCAATGTGTGAGCGTGATATACTGACCCTTTGTTTATTGTTGCAGACGAAGAAGAACAACCCGAACCACATCAAGAGACCCATGAACGCGTTCATGGTGTGGTCGCAGATCGAGCGCAGAAAAATCTGCGAGGTCTCCCCCGACATGCACAACGCGGAAATCTCGAAGAAGCTAGGCAGACGCTGGAAGTTGCTCAATGACGAAGAACGCCAGCCGTTCATCGAGGAGGCGGAAAGGCTCCGCCAGTTGCACCAGAAGGAGTACCCCGACTACAAATACCGTCCAAGGAAGAAGACAACAAAGCCGGCCCCCAAAACCACCACGCCAAACAAGAAATCCAAAAAGTCCCCCCAAAGTGCACAAGAACGACACTAATAACAACAACGCCCTGATCAAAGAGAAGATCTTCGCCAGACGTACTACGGTTCCGGAATCGGTAGCCTCGAAACTAAAGTTCAGACTCACACAAGACAGGGTTGAACAGAGGGTGGTGACGACGATAGAGACGCAGGTCGATCCCGTCAGACAGAGCATGCCGACCACCCTTCCACCAATAACAAGTAGTTTCTTGGCCAAAGTACCTTCCAGTCCCTCTTGCGAAACGCCGGACTCTCCGGAGAGCGCCACAATATACGAAGACTCCTGGGTACCTCTGCATCAGTGCTTGGTGAAAGAGGAGCCCGACGACAGACTCACGCATCCAGACACCACCCTGGACGACTTGGACAGGATTGACGATCTCCTGCCGATGGACGGGATCAACCTGGAAGAGCTGGCCGACATCGACACTAGCTTCGACACTGCCTCTAACAGTTCCGGTTCGCACCTGGACTTCGCCTGCCCACGAGATATACCCATATTTTCAAATATAGACAACGCCTGGAGCGACATCCAGAACGACGAATTTATGATTTGTTGAATAGAGACTCTAAGACTGTCGTTAAGATTTATCTTGTGTGTAGGCACATACAATCATTGTTATCATAACAGGAGACAAAAAGTAAATAAAAAGTGCGCACCAAACAAAAAAGGAAGTGCACAGTTCAGTCGATGCGGTAAACAAAGATACTTTAGTCCTCTCAGTGTAGTTGGGAAACACGGCCATATCGGCAATTTTATATTATTATTGTAATATTATTTAACCCCAATAATGATCTCATTTTGCGTTTATTATTTTTGTATTTATCAAAATGGCGCGGTGTGACCGTCAATAGTTCACCAATACGTATGTATGTATTTCCGGAATCTACCAGTTGTTAGTGCCTAGCTCAGTACGATTGTCGGACCCGGGTAGCCCGGCGTTAGTTTCGACACAATTTTTATAATCCGTCGGCCGTCGAGGTCATCGGAACACAAAATCAGGCTGTGATTCATCTGTTTGATGACCAATATTTAGTTGTCAAAAGTCCGAATAGTCTTTAACAGTTCTGCTGCTGCTTACTCATCAGCCCGGGTGCATTTAGTCGCAAACGGCGAATCACGTTCTTAACCCTTGTCAAAAACCGTCTTCAGTTGGTCGGTGGGGCCGCAAAGCCCGACGACGCTTTATAACTGGTTAGGTTCTCTTTTTTGCATTTCATTCGAAGTTTTGATTCGTTCGTCCAGAATTGTACTTAAGAATTCGTGAAATCTGTACTGTACAGCTGTAAAGGTTAAGTGAGCACTGTGGGTAGAAGTAGTAGAAGTCGATATTAAAACAGTAAGGTATCCAGTAGGCTAGGGTTGTTTGTGCTGCTGTCGGGCATTCGATTTTAACTTCGTTATGCACATGTCTATTGTAAATAATATTGTTTACATCTCGTGTTCCTCATACCCTTCTTTTCGCTTCAAACAGATGCATATGTTGATCCATCGTCAGCATACTCTACATACGCTTAACTCCGTAGTCTACCATAATTAGGCATTCCCTGAAACAGAAGACTCTAGAAGTGCTGACCATCAAATGGCTAAATCTAAAAGAAGCACATAAATGTTTTACCTCGAAATATCTATCCTCTTCATCTTAAGTATACTTAAATATTAAAATTCGATGATTATGCAGAACCCTTTCACAAGCTTTTCAATGTCATAAAGATCTGCACCAAAATTATTTTCGATCTAACTTTGTTAAAATCAGTTTTCTATAATCTATTTTCTAAAAATAAAAACGTGAGACGCTTTGTCTCATCACTACCAATGATATTGAAAAAGAGGTGGAGGATTTCAAACCTAATGTTTGCTGATAACCACAAAGCGACTGATTGCCACTGGTTATGGAGATAGTGCTGTCAACGTTTTCTGCTTGGGGACTATTCTTTTTCATCAAATCGGGAGCAACATACTGGCAAATTGAACATCAATTTGACGGCTTGTTAGTCATTTATATGTAAGTATTAACTTTACGTTATCCTAATGCAGAGAATAACACAGATTTTTGCCCAATTGTCTTCTTGTTTCGGGAGTGTCTGGCTCTAGTGGACTGGGCATTCTGTTCGGTGTATCATTCAAAGTCAATGCACAAACTTAACAATTAATAAAGAAAAGATAGCATATAACGTTTTTGAAATTTACATTTAGAGTAGCGAGCGACATCGATATTCTTATATGATATTGGAGGGCGTGAAAACACGCCCAACGTGTGCTTTCAGTGTACTAGAATAACTTTATGATAATATTAAAGTTAGATCGGACTGTCCGTATATATTAAGAGTTTTCGAATTTTAAAATTTTATGAGGCCTGCCTGGTACAGTATGAAAAAAAAAGTAGAATAACATATTCGGTGTATTTTTGTACCCAATAACTGTTTGCGCGTGAGCGGCTGCAGAGTGGCGTCCAGTATGTGCCGCTGACTGATTTAGATGTAGGATTTTTTGTTAAGCACTGTGCTTATAGGCCAGTCGAATTGGGGTCGAATCTAGAACGAAAAAAAAAGAGTAAGTAGTTCCCCATTTTAGAGTAAAGTCAATGAAAAAAATCTTGAAACGTAGTTTATCATATTGAAATTTTCAAAAATGTATAAAGCGACACCTTTATACAAAATTTCCCAAATGATGATCTCTAGATATCCAAAAGAATGTAGTGTTGTCACCAGATGTGTCAAAATTCAACACATAAGAACTTCATTTGCAAGAATCTTCTCATCGAACACTTGTATTTTTTTATCATAACAGTTTAAAACAGATTTTTGTAAACTTGTTGAGTAAAGAGAATTAAGATTCAAACCACAAAATGTCTTGAAATGCCATAGTTTCATAACATATTTTTACTAAATTTGTTATAAAACTGTGGAGAGTAAAGCTAATAAAGATTCAAGCCATTAAATGTCTTGAAATATGCGTCGTATTGTAATTGGTAGAAATATGAAGCATCATTATTTTTCATAAAATGTTATGATATAAAATCATCAATTTAGTAAAATTCAATATGAGAACTTCATATTCAAGAACCCTTCAAATCGGACACTTGACTTATTGATCGGTGTAAATTCTATAAAAAGTTTTCGCAAAATTACACCAAATACAGCTCGGTTTTAGGTTCGGCCCATTTTCAAGGCAACTCCACTGGCCTATTATCAGTCGATAATAAAGTTCTCTTTAATTTCGCAACCGTTTTTAGGTTCGACTGTCGTCCTGGACCCAACGCTCTGCGATCGCGTCTCGCGATTTGTATATATATTGTAAAAATTGCTCATGTAAAGATTGTTTTTGTTAAAAAGTGTACTCTTTATGCAATCAATTTAAATTATTGCAATAATCACCGTCGGATCTCGACAAGGGCCCGAGTCGGGGAACTCCCATTGGATTTTTTGAGTGCTCCAACTCGGGAATTTGCGACGGTAACCGCTAGGCGGAAGCGGGAAGTTTCATGGTCACTACTTCAAGAGGTCAATTACAACTGCACGCTGCATATATTGAAGGAATAGCATTTCATTCATAGTCACCATAGACATGCATCGTAGGAAATCCATTGTAGAAACACAAGATACAAATTATCCACAAACTCGAGGATTTCTCAACCTTGTTACATTAAGATGAGCGGTATGACTAATTCAGCTGTATTTTTGAGTGATGACCTTGGAGCTCCTCGCTCCCTCCTAACACGTATAAGTGTAAAATATGTTATTTTGTCGCATTGTTGACTTTATTCTGGCGAACGATTTTAAGAGGTTACAAAGTTAGCAATATTTTTGCATATTACCTTGATGTATCATAAACCCCTGCATTTGTAAATCCCCCCCATGTATTATATTCATATTACTATATTAAAGTTATTATATAGTGTGTAAATTTTGTATTGTAGTTGCTGTTAAATATATTATTATATGGCCAATAAACAGATTTTTTTCCATTTATTTTTTGTTCTCATGCTAAGAGCAGAACCTTTATTACTACCGATTCGACACGCAGTAGAGGATTAATTAAAGTCTTGGGAGAATTTTAAGCTCGCCTCTCTTTAACTGCGTCAATAAACTGGTGGACTCAAAAAGCCTAAATGAAATACGCTGTTGTTCACATTCTTGTTTTTTAATGTTCACAAGTTGAGCACCGCCAACCAGAAATTGTAATTCCATGGTAAGTATGGCATACAGTTTCCTATATACGAACAATATGGAAATATTTTTGTCTTTAAATTTAATTCAAAACTAATTTCAGAATAACGTTATTATTGTTTAAAGCAAATGAAATAGACAGTCTAAGTCGAAATTGAAAAACAGAATTTATACATTAAAATAACATAACATACTAATGAACGACAAATTGCAAAAAAAATGGTTCTGAATATGCTTGGAGATATCTGATTATATTAATCAAAATCAAACTAAAGTAATTTTAAATTTTTTTTTGCAATAATATTTAAATTAGCATCATGATTAGCAGTAAATTAGCATGCATTATTAGCATGTATTTCTTGCCCGTACTATGTACGGTATTGACCTTTCCCAATAACGCTCAAGAACCCGCGTATGCGTAGAAGTACGTCATCCCGGCGCAGGAGAGCAAGATAGTCTAACGCAGTTTAACACGCTTGACATCAAACTTTTCCTAATGATTAGTATTCTTAGCGTTTTCTTTTAATTAGTATGGTATGCTGTTATTTTTGTGCATAGTTCACTGTCATATTGACCTGTTTAAATAAAATGTCACGAATGCACCATACTTTAAGCGATTTTCCTCAAGTTTTAATTTTTAATCTCACATTTGACAGCCACTAATTGTAAGATGGCTTCAGAAGCTTGTTGTACCTTTTGGAAAACATTCTATATGCCAAATGAACAAAACTTACCTGTAGTTGGTAATTAAGAAGGTTGGAGTCCTTTTGGGGAGAGATTTTAGCTTCTAGGATGGGCTTATTTCTCTTGAAAATCGTATGTCATGACATTGATAATGATAATCTAGGGGTAGGGTGTTTAAGACCCAGAAAAATTCAGGTTATCTTAAAAGTATCGAAAGTCGAAGGTAACTGAACAAGGATAGAAATGATTTTGATTAAAAACGTGGAATGTCAAATCTTCGTATCTTCATAATGAAGCTTGGGACCAATATAATGTTTTAAGGGAGTGATTATTATAGCTAATAACTATATACGGTGTAGCATACTAGTTTCAAACGAAACTGTTGATATTGTATGAATTAACTGAAAATGAGATTGAAAAAACGATGGTTTACTCGTTTCAGAACAACTGAAAGAACTTGCTGTACACGTAGCTTACTGAGTAGTGGAAAAATATTATCTGTATGATATTATATGAACATAGCGGTAGTTCAGTGGGTAAAGCGCTGGGTGGGAGATGGCGATTACCTTGACAGCTATTATCCGCGCGGGTTCGAATCCCGTCTGTGGCAATTGGCACCTGTCACAAGGCTTGGCTGTGTGTCATTCGTCTTCTCCATGTGTACCTGTGTACTCTTCTCCTGATAATTATTCCAAGAGGAAGAACGCCAATTTCTATGGAGTGGTATTTTACTTTAATGTTTGAGACTGTTGTATTACTAATCGAAACGTTTTGAAAATAAAATTAATACAGTAAATAACTCAATAAGCGTCATGTATCCTAAATGGTTTCCACAAAACAATCAGACAATGTTACCCACTAAAAAACGCTGTACACCGTGCTCAACATCTATTCAGTAATATTCAAGGTAAACGAGATATTCTCAAAAAAAAATTAATAGGTAATAATAACCTAGCTTGAACCGAACGAATTGAAATAATGTGTACCGAGCCAACAGAACATTCAATCATTTCGTCAATCATTTGTGTCATTCAACTCGGCGGTTAACACGATGTATTAGAGTTTTGACAGCGCATTGGCACACGAAAGTATCAAAGTATCATCTCATTTATCTATCGACACAAATGAAATGTCTGTTTTTTTAAACATGTAACCGGTATTGATAGAGATCAATTAGTATATTGTAGATCATGGACCAGATCATTTCCAAGATCTCCTGGTCCGGCACACATTTTTTGAAACTTCTTTTCGCAAGTTGAGTCTGAATATATAGTTTTTTAATTGTAGCCTTTCATTTGGATCTAGTAATAAGTAGATTAGTTCTACCGTCCATCCGCTCGCATCAAGCTAACGTAAAATACTACAGAATCGTTGCTACGCCGTATGGCTAAACTACATATGGGCTTCCCGAAAACCCACACGGGATAGGGACGGGTGATAAATACACGCGTACAAGGCGCTTAAAAAATACGGTTTATACTTTAATTATCTTTACTCCTAAAATCTGGTGAGAGTTCCACGGTTCCTTACGAAAATACGAGAACTTCAAATTCCACCAGCTGCTACTGCCTATAAATTATTAACCACGATTCAATAACCATAATTCTTACAATTGCGGTTTTTAAAATTTGAATCGCCTTGTATAGAACGCAAGATTTAATTGAAGTCTCGGTTGTTTGCGGTCATCTGATACGTACCAGGCCTACTGAGAGTAGGTACTGGGGTTTCATGTTGCTTAGATTAGCTTTGTCGTCTGAGGCCTTGTTTATTTCGATTTAAATTACGATTTATGACGGGAGCAGTATTTCCAGTAATTAGAAATTTATTTTAATGAGTTCCATTTGAAATATAATACGCGTTCCCCAAAATGTAAAACGACGCAGGTGTATCGGCTATTAACATAACGGCTACCTGAGTAGGTGCCTACCTGAATTATGCGAAACGTATGGTTCCTGGAACATTTTCGTTGTGTTTACAAAATATATCGTGTGCCTTAATGAAAAGAAGTTAGTTTTAGTAAAATTTAACACACAATTAATGCAATAACGCACTTTTCAAAATTTGAAAAGATATATACAGGTTGTTATTTATTTATTTATTTTTTATTTATTTACAGTTTGGTGTTAAATACACATGTGTTTACACACGTCAAAAAAAGAACATATTTTTGTTCTTAAAAAAAGTATATAAAAAAATGGTAAATGTAGATATAATAAAACAATTTTTAAGTATACAACATATATAGATAAAATTAGATGTAGATATAAAATTTTTGATACACAACATACACATTAAAATACATTATGAAGTACAGTGTATACAAGAGATAATATTTATAAAAACAAACAAGACAAACTATAACAATTTCATTTCATTAACATTACTTAATAAAAACTGATTACTGTCATAAAAAGCATTTTTTTAATAAATATGTTTTTATCCTCATTTTAAAATGATTATAATTTAGATTCCTTACGTTACCTTAGTCCGGAAAGTAATGTCAGTGAATTTTTTCCCGAGGCTGTACGCGCTAGTCCGCGCTTTACGTGGTGGTATTGTGGTGGGGGGGATCTGGTAACAAGGTCCAACAAGCGTCAGTTGGCTACCGGTCGTTGTAGCGATCGCATAATTCGTTCTTTGATAGTCGTTACAGTGACCCGGTGCAAGAAAAAATGCAACGTTCGCTTGAGCAACGGATGGCGATCAAGTTTTGTGTGAAACTGGAGAAGAGTGCTGCGGAAACCATTCCAATGTTGAAGAAGGCTTTCGGCGTCAATTGTCTTTCGGACAGACAAACTTTCCGGTGGCACAAGGCCTTCGCAGAAGGTCGGGAAGATGTCAACGACGAGAACCGCGCTGGACGGCCATCAACCTCCAGTTCCGACGACAATGTGAAACGTGTGCGTCACTTGTTGAACACTGACCGTCGTCTAAGTGTCTAAGTGTAAAACCCCAATTAAATGACAGCATTTTGGGTCGGTGAAAAGCATTCAGAAGGCTTGCACCGACGCTTTAAAGGCGATTCCGGAAAACGACTACCGTGCGGCTTTTGATGCGTGGAAGACCCGCTGGAACCGATGTGTGGACGCAGGAGGAATGTATTTTGAAAGTTTCTAAAGATTTGTACACATAGAACCAATAAAAACCATTTTTCACTCAAAAAAGCTCACTGACATTACTTTCCGGACAAACCCTGTATGTTTACTAGTAATATATTATAAAACTGTAATCCCCAATGATTAGTTCCCACTCTTGTTTTACTTTAATCTTAAAAATGCTGCATCTAGATTCTCTTTCTTCCTGATGTTATATGTATGTATTTCTTATATGTTATATGTATGCAACGGAAATTTCATTATATTATTTTTTTGTCAAAAAAGCATCGCACACTTTGATGGTGGATAGTTTGGCCAAATATATACAAAAAAAGTCCTAACGAACAAGAGTCCGCAAATAGGTGATTTGGAAGATATGGAAGCTCATTAATTTTGCTGATGTTTTATATGATGTCTTGCCTATCTTTTGTTTTTTACACAAAAAATGTTTTCTTTCATTCGAAAAAAAAAAAATCACTCGCAATAGTCACCAAAGGTTCTGCTACTGATGGCAATATTTGTAGTTGATATTCAGTAGTTACAGCACAATTTTATGAATTTTCTATTCCTATTTACTCAAAAATTGAGTTAGTCAACATTTGTTTCAAGTATGGTCATGCTAATGGGAATGCCAGAAAAGCCCAACCACTTTGTGCTGAAGCTCATCCTAACATGAAACCTCGCCTGTTGTTGTTTTTGTAAGACTGTATCAATACTGCGTGATACCTCTGGTTTATTTAGGAAACAGTCCCATGATTCCGCGAGAACAAGATCTACCCTATTCGTGCCACAGTTCAATGAGTACAAGCCACAAATCCATATGATCATCAAGAACGTATGTTATTATGCAACTTGGTCCTAGGCAATCATGAACAGAATCCGTATTTGGCTGTCAACAGTCTGTTTACTGATGAAGCTGAGTTCACGCAACATATTCTTTGACGTGTTCCTTTTGCTGTTTGTTCATTGAATGACTGTAATAATGGTGCAAAAGCAAAAGGTTCTCATATCTCTGAAACCGTCCATTTGGGGACGCATGTTCATTAAGACTTTCCTGTGGAATTAACCAGACATAATATTAGTGCGTGCTGCCTAGCAGAATGCCTTAAATCTTGATTATAAGCACTATACTGCTACCAAAAAAGGTATTTTGCCAGATGGGTCAGTAAGTACGTGACCCCGGACAGTGGTACTCATTATTCACTAAAGTAGTGGAAATTAAAAAAAGAGATACTTTATTAAGGTTTGCGTCAGTTCACTTGCTCGACCTTTAATTTTCATCAACATTGAATTGGATATTTCAATCAAGCCTTATACGAGGCGTGGTTATTAAATAACCGAACTGTTGTCATAACACTTTTTATTCGTTATGTAAATACAGTAGGAAATTTTTCGCTTTCAATGTACTTCCCTTGGCGATCTCTACACCGCTCCATACAACGTTTCCATTGTTGAAAGCAGTGCTGGAAGTCTGCTTTGTCAGCTGGTTCAGAACCTCCGTCGTTTTTGCTTTAACCGCTTCCATACTTTCGAATCTTGTCTCCTTCAGTGTCACCGTGTATAACAAGCCTGGATCAATGTTATGTTGTTTAGAATGTCAGCGCAAATATTCGTTCTAGATTCATTTTGCTCGGAAGTGAGGAGTTTTGGCACCATTCTTGCGCAAACTTTGCGCATGTTGAACGATTCATGCAAAATATGGCGAACACATTCTTTGTCGATTCTTGTTATTTCAGTAAGCCCTCGGATGCTTAGACGATGATCTTCGCGAATTAATTTACCAATTTTTTCCATGTTTTCGTCCGTTTTTGAAGTTGAAGGCCGTCCGGGGGGCGGATCGTCATCGGTAGTTTCACTTTCCCCTTTAAACCGTTTAGGCTATTCAAAAACTGTGTGCGGGATAATCATTCATTCCTGTAAATTTCTTTTAACATTGCACAAGCTTCTGTAAAAGTTTTCCCCAGTTCAACAAGAAACTTGAGATTAACTCGTTGCTCCATCTGACCACTTAACATTTTTTCGACGCATCATTGGTATGTAGACTAGTTTAAACGACTGCTACAGTCAAAATGAGCGACCCACTGGCTTGTCCAGCGAGCTCAGGTTGGGAAAAGTATCACCAGATACAGTTCTGTTAAACGTGTCGCGACATGCTCGCAGCGCGCTGGTAGCAGCATCAGTTCAGTTATATAATAACCACACCTCAAATGTATGTCTTTGAGTGTCACTCTTTTTAAATCGTCAAATAAGACTGTCGGTAAAAAATGTACGCTGCAGACTTTATGGGTGCCACCATGCTGTCAGCTCAAGGCGACAAATTTTGTATTACCCAAATGCTTCAAAGGCTTTGGATGACCTTGAGAACATACGAGGGTCGGTGTGCCACTTCCCCAGCAGTCTAGTGCGTCGGGCTTTTCCCACAGGAAATTCGGTGTTAGTCATGAAGCGGGTGCATTTTCCGGTAAGATAAAAATTTCGCGGGCGACCAGAACTGCGAGAAAGATAGAGAGTAACGACCGCAGGACATGTGCTCTCCACCCGACTTAGGCATAGGCAGGCGGCGGTCAGTGAATCACGAGCGGATTTAAAATTATCTTGTCCTTGTAGACGAAGTTCGAAAACATTCTACATGATTAATAGTCTATTATATGTGCTCCCGTGCTGGCTGTTTAAAAGGGGTTAATGTAGCTCAGCTATTAGCTCACACTTTAAAATTTAATTTACTTGCATAAGCTGGGTATCGTATTTGGTAATGAGTTCTCGGATGTTTTGATCAACGTTTTACCTTGTCGAAAAAAAAAAATAACAAAAACGAGGCGATTATTTCAGTTCAGTTTAAAAAAGAATTGCTTAAACAGATGCTTATAAATTTATATTTTGTAGTTGACAAATTGCGGGAATCTCTCAGATAGCGAGAACCTTGCACTTCGCAGCACCGGTGCCTGTCCACTGCCTTCTCACTCGCCCGCAGCACAGCCGCCTTTGCGCGACAGAGACAGACAGCATCAATGGTCGGCGCTCGGCTGAAGCGGCAATAGCACCGAAGTTGGAGAGGCCTGATCTGTTGATAAGTAACAAAAATTACCCTAATTATCAAACCGGTAAGTACACCATTATTTTACAAAATTAAAGCACTTCATTTTTATTGGTAGAAATTACAAACCAACTATACTGAGCCATACAGAAAACCTGACGAAGCTAAGTGAAGGCCCACAGCAAGGCCGGGGCTCGTAGACTCATTTAGTCCATCGTAGAGTTTTTTTTTTATATATGTAAATAAAAATGTTATTTAATAGATACTGTATACTCTCGGGTTTTTTTTATTCATATACATTTATAATTTCCAGAGTAGGCTTATAGTTTATGTGCCTAATTTAAAAACTATTGAGTAATCTAAAAGTTATATCTCTACGAGGTGTGGCTATTAAATAACCGAACTGATGTTTTATTCATCACCAATTACAGTAGCAACTTTTTCACCTTCAATGTACTCCCCTTGTCTATCTCTACACCGCTCCATACGACTTTTCCATTGTTGAAAGCAGTACTAGAAGTCTGCTTCTGTCAGCTGGTTCAGAACCTCCATCGCTTTTGCTTTAACCGCTTCCACACTTTCGAATCTTGTCCCATTCAGCGCTGATTTGACCTTGGGAAATTAAAAAAAGTCACATGGGGCAAGGTCAGGCGAGTATGGTGGATGTTCCAACACAGGTACGCCTTCACAGATAAAGCAAAATGGGCTGGTGCATTGTCTTGGTGAATCATCCATTGGTCTTCCACAAATCGTGTCCACATCTTCTCACACGCTCACGAAGGACCATCAGAACCTCGATGTAATATTGTTGATTGACCGTCTGACCCTCAGGGACCCAGTGAACGTAAACAATGCCTCTAATGTCAAAAAAGACGATCATCATCGCCTTGAATTTGGATTTGATCAACCTGGCTTTTTTTTTGGCTTGGCAAGTTCGGGCTCTTCCAATGTATGGACTGGCGCTTTGTTTCAGGGTAAGTAAAAAACCACGACTCATCACAAGTAATCACCGTGTCTAATAAGCCTGGATCACTGTCAATGTTGTCTAGAATGTCAGCGCAAATGTTCATTCTTGATTCCTTTTGCTCGCGGGTGAGGAGTTTAGGCACCATTTTTACGCGAACTTTGCGCATGTTGAGTGATCCATGTCATAAAATCTAGCGAACACATTCTTTGTCGATTCTTTTTGTTTGAGCAAGCCCTCGGATGCTTAAACGACAATCTTCGCGAATTAATTTAATTCAATGTTTATTTCAATTAATTCAATAATTTTTTTCAATGTTTTCATCCGTGTTTGACGTTGAGAGACGTCTGGGGCGCGTCCCTCTTTAAACCGTATAAACTATTCAAAAACTTGTGTGCGGGATAAACATTCATTCCCGTACACTTCTTTTAATATTGCAAAAACTTCTGTAAAAGTTTTCCCCAGTTTAACAAGAAACTTGAGGGTAACCCGTTGCTCCATCTGAACACTTTTTCGACACATTTTTTCGACGCGTCACTGGTGCGTAGACTAATTCAAACGACTGCTAGAGTCAAACTGAGCGACCCACTGGCTTGTCCAGCGAGCTCAGGGTGGGGAACGTATGACCAGACACAGTTCTGTTCAAACTTGTCGCGACACGCTCGCAGCGCGTTGGTAGCAGCATCAGTTCGGCTATTTAATAGCCGCACTTCGCATTTCAAACAAATGCATATTTTGAGTTGAGAAAAGTTCATTTTTTCCCTGGTTAGACGGTTAAAGCTAAGAAAAAAAAATGCTGGGATTTGAACCCAGGTCATCCACCAACTTATCCACTACATTACACCAAATTGTCCATAGCTGAAGCTCTCAAAACATTGTTTACATGCCACCCATATTGGAAAAAAAAATTCTAAGAATCTACGTTTTTTTTTCTCCATAGCCTACTTGAGGTCAAATTTATTTGAACACTCGATACTTACACAAATAAATATCTTATGGATGATACTTTGTTTTTGTCGCGTAGTATATTTTAAGAAATCTAATTCTGCGAATTTTCCATTGCACAGCGTCATATTAAAAAACGAAAGAGAAAGGGGCTCATTAAATATTTCAAATTTCGCCGGAAGCCGTTCGGTGACGTCGTAAAACGAACAGAGAGGGCGCTCGGGCGACAGAACGGTAACAGTTATCATCAAAGTTGGTACGGCCGCCCGCTCTCCGCATTTAGTAGCTCTAAAACAACAAGCAGTAAAATACGGGGCCCTATTAAGATTACACTTTATAATCTACGTGTACCACCGTTATTATTTTAGCATTACGAGGGGACGGTTTTAATTTCGACGAGCCCCATCGGAGGAAATTAAGTTCGACACACAAACGGCGAGGTCGTATACTGGTAATGGAACGCCCGACTATCGCTGCACAACGCCGACGTAGCGATCAGTGGCGTTCCAGCGACTGCGAAAATGACGAGATGAAGTCAGAAATTCGCTCGGATTTTTTGTCATCCTGATGAGGGTTCTGAAATGATGAACCGAAACGTCGGCGAATATAAAATGCCAGCTTGCTGCCTTATTCATACTCCTCGTAATAGTTGGTTTCCTGGAACTATACACTACGTTCATTTTATTTTGTCCCACTTTTAAACGGCTACAGAAATATTATCTCTGCAGTAGAAAATTCAGCAAAGTCACCATGTATAGTTTTTTTTTTTGTAAAGTTTTACGCCGTAATGTTACAAACTGTCAAATGTGAGATTTATTGACATGTTGGTTATAATATTGCTATGAGTGTGTTAATAAAAAAAATATGATGGAACTGTGTTGCACATGTTACACTTGATGTCCATGATCAGATAAATTTCTATTTAAGTAGCCAAAAATATACAGGGTGTTCCATTAGAAAAAAAATAGGTTAAGGTGATATTCTAGTCTAGAGGCATGAATTTCGGGCGGTTTTTTGAAGCTCTGCACAAACGAAACAAAAAATAGTTTTACTATTCATTTTTCTATCATTTGTTTATAGATATTTTAAAATAATATAAAAAAATTAACTGAAAAAAAAGACTCAAAACTGACAAAGTTATAAGCTGGCAAAGTCGGGGGTCCAAAAAAAGGATGTCCTGGCGTGCATGATTTCAACCCTTCTGGTCAACTGAAACAAAAAAGCCGAACGGATTCTTAATTAGTATAGATGCCCCTATAGCCCGAACCTTGGAAAAGTAAAAAAAAAAATTTCATAAAATGGCGGCCGTTTGAAAAAAAAATTTGTTTTGCATGTTTTTTTAACAATTCCGATTTTTTTAAAAATAGTAAAATTAAAAATTTTGATCTGAGCGTGCTTGAGGCGATAGAGGAATGTATAAAGAACATTCACACCAAATTTCAAATAAATCGGTTTATTAGAACTTGAGATATCATGCACGCCAACTCGAAAAAAGTAGTTTTGAGAAAAACGCGTTTAAAGTTTTGAGACAAGTTTCCGGCAGTTTTACTGAGTTAGCACGTCCACGTTGCTTGAAGGCTGGTCTCAAAACTAAGTTGAAATAAATACTAAGACGAAAAGATTCCGACTAAATACGTTTCGTGTTTCGTAAGTACTCGGGCAGCGTCTACCGTCTATTGTTCATTTGTTCCGGTCGGACCGGAGCCGATGCCGCGTCACAAAAATGGCTGTAACTCATAAAATAATTGAAATTTTGAAAACTACTTTTAAGGGCATATTCTTGAATGTCTAAACTTTGGAAATATGAAAACCCCTTAAGGTTAATGTTAAAAAATAGGTTACTTTGACACGTAACAGCTCGTAAAAAGTTTTCATACAACGACGTAAATTTTTTTCGAAAAACTGAATAAGCTGATTTTTTGCTATCTAAAGTCAATATCAAAAAATAACACTTCTACAGGCATTTAAACATAGGATAAAATAAAATGAACATAGTGTACACGATTTGATTGGGAGCAAACTTGGCAATCTAGTACGATTTTTCGTTGAAAATTTTATAAAATTATATTAAAGAATACTATTTAAGGTATTCTGTAAGTAAGAATACAGATGAATACAAAAGAAACAGATTGATTGAATACGTTTAATCTCAAGTTGTAAAGAAGAATAGTTTCAGAGTGTAGGCTATGTCAAAAGTAAGATCACAAGTCATGTCGAATAATGGATTTCCATTCATTTCTTACAATATTTCTCAGCGTTTTTAAAATTCGAATATTAACATTAATTCGAATCTCCAGTGTTAGCGATAATTTAGGTGCCTTTGCCCTCTGTATAACATGGGATGGTTGTCTATTTAAGAAAAGGTGCCCATGAAATGGAAAATTTAAAACAAAGAAGTAAACAAAATCTATATCATTTACAGTTCATTATTTTGCATTTTTTTTAATAAACGATTTACAACTCTTGATCCACTCAAACTTGATCAACTATTACTCTTGGCAACTGTTGATAAAATAACAAGATCTAATCACTTAGTTAACATAAATAGTACATCATCAAACAATACATCATAGCAAAAAGCATCATCAGAAAAGACAACACTTTTTCTATAGCAGCACCATTAATAAACCATTACTAGAAATGTAGTCGTTTAAATTAGTCTGCTCATTATCAGAATTCCGTGTGTGAATTGACACAATATGGATTTTGGTACTAAATCAGCGTTCAAAATTTGTTAAAATATATTGACTAGCTTATAACGTATTTAATGTCCAAGACCTCAAATATGTACACGGTAACCTTGACACTATTTAACAGATAATCTTACTCTAGTTGTATTTGATATGTTGAAATTATTCAATGCTCTTTATTTAATAAATCTACGTAAAAAGATAGATTTGCCTAATGTAAATATAAATTTTAATATTTCGAGATTTCGCTGACATGGTACGCCACTGGTAACCAGCTCGCAGATATAAATTGTTTATGTCTGTATTATTCTACACTATAATTATCCGATCTGGAGATCGCTAATCCTACAAAGTTGAAAACTTCCAGTATGTACGGGAATAGTAAAACTTCCACAACTTCGACTCTTTGAAGTGGAGAAGTAACCTCGGAAAATTTAAAACTGTTAACGGAAGAAGAGGCGGCGACTTAGCATAATGGAATTTGATTCTTGAAAGTTGAGTGATGAAGTAACTTGGTACACTCTGTTGTAATTTTATGTTTCACAAAATTTCTGTAAATGCTGATGCTGAAAGCTAATGTTTGAATATTCATTAACCCAATGATACTGTAGTATTTATTTTTATAATGAGCGTTCAAACAAATTTGACCACGATTTGGCTGTGGACAAAAAACCGTATCTATTAATCTTCAATTTATATACATTACTCAAGAGCTCAAGCTATTGGCAATTTGGTGCAATGGTAGGTTTTGGCTTTGAATCTGATGAGGCCTGGGTTTAAATTCCAGCAATTTCATCTTTTTTTTTGCCTTTACTATGGATTAATTGAAAGACGAAATAGTGTTACAAAAACTGTTGAAAATGGCCCACACATTGTGATAAACATTTCTGACGCAGTGTCTGAAAACATTTTCTAGAAAATGAGGAATAGTTTTAATCTCAGTATCGTCCACATTTTTCCTTGAAGTCGATCAAGGTTAATAATAGGAACTTGGAAACTTGCATTCCAAAAAGAAATCACATGGTATTATATTACAGGATGTTGGAGGAAATTCAGGCTCATGGAAAATATTTTGTGGTATTACCATTGTTCGAACCTATCAAGTATATAGGCTTAATTTTTTCAAGTCAAATTTAAGGTCAAGTTTTGTTGAACGATCATTGCAGACTTTTTATAAAGTAGCCAAGTAAAACATAAAATATTTCTTGAAAATAAAAAAGCGTTAAGTTTACATAAAATCCTGTTTTAATGCAGGAAATACAGACCCATTTTCAGTATAAGTCACTCTGTATTTGCATAAACCTCATCATAAGAAGAAAATACAAATTTTAATAGCACTTGTATAACCTTCACTAAATTAAAGGTTAAGGATTAACTATATTACGTCAGCGCTGTTTTGTAACACACATTACTGAATGTAATTTCTGTAACAAATTATATAGCAAAGTTTATGTAGCAAATGACACCACAGATATAATGTGAGTGACGGTCATCAGTAAGCGCAGGTTAATATATACCTTCCAAATTCTACGTAGGATATCATTCAATTGGAAAATTTTTTGATAAAAAAGGAAGTGGAGAATGTATTTTTTAATTTCACGCTAGTTAATATTGCATAACGTGAATGTGTTAGTATAGTAGGGCCACTGACATCATTTTCCCCACAACAACTAAAGTAACTATATATATTTTATGAAGACTAGTCTAGTGAATCAAATTATTCTCGAGATTAAACTATTTGAATCCTGATCTGTTGAAAGAGAACTTCGTTATTTTTAAAAATAACGAAGTTATTTTCACAAACAAGCAGTTTCCGAAATTTTCTCTAACTAGTAATGCTCTTTCAATTTCAACCAATTATTCATGTTTCACTCCAGTGATACCCATATATATTACTTAACACGTTTTGAAAATTATAAAAGTATTTAGGGGAATATTCTTATTTAAATGTTACATTGTTTTTGATCTCCAGTTTAGTTTAATATAAAAATTTAAAATATTAATTTCATATCAAATAAAACCCATCATTTAGAGTAATCTCAGTTTTGTTTTATGTAATCACTTTTTATCACAAATGTCTATCTTTAGAACAATTGAAGTCTGGTATTTTTATTTTATTTGTTGCAATTCTGCTCCAAACGATGAATTATTAAGTACATTTATTAACTGACTAGGCTCATTTGTTCTACTGAATAAATGAATATATTCTCATTTTGTCATAACCATAATGCTTAGCATGGGGCTTACCACTAATGAGAGTTTAATTTTTTATTAAGGAAATTACTGTACATAACTAGTTCTATGATCAATAAATAATTAGGTATTAATGAAGGATATTTTTTCCACATACATTATAATGTTACTTTACAAATACGATGCACTGCAAATGTTACAAATACCATTTTAATTTTGTGAAATTGAACTTCTTTGTATATTAAATCAGAAACATTTATGTATTGCTTATGTTTGTTTTTACTACTAATACTATTTATGTACCTACAGGGTTCCTGTTTTGATTTTGATACCTACGTAGAGGATTTATGATACAAAAAAAAACACTCTTATGCGTACAAGGGTTTAAACAAATTTTCTCGTTATTTTTTCAGCTTCCCCATATTAACAGTGGAACACCGAAAAGTCAAAGAACACGGCACACTTCGATAATTTTAAATGAAACACCCTGTATATGTTTTACTTTTTACTTCGAATACTTTCGAAGAGTATGTGCATTATTTTATATAAAGTTTAAAAATAACCTAGGCTCTAGACTGCTATGAAAAAACAAATAGATATATATGTATATAAATAAGTACTCTTGTGTTATTCTGAAAGGCCTATCTAAGTTTAATTCTTCGAAATCATTTGATATAACGAAGAGGCAAAATAGAAAATAATTCATCTATTTTGTTATAAAGTATTTCTAGTTTCTAGCCACCGTTCGGTTTTTTTCTAATGTTCTTTGATTTCATAAACTTAAGAACGTTCTTATACACAATATGTCACAATAATTTGCTGTTATTTGTTTCTTCATGGTTATATTAAGTCATTCAATTCCAAAATACTTAATTTATATTAAAATAGTTCGCAAACTTTTGAACAAAGTGTCAATAAAATACACATTTTTGAAAACAGGAGTCCTTACAGAAAAGTAAAAAATATACAGCGTGTTACATTAAAAAACATGTCTTTTTAGTTTTTTTTACTCCTCGATGTTCAATTGTTAATTTTGATAAGCTTAAAAGAAAATAGAGAAGTTTTACTGAAACTTTTAGGAGTACAAGTTTTTCTCCTATAATAAACTCAGACCTATCATTTTTTTGTGGAACATCAGCTGTATGATTACAACTGATAATAAATTATGATATGTACTGTAATTAGGTTAATTCAAACATATGTATATCTCTAGTTGTTCAGATTATTTAATTTCTGGAATTATTTCCAAAGAGCTGGTACGATTTATCAATATAATGATGTAATATTTTTTCCAAGAAGAAATTTGTATATTTGATCTACGTTTTTTATTTTATCTGGATGAAGTGTACCTACATGTGGTATCTCAACAATGAAATAATTATGTCAAACAGTAAAAAAGATTGTGCTATGTTCACGATACATTTTCTTAATACAGTCACCTTACAATTTTTTTACTTTTAAGCATAGAAAGGAGGCGTTTTTATCTTGTTCCATTTCTTATTAAAGATCTCTATAACCTAGATGCCAATATGTCCTCAATCAGGTATTGAACCACAAAAAAAAACAAATTCAGAACAAATGTCTTTTAAATGTACTTCTTTAGGAAACATAAGTGCAGATACCTGCAACATGTCCCCTGCTCCAATGTTTCTTTGTGTTTTGCACTTATCGTTAACTTCATCTAGAGACACCCTGTAGGTATGTGTACTGAACAACAAATTTCTATAACAAATAAGCACTAAAATTTCCTAAAATACGCAATTATTATTTCTTTTCTAAAGACTTTTTTGTTACTTCTATTTGCGTAACAATAATTCTTGTTTAGTTTTGAATTTATGGAGAATGAAAAGAACTGTTAAAAGTATCCTGTTTACTAGTCAAATATAAGCGATAAAAATATTTATTTAGGTGTAAACTGCATTTGCAAACACTTCGAATGCTTAAAACAGGTAAGTAAACAAATTCCTTGTCCTCTAACACGTCTGATAAGAATATATAAGTAGTTTTAACACAGTTTCTTTTTTTAAGGCAATAATGGTTATAACAAATTTTGAATAATATTGATGAGTTTGTATTGTATCTATACTTTCTAGGAAACATAGTGAATAGCCATTCTAAAAAAGTCATCAAATCTGGCTATGAACAAGAGAGATGGAAATAGATGTTATGTCGCAGCTCAAAACGAAACTTGGTTGTTGTCAAACTTTTGACAGAAAACAAATAATGGCTCTCACATAGTGTGACAGCCTTGGCAATTAAGTAAGGTTATACATTTAAGATACATTTTTGCTCAGTCAATTTTGATGACTTTTTTTTGGATGACTCGTTATATTCCTAAGTATTCCTAGTGAGAACTGTTAACTGTACATGCTACAGAAATGACAGGGAGCATTGTCTTAAGTAATTAATTAGAAGTAAGTACCTTAAAACGTTTTTTTTTTGTTTTGTGCGCGACATAAGAATGATTAATTAATACTATCTCTATCGTTTTGGAGCTAATATTTATTCATTACCGACGACCTTCCAAATTTCCATACATTTTTTATGTATCTTTATTACATCCTTATTGTTTTAGCCTTTGGTGTGTACTGTTAAATAATCATTAACTGGGGACTTATTAAAGTAATTTGCCTTTACAAAGGCGTACTAATGTTTTCCTTAAACGTTTTACTATTAAAATAACTTCTTCTGTATCTTTTAAGATAACCGTGTTGGCTTTACGATAAAGGTAGCATTAGAAAAAATATATATGTACCAAAAGGTTATGAAGCTATTATGTGCCTACATTAAACTTACAATTAGACAAGATTAAATCTACCCTTTGCAATTTTGGAGGTTTTTGTAATAGCTTTTTGGGATGAAAACAACAAGTATACACGGCCATGACATCAACATTCAAAATGTTCTCGACCAATATCTACAACGAGACAGTGTGATCAACAAGTTTTCGCCAAAATTTGTTGTGGTTCTATCCTTCGAATCATTTCGGATTTCATTAATTTTGGTACACGCTGTACTGTATTAAATAGCAAGAATTTCATATACTGAAAATACTAAAATTCCAGTATCGTAGAAATTAAATCCTCATTTATTTTTTTTTCTGTCAGAACGTCTTTTTAAACATATATAAAAAAATTGAAGAAAGTGGGACATTTGAGTCTTCCACCATCAAAGGATTTACATTATGGCACAAACTTCATTGCTACATTCCCTACCAAAACTTTCTGCCTGTTTTCCAAAAATTGCAAGAAAATGTTGGTTTATGGTATTAAATCAAAATAATTCACATATTAGGTGTATAAATTTCTTTTAAAATCGTTGTATAACAGTTTGAATGCACGTACCCAGTAACAAAAGCATGATCGTACCTATATTTTTTGTTACACTTTCGAAAAAATCTTACACGACTTAATGCTGATAATTTTCTTGTCAACTATCGACCAAAGTAACAGCATTACTTTTTACCACATCAACTTTATACCAGATTTCCAAAAGTCCATGACCGTACTGTAAATATTCTCTGTTCTGGCGCTTCCCTAGAAAAGTTCTATCGGGGTAGTCACACTTTTAAATATCATTCATAATAATCTTCAGTAAAGTTGTTAATACTTGTTCATATTAAACATCATATAAAAGTTAAAAAACCATATAAAATATATGTAAAGTGAACACTGAAGTGAAACTATGAAGTGGATGTACTCATTAAAAATATGTTTAAAATTATAATTAGCTAAATAGTCCTAAAATGTTTTGAAAAGATTGTTCTAAATGACGACTGCAGGAGAGAAGTTGTGTTCAAATGTTACTCCGATGCTGGCGATCGGCTTCGCTTAATAAACATGGTATCCACTTGCCGAACTTTTGGACTTTTGCCTAGCGTTTCGATTCCACGCACTACAGTTGCCTGGCTACAGCCGAGCTCTCCTTGAACCCTTAAGTATGAATAAATACTTAAGTATGAATAATTTTTGAACCCTTAAAGTATGAATAAATATACCTGCAAAATTTCAAAATAGTGTCTTGGTTCCTTCTCTAAAAAATGACCAAAAAATTTTTTTTCCATAGTCAAGGTAGAAAGAGTCCTTAAGTGACTTCTAAATGTGGTTTAAATAAATGTGAAAAAAATGGATGTGGAAATAGTGATTCCTAAGGTAGCGGTTTTTTCATTTGCTATTGAAAACTGATATTTTCATTAGCTCATTGTAAACGTTGTAATTTTTATTCAGTTATATACCTGTAATGTTATGGGATTATCGTTAGCAAAAATATTTCGCTATGAAATTGCCATTGGACATAAACGCGAATAATAAGAAACCGGTAATTGGTGGCGTGTGATCTCGTGATCTAATGCCCAAGCCAGCCATGATCTTACATGCATTCGAGTGTTTTATCGGGTGATGAACGCTCGCAATTGTTAAAATCGTTTCTCACGAACCAATTATATTGTCATAAAAAATTCTCTCGAATTATAGAGTAAATAGCATCGGTAGAATTCTACACGAATGCCGAGTAATCATTTCCTTTCTGGTCCATTTCAGTAATAGGAATACTGTTTCTTACTGTTATGATTGCATCTGACCTTAGGAGCTATATAAAGGAAAACACGAAACTTTCCTTTATGTACAAAAAATAGTATACCCTTGAAAATTATAACGGAGCGGTTCCTTAACTGTTTAGATGCAAAAAATAGTGTCCAAAATGACGTAAGTCTTTACCTGATCCATCAGTGAGGTATATTTCTCTAGAATCCGTAACTACAGTGTCTTTAAATAAACTCTCAATTAGGGTAAACCGGAATTTTGTTGTCAAGTTGAAAGCATCCAGTTTTTAATAACAAATTGACAGCAACAGTACAGTGGTTTACTCTAATGGTGACATAAAAATGTGTAGACAATAAAATTAAAACAAAATATACCTGTACATTCTTAAATGTAAATATTAAAGATGTCCTTCAGTTTGAGTGCACAAACAAACCGGGCGCTTGATGTTGTTAAACGCGCTTTTCAATTTGAGAAGGATTATGTCTAGAGCTCGGAAATCCCAGATTACCGCTTGTAAAACTGCATTTACCTATCCAGCGGTTCCGCATGAGATCGGCGTACTACCGCGCAGACGTGAGTCCCGGGACATCGGGAAGGATCGGTCAGTGGCGTGGGTATGCAGGGGTAAGAAATACATGCGTATATAATTTACAAGGCGCTTAAAAATACGGTTAATACTTTCATTATCATAAAGTTGTATAGTGTCGAGCCCTGCGTTGCAGCACAAATCTCCAAACTTTAGTTATGTCAGCACAAATATCTCTAATGGCATCACAAAGTTCTTCGCTAGTGCGGCTTGTGCTTCTAAAAACTGCGTGTTAATGGCGTGGATAAATAAAATAGTCCATAATGGTTAGATCCGGAGACCTACCAGGAAAATTCACCAATCGGATATAAAAAAATCTTCCAAATAAGCAATTGTTTGACGAGCGGTATGTGATATATCATCTTACTAAAAATACCCTTCCATAAGTTCAGTGTTGTGTAGCTCACTGAGCTAAATGGTTATAATAAACCATTGCAATATCTTTCAGCAGATACGATTTCATTGAAAAATATTGATCAGATGATTGTCTCGAAACCGCTAGCCAAACACCAATTTTTTGTGGATGCACAGGGATTTCCACAAATTCATACGGATTTTCTGTCACGAAACTCTATTTTCATATTTTCTTTATTGAAATGTCATCAGAAAACTGGTTATCCAGAAATAGTTATTCGTTTTCCGATGAATCCAATTAAATTTATTTAAGAAAATTCGCATTCTTTCCATATTAAAGATAGATAAAACTCTTACTTTTGTAATGGTCTCGCTAGCTTTAAAGGCAGAAAATAAAGAGCACTATTTTGACCTTTGTTTCATCTCCTCTTAGAACAAGAAATTACAAAAAAATGTATAGCGATGGACAGGAATGTTTTGCCCTCCTTATTAATAAATTTAAATGATTATTATATTATTATAAATTTAAATGCTTAAATTGTTGTAAAGTTAAATTTACTTGTTACTACGTTTCGATTTTGTTCTCTATCAAGGTGGTCATGTTTTACGAAGCGAACGTTTTCTGTTCAATATTTCATATAATAATAAGTTTATTACAAATAAATATCCGTTACTGAACGTGGGTGATTAAGACGAACACACCCAGTGCAACCAGAATCCGGAATTATTTTTCTCCATTTATTCCGCAATAGTTAATCCTATTTTAAATATCTATGTCAGTCGGTTGTTTGATAAATGAACTACATACATGACATGTTTTGCCACCGTTACGGAAGCGCATTCAGTAAGAGAAGTTTTATGTAGCTTTGTAAACAATTTAAAAAAATATGGTGTATAAGTAAATACCCGATAAGCTAACTTTTGGCGATGATAAGACGAATATCGTATCATAAACTGCTCGTCAAAATTAGCGTAACACTTTTTAGATTAGCGCTATTTGCGTTCTATTCGATTTAAAGACTTGCGGTTTTTAAGTTTTGGTAGTCTATAGGGTTGGGTTTAATGCCCCGAAAGCGCTATGTTGTGACTTGTGATTTCAGGGACATACAGGATTGACTAAAAAGGGCGCTGTCGTGTAAAAACTCCATCCTGACACACATTAAGACCTCCTCAATAAGTTCTGTGTATTTGGTCGCTGTCACATTTCTTCAACCCGTTTCCAGACACCTTAAACCGCCCCTTTGCATTTACACAGGGTTTTGCGTGGTTTGACCTCTGTTGGGAGAATCCATTGATCTTAATGTTACCTAGTAAATTGGTGTGGGTTGCCACAACTCGCTTTCACTGTGTGGAAGGCTGCGTGGGCTGTCTATTTGTCTGGAATTCATATCATGACAAAATTTGCCGCGCTGAGGAGTTGCAAGCAGGTGTTGATGCGTGGGATGACTCTAAAAGCCTTCCTAAATGCTTGAACACTTTTCGGCCCACCTCAAATCGCTTCTCTCCTTCAAATCCACTTTTGCGTTCCATCGTCCTCTTTTGACGCCCTCCAAAAAAGGGTGAAAAGAAATTGATCGCTAATTTCCTCAACCTTCAATTATATTTGTGACTTTTTGCTTTATTATAATTATTATGTTAGGTATTTATATAGGCCGGTAATTCGCTCCTTAAGGACAAAAATAATAGGGTGTTAGTGGTGTTAATGGTGTTAGTGGGGTTAACAACAGCTGGGCTACAAGCTGTTGTTAATCTGCAGGTGATAAGCACTGATAATAGCTGATCAATCGCTTCTCAAATACGCTTCAAGGTAACAGTAAAGGCTGACTTATATTTTGTTTAAGAAATATGAATATTTGAATCTGAATGGTCCCATAGGTATTCTCGGTAGGCGCAAGTAGTGATTCAATGTTATTGTCAATAAAATACTGCTTAATGACCTCAAAGTGTTCTTGGACTTGTGTGCTTAGTCATTATCTTGTTGAAACATAAATGACTTTAAACTTTAAAGTCATTAAGTTTTAAGCTTTAAGTTTCTGGACTGATTGCTGCAGGTTATCACTTAGAATATTGACATAATCTGGTCATATCAGTATTCCATCTATTACGACTGCAAGAATTGACCCACCTCCGTGTTTGAATCTGCCTTTAAGCATTGACGGAAAAATCGACACCGTTGATTCTGCCAAACCATACGACATTGTGGCGTGGTTTAAATCTCGTTATGTTATCTCTGAAAACTTAACAATTTACCAGAAAAAAAGTAATAACAGAAACAAGGAACGCCCCAATAAAGAGCCCAACTAGAAGTATACTTAATCCCCAAACCTTCAACAGCCGTATGCGGTTGTCAATGCCCCACTTACCGGCTGGTCAAAAACTATACAATCATAAAATTATATAGATGTTTTTTCTGAATTTTTTTGACGATTCTTTTTAGAGGTCATATAAATAAATAATAGTATTTTCAGAGAATTATTTTTAGGAGTGATCTAAGCAACTGTAATTTAAATTTAGGGGTGTTTTCCGCCACTCTATGGGGGTAGTTTTTGAGCATCGCGCGAGACTAATGCAGTCACTGGAGTTTTTTAAATTTTCAGTTGTGTGAGGGGTAGTTTTCACCCACTCATGGGGATTATTTTTTTTTAATTGTAATTTTATTTATATTTAATTGGAATTATTGAGATTTAAGACCATTTGTAAAGCGTTGTCATTTTTACCCTGTTTTTTAGCGCTAGGGGTTGATTTTGGGGTGTACGATTTTTTTTGAGTTCGCATTCGGATTCAGCGTCGAAAATTACATAGGGATACAGTTGTCTCGATAGCAGTTCCAATTGTTTTTTTTTTGTGGATCTCTGTGTTTAATGTCAAACGAACATCATTAATTTTTGTACCAACGTTTCTTAATTCCGTTTGTTTTTTGAAATTGTTACATCATTTTTTTCTTACCAAACGCATTCACCACAAGGCTCACTACCAATACACATACTACGTCCCTGCTACTCCCACTAAAAAAGTATGCACCGACTTCCTCCAGCATATTTTACAGTCGCAGCAGAACACTACTTATCGCTATAAAAAAGGCTTTATGCGTACATAATACCACACTTTATCTTAATAGTAAAATATTCTAGGTTAAGTAGCATTTATAAGTAACAATCTAGTAGGAACTCATTAGCGCTATCTGAAGATAACATTTCCATAAAAAAAGCGAAGAACCGTTCAATGTGATAAATGGTCTCGAATTATCCGCCGCGGTGCGTGAATGGTAGGAGTGATTTATATTTTTTCGCCGGCTACGCCGAATGCAAATTTGTAATTGATCTAGAGAGCGGCGGGTTCAATTGTTTCGTTGCCCCGGGACGTAGCGGTCGGCCCTGACGGGCTGTCACTTTGACGTGCGATTGTTTCTGCTCTTCGTTCCGAATTGATCTGGCGCACGTCCGTGGAGGAGGTTAGGCTAGGTCAAGTTCCGCTCACGCCATTGTTAGACTAGCGCCGAATACGTTTCGCGAATGCGAAGAGTAATCGCAAAAGGACGTGGTCACGCCAGACAACTTTGTCTTTAGTGGAGGAAATGTTTTTTTTGACACATAGGTGCCTTTGGTTTAGTTTAGTTTGATTGTTCCTATTAATTGATCTTCAATTACACCATAATACTAATACGAGTTTTAAATACAAATCCTCACTTTCAATGCGAATTGTGAAAAAACTGAGGAGTAGAAAAGTTTGAAAGCTTGGAAGAATAAGAGGCTATTACCTAAGAGGGAACCTATTAATAACTTTACATATTATACTTTTGTCGACTTTATTAAATGTAAAATGTAAAAAAATGTATTATTTTTTCCGCTATTTGCCGGAACTTTAAAGTTTAAACTACTCATAACTTCTTAAAATAAATAAACATTATATTTGATCCAAATTTGAATTATTGATAGAAATATATGTTTACTTCATACTTTCTAAATCATATTTCAAAGGAGATAAAGGTTTCTATTAAAAAAAAGTAATCTCAGTCACGTATCTTGAACGAAGAATTTATTAAAAAGATATCTTTATCGCAGTTACTTGTCAATATTTGGAACCCTGTTCACTGCTAATATAAAGTAGTAAAAAAACTGTGGCGGTTTAAGAAAATAAATAAATAAACAAGAGCCAATAAGATAATAAGAGTATCGTCACATGTATATAGTTAAGGAGAGCGATGTTGTAAGAGTTGACCTAATATGAGTTGGCTAATGTAATATCTTGTAGTTGAGCTATTAATTTAGAGCTTAATTTTGTTTTTATATTGAAAACATTGTGTAGAGCCCGTATGTTAAGAATAGATTCCAGGACCGGTCTTAACATACCTGTTGTCTGTGCTACATTAATAGAGTACATTATTAACTCCTGTATACTGTATATAGTACAATGGTAGTTTAATCAAATAAAGTCATTATATTTCGGATTACAACCCATCTGGTGTGATGTTGGCTCCCCTCTTATCAAGTTACAGCATGTGTTAACGAGAACGTAGTTTTCACTTCTTGTTACTATTAATTAAACTGTGCTGATCGATGCATCGTGTTCACGAAACGTCGAATAGGTTTGTAAAAATGTCCGTCGCGTGTTACGGTGAAGCGTTGTATAAACAATTTTCGGAACTGACCTTTAATGACAATGAACTTCGATGTACATTATGTGACAGTGTACTGACGTGGCAGATAAAAGTAGCTGTTTTGCAACTGTAGCTGTTTTTATGTTGCTACAGACAAACATAAATCTCGTGTAAGTGGTAGTATGAGTACGCGAGACAGACAGAGACAGATTTAGTCAAAATGATGGCTGCGTGTACAATTCCATTCGCCAAATTAGATAATTCCGAGTTCAGACAATTTGTTCCGAAGGTTGTGAGTGGAAAATGTATATTAAGGAGGCTGGTCGGCGTCTAAAGACGACGTATACTAACTTAATGCATAATTATGATACATTTTGTTTTACTTTGTTGTTACTTTTACTAATATGATTTCTAACATACATACCTATTGCAAGTGCTCAACGTTTGTTGGAAGGTTGTTCATTCCAGTGACTTCTCATTTATCCATTTACAAACTGACTTTTTTTATGGCATTGTTTTACCAAGCCACAGAAAGGTTATAACCTTATTAAAGTATTTGAAGCGCCTTGTTCAAAATTTGGATAGATTGTTGTTGCTTTTATGTCCTCCGTGTACTGTTACCCAAGCTAAAGTCACTATGTGTCACTCTTTCAGTAGCACAATATTGGATTGCTGTCATCCACCTGAAATATTGTTGCGTATTTTCCTAGGTTTATGGAGACATTAAATTTGTGGTAGGTCTTGTCCCGTAATTCTCGTCTCCTTCTGCTTGAGCTGTTTAGAAATACCTGACTTTTTTTTGTCATGTTTTAAAACTTTTGATTTATTTTTTGTCATTCTAGGCTACATATTCCCTAAATAAGCGCTTCTTACAGAAACAAAAACACTTGACGCTTTAGTCTGTTGATTATTTTGATTATGTTATCGATAACTTTTTCATTTTTTATAATTGAAAGTTGAGTTACTCTGAAATATGAAGTCTAAATGAACAATTACGTTACTAAACCTCAAAGAGCTACTTGTTTCCTAAGATAGAGAGTAGAAGATTGGTAACATATTTCTCCCACTACTGGCGCAAAGTTAGGATACAACGTCAGGTTTCAGCTCATAATTCAAAAATGTCATACCTAAATTCAGCCCCCTTCAGGTGACAGCTACAACCGCTAAATCTTCAAATTGGTAGTAAAAAAGTCTTTTCATTCTCTATTCAAAATTGCTATGGTTTTAAATTTTATTGCAGAAATTAACAAGAAAAATAAAGTTTCTCCAGCATAGGAAATTCCTTACATTAAAATAAAAAACAAATCATTATTAATGCAGCAGATGTTCAAAATGCATGCCTCCACCATCTTGGCAGCATCCTAGACGTAAATAGAAATGTCTTCTAATGTTAGTTAAATCTGCGGGGTAATCGACCTAATTGCAAGTGTTATTGTTCTTCTTAAGTCGGCTAAATTGTCGGGTTTGGTTTTGTAGACCATACATTTTACATATCCCCATAGGAATAAGTCTAGTCCAGCGATTTGGAAAGATTGTGTGGAGATATTGCAGGACATTGAGTTCGTAATGTGCTGGTGGTAAACATTTTCTATTTGTAAAGTATGGTCATCTATCACTTGCATGTTAGATGACAATAATTCAGCATTTTGGGAACAATTCTCTTTGTTCACAAAAGATAATTCGTCTATCAAAATCATCTTCCGCGAGCTCATTAGTTGGTACCAGTTTATATGGGTGCATCTGATTTTCTGTCAATACGTGGAGAATCGAGGAATGGGTAATATTTAATGCTGAAGCTGTTTGACGACTCGACTTATGTGGATTTTCTTCAAGCATAAGCATTGCATCCAATTTCTGATCATCAGTCATCACTGAGTTTATTGGAAGGATTTTTCTTTAGCTGCCGTATATGTCCACATTCCCGAAACTGCTTCTCTATTTTACTTACGGTACCTTGAGATATCGGCGACAACTCCGGATATATTTCTTGAAATAGGCGAACAACTTCGGCCTTCGTATCCTGTCTCCGTAACCAATCATCGGCAGAATCGTTATCTTATGCATTTCTGTTAGGTGCCATCTCTCTAAATTGCAACACGAAAACTAAAGCAAAAAGTTCAACACTGATAACTGTTAACTACTGTTACAATGACAAGCACGTTTCTAGATAATTTCACTAAAGCTGATAATGGCCAACTTCTTAAATTTCAAGTTTGTTTTTTTGGTGCTTGGTCGTTTTTGCCGTTCGATTGTCAAGCAAAAAATTGTACGTATTTATTAGTAAGTTTTTATCTTATAGTAGGGAATGTCGGCAATTACAGACATTTATTTTTTGTTATTATTAACATTTCAGAACCTAAAATTGACAAATAGTGTTACTTAGAAAAGTTTTATTTTAATGTAACGAATTTCCTACGCTGGAGAAACTAATCTTTTTTTCTTGTTAATTTCTGCAATAAAATTTAAAACCATAGCAGTTTTGAATAGAGAATGAAAAGTAGTTGTCACCTGAACGGGGTTGAATTTAGGGGTGACATTTTTACGTCGCAAGTTGTCATTTTAGAATTAGAGATTGACGTGTCTCAGGATTTTCAAAAAGATGTATAATAATGGAGCTACTGAATTTATTCCATTTGGCTGCTCCACTCTGTACTCAGTAAGAACACAAAAACAAGCTAGATGAAGTTACCAAATAGAAGCAAAACTTCGTAGGCCGTTATTAAACGCCCACCGCAATGTCTCAATTCAGGATATTTGACTTTTTCGCCACGTACTTGGTTTTATTTGAGCTAAAAGCAATATCGTCACGTCTAGTGAATATATTTTAAGCTTGGCCGGTACATGTGTAACCATAATTAGTTAAATAAATGGTCGGTCTGAAATAACAAAGCTTTTTTTAAGAGTGTCCTCATTTCCAATTCCCGTTTTAATAGCTATCGCATGTTCATTAAAAATATACGCCCTTGAATGAGTTTTGAATATATAGCAGCGACGCCGAAGCCGAATAGCAATTCGGTTGGGCGAAGGTCACGTTTGTCCTCTTCGTCTAGTACAAGAACTCCGGAAATGTAAATAAATAAATAGTCTACAGTTCAACAACAAAATTTAACATCTTATACAGAGCATGAATAAGTTGATACCTAAATTGTTAAGAATAAATCGCAATTAATTTATGATACATGTTCCTTCAGGAGGATCTTAGTTTCTAAGAGTGTAGGTAAATCAAGATTAATCTGCCTTGCATTAGAATCAATAGTTCACAAAAATGTTGAAACAGGAGAAATACTGATTTTAGTGAAGAATAATTCGATTTACTTTTACATGCCTGTGACGTCACACGTAGCATTTTTTATTAAGGGGATAGCCACTGTGATGGGTAAATTTTTTTTTTATTTATTTTTGTTTTGATTTAAAGATTATATCTTCGAAAAAATGTGTATAAAATTTTAGGTCAAAATTCCGAAAATCGTCTGAGTTACAGTCATTCTCACACAGTGAGAGCAAGTAGACCGACTGTCTTGCTCGGCGTTCCGACTAGACTGCCACGTTTTTCAGTCCCTTGCTAATGCATATTTTAGAATAGATGAAGCATTATGGTTCATTTCTTCGCAGAATATCTTTTGTTATATTAATCCGGTTTCTATCGGTTTTACAATATGTATAATGGTGCTTTTTATCGAATTACGTACCTAGAAGCTTGGTAGATGTACAGTCGTTCTTCAAGTTTCTTAGTGAACACACTTTGCTAGTCTGTTATTTATTTATATTGAAAAATATCTTGTGTTTTGTAAAAAAAAATGGATCGTATAAGTAGTAGGAGCAGTAAAAACTATAAAAGTAGACCCTCACGAAACGGTAGAAAATTAAATCGACCAAGTAATAGATTAGAAATTAAAAAATGTGAAGATGTACACCTATGTAGGTTCCAAATGGACACCATTGGAGATATAGAGAAATAATCATTATATTGGCCCAAGACTCGTTAGTTTGATGTAAGTGTACATATTTTAGAAAATACTTGGTTTTTATAGTAAGAAAAATGGACTAGAAACTTTAAACGTGTTTTTCTCAAAACGACTTTTTTCAAACTGGTCGCATCGATAACTCGAGCAATTATCTACCTATTTTCAACTTTTTTTTTTGTTTTATTCGTCTTTGCAATAGCTAAGGTTATGTGTCGCCGATTTTGAAAATTTTGATTTTTACTATTTTTTAAGACTGCTTGAATGCAAAAAAAAGGACAAAAAGTGAAAAAACTTTCAATCGGTCGCCATTTTGTGAACAATCAAAATAAAAACAAACGGTTATGTACAACGATAACTGCATTCATACAGATTCTAATGCAATTAGGATTTTTTTTTTTCAGATAAACCGTTTTCGAAAAATCGATGCGACCGTGGAGTGAGAATTTTTTTTAATACTCTACAGCAAGCCTCATAAATTCCCGTAATTAAAGCCTCGTAACTATTTATTATTTTTCAATACATATTTATATAAATCGAATATAGATTTAATAAAAATAAAAAACTCCAATCCTCATATTCCTTAATTATCCAGGTGAAAAAAAATTCCCGAAAATCGCTTACTTTTTCGGCCGTCACAGTGGTTATCCCCGTAATGAAATGATATATTTTTATGGTATTTTTTGGATAGTAGGTACTTTTAAAGGCTTTCCTTACAGTGTAATATATTTATCTTTAACAGTTTTTGCTATTTCGAATATTTTATCTACATAGATATATTTTTTAAAAATTTAATGTCCGTATTCCGAAGATGCAGATACTCCTAATACCATGTGGTTTCAACAGGATTAGACGTATTTTTTTCAAACAGGTGGAATGGAAGACGACGTTTTCTGGAACCGGCAGCTAGATCATCAGATTTAACCTCTATGGATTTACCTATGGATTTATTTCTATACGGTTATTAAAAAAAATAATGTTTTTACGACGAAACGTAGTAATTCAAGTGATTTATTTAAAAGACCGAATTAAAACAGAAGTCATAAGAATAACACCTGATATTTTAAACAATGTCAGAAATGAATTCTGCCATACGTTGGGACTGTGTCAACAAGTTGATAGGCAACGTGTTGAGTAGTTGTTACGGTAATTAATATACTTTGTAAAATTCTGTGTTTGACCACATTTTTTCACAGTTCTTGAATCACTATCACACTAATGACATCAATTCACTAAACGGTTGTTGTTCTGCAAATTATGAGTTTTCAACGCTGCTTTTTGTTGTAACTGTACAGCAATTTATTTAAAAATTACAATTTAAATATCTTGTTAATTTTAGTTGTAAACATATTATATATACAGCAGCGTGTGTCGGTCCCACAAACATTGCTGTAAATAACTATACATTTCTTATTTTTTAGTTGTTAGTCCGTCGAACTGGAATTCAAAAATATGATCATATTAGCGCAGGTTTTCAAGATAGTGGTTGGCTCAAATTAAATACTCTTCGCAGGATTCATTTACTTACTCTCACACAATATCTATACAACAAATTGACATTTTTTAAAACATACAATAATGTATCCACTCGTAATAAGCATGTACTAGTAATACCTAAACACACCAAAACAATTTTCACAAGAAGTTATTCATACACCGCCTCCAAAGCATACAATTCCCTTCCAAATGAATTTAGACATTATAGTCTTGTTAATTTAAAAAAAAAGTTAAAATCCTTATTTTTCGAGTAGTAAAACTCTTGGCTATGAATTATGCTGTGTTTAATAGGTTTTGATTTATGGTGTAAATAATAATTGTTCTTGATTCTGATAATACCGATTTAAATGTTCAAATGACAAATTGATAAATTGTAGACATTATGTTACTTTTGTATTGTATGTGTTATTTTTGCTTTATTTCCGCTTTATTTTAAGCAGCATTGCCGCTGCTTTTTCGTTTATTTTTGCTTTATTTTAAGCAGCATTTCGCTGAACTACGCCCTTTCATCATTATATCATACAATAAATTTTAGTTTTGTATATACTCTTTCTTTTGTATCGAAAATGATGAATAACGACGATTTATTATTATTATTATTATTATTATTATTATTATTATTATTATTATTATTTGATCTATAGGATCGTTGTTTTATAAGGGGTATTAGTAAAATGTAATAATGTGTTTTTTTCCACCCCATTTTGACACTCTTAAAATACTATAGAATTTACAGGTTACTATATACTTCTTTATTTTAACTGGAACAGCTCAATATTTATATAATTTTACATATTTTTACAAATTTAGATAAAGCTCATAATTTTGCGTTGGAAACCTGTATCATGAATTACGATCTATACTTACCTAAACCCAGCCGTTTTCATGATATCTTACGTTTTTTTTTTTTTAATTGACAATGTTGGCATCTGAAATAACCGTCGTAACAGACGGTATGACCGCTGCAGTTTTGAGTAGAGCCAGACCAAATTTCAAGGTGTGTCCGTTGAAACAGCTTTAAAAAAATATTCATAGTAATTATAAAGGATTGTATGACCCATACAAAAACTACAGAACAGTGCGCTGTCGTGAGTGGAGTCACTACAAAAAGTGGACGAAGTAAATTCGCTGCTACAAGCTATTGGTGATGCTATAAATGAGCCCGTTAAAAATAAGTGCGAACATGTATTAAAGAAAGACACCGGTTTTACCAAATTAAGACAAATCTGTGATATTGCATCTACACATCCATTAAATAAATGCAAAGAATATTTTAATTATGCCTTTGCTACATCAGTAGATGTCGAATGGTCGTTCTCAAAATATAAGCATATATTTTCACCACAGCGAGCAACACTCTCAGATACATTATAGAAATTTATTTTGTGCTACAAAGTTTTTACGAATCTTCTCCAGTTCGTGATAGTACACTGTTAACCAAGCTACATCGTCAAGCTAATAAAAAAATGCTCACTATATTTAATATTATTAATTAGTTACCTTATTAGATATATTAATATTATCATTTCGGCCAACTTTAGTCATCAGGTTATAAAGATCAAAAGCTACGATATAAAGGTCATACATGTGAAAGGACACAACGGTCATAACTATTATTCATAATATATAGGTCATAAAGTTCACGAGGTCTAGAAAGATAGTAAAGGTCATAAATGTCGTTTGGATAAAGACTATAAATATCCATATATCGCACTTTTAAGAACGTAATCTAATATCTTTAGAGATGAAGTTTAATTAAATGAGGAAAAATTATATGTGGAAATACTGATTCTATGGGCAACCTATTTTGATTGAGGTACTTGAATAGTTGATTGTTACATACATTTTATTTTATACTAGGGGAGAGTCTGCAACAGTGGCTACGCAGGAACGGTGGTCACTTTCGTGCTATATTTTTATTTGTAAATAGTAGTGGCGGCACCCACTGCAGAGGGGGTCCAAGTAGCATCCTAAGAATATTAACGGGCAGAATCCTTGAGCTTGAGCTTCAAAGTTTCTTCTTTTTCTATGAACTTAACTTTCAATTGACCACATGCAGTAAAATATAACGAGCGGTGAAAATTATGTGTAGCGAATAAATACCTACATATCGAAGTGAACTAATAGTGACGATTTATGTCTAATACATGTAAGCGTTTATTTACATAATAATATTTTGATTATTATTAAATAGCTTTTGTAATTACCCATTGTTTCAAAAAACATGTAGTTGATGGTACAGTGGTCAGGTTTAAAGTAGGTACAGTGGCCACTTCTTTATCATATTAATAAGGTATGACTGCTGTACCACTATTAGAAAGAGGACTATTTAGAATGGCTTTAGTAGGTAAATTCAATTATACTCTTGTTTTCTACCCTGGTTTGTCCATGCATAGTATTTGTTAACTATTAGCAGTTAAACTGCTTCGCTATATACATTTCAGTTGTTTTTTAAACAAATTTAATCTGCATTATTACTATTATTGTTTTTGTGTGACATATTTTTAACATAGTATATCTTTATTCTAACAAATATCACCCTTTTGCATGGTTTTCTATTTTTTAAAGGGTAATGGCCACTGTACCATATCTTAATGGCCAGTGTACCATCAGGGTAGGTACAGTGGCTACATAATTTTAAATTTTTGTAACTCTGAAATATTAGTTAAAATATAATTTTTTTCAGTCTTAGAGTGAAAATCTGTTGAGAAGAATGTAGAATTTGTCACCTAGTGCTATCAGGGTAGTGCTATCAAACGTGGCCACTGTTCCTGACTCTCCCCTATATATTTTCTTGCAAACTGTATTCGCATTCGAACCACCTGCTCGAACATCAGTCACTGGCTACAACTATATTAAAAGACGCCAGTAAAAACTAATTCGACCGGTTTGCAATCTTACCATTGTTAAAAGTGTCGGCCTATTATCGTTAAAATAATAGGCACAGCCGCTGATTAAATTGAATCCGGAGAGCTTTGCGTTCGCCATCATATTTTCGTTATTTATTAGTCAGCCTCTATGGGAAACGAAAGGGTCAGTATCACTTGCGCCGTGCGGCCTTGAAAGCTGTGCAATTTTATTTCTCGGAACATGCGGATAAATAATTTTAAATAACATACACGGCGAACGCGTTCGGATTTTTTCACTTCTTTTGCGGTATTTGTTTTATTATATTTCCTTTTCGATATCGTTTTTTGCAGACGAATTGAATAACTCGTACGCGAATGCAAACTGGTAGCTGTAAATATCATGTCACTACGAAAATTGCTCCCTGTAAATTTAAACGTCAGAGGTTTAATACGACTAGAATTTTCTAGTGAGGAGGCTTGGTTTTTACAGTATTTTTGTAATTTTATGCAGAGGAAGTGTAAACAGTTTCGTAGTTTTTTTCTAGGATATAGCTTCGCAAATTTTTTTTTATTTTATTTACGTTTTATTCGACCATATTTACAAATAACGGCATACAGGCAATTCAGAATTCCGATTTAAAAGGAAAATTGTTTTATGAATGACCATAATTTCAACGTTTATATTTTTTTGAATTACTTTTTTATATACGAGGTGTGTAAATTAAGTAATGAGAATGATTTCTTTAAATGTTTTTATTCGAATAGAATTACAATTCAATATTGTCTCCTTCAAAATAATTTCCTTGGGCAGCCACACAGCGCTGGAGATGGTTCTTCCATTCCTCGTAGCCTTCAGCTGGTCGGTTACTACCGTTTGAATGTTTTCTATGGTCTCAAAATGACGTCCCTTGAGATGATGTTTCAATCTCGGAAAGAGAAAAAAGTCACAAGGACTCAATTCAGGCGAATAAGGAGGCTGAAGTTTTGCCAAAGTATGCGTTGCGCTGTGTCCAAGTCTGACGCAACACCTGATAGCACACCGTTTCTTAAAATTATTGTCACTCATTTTTAAAACGCAATAGAAAAAAACAGTTTACGGAAACAGTCACAAAGAACAAACAAATGACTCTAACAAGTTCAAACTTGTACTGAAGGTGCAATACATATTAAACTACCGCCCTTCCAAGTTTATTTCATTGCTTAATTATTCCATTACTTAATTTACACACCTCGTATGTACGTATTCTGAAAAATAAAAATCAGCATTTCTGTAATATTTTACGTTTAACGTAAGTTTTCAATTTAGGGTTCCATTATACGTAGATAATTGATATTGGGACAGTTCGTACTATGATAAAGTAACGATGCATTTTTTTTTCAAAATTTTTTCAGCCTGACATAAGCCAAAATGATAAAAAAAGACCTCCAACAGAGTCGCGTGCATGAAAAATTATGGTTTACACATTTGGAATATTCAAAAAATTACAATTCATTAATTATTATACAAACAACTAAATATGCAACTTTAAGCTCACTATTGTGCTACTGAACACGCTGTCACCATTAAAGATATATTTAAATATTAGGAATATCTAAGTAATTCTTTCGAAAAAATGCGCCAGATATTTCTTGAAAAATGGATTTTTAAACGATTACTATTTTTGACTTTGATTAATAGTAATAGTAAATGATAGTCATGTATTGTATCACCGACATTTTTGTTAGTTGACACTGTATGAGCCATAAGCATTTCCTGAGGCACAATTGCTGTTTTCGTCTTGATAAAAACAAAAGAAATTTGACGGTATACTACAAGGACAATTACACAAACACTTTCTTCTCAGAAAAAAAAATAGATAATATTCTCAATGTGATCGATATTAGTAAGTAAACATTTGCAAAATTTCGTGGGCGTTAAGTCACCGATATTTATCATACCAATCATTAGCCAGCACTTGCATCACTTCTACAATTATTACTCAACTCAAAGGTATATGCAGCTGCATGTAATTTTTTAAAACTGACAGGTTCGTTGTGAGGAAAGCGCGTTTATGTTGTGGATATAAAGGGTATTTTATTCGCTTTATACCAGGTGTTACGCGGTGTATAACGTAACAGAGTGTGCATTGTAGTTACAGCATACAAAAAACTGCTTATTAAAAAAAAAAAACGAATACATATATCAGTGCTCTGACGAAACGTGACACTCGTGACAAACGGTGATAAGAACCCTTGGCGGCTGACTGAATTTGAAATTCTCGTACTTTCGTAAGAAACCATGGGGCTCACAGCAGATGTTAGAGGGTTATTGCTAAAACCAAATGGAAGGCTGGAAATTTAGGAGTCATCGAGTAAATACAGTCTTCTAATTCTTGTGTCTTTTTCGAAATTTCGAGGTCTGCTAAAGTCATGGAAATTCGAATTTTTATTTCATTCCAGGATGTTGTTTGTGTAATACGTTATAACCTAAATAACCTCCTAAAATACAATATGAATACAATAACATAATACATGTTACATGTAAAGTGCATGCGCTACAACTTGTGGCCGAAACTGTTAGACAATATTTTCCAGAGGTAGACGCACTCTTAGCAATTACTAAAAAGTGTTTCTGAAATCTCCGAAACATTTTCGTGCATTCCTGAGCAGGTGTCCCAATAGTCCCTAATAACCACAGCCCATTCTTGCACGCTGGGGAACATGGTTGAGGGCAGCTTTTTATTATGCTAAACATATTGAACAAATAAAAGCCGTAATACTAGAGTTCAATCCCAACGAGGCTACCGACATTAATGAAAGTCAGAGAAAATTCCAAGATATATCTGTTGAAACCGATTTAAAAAAAGATTTTTAAATACTATAAACAAGTACATGACGCCATAGAAAAACTACAGTGCGTTGCCTTTTGTGGACTCACTGGAAATAGTGAACGAAATAAATGAAGTGGTACATGCTATAGATGACATAAGAAATGAGTGCGTTAAAATAAATCACAAGTGTCCTACAGATAAACGCCGGTTTCACCAGATTGAAACAAATATATGAAGGTACATCTACAGAGCCCTTAAGTGCATTCAAAGACTATTTTAAGTACGCGAATATTACATCGGTAGATGTCGAAAGGCCATTTTCACAATATAAAAATATTTTTTCACCACGGCGAACTTCACAATTAAACAACATTGGAAACGTTGACAAGTTTTCACGGATCTTATCCAGTTTGTGAGATTCCCAGCTAGTTAAGAGGGTAAGTCTTGTATGAACTACCTATTGTAACAATTTGTTACAAAGCTGTTTTTATTACTCGTTAAATGCTTATTATGAGGCCGATCCTGTGTTGCCGACCATTGAGCCGGGCTCTAATTATGGACCAGAATGGTATTAATGTTAAGTTAAAATTTATTTAGGATAGTTTGCTAGCTAGTACGGGAATAAGACTGCAGAGTAGTCCCCATGAATTGCTCACATATATGAGCCCGATAGGAAAGTCCAAGAAAAAGAATAATTATAAAAATTATTACATGGGAAATACTCTACCTTTCTATTTCTTAAAAGCATCCAATTTCTTAAAAAATATGGATATTTTGAGAGATTTGAGGTTTTTTTTTCTTTTGGTCATAGTCAACGTGTTAATTTATGTATTCTGGACAGTAAACTTTTTATCGTATCAATGTTACAAAAACTCCAATAAGTTCTGTATACTATCACGAAAAACAACGCCAAATATAAAAATTCTATCGCGATAAAAGCCAATTATATTTTTATTAAGTCAAATTGACGTATTGTACGAATTTCGGTGCGTTTCTGCCGTCGTAAATCGCACGGCCAGTGTCAACGCCTCTGTGACCCACAGGATTTATTTCCTGATTTGTTCGCATTAATTACCATATTCGTTAAAGTCGATATCTTCGCTTGGCGTGTCGGCGTTGGCCAGTGGCGTGGGAGATATTTCGAGGGTCATTTATTCGTTCTTATCACTCACCGCGCTCACGATTTTAATGGCCATCCAAATGTGCGCGAGGCTATTTCGGGCTCTTACTAATCCCTAAATTTGAATATTACTACATCGACATTTCATTTTTAACAGGCGCAGAATTAGAGAGTTTATTTTTCAAATTATATCAATTAAGTACGATAACAAAAAAGACAACGGTGGATCTACAAATGAGGGTCTAGACCGAATTACTGCATATCTACGAGGTGTGTAAATTAAGTAATGATACAGATTTTGTTAATTTTTTTTCTTAGAATAGAATTACAATTCAGTATTGTCAAAAAACGCTGTCTCCGTAGGCGTGTTGAAGTTTTGCAAAAGTATCCGTTGCGCTGTGTCCAAGTCCGAAGCAAAACCTGATAGCACACAGTTGCTCAAAATTAATGTCACTCATTTTACTACTAGAAAAAACCGGTTTACGATAACAGACAAATGACTCTAACCAGTTCAAACTTGTACTGAAGGTGCATTACATGTTAACCTACCGCCATTCCAAGCCCCGTCTCCGCAGTGTTGCTAGATCGGGCGCTACGTTGCCAGTCTCATTACTTAATTTACACACCTCGTACTATCAGTAACATCTACGAAAAAAGTAGTCTAGTCACATATTATGTACAAAGGAGTAATTTTTTTTCAAAATACTAATTTAAACATAGATACGAGGACTAAAGATGTTTTGTATATTACTACATGTTTTTTGTTAATTAGGCCTTGAAACATCGTTTTGCTAATTGTTCTGAAACGCCGAAAAAATCAGTCTGTCGGCTGTATGCCTGTTAATCGTTTTTGTGATTAAATTTGAGTTCAATCGGTTGAGGGGTTGGGGGATAAATGGGGGTAACATGCTTTTTCCTTATCCATTACATATGCAGTTCAAATTTGATGACATGTACAATAGAGTGTAGAAATATAAAAGTTTTTCGCTTAACAGGATGAGGAGTTTACGGAGTTAAAAGAGAGCAAACATTTTTTACTAAAATATTTTTATAGAATATTTAATAAAAGTTTTAGTAATTACACAGCAGATATAGCTCTATACAAATCTAAATATTCTTCTTCACCTCCTCCTTCCCCCTCGGACTACGGGGCGATAAGTGGGTCTGTTAACTAGAATAGAATACAAGGAAAAATTTATAAATTTGGGAAAATGTGTGGCCAAACCAAATCTTGAATTTTTGCTCGTTTGGCTGTTGATGTCTTGGATTGATGAGAAGAGGTCGGTTGTTGTTTTGTTTTATATCAAAGTGAATTAATAAGATACTCATATGGTGTGTCGTTTTCTAGGTTTCTGTGGCAGAATAATTCAAATTTCACATTATTTATCAAGTCATTGCTCTCATTTTTACTTCCACATCCATTGCCAAAATAGATCATATACATAAACATCATATACAGTCATGGACTTCATAAATGTCAATAAGGCCATTTAAATAATTGAGGTCATATAGGCTGTAAAGGTCATATGGATCATAAGCCTTTATGATCCATATGACCTTTACAGTTTCTTTATAGATTGTAAAGGTCATAAAGGTAATAAGGGTTACGATGGTTATATGGGTTGTGAAGGTTATGAAAGTCATTAAAGTTATATTGGTAACAAAGGTCATATAAGTTGTCAAGGTCATATCTGCACTAAAGATCATAAGGTTATATGAAAATTTGGACGTGGGAGTAGTGTTTCCTTTGGTATTGGTGTTTATTTAAAAATCCCGCTCACCACTTTCCAAGCAACCCACCTGGAGCTTCAAGATTTTACAGACAACATTTGCGACGCTGCTGTATTGTCAGACAATTTTTTCTATATTTTTTACAGAGTCTGCTGTTACGACGAGTCTCAGTCATAATCAAATGACGTGCATCCTCACATTTTATAACGCTAGATTTACCATTTCTTAGTTTTATATCATCATTTTTGTTTTACAAAAAATTGTCGCTGATTGCCTGGCTATAATTTATTAATTTTAATTGAGACCAACTCTTTTGGCGACATCGTATTTTCCAGCTCTATCTATTCGTGGGCGTACAGGGAGATAGCTTTGTTTGTGTTTACATTTTTAAATAGTTTTGTTTATATTCGCGTTTTTAAATCATTTTTACCTTGACAGGCGTCATCAGCATAAGAATCGCTTTACGATGCTAATTAGAAGGCCGTTAATATTTACATTATGTTTTCCGTGTTGTTTTAATTCGGCATAATGTCGCGTAGACTCTCTTTTTATTCGCATATTTATTGACAAATTAATCACAAATGGACATTGGCTGAGTTAAGAATTGATTTTGCTTGTTTTATTTTGTGCACAATAACATTAATTTTATTTTCTTATTTAATTGTATTCTTTACTATCAATTTTTTTGCTTGTTGGAATAAATGTCATTTTTATATATAATTATATATAATTATGTTTAATACAGCCATGATTTCTTTATCTGATTAAGCAAAAATAAATCGAAGAATTAAAAATTATCTGTGGGAAGGTAATACTTAATAAGGATTTATCTAATAATATGACGTGTGTTATTAATGGAGTAAAAAATTATTGTAATTCACTTCCATAGATATTGCCTATACTAAAGTATTATAAAATGAACGTACATATAACAAATAAATAAAACACGTACACATAGTGAAGTGGAACGGCTGAAACCACCTGCGAGCACAACAGGCAAAAACCCTCGCCCATTATCCGACCTGAGGTCGAGCAGTCATTCATGATAGAGGACGAGCTCGATCGACGCCACTGGAAGTCAACTGAGAATTTGTCTGATTATTTCCCAATTTTTATTTTCTAATTTTATTTATGTGAGAATAAATTAAATATTAAAACCCATGTATTATTATTAGAGCTCGGAGGTTAATAATAGATGCCTTTACCAGGGACTGCTCCAGGATATCTATCAGTAACGTTACGAAATATTAAACAGGTCATACCTTATACATACATGTGGGGTGATTGTTTTTAGCCCAACTAGTCGGCAAACGAACCATAGTCACACGACAAAAATAAAGGAAAAGAGCGTTCAACGTCTACAGACGTAACTACAGGCGCATTTAAAATAAGTTTTGTAAGGGCACATTTATATCTTATTTAGAGACATCCACTTATTTGCCTGTAAATAAATCCACAATATGACACAACGTGGGAAAGTCAAGATTAGTAATATCCGCTGTGTCGTAAGTACTAAGCCATATAGGTTTCTCGTGCAGTTTCGTTTTTTTTATGTCCTCACACAGTGGTGCTGTGTATAATCGTCTGGATTGTTTCTGCAGGCAAAGTAACTTCGCCGTACTTTCCACACGCAGTTGACAAATTTTCTGAACTCGGGGTGATCTAATTTTACAAATGGAATATTACACGCTACCTTCATTATGACTAAATTCAAGTTAAATTGTCTTTGTCTGTCTCGCGCACTCACACCACCATTTACACGAGCTTTATGTTTGTCTGTAACGTGATGACAATGAAACAGCTGGTTTTACGTGCTACGTCAATACACTGTCACACATGGTACAACGATGTTCACTGCCATTAGAGGTCAGTTCCGGAAAATTGTTTATCCAACGCTCGACCGTAACACACGACGGACGCTGACCCGACGTTTTTACAAATTTATTCGACGTTTCGTGCACAATAATGGTTATACATCGACCACCGCAGAGTAAATAATTCTAAATAAACAAGTATGAATTACGTTCGCCTTCGTGACTCGACCTTGGTTGAAGTGGGGCGCAGAACACGACAGACGGGTTGTATTTTGGAATACATATGTACTTGGGACGTTTCGTTCAACTGGGGCACCAGAATGTCCAAAAATGTAAGCAACGAAAAAAAATTTAAAGGTGGCATTTTCTTCGTGGAAGCGTAAACTTTCAAATGCAACGTGGCCCTTGAAAATAAAAACAAAATGGCGGCTCAAGATGGCGGTCAGAACGATAAAATCCGGAGATAATATAATTTGATTGGGAAGCAAAATTTAAAAAAAAAGTGCTACGTCAATACACTGTCACACATGGTACAACGAAGTTCACTGCCATTAGAGGTCAGTTCCGGAAAATTGTTTCGAAAAAACCGTTCCGAAAAAACCAGGAAGCAAAATTAAGTTACAAGTACTTCAAAATCCTGTAAAAATGTATTATTTAGTAACTAATTATTCCTGCAAACAATGTTTTGTATTATTCCAATATGGCGGTCTCAATTTGACGCGTAAAACGGAAAATTTAATGAATTTCAATAAAATGTGTGAATTTCAATTGATGTGCTAAACACGGTGGCGAAATTTACTCTGGGCCTTTCGATTCGTCATAAAATATCAATGTTGAGGGAAAATTAACCGGAAAAAAGAACCAAAATTGATTTTTAGACTGTTTTCAACTAAGTATATCTCTTCTGACAAAAATAATCTTAGGCGTCAAACCCCATACCTAAAAACTTTAAACCTAACATAGCCTAAGGTGTCAAGTTCCAAACCTAATAACTTTAAACTTAACATAGGCTATAACGATCATAGCCCATAACTTTTTTATTTTTGATTCCGCTCTTGGCAAATCAAATAAGGCTGTTGAAGTCAAAATAAAATTGTCTTTTTTTTTGTCAACTGCATATGTTGATTTTTCTTTAAAACACATTTTTTGAGCAATTTTGAGCATTAATTTTGCTTCACAATAAAAATTTTTGAATATTATCTTCGGATTTTATCGTTCTGACCACCATCTTGAGCCTCCAATTTGGTTTTTTTTTCAAGGGCCACGTTGCATTTGAAAGTTTACGCTTCAACGAAGAAAATGCCACCTTTAAATTTTCCTCTCGTTGCTTACATTTTTGGACAATCGGGTGCCCCAGTTGACACGAAACGTCCCACCTGTATAATGGCGTTATTTGATCGAACGACGATTGTACTATGTACATTAGGGTGGACCTTAATATTTTTTTTCGTTTTTTCTCAGCGGGCCGGGTGAAAATCAATTCTGGGTACCTAAAAACTTGTGCGGAAACCAAAACTGCCGCGATCAGAACCTTTTTTTACCGTGCCGCCAAGCGCCGGAAGTTTCTTATGGGATTTACATGCTAAAAATCACTGAAAACGTTCGATACGCTCAAAAACTATGAAAATCATCAAATCTGATAGTCGCAAGGATATATTTCCATGTATTTTTTCCTCCTGAATCAGACGGAATCGTCAAATTTCGTTTATTCGTTGAGTGAAAAAAATTATGAGGGAAAAATTGCGAAAAAAACACCAAATTAAACTAAAAAAATTTGAAAAAAAGACGAAATAATTTATTATGGTGATTGTACCTGACTCTGAGGAGTATTAAGCATATCATGATTCAAAAGTAGAGGTAAAAACCTACAATTTGACGTCCGGTTGAAGTCTGTAGGTGCCTCTGAACCGGAGTTATGATCATTTCAAGTTGTACGCAAAATTCAGGAGCGTATATGGCGGAAGGCGATCTTTCTGTTTTTTCAATCCTGTTTCTCAAACGATAGATTCTCCTGCATCGACTTGTATAATTTAACGGTAGTATGAAATGATCCATATCATACGAATAATTCATGATCTTAATATATATAATATTACCTTTAACTTGAAGTCATTTTACATTGATTATAAGAGAATTTCGGATTGGAACATAATATACTGTCCGACGTTCGTACACGTACTTGTAACGTTAGCATCATACTTTGGAGTTGGGGAACTGTGTACCTTATTCTTCCCAGGCAATGACAAATGGTCTAGACTTTGAGATTCTGTTCGAGAAAATTAATTTTTTAAGATTCCATAATAAGTTACATCTTTTCTTATTTTAACTCATTTTTATACGTATAAATTCAATGTAAATAATCTTTTTATAAATTTTATTCGTTCTGAAATGAAGTGAATATTAGAAGTGTGTATGTGATTAGTAAGAAACATTAATTTCATTAAAAATGAGTTCTCAAAAGAATTTTTTATTATAGTTTCAGAATTCATTCATATTTGCTCATATTTGCTCATAAGAGAGGCTTTATCGCAAGTCGGGAATAAATTACGATAATCTTTCATCACTGGCATTAGATACTATCTTTGTTGCTCATCTTTTGTCAATATCTTTTTAAAATCAGACATTAATTTGACTCCTCTTTCCGCAATATCGTTGACTACTTTCAAATTTTCAACAATTTTCAAACCCTTGTAGGTTTTTACCTCTACTTTTGAATCATGATATGCTTAATACTCCTCAGAGTCAGGTACAATCACCATAATAAATTATTTCGTCCTTTTTCAATTTTTTTTTTTAGTTTAATTTGGTGTTTTCGCATTTTTTCGCTCATAATTTTTTTCACTCAACGAATAAACGAAATCTGACGATTCCGATTACATGGAAATATATCCTTGCGACTATCAGATTTGACGATTTTCATAGTTTTTGAGCGTATCGAACATTTTCAGTGATTTTTAGCATGTAAATCCCATAAGAAACTTCCGGCGCTTTGCGGCACGGTAAAAAAGGTTCCGATCGCGGCAATTTTGGTTTCCGCACAAGTTTTTAGGTACCCAGAACTGATTTTCACCCGGCCCGCTGAGAAAAAAACGAAAAAAAATATTAAGGTCCACCCTAATGTACATGTATATAGGAGTTTACGATGTACTCTGTTAATGTGGAAAATATGACAATATTTCAGTCGCGTGAAGCCCGGTCCTGCAATATGTTATTAACCTACGAGGTCTAATTATTATTAGTATTAAAACCTATGGGCATAACTGGACAGAATGACGGAAATCAAGGCCTACTGTGATTTTTTCATGAAGAAAATTCACAACAAAATTGTATTTTAAAGATTTTTGAATGAAAAGATTTAATTCATTTCCGTAGCTCTAAAATTCAAGTACCTAGGCGATATATTCAACTGAAAAAAATTATTGAGTATTTTCATTGACATCGTCTAATTAATACTGGCCGATGGAAAATCCAGAATTGGTGGCCATATTCAATTCAATAATTCAGGCAGTATTCACACAAACTGAATATTTGGTGCGATATACTTTAAAAAAAATCTATGAAACTAAAGGGGCCCTCACACTAGCAAAAATTTCGCCCAAAATTTTGAGCACAAATATTGAGCTTATTTTTGTACAAAATATTGAATTTCAGTGTGGTGGAACATTTGCGATGGAAGCACGGCGCATCGCGTTGTACTCAGCCATGCGTTTCTTTGCCCAGGGCAAACCCGGTGGTTGAAAGTAACGTAGTTGTATTATGTGCAGTGTTGAAGGAGTCTTTAAATAATAAGAAGAAAAGAGTGTGGGTCAGGAATTATTTGAAGAAGCTACCGACCCATGGTCATCGTAACCTACTTCGCGAACTGAGCTTGGAACCTACACACTCAAAATTTCCTGATGATGAATGAAGAGGTGTTTGAGCAACTGTTGAGTATGGTTTGCCCTCTGATTGAGAAACGTGATACACGAATGAGGACAGCGATTTCGCCAAATCAAAGGTTGAGTCTCACTCTGCGCTTCCTAGCATCCGGGAACAGCTTTGAGGACCTGAAATTTTCATCGTACATTGCTCCGACCACTGAAATGATTTTTCCTCTTCTTTCACTTTCTTCGCAGCTGGTTCACTCATGTTCACGCGGCGACAGCTCCAGACAGACTGTGAAATATTGCGCAATATTTTGTCAGTCCCCTCACTTTGCGCTCTCATGCTACAAAATATTGACAGGTCCGCAAACATTTTCTAAACTTTCAAAAAACTTTTGAACGCCCCACAAAATATTGAATACCCTTTTTTTTGCACAATATTTGTCCTCACACTCTCAATATTTTTGGACAAAACCGACATCTTCAAATTTTTGTGCAAACTTTTTGCCAGTGTGAGGGCCCCTTAACGCTTTCAGGGGCACATTTTTCCTTAACACTTATTATAAAAATAAGAGTGACTACTAGGGTTTTTGGGGTCGCTGATTACGAATCTGAAGTCAGATTTTCAAAATTCAAAATGGCGGATCCAATATGGCAGATAAAATTTTCAAAAAATAATGGATCAGGACCAAACTTGTTTTACACAGGTTTTTGGGGTCGCTAATTACGAATCCGAAGTCAGATTTTCAAAATTCAAAATCTATAAACTAAAATACTTGATTAATTTGAAATATGAAAACTGCTGCTCTAATGACAGTAAACAAGTTTTCAAACAACAAAAAATAAGAAAATTTTATTTTCAACTAAGATCTATTACTTGCGACTGTACCAGCTTTTCACTAATATAAAAGTTATTGCTGTTAGACACCTCAAAATTTTGACAGAAAATAATATTTTATGAAAATAATTTAAAAATAATAAAAAAAGAAAAAACTATAATAATAAAAAATAATTTTTTTCTGCAGCTCTTGTGCTTGTGACAGCACCAACACATTTATATCTAACATGATACAAGTCATATAGTTTTTATAAACAGTTATTACAAAAACATCAATATATTTTATAAATATTTAATTAAATAAACATTTTAATGTGAACGGTTATAATCTATAATAATTATAAATAAATAATAAAAAAAAATTAAAAAAAAAACAAAAACCGAAAATTTTGAGATTTTTGCACTTTTAAGATTTTTTTTTAAACTGAACAACGAAAATTTTTGAAATAAAAATATGTTATAAACCTATATATGGAGAATACGTAAAAAAGCTGTAGCCATTATACGTTACTGAGAAACTGATTTTTCAGTGAAAAAAAACTTAAAAGCATTTTTTTCATCTTAATTATTTATAACAAGTATTTAAATAAATTAATTATTGCAATTTTACGACAAAATTTCATAAATTAGGTACCCAAGAGTCTGAAAAATACTTTTGTACTTATAGATAGGGCAAAAGGTGTCAGAAATATGAAAAAAATTGAGTAAAAAAATAGGTGGGACATATATGTCCCACTGCCCCTGAAAGGGTTAAGGCACCATAAAATATACTTTAAATACAATTAATGGAATAGAAATAAGTTCTTATAAAATTATGTAGGCAATAGTTTTTGTGACTGAAGATAACGACCGCCACAGCCTACCTAAACAACCGTTTTTATATTTCAATACGATCAGTACCTATTTGAAATGTATTTTGTCTATGTCGCGTATCGCGTATCGGTTTAAAACTTAGATATTAATTCAAACTATTAGTGTGATATGGTAGTGAAAAGTATTAGGAGATAATAATTAACAGTGTGTGGCGTGCTTTGCTGTAGTGTGTGTGACATGTGCTGATTTTTTGCGAAAATTGTTATTGTGCATCGTGTAACCCAATACAGGAAAGAAGGTAACGAAATATGTAATTATTGTAGTTACAAGTTATGTGTGACAAAAATCATCTGGTCGACTCTGTCGTCTATTTTGTGGCGTTGTATGGATGTAAAATAGATTTAATAATAGTGTTTTATATCATTACAGATATTGTCAGTGATGTCTACTGGATATGGTAATGGTAAGTCACTTTTTGTAATTGTTCATTTAAATTAAGTATTTAGACTCTTGTAATTAAAAATATCGATTATTAAATTACATTTTTAAGATGTGAATTATACTCGTACATTCAATAGTGAAACACTCTTGTAATGCTCCGTAGTAATTTACCTGCTGTGTCACGTTTTTTTTATCAAGTCAATGTCGGAGAACTGGGAATGGTGCAATAAATACTATCAGTTTTTTTTTAATAATATTCATCGTTCCTCACTGAAATTATTGCAGGATTTATATATAGCTACATTTTGACAATGATAAAATTATTGCAAAAATAATTGCGAGATTATAGAAAATATAAGAACATGTTCTTAATAAATATAAGAAATCCCATTGGATTAAAACAAAAAATGTACATGATTTATCTTCTTATATAATTATGTATAGTATCACCTCACGTAAAACGTCTAGTGAATATGTAGAAGTATACCTATCGTGATCTAATAATTACATATATATAGTGTGGTCCTTTAAGAACCATCCCTATTTATTTTTATTACACAGGCACACAAAATAAAAAAAAATACAAACCCCGGGTCCAAACCATTTATTCTATACGTATTTTGGGTCGCTGAATCCGAATCGTTATTTTGAACCATAGAAAGCATATTTTTTTCATGAAGGTGCAAAAAAATGTAAAAAAGTGACAAAAAATCGAAAAAGTGTCGCTTTTTGTGGGAAAAACCTTGGAGTTGGAATTTTCTCGACTTCAATATCTCATTTTTTATGTTTTTGGGTTGACAAATTCGAATTCAGCCATGGTACGCACATTATTTTATAAAAGTGCAAAAAAAAAATAAAAAAAAAATATGGTAAAAGGTCTGCAAAAGATGCAGATTGTAAGAATAGCCAGGGAATAGGGTTTTTACTGTTTTTATTTTTTTTTACGATTTAATAATAGAATTTTGTAAAAATGCAAAAAAAAACAAAAAATACAAAATAGTGACCATAGCCGCCAAGTACATCATTATGTAAAAAAAAAAATCTTGCAGTCAGAACCAGTTTGTCAGAATTCATCTCCCACCATTCACATTATTCCTTTTGCTGTAACGAGTTCTTTTCTTTTCAAAAAATCTGTGCAATGGCAATCGTTTCCGTTTTACACCCTTGCGCTTACATTCTCTTTTCAACATCCAGCAATAGTCAGCGATCAAAAGGAACTGAACAATCCAAGAAACATAAAATGAGCTATTCCATTAAAAAAATACTATTCCCAGGCTATTCTTAAAAAAAAACGCACAGTATTATAAAACAATGTGGGCACCACGGCTGGAAACGATGCTGAATTCGAATTTGGCAACCCAAGAAACAAAAAATGAGCTATTGGAGTCAAAAGAAAAAGTCAAAAGTGCATTTTTTTGCACTTTGATAAAAAAATATGATTTCTATGGTTCAAAATAACTCTTAATTCGGATTCGACCATCAAAAAGACATGTGAAATGAATTTTGAGTGATGCAATAATTATGTTTAATTATGTTTGCCTAGTTTGGATCCGGAGTTTGAAACTTTTTTTTATTTTGTGTGACTCTGTTATTATTCACTTTGAAATTTTGTGTCAAAATATAAAGACAGTGACTCAACTGTCTTCAGGATCGTAACTAGTGTCTACCAATACTTGTTGAAAAATACAACGTACCAACATTTTTTTTTGGTACTTAATTTCAAAAAATGTATAAATCCTATAAAAGTTATTTTTATAAGTTTTGCATAATGCAATACATTGGAAAAAAATGATAATAACGGTAACAAATAAAATAGTATTCTAATTAGTATATGTAATTACGTAATATAAACTATAAAGTATATAAACCAATACTACTACCAATACAGTCTACTTTTTCGATGGGATTATATTGAAGAACCACAATATCTACGAGAAGACGAGAGATCGATGCGCATCTTTGGAGAAAGATTAATTAATCAATTGTAGCTTTACGATTGTAGTGTATTTTATTTATTATAACTATTACTACAGTAATTATCACTACCGTTAAAATATTATATGAAATATTAAGCAATAAACGTTCAGACTCTTTTTATCTACAATGACATTGTACAGTCAAAGTGAACGTAATAAGATAAGGGTTAACTGATGCTAATCGTCCGTCTCATTATCTGCCTTATTGCAATCAGCACATAAATCAGCAATATATTTATGTAGAGGTAAGTCCCAGACAGGTTATTGACCCTAGAATGAAAAAAAGGAACATTTCATTTAATCTTCGGAGATCTCAGGTTTTGAAGAAAACTCCGTCTGAAACCAAATAGAATTACTATTATATTCGTTTTACTGTGATTCTTTAACAACACATTTCAAGATATCAGAAAAATAATATGTACCTATCTATATATTGACATTTAAGTTGCCTTACTAAAGTCGGAACAATCCAAAGTTTGAGTACAATAAATATTCATGCACTTGGAAGAAAGACTGGATTGTACGCTTTCTGTTAAAAGTGATAAAAACTATTATGAAAATTATATTTATGCATAATTAAGTTGTTATATGTACAGGTGTCTCATAATTAATGGTGTACCTGTAGATTTTTTATATAATAATTATCCGACATAGGTGACCAAACTTACCTAAATTCAAATACACCCAGATACAGTGTGTCAAACATACTACACCAAGTTTTTTTGTGCAAAAATATAATTTTTTTACAAAAATTGTTTTTTTTTAATTTTTTTTACAAAAAATTATTTATAAAAAATCGAAAATATAATTAGAATTTTGACACCCTGTATTTTCGTACTATTAACTTTTGGATCAAGGTAATTTAGTAAGGTATTTTTGGTGTTCTGGGACACCCTGTATATTGAAAACCCCTCAATATGCTCACCATTTGTTTGCTATTTATTTTGATATTAAAATTTACTATTAATTTACCTTTTCATTTATCGAATCAATGACTAGTGAAATCGTGAAACAGCCTTGCTTTTCTATAATTGTTTTCTTAAAATTTGCATGACAATAAAATAATTTAGTGGCATTCGTTTGCTATTCAAGACACTCCATCTTTCTTCATTTTCTTTCAGATTATATCTTTCATGAGTGACGTATGTACTATGAATAATTAAATATTTTTTTATGGTCGAGCAATTCCAGAAATGAATCATATTAATGACTCTAGAAGAAAAAATAACTGTAAATTATACTGCTATTCATATTACTGGTGTGTTGTTTTATATAAAAAAACTAATAATATACTTCCATTAGGTACTTTCAAAATTAATTTCCATGTTCGTATGTTTTGTTTCATATGTGAATAAAACGGACAATTAGTAGAAACGGGTAACACAAATTGTAGAATAAAAGACTTGCTAAAAACAAGACAATCGACTTCAAGGTCATGTTATACTTTAATTATATACTGTTGATATAGTTTTATGATAATTGTTTCTCACGGGGCTAAACTAAGTTATAATTTACATATGTATATTTTATTTTTAAGATCTTATTGAATGTAATAAGCCTATTAATAATGACTGTAGTATTAAAACAGATGAACATGACAAAAACAATATATTTTTGGAGTATATTATATACGCAATTTTTGAAAATGCGAAAATACAAAAATATTTAAAAAACGATCAACCTCTTAACTGATAATAAAATACATTTTAGTGAAAGAATTCAATCGAAAAAAAAAATGTGTAACAATATACATACAGCGATGGACAAAAGATTGGAACCACGTAAATAAGTTGATACGAAATTTTAAACGTGAAAATTGACGTTAAAAAGTATAGGTAACTTGAACTTAGCTTGGAATATGAAAAACCTCCAAAAAATGGAGACGCAGCAAACTTAGTTTGTTCTGTATTTTTTGACAATTTCTTTTATGATTTTTGACAAAACGAACTAGCGTTGTTATCTACGTGAATACGTGTTATCTAAAGTGAATATTTTGGGAGTTATAGCCATATGAATTTCGTAATTTTTGTAGTACACACAAAACTTTTTAATGAAATGTAAACAAATTTTTAAACTAATTATTAGATTTCGCAAAAAAATGTTTATCTCTTCACTAATTTATAAGCCCTGAAGAAATCTAAATATATTAGACGAAATGTGGGCAAAAAAAATAGTTGCTTTTTTTTTTGTCCAAAAGGTCAAAACAGTTGCAAGAAGCTCGTAGGCCGAATTCTCAAAAGCTAAATGTTCGGGCTGGTATTTACAGAAATTTAATCACAGGGTCATTTCTTTAGATGAAAATTAAACAGGGCCCATATTCTTACAGCTTTGAAATAATTAAATAATTCCTGCATTAGAGGAAAAAGGAGAGATAAATAGACAGATAGAAGATATATCAGGGATAATGTCTGGTTTCAGCAGGAAGGAACACCACCTCATTACGTTCGTATTGTTGTAGATTGACTAAATCAACACTTCACAGATGAAATAAAATAGACGTAGAAATTGGTGAAATTGAATGACCTGCGCTATCCCTCGACCTTAGTCCATTGAATTACTTCATCTGGTGTTATTTAAAGCCCAAATTTTATTTTCAGAGACCTAACAAGTTTCCACAATAGACTCAGAAAATAATTAAGGAAATTCAAAAAATTACACTAGAAGTAATAAGTGAAGGTTATGAGAGATTTTACATATTTATATATACCCACTTGTATATTAGTATAATGTAGTTCTACTACTCATAGTTTAAGACACATTAAACTACTATTAATTACACACTATTAATAAATCTAATAATAATTTGTTTCTATCTCAATTCTGTAATCTTCATTAAAAAACTTTTATGTGAACACTATTCATTTCTCTGTAGCTTCCCAAAATGTTCACTTTAGAGGGGTTTTAGGGTATTCCATTACAAAAATAATAATAATACGTACGTAAGTACGTCATCGTCTTTTGGAACACTCTGTATACTTCAAAATATACCAACATTAAATGAAAAGTATAAAACGAGTAATATCATCGTAATTTGTACTCAAAAACTATCTATAGCTATGCCCCAAGTGATATATTAATAGACTTATGACCAAACACTATGAGCAGTAAGAGAAAAAAAGTCACCATTAAACAGGTTTCCATATAATTACATTTTTCATAATTAAGACGACTTATTATCGAACGTCATCGTCAAGATTATCGACTTTGTCATACCACCAATTTGTTCCAAAAATTAAATTGTTCATCTTAAAGTTCGTTGAACTGAGCATTTTAAAAAATATTCGTAAACAACTTTTAGACAGCTATACAGATAACATAAAACAAGTATCGAGGAACATTATCAAACTTAATACCTAGTTAAATGTTGTTACCTATTTTTGGCACATAACGTTGATGACCTTGCTACGCCGCTGATAAATGTTTTAAATACTAGATGTGTATACTAGTTTTGTATATTTTCTACTTCTTTTGCGGTTAGGGAAGTTCTGGAGAGTAAAATTTTACAAACGTTTGACCCTGCCTCGGTTCTGTTGTATTTAGTTTCTTGGTCAAGCTTTACAAGTATTAATGCAACTAAATCTAAGTATATCTTGGAGAAAATATGTCTGGAAACACTGAAATCACATAAAAACGACTGAAGCTATCCTTGATTTGGCGTTATTGATGTCATTGTACATTTTATTACAATAGTTAGACACTGATTCATTTGTTCTTATACACAAAAGCCACATTCCTATATATGTATATATTTTTAAGAGAAACATGACGTATCTACATATTTTATTATTTATTACTATTTAGTAATTCTTATGTGACCATACTATTTACAGACTTTTTTAGCACCACCATTTACTTTATTCACAAACTATTTTTTCAGTATCCTGTGATATAATAGCACATTTATTTACAGTGCGGCAACAGTAGCTTTGCCTTTGTCCGTGACAGACAAAACATGAAGTTGTTGCTCATTTCTTTTGTAGCTACAGCCATGAACGCTTCGAGAAGTACAGTCTGTTATTGTTTGTTTGTGGGTATCTCTTATTATGTCTCTGGGATTAGGTCATACTACATCATAGTACGTTCGTTGTGCGTAATTCGAGGGCAAAGCTGTTCTGGGTGTACTGTAATTTCTAAAATATAGTCACATTCCAAAGAGCTCTAAAAAATTGTGACTACTATCTCACTGACTGCTCTTGTAAACATATACATATCGATGATCTTATGCAATACTGGCACAACTCAATAACCCATATTTTTCAGGAACACGGTTTGAATTTTTTTGTTTTGAATTATTCGCTGTGTTTCATAATGGAACTTAGATATTGTTTGTTTTTTTACTGAATTATATAACAATATTGCATATTAAAGCAGCAGTGCCGTTCTTGCATATTAAAGAAGAATAAATCTCATACAGGATGCACCAGAAATCCCAAAAAGGCAATTTTTTGACTTGTGCCAGTATTGCATAAGACCATCGATATGTACAGGGTTAGTTTTTATAATTTGACAAGTAATTGCGAGTTTATTATTGAAAGTAGAACATAGTTCTTCATATAAAAGTTTTAAAGGTAGAATTTTTTTTTGCCAAATTTGGTTTCAGTGCATCAAAATACATAGGATGTGATGGGTCTGATTGCAAAGACAGAACATTTTTTCTGTAGACCTGTGTTACCATTCATTAAAATTTTTCTAAAGTCAAAACTGTTCGAATTAAAAAAATTCGAGTGTTACATTACAGGAGTTTTTATTTTTTCTTATTTTCCCATCTTTAAACAAATCATAATATATAATATTCAAGAACATATATCAAGAATCCACGCACATTGTTGGAATTTTTGGAAACATCTCACGCTTGGAAACACTACCGGTCCACGTCACTATACGCGAATAACAAGCTGTCGTTCTCGGTACGCAGGTACTTTTTTGTATGTCCAAAAAATTCTTCACAATTACAGTACCATCATTAACATGTCAATGATCCAAACTGTGACCCCGCTCCCCCGTTAAGGCTGCTGTCCCGGTGTAAACGACCTTCGGTTCATGACCTATCACGAACGGAATTAATGTCATCCGAACATTCAAATTGAGACTGAATATACACTCGGTTCCAAATTTAAGGTAACTCCCACTGTTTCAATTCTACTTAGAAAGTACATACTTGTTTCTTGATAAATTATGAGAATCTATCACGTGGTGATAGTTTCTCTCTTTTCTTTTTCAAAAAGTCTTTCGATTTGTTATATCGAAAAATAATATTAAAGGACCCGAGTCTGTTGATGTTTTGTGAACATAGAGAATTAATAAATGTTCCTTCAATTTTGGAAAGTTGTGAAAAAAAGTATGTATATAAATAGTACCCTATTAACCACAGTTTTATTATAGGTATAGAAGTTCAGTTTTAATTTATATACAAAAAAAAGAAAAAAGGTCAAACACACCTACAAAATATTTGCGATCTTTTTTCGAATATTTTTTTAATAATCTAATTTTTAGCAACAACCTCAAACCCAATAACCCCACACCCAGAAACTCTATGAGTAAAGGTTCTCAAATCCTATTAACCTTACCCCCATTTCTTCAAACCTAATAGCGCAATAACCCTGGGATTCAAATCATATAGGTTTGGACGTTTAGTAGGAAATTGTCTTTTGACATTGGCTATCTCAAAATTTACAGATCGATCGAGATGGAAAATGCTCTCCCATAACACGGTACCAAACACGGCTTAAGATTCCTTCGCATAGAATCTTCGTTGCCTAGCGATGATTCGATATGTCTTGAGTCCTGAGAATGAGGAAATGGGGTTAATTTTAGAGTAAAGGCTTCTATAGCCACTGTGAATTTCCTCAACTTCTTCGACTGGTAATGTTCTTAAGGCGGTTTCTACTTCTCCTGTTATTTCTTCCTTGGGAGGCTATTATTTTTTCCGTCGGGTTGGAGCGATAGCAAAGTTTAGTTTTTTAGCTAGTACCGAGTCACTTCCGTGACAGGTAAATCTGAAAGATTTATGACGGTTCTCTTCACGTCTAGTTCGGGCCTAGCTTTAGTTAGTTTGGATTGAAGCTTTTCAAATTTCTCGTTTTGCTTCTCCTTGGTTATGCAGTTTCGTAACTAATTATATCCATGATGTTCCATAGTTCTTCACTGAGCACATGGCTGAGTTCTATGTGAAATTGATATAGTTTGTCTAATATACGAAATTCATTGATTTTTTTATAGTTTTCTCTCGTATGATTCTTTTCTCGGTTCGATTGACGATCTTGTCAGAACTACGTAGGTGGTAACGGATCTTCAGAAACGTTGGAGCCTAGTTCTTGTCGTGGCAGCGTCGTACATATACCTACTAAAAGGAAAGCAGTTGGATTTTCTTTTAGTAATTTGTCCAGTCTTCTGGCGTTTAAATTGATATCCTCCCCTTAGAGGCGTTCAATTTTAGATTCGATTAATTAGAGTTGAGTTTTACTACATTAGAGAAATTTTTCTTGCAGATCCTCAGGTTCTGGTGTTATTGGGTATGAAATTGTCTGCTAAAAAAAATGCGATATACGTTGATTACAGTTCTACATGCAGATATCGGGTTATTGAGTTATTACCTAATGACCAAATCTCAAACCCGGTAACCTGAAGTTTTGTGACGTAACCTGAAGTGGTTTCCTAATTGAGTTCTAGAGTATGGAGTTATGGGGTTATTGAGTTTGAGAATGCTGACTCTCAGACCCTCAGCGATGTGGGATTGAATTTTAAACTCACTTGGTTGTCTGCTCACGAACCCACGAGATACGTGGTTTCATACACAGAGACCCTTGAGTTATTGGGTGTAAGGGTTTGGGTTTATGGGGTTTCACTCTGGGTTTTTGTTGATCCATGAATGGTATCTTGTGACAAAAACTTTTCTCAGTACCACGAGTCTCAATTTAACGTTGTAAATGATAAATTTGACGAAATCGGTTGCTCCCCTGCTGCAAGGTCAACCCGACTGAACCGAATCTATCGCATGTCGCTTCAATTTTGCGTAAACGGTCCCTATATGCACAAGCCCAGACATATTTTCAATACTTACAAAAAGGTATCCCCTTAACTTTGGGCCAGAGTGTAGACTCGATGCACCTAGGCGTACGCACCGACCCTGGTAGAACGCGCCAAAAAAATTCGAAACCGCTTCTAATTTCGGACGGTCGACCTTGGAAAATGCAAAGTGCAACGGAACATCTGCTCCCGGATTATCGGGGTTTTCGCCTCGAACACGGTACATTATTAAAATTTACGCCGAACTAAACGCGCTTGCCAAAAGTCGGGGTAATGAAAATAAATCCGAACGAAAATCTTAAATATTTACAGAAAGAGGATGCACAAGCGTCAAGAATAAATACGCGCGAATATACGGGTTGTACTTCTGCAAATTTACGTCGAAAAAGAACTCGGCAAAAACTCATCGCTAGAGTAACCAATTTTAATTCACTTACATAGGCGTCATCTACATTAATATAAATTAAAGTGAAATGAGAACCTGATATTCTACTCTTGACTGCCGAGCTTGACACGTTTCCTCTTCTTTATTTCTCACTTCTGAGAAATCCAGACACTCATCAACCACTGCGCGCCTTTCCCTGAGCACACCATTAACGGTATATTCGTTAAGCTAAAGTAGAGTGAGAACAATTCCAGTTCAGTGTCATTCGTCATCAGAAACAATTGATTTGCATTTTGACTTTCTTATATCTCATCAATGTGGTATATCTGATGACGAATAATAATGAACGAGACTTGAATCTCGTTCATGGTTTCTGATGACGAATGACAGTGAACGGGAGGTACTCTTTTTAAAGCATTTACCATGTAAAATAAGTGGGTGAAAGGGTTTTTCCCAATTTTTAACAATTAATTAATTACTAGAGACCGCAGAGTAGATATTCATTCCAGGTCAGGGTTCAACAAATACCTACTGGCACATTCAGCACATGTTGTTATTTAGTGATAAGTACTTATTTTAAGGAACGATTCAAGGATCAATTTTAAATCAAGAAATTCATATAAACGGAGAAAGTGTTTGATTTTCGAGATATAGGGTGCTAAAGTTTTTGAATAAAGCTTTAGCGCCTTGTATCCTGACTCTATTTAAAAAAAAAACACAAAAGAGAGCATTACACTTTTAAAGATAACGACGAAATACAAATACTTAAAATTTTATCCTGGAGTGGCTACTGGAACCTTCGACATAGAAACAAAAAACTGGACGTTTTCCACGAAACACTGAACTACTATACTTATTGGACAAACAAAAAGATCTATTTTGACTAGATTTAAAGGACACATGGCTCATTTGAAATTTGGCAGAACGGAAAAATATTGTGTTACCCAACACGCTTTTGACAACAACCATAGGATAGACATAAATAATTTAAAATTAATTAGAAATGTAACAAACAGTAGACAGTTGGATGCTTTTGAAAGTTTAGAAATCATTAAGTGGAACAGTAGTATGAATAAGGACAATGGTCCGATACCCACCAGTCCACTGTTTGCTCTGATCAACAGAGACAGATATTACGGTTCAGTGAACCGTGGCAGCATATCATAATCATAATCATAACATAGTATAAAACAAAGTCGCTTCCCGCTGTCTGTCCCTATGTATGCTTAGATCTTTAAAACTACGCAACGGATTTTGATGCGTTTTTTTTAATAGATAGAGTGATTCAAGAGGAAGGTTTATATATATAATACATGCATAATATAGTAGAGAAACACTGATAATTTTCGAGGTTTCTAATGTGATGTCGTAAACCGGGCGAAGCCGGGGCGGGTCGCTAGTTAAGTATAAAGAGTGCAAGTGTGTAGGTTAGAATTTAGCTTTAATCTTCTCCTGAAGATGCCAAGTTGGCGAAACGCGCGTCGAGAAAATATAGTAGTTCGGTGTTTCGTGGAAAGCGTCCAGTTTTTTTTTTATTTTATCCCTAACAGAATCAAGATCGCACCACCATGACAGAATCCAGTGATTTTCATTTTTTTCATATTACTTGCTATGAAGTATCAAGTATATCATAGCAAATAATATGTAATGCGACTAGCACATAAAAACAAAAATAATAACATAAGTTAGGACACTTATTTTATTACTTTTAATAGTAGGGTAGCAGTACATGCCCAATTCAATGAAAATATTTTCAAATATCTATCACTTTCAGTTGTACTGGAAGAAAGTATCAACTCTGTTATATTAAATGGAACATCGTATTTTTTACTAAATTTAATGTCACGCAAAATATTAGATTCACTTTTTTTACTACATCTCGAAAGTTATCCATTTTCCAGTAATTTGGTTTTCTATTCGGAATAGAATTTTTTGAATTGAAGGAAAAAAATCACAAAGAATTCGTCACACTGTTAATTTTTTGTGAAATTACAATATTTTTGCAAAAAAAATGGTTTAGTAAAATTACAAACCAATGTATACCAATGCATTATAATTATATATTATAATTTTACAAAACAGTTTGTTAGTTGCTAATGAAAAACGTTCTGGATTTACAAGCATTATTTACGATTCAATTTACTTCAACTTTAAGCAAAATCACAAACAAATGTTGTAATTAATATTACAATGAATTTATTAAAAGTTTACAAAACTTTAAATTTTACAATACACATGGTCTTTGAAAAAATTGTATTACCAACGTTACACATTCTCATTTTACAAACGATTTCCAACTAAACTGATTTGTAAAATTACAATGTTCGTCATATAAAATTACTAACCTTATTTCATTATCTGTTTAGTTATATTAGTACTTTTGTTTTGTAATTTTCCAAAACAAAAACAGTAAAAAACGTTTTGTAAAATTACAACTCCTGATTTAATAAATACAAAACTGCTTTGCCAAAATACTTCCAACCCATTTTTTGTAAAATTACCATAGAAATTTTTAACAGTGCATATAGGATTTATTAACTATAAAGCTATCTGGAATTTGGGAACATAATATGAATTAAGGATGTGTCAATTCGCACAGGTCAGAAAGTTTCAGTGCCCATAAGAAAGTTTTACTTACTACTCGCGACTCGCCAATCACCCTGTATAGTAAAGTGTAAGTCCTAGTGAAAAAAAGTTATTCTTATATTAGAAAATGTATGTTTAAAAATTAAATTTTTTTAATCGCCAATAAAGGTGTTTTTTCCTCAATTTTCCAATATCTGTGTATTACCTGGTGTCACTTAATCTATTCCCTAATATTTTTTATTAGATAACGCCAACAATACGCTAGCTTATCACGCACATCGGAGAGGGAGAAGCGTTGCCTGCAAAGTATACGGTGAATAATTCTTCTATTTTTAGGAGTGACAAATTCAATGTACGAAATATTGTCGATACATCGCATATCACGTAAAGCAGCGTGGTATTTATAGAGGGGATTATAATGGAAAAAAATCTCCGATAATTAGTAAATACGAATGCGGTAAACAGAATGAGAGGTATTAAAATTCCATATTAAACTACCTGCTTTAAGGGGTTATACTACCGATTTTTTTTATTTTTTTTTTCTGATGTATAAACTATTTAAGTATGCTATTCAAAATAATTTGGGGTGGGGGGGGGGGGGCAAACTTTAAAAAGAAAAATGTTATTAGTTAGAAACCTATTTTTCGACGTCATCCACGACACGTCATTAAGACGTGTTCGGACGACGTCATACGACGTCATTTTGTAACTTAAGCAGTGGCGGTGCGTGATATTTCAGTTAGCCATATCTTGAAAACGACGCATGGGACCCACTTCACTTTTTAGGTGATGACTATACACCTCTTACAGAAAGGATTTATAGTGAAAAAATCGTCAGCAAAGTTTGCGAAAAATTTTTCAAAAACACTGGAGCACTCCCTGGGTTCTCAGTAACGCTCTGTAGGATATTTGCAGTATATTTTTTTTCATAATCTAGAAACAAATATAAGGACACGTTTTTCGATTTGTTGCAAATTTTTTTTTTTCAAGAAGTTACGGCCATTTTAATTTTAATTTTATAGGAACATTTTGTTTCCCAAAATTAAAAAGGCCATAACTTGTTGAAACAAAAATATTTTGTAACAAATCGAAAAACGTCTCCTTATATTTGTTTCTAGATTATGAAAAAAATATACTGCAAATATTCCACAGAGCGTTACTGAGAACCCAGGGAGTGCTCCAGTGTTTTTGAAATTTTTTTCGCAAACTTTGCTGACGGTTTTTCACTATAAATCCTTTCTGTAAGAGATGTATAGTCATCACCTAAAAAGTGAAGTGGGTCCCATGCGTCGTTTTCAAGATATGGCTAACTGAAATATCACGCACCGCCTCTGAACTTAAGTAAAAGTAAAAAATACTTTTGTATACACTAATACCCATAGAATCATGTGTCAAAATTTCATTTTCACTCATTTACATTTAGGCCCAAAAAAAAAGTTTCATTTTTCAGTGCGCTTGGATAGTATAACCCCTTAAGCAACTAACTTAAACATATTATTCTTCTATGTTCAGATGGACTTGTTAATGTTTCATATGTTACATGTTCTATGTATGTGTTGGCACTTGTCATATCCATACTAACCATCCCTGATATACGAGGTCAAGTCAAATATAAACCGAAATTTCCTTTTCAAGGCCAGACGGCGTATTGAAGGGGACCGCCGCTTTTCCGCGAATTCCGTGTGGATAGTTAGACACCTCCTGATATGCGACATCTCTCATTTTTTGCATTCAGTTGATCGTAGAACAATGGGTGAGCAGGTAACTCCTTTTTCTGTCTATTGAAGGTGTGCGACCTTCTGAAATTTTGACGAGTATTCAGGCCTAATTCGGGGATGAAACCCTTTCTACAACGTAAGAGTATGAGTGGCATAAACAATTTTCAGCGGGACGAGAAAGGGTGGAAAACGAACCATATGACCGCCGCCTTACACTTGTAGATATTATCGAATCAGTGGGCATCAGTTAATTCAATAATTCACGACAAACTTGATTTCAGGAAGGTCTCAGCTCGATGGGTTCCTCGACTTCTCACCCCCAATTAAAAAATTGTGCGTTTTGAGGTTTGTCAGAGGGTTTTGGCTCGTTATGAAGAAGAAGGAGAAGGGTTACTTAATCGCCTAGTCAGTTGTGTTGACATAGGTCCACCACTAAGTCCACCACTATACACCAGAATCCAAACAAGCGAGTATGGAATTGGGGCAAAAAGGAGAAAGAGCACCAGTGAAGACAAAAACAAGGTTGTCTGCAGGAAAAGTGCCTCCGACTGTTTTTTTTTTGGGATAGGAAATGTATTCTTTTCGTTGACTTTCTCCATGAACGCCGAATAATCAATGCAGAATATTGTTGTCAACTTGTGGATAAGATAAAAGCTGCCTTTCGCACCAAAAGGCGTCGTTCTGGCGTCAGGAATGTTGTTCCTCTTCGTTGTCGTCTTCCACGACAGTGCCAGGCCACACACTGCTGGCACAACCTGTCACTTTTTATGTATTTCGGTTGAAGGAATATAGAAAAATAAAAAGTTAGTTTTTTAAATTTTATCTTTTATTAAGAATTTTATTTTGAAAAATTTTGGTTTATATTTGACTTGCCCGCGTACATAGATCGCATTATGATCTCCAGCGATGTTAGTTAACCAATCGAACCAATGACTGCAGATACAATACAGACAATTTATTTTTCATTATATATTCTGATGTTATATCTGGGTTGTATTGTTTAAATACACATTTCTTCATAGGATGTTTTTTAATTATCAGAAATTAAGACGTTAAACATTGAATTGCAACAGCAATTCAGTCCTCGCAGTAAAACTAACGAAGTAATTAATGTATAGAAATAAGAATTTCAGTACTTTTTACTCACTTATTGTTGGCTGAATCATTTACAAACTTGTTGCTATGTGGTAACGTATAACAGTTTCATGTTTGTTAGAGGCACATTAGCTTCCTTGAGATGATCAGATGCTTAAAAATGAAACCAACAGTGGCAGCTCGTGCTACAAACATGTAAGGGTTGCAAATTAATACTTATTAGAAAAATGCGTAACTGAAAATTTTTAATGTTTCAATTTTTTATTGACAACAATGCTATAGTAGAAAGCGTGTTATTATCTTATTGGAAGAGAAAGTCTACACGATGATCTTTGTTTCATTTGCCATTATTATAGATCAATAATCAGCTTATTTTATTTCTTTAATTACACAGCTACACAATTTTTTTTTTTTTTCGTTTGCAGGTCTGACTATGCATACTATATGTTTTTTGGGTCGCTGAAACCGAATACGAAGTTGCTCCATCAGATCCGGTTCTTTTCCCAACCTCAAAAAACTGGCCTAAACCCATGAAATTCAAGCTAAAAATTATATAATTTGATAAAAACCCAAACGAAATCCCATAATCATATATGTATATGTCATCAATTCCATAACCATATAATCTCAAAACTCCATAACCTTAGGCATCATAACCTCAAAAACCCAATAATCTTATGATTCTAAAACCCCATAGCTTATTAAAATAGAAACTTATACGCGCTTAAGCAGTGTAAATCGATATATTTGAAACGGATTTGCCCTTCAATCCCAAAACCACATGTCTTTATTATGGGATTGCCCCTGGAAAATATTGCGATCTGCGTCATGGTTTTGCGTCACGTCACGTTTGGTTAATATGGTTTGCCTAACCTGAAGGTGCAAAATCTGGGGTAGGGAAAAACTCTATCGAGCATCATGTATGTGACGCATAACGTCATGGGTCTTGATGGTTTGCCTTTTGGGTCCTCTTTCTGGGTCCTCATTCATAATAAAGACAGAATGTTCCATGGCCTCACGTGCGTAGCTTCGTGAGTTTAAAGATAATCTGAGGTTAGGAAAAGAACCGGATCTGATGGAGCAATTTGGACTTCGGATTCGGTTTCAGCGACCCAAAAAACATATATTACACATAGTCAGACCTGCAAACGAAACATTTTTTTTTGTGGAGCTGTGTTATTCTTGGTTTACACTAAACCTTGTTTGCAATATTTCATTTTGTATTATTTTTTAAGTATCCTCTGCCACAAAACTTTGTATCGAATTAATTTCTATTTACGATTATACGCACACAGTGGCGCACACCGACAAGCGATAGTCTCTACGTCGTGGTGGAACAAGAACTGGCAGAAATATGTGGTGTGTTTTTAAATAGCGCAAGCGGCATTTGGAATGCAAACTTGCAATTGGAGTTCAAACCTGCTGGATCATATTCGAGAGATATTTACATAAGGAAATGATTTCCTAATGCGCAGGCGTCTATTTGACCAGCATCTATCTAGTAAACTATATTCTATCTCGTAAACTTACGTGTAATATAAATTGTTCACTTTAGTAATTATATTCAGACTGAATTATTTTGTAGGAAGAACATTACTTTTAATAACTAATCAATATTGTGATCCTCCTTAATCAGGCCTTCGCAATTATTTATTTTGCCGAATAACGAGTCCGTAAAAAAAGCTTTCGTCGGCCAACACGTCTAAATCCCTTCGTTCGCTCTTTCCAAATCTGGCTTAAAAACAGTCGAAAGCCGACTTAATCCGCTTTTGTGGAAGGTGTATGCGGGCGGCTGGAAGCCCGAAAGGACGAAATCGACAAATGCGGAATTGCGAGGACTCTTTTCATCCACTGGCCAATAAGTTTAACGTACATTGAACCACATAGAAGTGTAATAACAATAAGAAATCGTTACGCCAATAGTACATCAGAATTTGCCCAATAATTAAACCCTGTTACAATTAACTATTAATTTAACTCGTTAATTCAATCATTTACCTGTTACAATGGTTTCATTTTCTCTGAACATAACAATGCTGTTCATCAGAAAACAGTGATTTTCTAGTTGTCCTTGTAGACCTTAAAATGGTGACCATTTCGACAGTTATTTTCTATTCGATATTTCGATTCGACTATTTCGGTACATACGAGTGTGTAAATTAAGTAATAAGACTTTTTGTGATGAGATGATGAGTTTTTTTTTAAACACTAACTTAACTAAACTTACAATTCAGTATTGTCTCCTTCAAAATAACTTCCTTGGGAAGCCACATAGCGCTTGAGACGGTTTTTTTCATTCCTCACAGCAGTGCTGGAACTCATATACTGGAATAGCCATCAGCTGGTCGGTTACAGCCGTTTGAATGTTTTCTATGGTCCCAAAAAGACGTCCCTTGAAGCGATTTTTCAATCTCGGGAAGAGAAAAAAAGTCACAAGGAGTCAAGTCAGGCGAATAATATTTTTTCTGGCTAAAAACTCTTTTACTGAAATGGCTGTGTGATAAGGCGCATTGTCGTGATGCAACATCCAGTTGTTTTTGATGTTTGGTCTCACACGCCTGACCCTTTTTCTAAGCTTATCAAGAACCTCTCTGTAAAAGTGTTGATTTACTGTTTGGCTTGGAGGCACAAACTCTTTGTGGACAATTTCTTTGTGGACCCTGGCTATCAAAAAAGCAAATCAGTATGAATTTGATCTTCGACTTGCTCGTTCTTGCTCTTTTGGGTCTTGGAGAGCTTGAAGTGTGCCATTTCATGCTTTGGCACTTGGTTTCGGGGTCGTACTCAACCACCCAAGTCTCATCATCAGCAATGACACTTTCCATTTTCAATCTATTCCAAGAAGTCAAGACACCTTTCTGCCCTGATGTCCTTTTGTTCCTGCGAAAGGTTTTTTGGAACTATTTTTGCGTACATTTTTTCAGCCCCAATTTGTCAGTCAAAATCTGATGAACAGTGGTGTGATTCAAATTTAACTCTTCCCCGATCTTTATTGTAGTCAACCGACGATCTGAACACATAAGATCCCGTATTCTATCGACATTTTCATCGGTTCTTGAAGATGGAGGCCTTTCGCTGCGTGGTTCGTCTTCAATCGACTCTCTTCCTTCTGAGAATGTCTTAAATCACCGAAAAACCTGAGCTCTTGAAAAAACACTCGTCTCCGCAGTTTTGCTAGATCGTGCGCTACGTTACCAGTCTCATTCCTAATTTACACCTCATAGATATCTGATTTTTCTATGGTTCTTTATTTCGGATTGACTGGTGTTCCTTTTGACGCAATGTTGCCCTGTACACACATTGAAACTAGGAGCATGTTCTGATTTTTCTAACCTCAGAATATAACGAGCATTGGCTGTGTTTTATCTCAAATTCGCTGTGAAAAATAAGGTATGTCTTTGCCAAGTTTTTTTTTCAAATGACTGAAATGTAAATATATTTTGACAACTTGAGGTAAAGGTATTTTATATAATTTTACTGCGACTACATCTGCTTTGCAGTTATCATAACAAATACACTACCCTGTGAAACCACAAAAAAAATATATGAAGATTGAATGCGATTATATATACATACGTAAAAACAAGTTTTATTACTGTTTTGATTTTTCCATACTTTAGGTTGTTCCAATTTCCAACAACGTTAATGTACTACTATTTTTAGAAAAGCGTTATCGACAACAATAATCCTTGAAAAATATCTTCTACATTCTCACGATCCTGAAGGGGAATAGATTGAAGGGGAAAAAGAACGTATAAAAGCCCTTTATGGAGAGTTGAGGAATGACTCAACCTCAAACTCATAAGGCTTATCTACACAAGTATATTTAGCCTTATTTCACATTCTTCTAGATGACTCAGTTTTGCAATATGCAAATTGTGTGTTTGCTTCCACCATTTAGTTATAAATTTTTATCTAAAGCGTAAAAGCTGACATATCTAAGTGTTTCCTTTGTTTGGAACTCGGCGAAATAGACTCCTTGCTCCGAATATGTAATTATTTTAATAAAAAAGGAAACGACAAAAATGCATTTAGATAGCCTAATGCGATACCGCTGCAGTCGTTTCGATTTCCAGCAGGTAATATAAGGGGGACGACTGGATATTTTCCCTCCTTATGGTAATTATTGCTACAACTATATAAGTTGTAGCTGATAAGCGACGATAAAATAGCGCGACTAATTTAGGGTAACGAAGTAACAGATCTAAGTTTGAACTAGGCGTATCGCGTGTATAGGTGTTCCATTTGATACTGTGCTATTATTATGGAAACACCAACACCTGCCTAATTGGTGGCTGATGTTTTACACGACGCGACATAATTTTGTGGAGACCGGTTATTATAGTCGTATGAATTGGTAATGGTAATTATTGTAATGGTTGTTGTTTATTCTATATCTAAAATCTATTTTCGTTCGGTGACAATGTTTCCAACCAATTAATTTGAAAACTGATTCAGAATCTGAAGCAGCCTACTTCCAAGCATATATTGTAAGAACGGTCTAATTCTTTTCACTAGGAAGAACTAAATTCAGCGATGAATTCACCATTTCTACCAAAATATACTAAGAGAATGAAAATCTTGTTGAAATTGGTAGTTCCCTCATTGAATTTAGTAACTCTCCCATACATATAGGGTGTCCCAAAAAGCAACTTCAAACCAAAAAGGGGATACAGACCAGCTCTTGACTGGTTATCTGACAAAAAAATCTATGAAAGTGTCTTGGTTCTCGACACATAGTCACAATTGTATAATAGGTATCCATAACGGACCAGATATTTCACCTCCGCTTTTTTTCTTACGCTTTTTAATTACGCTAGTGATTAACGAAAACAAAATCCAGAGTAACAAAGCCAGGTTGATAGTACAAATACAGGAATACGGAAACAGTGCACAGTCCAAACGAAGTAATGAAACGTACTAACCAAGGAATGAGACTGGTTAAATCGAAATGGTCCCTCAAGAGCTATATCGTGCTAGTATGTTCGAGCACAGCTCCTGTTCTCTTTTGTTGTAAAACGGTAGTAATATTCAAATATTACTTGAATTGAAGAGCTTGAATACTACTACCTTTTTTGCTTAACTATTTGACCAAAATGCTTAATGTAGTACATTTTTTATGTAGGTGAGTACTCATTAATACAACTTGGGTGATGATAAACAAAACCTTAAAAATGGATTTCTAATGTACTATGACTGATATACCGAGACTGTAAAATTTTGTACCCAGTTTATTCAAATGACGTGTTAATCAGCTCAATATAACAAAAAAAATCAAGTCAGCCGTCATTTGAAGCCGTGACACAAACATACTGATTTTTTAGCAATTATATAACAGTAATTATATCTCGAGAACCAAGACACTCTCGTCTATATATTTTTTGTCACATGACCAGTCAGAACCTGGTCTGTAACCCCTTTTTCGGCTTAACGTAGCTTTTTGGGACATCCTGTATATTTAAGTTATACTACTAACATGGTTTGAGAAGGCATTTTTTCATTCTCAGGATATACTAAACACATCTCTTACAGATAACGACTATCGTTCGTTTAGTATCGTAAAAAAAATTGTATTATCCAAAAGACCATTGTCCAAAAGTCGAAAGTAGCAACATTTAGACAACTGTCAGACCTGCTGTTGTATGTTCTTTATATATCTTATGAGAGAGTCAATAATAATTCAGTATACTGAAGCCGTTATTCACATGAAGAGTGTAGCACTATTTTTTTTATAGAGATTCAAAAAATGGTGAAAAAACTTGAATGAGGTTGTTTGCTTCAAATTACATATATTCTACGTGTTTTAGCTAAGAAAACAAAAGTTGTTCTTAGCATCTTAAGTTGGTTTTTTAATGTATACATAAAATAATAGGACTAGTAACGTGAAATGTATAAACAACAGTGTGTCAGAGACCTTGTTAGTCTTTGAAATATTTAAAATACCCGTATCAGACAACACATTGTAAACTTTGTGATATCTCAATTTTATTTATGATGTTGATTTATACTTTAGAAATTGTATTTAACGCAAACAGTAATAAAAAACATATCTATCACTCAATGAATACACGAAGGTGTTATGTATACATCAGACCTTCCGACTTAATAACAATTTAGTGAAAGACTTTATACATAGGTCTGTCGTTAACTTATTTACTAAATGAGGGTGAGTTTTCACATTTCAAGAGTTGATTACCCCAAGACTAGGCGCTACTCGTCAACAAAACTGTATTGACAGTTGAGTGGTTCTAATACTCTAGGGCAATATAAACTTCTGCAGGTGTACCGTATTTACATTTCAAATAGACAATAATATCCCATTGTGTACCTAAGCCCCGCATGTAAAGGTGTCACCTCTTTGACAGCAACAAATGGTGTTCGTAATTATTGTCGAATATTGACAAGGAACAAATTTTATACGAGAAACGCCCGTCAAAGGATTTCTGTATGAAACATTTAGGCCGTGGGTTACCTGGATTATATCTGCGTGAATCTCTTCTTATAAAGTATGATGTGCATTCTACTAGGCGACGTCTGTTTAAGAAATCGATCACTCTAGAAAAGACATGCCTGTCTGCGATTGAATGGAATCGTTACCGGATCAATGAAGTAAGGAATTAGAAAAAAATATATAAGAGATTTACAAATATTTGTATTGTATGTGGATTGAGGTGATTGTGGAAAGAGACCTACACCATATAAAAAATAATTTCTATGCATTAAGAATTAAACTGCCGCAGAATAATGATTAGGGTCCGGAAAGTGTGCTACAACGCAGGGTCGGACTCGTAATCCGTTATGTCATTGACGGAAGGACAATGAGAGACCAAAAGGACTGGAGTAAAAATGTGTTAATAATGTTATGTATATGTGTTAACCTATCGCCTATGTCATTCAGAAACACCGACTGGCTTCAGTCTTGAGCGTACGTTGCCACAACCAGTAGTTTTTCTGAATTTCTTCTCGTTAAACGTGAGCGATTTGGCCTGTATCTATGGTTGTAGAGGGAAAATGATCGTTCCACATCTACTGACGTTAAAGATGCAAATTCAAAATAGTTCACAAGGACAACTGACAAATTATTTTCACGAATTTCGTAGAGTTGTTTCTATCACTAACATCAGTGCATTATTATCTTTTACATCTACAGAGGGCAATGCATACACGTGTTACTACAATTTCTATACTTCTAGCCGTTGTTTATAAAATCCGTTTACTAGTTATCAATATCGGGAGCGAGATATCTGAAACACCTAAAATTCGTGTCAGAACATTAACGACCTTATTACCGCAAAAATATGTTGTTCAGTCCATTGTCAGCCACAGAAATTGATTACTAATTTCTCATGACAAATTCTGTAAATAAGTCCTCTGTAAATAAGTTTTACGCAATGTATGGCTCCTAGACAGTGGAAAATGGGCATTATTTGATGTAAACTATAAAATATGGACACATATTTGGCAAAAACACAAGTAAATATTGCCGACCATGTTCCAGGAAAGTACATGCGCAAAAAATTATGCACACAGCAAACCAAAATTCCTCTTTTGTAACAGTACCAGTAATATTTTGTTGATACATATTCGAATCTAAATGTCTTTCACAGTCTCGGCGTCTACGAAATTAATATCGACGATTGCAAGGAATACTTAAAATATGTGATCCGTCTAGTGTAAAATCATAGTAATTTCCAATAAACTTTTTCAGTCTATTCACAAATGGTAACTACTGTCCCTTTATTACAAAAATCCACATAACATCAGATAACATGTAAATACACTACACAAACACACGACACATAAAATTATTTTGAACTGAATTCAAGTATCCAATTCAAGTATCCAAGGATTCCAGTATCATTCAAGTATCCGGACCACTCACACGTGAGTGGGGTACTAGAGTCCCAGCGCGCGTTATTAAGCACAGTCAGTGGCGTATGTAAGCACGGGCAAGACATACACGCGTATATAATTTACAAGGCGCTTAAAAAATACGGTTTTTAAGTGCGGATCCTACGTTGTGGCACACTTTGCCAATCCTAATAATGACTGTATCATTAACATATATCATTTCAACTTTTCCTTTGTATTATCTGATTTTTCCACTAAATCATGCATTGCCATTCAGAGACAAAATCTAAACTGATGAGAACTAACTTAAACGATTTCAAGACGAATAATTGCCATTTTTCATTAACTGCTTTATGTAAACACTACATTTATCGCTGATATCGAAAATATTAATAATATTCACATTTTGAGATAAAAATGGAGGGTTCCAGTTAAAAGAAAAAACTGAAGATGACACGATGGCTCGAAATATTATTGTAATATCTTCTTCGCCTTATCCATTTAGAATTAAGGAGTTGAGAGATCTGTAGATTCTGTAAGTGTAGAAGTGTGTTAAGAGATTGTAGGGATTTTCTTCTCAAATTACTGACAACGATATGAACTGATACAGAGATTTGAAATACATTGCAATAGGAAACACTTGGATTTTTTTTTCATTTATTTAATATCTCAGATAGGTTGATTATAACGAATATAAAATCAAATTTGTAAATTGGAAAATGGCGATCACATCGATGACAAATGAAAATGATGACGAATGAAAAATGACGATGACCTCGAAAGCAAAAGACTATTTGAAAATGGCATTTACTCAAAAATATGCCTAAATAACCTGATCCGTCCGAGTCCGAGTATTTTTGTAAAAATGTTTCCAAAATGAAACATGGAATTACTTGCAAACTTTAGAATCTCACTGTGTATTGCGCTTGTTTTCGTATCGCGGTAATTCATCAAATGTACGCACCAGGTTGTGTGGAAGACGAACCTCCGTTTCATTTATTTTATGTACCTAATGCCTAATTTGCATACGTTGAACGTGAACAATAACAGGTCAGTGACACGCGGACGAAACATTGACAGGAGCTAATAGTTCACCAAAGCTTGTTTTATTTACGGTCGCAAGATTGATTACGAGTTGTGGCTTCATTTAATGAATTGAAAACGGTTGGATTGGAAATAGTCGAATGGTTTAATTGTTAATAAATTCCTGATAATAACTGTATAATAAAAGTTACCTAATGTTATTAAAAAAAAGTTTATTGACTTTTAATTATTAATGGTTTATTTATGTGGTTAAGTGAGAGGAATTTATAGAATTGTAGCCGTATGTTGAAAACAAACAGCAATCTGGGATAGGTTTTCTTCACCTATCTGTAAAAAAAACAAGAATTTGAATTCACACAAATACTTATTTTATCCGTTTTAGCACATATAAAAGTTTTATATAAAGAGTATTTTTTTAAACTTTTTCTTATAATAGTTTTTCTTGAAAAAAATTAAGAATGTAAAACAAATAAATTTTCTTTTTAATGAAACATCTCATTAATTTTTAGGTTTAGGCATTTTTACATATTTGTTTTTTTTTTACTGTTTGAACTGAATGGGTATACAGTAAGCGGCAACCTAATGCGTACATAGGTGGATATTAAATACATATTAAATGATACATTTTTATGACATAGTTAGGCGAATTTACTACTAGTGTCTAGGCACCAGGTCACGGGCGATCCGACCAATCAAACCGAAAAAGAAAAACGCGCATGCTTCTAAACAATGTTACTGCTGAGAAATAAAATAAAACTGTAAATCCTGTGATCAATTTTCATTAAATAATAAGACAATTTTTATCTGTATTTCCTTAAAAACTAAATTTTAATATAAACAAAGAATCAAGCTAAGTTAATAAGGTGGTTACTTTAAACCTTTCATATCAAAGTTTTGTGACTTACTGACTTTAAGTTTGCCGCCTTCACCGCGTTACACAGCTATTTCTCATTGGCCAGGATCACTCGTGACCTGGTACCGGCTAGACGCTAGTCGTTTGTTGTCGTACTTGTCGTTTAGTTAATTTATATTTTATATTAGTATGCGAATAGTTGTTCGAAGGAGATTTGTTGGCGTATGTGTTTTAGCTTACACACATACGTAAAATCATTGGCAAATGACAATATTGATTGATGATACGCACTTTTCTAAACAGGCACTAGACCAGAATAAAATATAAAATGGTATCTCAAATTTTAACTCAAACAGCTCTACCGACAAACCGGATGCCTTTCATACGCCTGCGCTAGCGATTGGATTGCGATTGGTTCTCACCTCATGTTTACATCTACTGAACAAAGAAGTTAAATTATCAATTGCCGAAGGGCTATTCGGCTATGTACGCATTAGGGTGCCGCTTACTGTATACGAGGTGTGGCTATTAAATAACCGAACTGCTGTAATAACACTTTTTATTCGTTACCAATTACAGTAACGGCAAGTACAGGCAACTTTTTCGCTATCAATGTACTCCCCCTGGTAATCTCTACACCGCTTTATACGACTTTTCCATTGTTGAAAGCAGTACTGGAAGTCCGCTTCTGTCAGGTGGTTCAGAACCTCCGTCGCTTTTGCTTTAACCGCTTCCACACGTTCGAATCTTGCCATCGCAAGTAATCACCGTGTCTAACAAGCCTGCATCAGTGTCAATGTTGTTTATAATGTCAGCGCAAATGTTCAGTCTTGATTCTTTTTGCTCGGGAATGAGGAGTTTTGTCAGTATTTTTGCGCAAACTTTGCCCGTGTTGATTGATTCATTCAAAATCTGGTGAACACATTCTTTGTCGATTCCTGTTATTTCAGCAAGCCCTCGGATACTTAAAGAGAGACGACGACCCTTGCGGATTAAATTTACCAGTTTTTTCAATGTTTTCGTCCGGTTTTGACGTTGAGGGCCGTCCGGGGCGCGGATCGTTTTCGGTCGTTTCACGTCCCTCTTTAAACCGTTCAAAAACTTGTGTGCGGGATAAACCTTCATTCCCGCACTCTTCTTTTAACATTGCATAAGCTTCTGTAAAAGTTTTCCCCAGTTTGACAAGAAACTTGGGATTAACCCGTTGCTCCATCTGAGCACTTAACATTTTTTCGACGCGTCACTGGTGCGTAGACTAATTCAAACGACTGCTACAGTCAAACTGAGCGACCCACTGGCTTGTCCAGCGATGTCAGGGTGGGGAAAGTATCACCAGACACAGTTCTGTTCAAACTTGTCGCGACACGCTCGCAGCGCGCTGGTAGCAGCATCAGTTCGGTCATAGCCACACCTCGTATAAGGTGATCGAAATCATTCATTAAAAGTATTGAGAATTGTAGAAATTGATTTTTGAAAATTTGGACTTAAGCTAAGCTAACTGAATTATGGCGGGCATGAAGAAGATATTTTCAAGTTGGCTGCAGTTCCGGTTATACCGGAAATCAGCATCAACTTACTTATTTTAAATTGAATATTACATTTTTTATTCCAGATTTCGATTAGGTATACATATTATTTTAAGTACATTTTTATGAGATTTTCCCTATACTGATTTTGAGTTATTTTCGGTGTTTTGAAATTTTGTACATTAGCTCCATAATAACCTTTGAAACTATCTGTAGTGGTCATTTTAGAAAACTAAGAACCCTAAAGCTGTGTAGTAATGCTTTCATTATTTTACTATTATATACGGGGTGTTTAAGACAGAACTACCATTAATTCCAACTTCAAACCATCCAAACTCAACTTTGTTTGATACGATATCCCCTATTTTTTTTTACATTTTAATGTAGGATTAAATTATTATTAATCTATCTACTAACCACAGTGCTAATACGGGTACTTAATTTTCTAAAATGACCCCTAAATGAGAGATATGTAGTTTCAAATATTATGGCGCTGATGAACAAAATTAGAAAAAAAGGAAAGAACTCAAAAACGGAAATCTACCTAAAATAATGTGTAGAATCGAAATATGCAATAAAAAACGTACCATTACATTTAAAATAAGGAAGTTGGTGCCGACTTTCGCCATAAACGGAAGCGCAGCCATCTTGAAAATATGTTCAAGAAGTCCGCCATAGCCATAAAGTCCAAATTTTCAAGTCATTTCCAGAAGCCCTATTACTTTTAACGAATGGTTTCGATCAATCACCCTGTATTTTTTTGCATTCTTTAATTTTTTTATTCATCTGGTGATTTTATTCACACTAATTTTAGCTGTGTCCAAAAAATAACATTGAGCCAAACGATATTATTCTGGGCTCGTACAATTAGTGGTCACTGTCAGTATTTCTCTGATCGTGTGGAAATTACCTAATATAAAAAACTACGACATTAAAAAAATTGACTTCAGCCCTGCCTATATATTTGGTCTAAATGAAGCACATGAGTTACACAAAATCAACATACCACAAATTGGTGTACCGTTGAATATGAATGTAATTTTATAAATGACTTTTCGTTCATAAAATATTCAATCGCCGATATTAAATTCGTGTTTGTGGAGGAGTTTTCTTAACGTTTGCCTTTGAATTTTTTATGGCGCGTACGTGGGTGGGCTTAGACGCATAAGCGGGGGGTTTCGTGGATTTTAAGGGGTTATAATGGCATTCCCAAGAATGCCATTATAACCATGTATCTGTCATCTATTTTCAGATGTATTAATTACATCGGCACTCAAAAGAAAATGTAATTTACAGACTACACCTTAATTTGCAGTCGGTTTAATGTCCGTCACGTCATGATTCGCCTCTAACCTCAAAAATGGTATAAAACCATCAATTTTGCGATTTATATGGTTCAGTAGTGAATCATGGTAGAGAACAAACAGAGATACTCTAATTTTTCTGACATTAGATACCATTTAGGGTTTAACAGAAACCTAGAGTGAACCTCAGAAACAATAAACCAATAAACACCATTTTTCAAGCCTGATCATTAGTAATCCTGGGATTAAATCACATAGGTATGAAGTTGTCTTGTCCGCAGTTACCGTATATATAGTATATACCGTGTGTGTAAAACGAACATCGGCCAGTCATGAAAAAGGACAAACAGCAGATTGACGTCAGATAAGAAGCAACCGCATACGCATCGAAGGTAGTGAGGGAATAAGACCGGCCCTCTCACCACCTGCGCTAGTCGTTAGAACGAGAAGTGTAGAATTAGTCCTTTTTCACAACCGGCTGATGTCGGCTTTACACATACTGTGTAGTAAGTCCGCCGAAAATTCAAAAGAATTCGATTCATAGACCTACATTAACCATGTAGGTCTATGAATTGTAGGTAGATTCAGCATAATAGGATTGGGATTAAGGTTTATTACATTTGACAACCTTTGCTCACAGATCTTATTACAGGATACGAGGTTATTGAATTTGAGGTTGTCTTCTAAAAAATCTTAAAATACGTACTTTCTAGTTCTATGTACGCAGCTATGCGCTATTGGGTTATTCAATTGAGTTATTCAATGCGATATTGGGATCAAGGGTATTGGGTATTGAGTCTGAGTCTTCTGACTCTCAGACTCTCAGGACTCAGGGTTTTATACATACAGACCCCTAGGTTATTGGGTTATTCGGTTGAAGGGTTGAAGGGTATGGGTTAATTCTGGGTATATAGGGCGGTTGGGTTAATTCTGAGATTTTGCTGATCCCTACGCCAGAAAAGACACAGTCTCTCTCTTTATTCTACAGCATAATCTTTAAATTCAACTTTATAAACGGCAAAATTGACGATTTTTGATTTTATGACGTTAAAATAGAACTGTATCCATTAATTTTGCGTAGGCAACTCATAGTCTTGCGCCGCCAATGCCTCAATCCGAACAACACCCGAAATACGTTTATTTATAATAAACGATATAAACCGGAACGGCTTTGGCGAGAGGGCCGTGGCGCAAACAAATGCTAGGCGGCTGCATATTTCCGGCTTACGACCGCCCCGACGGAAGTGCAGCGGTTCGGTGTTTACGTGCTTATGGGGCGAATGCAAATGGCCCACCATTAAAAGTGTAACATTGCTCTAGGTTAGGGACGGACGCAGCTGACTTGAAACGTTTTTTTTTGCCGAATTTATCCTAATCTCTACGTTTTTGAGCAGCGTCGTTAGAAAAAATAAAAATCTGATCTGTCCAAAGATATCTACATTTGATCACTGACAATGAGGAAGAAAACTTGTTACATATGCATACTGTTTTGTCAAAATGATTGAACGAAACATTTTCATTAATAAATCAAAACGTAAAATCATATTAATTACCTATTAGTTATGAACATCCTCTGGTAAGCAATTAGTTTTGCTAGATACGAAAAAGCTCATTTTGTCCATAGGGAGTGCCACAGTTGACAGTGAGACAGGCAGACAAGGCAGATTAGGTTAGATTAAAATGTTGGGATATTAGGACTTGCAGATAGTCCTAATACCCACCGTGATCTCTTGAGGTCTATTATAGCACTCCCAATGATCTTACATAGCTCTTTTGTCTAGCTATTAGTCTTTGGGTAATACCAATGGCCAGTATGGGAAGAGTGGAACAGTCTTGTTTTTAGAGGAATCTCGATTCTATTCATGGGCTTGAGATAAAAAGAAAAGTGAAGCGACAAAGAGGATAAATACATTTTTTGACTTTGTTGTACGATATGAGACAACACTTTTCATGAGACTGATGGTTTTGGATGGAAATAGAGTATGAAATAGACTTTATCTGGTATTTGTACGTCTTGTACCAAATGCTGGAAGATACATTGCAGAGGTTGTGGAACCAGTTGCTTTACCAGATATTCGACAGTCTACAAGCTCGGCCTGCTGAAATTTATAGAAAATGTGAATTTCTAAACGACAACTCTCAACATTTAAGGGGGTATTCTAGTCTAGAGGCATGAATTTCGGGCGGTTTTTGAAGCTTTGTACAAACGAAATAAAAAATATTTTTACTATCCATTTTTTTATCATTTGATTATTGATATTTTAAAATAACATAAAAAAATTAACTGAAAAAAAAAGACTCAAAATTGACAAAGTTATGAGCTGGCAAAGTGGGGGGTCCAAAAAAAAAGGGTGACCTGGCGTGCATGATTTCAACCCTTCTGGTCAACTGAAACAAAAAAAAGCCGAACGGATTCTTAATTAGTATAGATGCCCATATAGCCTGAACCTTGGAAAAGTCAAAAAAAATTTTTTTTCATAAAATGGCGGCCGTTTGAAAAAAAAATTGTTTTGCATGTTTTATAATAATAATAATAATAAATAATGTTTATTGGAATTTATACACTACATTTTTGTAAAAAAAAAAAATGTTGAAAAAAGATTGGGATAAAAATGTTAAAAAAAGTTAAAAATTATGAGTGCATTCCAAAAAGGCAAAGAAATTCGGTAAAACCGTTTTTCATTCTTGCCTTCACAAATTAGTTACAATTAAAACATATATACAAGTAAACGATAAATAAAAACAAAAAATAATACACAATTAAAATGAGATTAACACGGATACAAACAGATAAAGCCTGATATAACATATTTGAAAAATGTACATATATAATAGAAGAACAGGCATACAGAAAATTATTAAAAATCAATTAATAAAAATTAATAAAAATTAATTAACATCAATAACAGTAATAATAACAATAACAACAATAATCAAGATATAATTACAATAAGCAAAAGCATAATAACAATAAGCAAAAAAAAAACAAATTCGTATTAATTAACACTTTGGACTAATAGTAAATAGTTTTTGTAATAAAACTTAAATTGTCTTAGATTAGGTTTCTGAAATATTTCATAATTTTTATTTATAATTGTAGGAGCAGTGTACTGAAAACAACTGTGAAATTTTGAGGTGTTATGTTTCGCAATGCTGTAAAGATGTGCATTTCTCACATTTACATTATGAATATTTGATCTGCTGATTAAATATACAAATAAATAAAATGGACTAGAGTTTTTTTAAGATATTATATATAAGTGATCCATTCTTATTCACACCCCTTTCCATTATTAACAATTCCGATTTTTTTTAAAGTAGTAAAATTAAAAATTTGATCTGAGCGTGCTTGAGGCGATAGAGGAATGTATAAAGAACATTCTCACCAAATTTCAAATAAATCGGTTCATTAGAACTTGAGATATCGTGCGCGCCAACTCGAAAAAAGTAGTTTTGAGAAAAACGCGTTTAAAGTTTTGAGACAAGTTTCCGGCAATTTTACTCAGTTAGCACGTCCACGTTGCTTGAGGGCTGGCTCAAAACTAATTTGAAATAAATACTAAGACGAAAAAAATTCCGACTAAATACGTTTCATGTTTCGTAAGTACTCGGGCAGCGTCTACCGTCTATTGTTCATTTGTTCCGGTCGGACCGGAGCCGATGTCGCGTCACAAAAATGGCTGTAACTCATAAAATAATTGAAATTTTGAAAAATCCTTTTAAGGGCATATTCTTGAATGTCTAAACTTTGGAAATATGAAACAAAAAAAAATTCGACTAGACTAGAATACCCCCTTAATGCTCCGTCAGAAATATTGAGCTAACAATCCTTCGTCTGCTTGCAGCCTCTACTCCAATTATTTGCATGTGTAGTGCAATATCAATGTAGTCAATAATAATGTTAGTGATTGTATAATTCTAAAGTCTCTGTTCTGTTCTGAGACAACAAAGGCCGTAAGATGGAACCAAGTATCATCTATAAGAAATCCTTAGCAACATCAGTATTATTTCACTTGTTAATTGTAGTCATTGAGGTGCATCTGCTTTAAGAATTCCATATGTGCGCATACGTACGAAGCAAAAGATATTGATGAAGATACAAATTGGTTTCCAGGATCTCTTGGCAGGTATTCTAGGAGTGATTCCCTTATTGCCTCGGATAGTTCGTTTACGTTCCTGGACTGTCCATCATCACACCTCGCCATTTAATGTTTTCTTCTGATCTTACTCTGACCTTGCCACTTCCTTATTTACCATTTGCGTTTCCAATTTGCCTGAAAAATTCAAGAAACTCATGTGTAGGTGTATTTACTGGCAATGTAGGTTAAACAAGTAGCTGTTAAACTAGGTTGGGTGGGTCAAACAAAGAACAACTGCGTCTGGGAAATCTATAAAATCCTTGTATGCATTCTTCATTGAATATATCTAAAAAGATGTCCAAGACGTTGTGGTTCTTCTGTAGCATTCAAAATAAGGACAGTTTAGATTCAACGTAGCTCCTATACATTCCGTTCACGCCCAACTTTGATCATGTACCAAGTTTTTGTTCTTGTGTAATATTGTGTCGTCTAAAAAATGTTCCTAGACTTTTAGTTCCGAGTATTTTATCTAATTTGGCCCTTTTTATCAAAACCACGGCCTCACATACCTCTTTTGTATAGCTATTAGTCGTTGGGTAATATCAATGGCCACTGTGGAATGAGTGGAGCAGCCTTATTATTAGACGAAAATCGATTATTTTCATGGGCTTAGGATTAAGAATTAAAACTAAATTCTAACCTACACACTTGCACTATTTATACTTAATTTGTTGCCAAGGTTCACTGAACCGTAACACATGTCTTTGTTTATCAGAGAAAACAGTGGACTGGTGGGTATCGGACCATTGTTCTTATTCATACTACTGTTCCACTTAATGATTTCCAAACTTTCAAAAGCATCCAACTGTCTACTGTTTGTTATATTTCTAATTAATTTTAAATTATTTATGTCTATCCTATGGTTGTTGTCAAAAGCGTGTTGGGCAACGCAAGGTTTTTCCGTTCTGCCATATTTCAAATGAGCCATGTGTTCTTTAAATCTAGTCAAAATAGATCTTTTTGTTTGACCAATATACTTTTGATCACAGTCCTTACAACTTATTTGGTATATTCCTGACTTTTCGTTATTGTCGATTTTGTCTCTGGGGTTACCCAAAAGCGTCTGCAATTTATTTGTAGAATTATAAACCAAATTGATAGTGAGGGTGAATTTAGGTTCATATGGTAACGAAACAAATTTACGAATACGAAAATCTACGAATTTTCGCATCTCTACGAAAATTCGTGGAATTGTACTGCATAAATTTAAGAGAACCCTGTACAATTCCACGACTTGGTCCGACTGGTGGTCCATATCCACCAGTCCACTGTTTGGTCTGATAAACAAAGACAGATGTTACGGTTCAGTGAACCGTGGCCACAAATTAAGTATAAATAGTGCAGGTGTGTAGGTTAGTAATTAAAATGTTAACCTTCTCCTAAAAATGCCAACTTAGTTGGCGAAATGTGCGTCGTGAAAAGTATAGTATTTCGTGGAAAAAGTCGTTTTTTTCCATCTTTCCATTTCCATCATCAGTTTGGTTAGAAATACTCCGTTTTCCCGCGAGAATAAAGAAAATTCCTTGCTGCCGGGAATCCGTGACAAAACGGCCGGCGGTGAAAGGAGACAGCCACCTATATTTTTTTCGTTCGTCTAGGTGTTTACGTACTTACGCGGTGAATGCAAATGGGCCGCCATTAAAAATGTAACGTTGCGCTAGGTTATGGCCGGGCGACGCTGATAGACGGACGGCCGGCACGGCCAACTTGACGTACTGCAAATGAGCTGATAACGCGCGGACCGGCCGCGCTCGTAATCACGTGAAAATAATTTACCGCCGTTGTTTTGCCTCGGCCGTTCGGGTATATTGTACGGATAACCTTTTGCATGAACTGCTAGAGCCTTTTATCGGGCGTATAAAGTCTAAAGCGGGAGCGGCAGGGCCGTCTCCAAGGGGTATTCCTAACAGTTTCCAGCAGAGGCGGCTGGAGAAATTTGAAATTCTCGTATTTTCATGACGGAACATGGGACCCATATTAGATTTTAGAAGGTTGTTACTAGACTTCAATGGAAATATGTAATAGCAAAATGACTTTAAACTATACTTTCGAAAAAAAGAGAACCAAAAATGTCTGGCCCACCAGACAATCGTAATTAAGTGTTTCTAAATGAGTTATTGGGTTACGAAGTATGCATGGGTTACAAACAGTGTTTGAGAAAGACGTGTCCAGCAAAACTTCATAAACAATTATTGCAATAATATAAAATAATTAGATACTACTGACTTAAAACTAAGACGCTTTATTACTATAATAATAGTCGCCAACGTCCAATCGCCTTCACTGTCAATAATCGCCCGACCATTAATTTTAGACGTATTCTTAAGCTACTAAATCGGATAAATTTTTCAAGCTCCTCACCGTCCAACCAAACCAAATTATTAGTTTAAGAAATAAACGACAACTGAGTCGTTTTACACAGAACATCTTACTACCAGAGTTGTCTTACCACCTGTGCTTGGAACTCCGTGTCTATCGATTTTCATGTAAAAATCCTGCTGATTACGTTTTTATTAAACAGACTTATAATGCAATGCTATGCACACCATATCTTTGTCTTTTAGACTTCTAAAAACTGTTCTGAATTTACACTTTTACGATCATTAACAGGACCTATACAGTTTGTGTAAAACCGACATCGGCTGGTTGTGAAAAAGGACAAATGCTACACGTCCCGTTCTAAGGACAAGCACAGGTGGTGAGCGGGCCGGTCTTATTCCTTCACTACCTTCGATGCATGTGAGGTTGTTTCTATCTGTCGTCTCACTTCTGTTTGTCCTTTTTCATAACTGGCCGATGTCGGCTTTACACACACGGTACATATCTATCATTCTGAAAACAGCAGGACTAGTTTTGTTCGCAGATTGTCTGCCTTTAACATTCATTTTCTTCACTATCAAACATCCAAACAGCTTTCCATTGTTTTCTCGGGGTCCAAAATCCAAAGTCCAAGGATCCAAAAACTACTTTATCGACACTGATTCTTGGAATTTTCTATTCGTGAAATGTCTATTCGTGCTGGTTCCTGTTTCACAATGAATAAATGATACCACTGCAAACTGACAAATGGAAAGATTTCTTTACTTTAATGCTAACCAGAGAACTGGATGGATCGGTCCTGATATCAAGACGAATTCTCTTGAATTTGAAGGTAAAATCGTACATCCGATGAAAGAAGCAAGGAATTGTCTTCCATCAGTTACCTTTTAGAAATAAAACCACTTTCTGCTACTGTGGAAGGCTATTCCACATCCACCTTTTTCTTAAGACTTTGTTCCATCAGATCTTTTATGGTTTCAGTCCATAAAAAATGTCCATCAAAAAAATATATATACATATATATTTTAACAACTCATCTTTCTGATGACATAGCAGCAGCCGGTGTAATTTCTTGTATTTTCGTAAGGAAGCATGGGCCATACGGGTTATATTTTAGGGTGCGATTATTAGACCTAATAAAAAGTGCAAATAAAATATTAAAGGAAACAGCTTGTAAAATATTTGTGATATATTTTTATAAACTAATAACTTATTCAAAAGTATTATTATTCATGTGACTTTTTCGAAATTTTGAGATACATTTATAAATGCTAAAAGTACGAAAATTTGAATTTCTATTTCATATTAGCATGTCGTCAATAAGATTTTATTATAGCTGAAACTTCAATAAAAATTAAATTTTAGTATATTTTTTGTATACCTGTATAATTCTAGTATAATGTTATTAAAATTAGTGTTAATTGATAAATCTATTTGTAAAATAGATGCATCATACAGCAATAGATTGCATACAAGAATCAAAAGTATGACGCCTAGAGGGATGGTTTGTAACTGAAAAAACATTAAACCAATTTTTAAGATCGGTCTAGACGTTAAAAGAATGTGTTATTTGCTGAAATGAGAAAATATATGATGGAACAAGGTTTTGAGAAAAAAAGTAGATGTCTTCCAATGTAGCTCTTGGTCAGTCTCTTTTGTAATAGTAGTAATGTTTGTAATATTTGTATCATGATTGTAACGTTTTGTATCATGAAGTCATGATACAAAACATTACATTCATCTTGATCAATAGCAATGCATGGTTCTATTGCTAACAGGTTCCAAGAGAAGAAAATGGAAGAGAATCTCTTACGATATTACCGTCGAAGTCAAGTTTTCACGTGAAGTCGTCTTTCTATATGAACCAAATTATTTCTCTGGTTAACATTAACGTAATGAAAATCTTTTAATTTTCTAGTTTACGGGGGGATCTTATATTTATTAACTAAGGAACAAGAACAATCACGGACCAACATATCGATTTATATTAGAAAAGGTTCAGTATCGTTAAATCAGTTTTCGAATTTAATAACTCATTTAGAAACACTTAACTACTCTATAAAAACTTTAAAAGGAAAATTAATGCAACCATTACTTTAGCGCTTTTACTTTAGTGTTACATTACTTTTGAGCTCTAGTATATTAAAAGCAATATTATGAAACGTTTTATTAAAATTGCGTTGCTGCTAATTTTTTTAGTGTTCCCCAAAACGGCAATGATAATTTTTTATGTAGATAAAATATTTACGGTTTTCGTGCCAATCTCCCATGTCCGAACAAATGTTTTATAACGGCGTATTGCCCACCCGACTAGCCGCCTAGTCGCAACCGTATCTTGAATTAATATTTATCAATATTGGAAACAAAATAAATTAGTACTTTTACAGAAAGGCTAGGATAAAAGCTTGGGTCACGCAATGCGTTTTCACGAAAAAAAAAGAAACGACAATGAAACAGATTACTACAAGCGTCATATGTAGAGTGAGTTTTTAATAAATGGCACGAAACGAATGAAGGCTAAGGAAAATGGAGTTCTGCTTAAATGGAATTGTAGGATATTCTAATATATTCTACAATCAAAACAAAAATTTGGGCAAAACATTGCTTTGAGAATCCAAAATTCTACGCTAAACACAAAGTCGTACTAAGTTATTTGGACAACCGTCAATCCATTATCAAATTTGGTCCATAAAAAATAATGCAATTTCATATTGCAACTTGTTGACTCAGTTTCTGAAAGTTTCACAAGTATTACTGCGTGAAATAAGAATTGCTGTTTGATTTACGGTACACAATTTCCAACAAAGTAATTAGGTACCTACTTGAAGGGATTTTGTGTTCTGTAAATTGCATACATATATATGTAGCACCAAATTTAAGTAGTTAACAAGCGCCATTGTTAACATTGTTTATCTTTGTAGTTATACATTATAGCATTTATGCTATACCAATAGATCCACAATCATATAACCTCATACTCTTAAACCCAATAACCCAACAGCACACTGTATGAAACTAGATACCATGTATCTCGGAGTTCTTCGGCAGACAACCTTAAACCCAGCAACCCCATAGCACTGAAGGTCTAAATCCTCAGACTCAAGAACCCTATAACACCATAGCCTTGACTCCAATAACCCTATCTTTTTCTTCTTCTTCTTTAGCCTGTTCTCATCCACTCCTGGATATAGGGCTCTTCCATGTTTTTCCACCGCTGTCTATCCTGAGCACTCAAAATCCAATTCTTGCCGGCTCTCCTTTGGATATCATCCCTCCATCTTGTTTGGGGGCGCCCGACGCTGCGCTTAGTTTCTCTGGGCCGCCACTGCATTACAGTCTTCGTCCACTTGATGTCATCCCTGGCGACGTGCCCTGCCCAGCGCCATTTATGGGCGGCGATACGCTCTATGACATCAACGACTCTTGTTCTTTCTCTGATGGTCTCGTTTCTGACTCGGTCCCTCAAGCTGATCCCCAGCATCGCACGTTCCATTGCCCGTTGACATACCCTGAGTTGGTTCGCCCTATTCTGTGTTAGGGTTATGGTCTCGAAGCCGTAGGTCATAACAGGTAAGATGCAGGCATCGAATACTTTCCGCTTCAGGTTGATGGGTATATCCGGTTTTTTGAGGATGTAACTGAGTTTTCCAAAAGCCGCCCACGTCAGGCCAATTCGCCTGGTGATTTCTGCGGTCTGATTTTCCTTGTTAATCTTGATATTGTGACCGAGGTACACGTACTCTTCAACAGCTTCAAGTGTGTGGTTGTCGAGTATGACCTGGATGTTATCTCGACTCATAATCTTGGTTTTTGGGGGGTTCATCCTCAGGCCCACGGATTCCGAAGCTTCCTTCAGCTCTCTCAGCATGAGTCCAAGCTCATCGGCATCTCCGCTCATCAGGATGATGTCGTCAGCGAAGCGTAGGTGACTCAGGAACTTTCCATCGATATTGACGCCCTTTCTCTCCCAGGTCAGGTTTTTAAATACGTCCTGCAGTGCAAGGGTGAACAGTTTTGGCGAGATAGTGTCACCTTGTCTGACTCCTCTCTTGATAGGGATCCTCTCGGTGACTAAGTCTTCTCCGACTTTTACGTGGAGGGTAGCATGTTTATATATATCTCTGATGAGATTCGAGTATCTCGAGTCAATCCTCGACTCGACTCGAGATTGACTCGAATAACCCTATAGCTGTTCGGAACTCGAAGTGATTTATCTCAGAGTTTTTTATCAGACAAACTCAAACCCAATAACCCCATTTTACCCCATGAAAGTTATCTAATCCAATAAACCTTAACCACATTTCTTCAAAGCTAATAACTCCTTAACCCTGGGAAACAAATCATGTAAGGGTAAACGTGTAGTAGGAGATTGTCCTTTAGCATCGACTACCACAAAGTTTACAAGTCGGTTAGATCGAGTCCAAAAAAAAAATTATATTTAATCCTCCAAATTATGAAATGGAGATTCAAGATAGGCCCGTTCGCATGAATCTTAGGTTATTATTTGCTCACAGGATACATTGTTTCTATGTATCGGATCTCCAAACTCTCGGACTATGGGGTTATTGGGTTTGAGAACATAGAGTTGAAGAGTTATAAAGTCTGATGTTTTTGAATCCATTTCCCATCACGTGGTCATAGCTACGTGGTACATTTAGTGGAATTTGGATTTTATTGTGGTGACCTTTTGTTATTGAACATTATACCACAGAAACTGACTGACATTCTCTCTCTAGGAATCATTACGATTGTATCAGAGGGAGAGTCCACATTGAAAAGGCTTAGGATACACTTGTGACATGTGCCAATTACACTCACTGTATTCGAACATGCACAGATAATAGCTCTCGTAGTAATCACCACCTTCCACCTGGCGTTTTACCCACTGAACTATAGCTGCGGTCATCCGATCTGATCCCCAGGGTTATGAAATTATTATATTTAAAAAAAAAATGGAGTTAAGGTTTATTAAATTTGAGAACCTTTGATTACACCGGCACACAAAAAAAGTGGTCATTACTTTTGACCAGACCCATCTAGGGTTATGTATTCCGATGCACTGAATCCGAATTTGAGGTCGGTTTAATCCGTACACCCTCAAAATTTTGAGCAAATTTCATAAAAACGCTAAAAATGGCAAAAAATGCAGTTATGCAAGCGTGAATTTTTTACGAACTAGATCAAGTATGTTTATTGTGTATTTCGATGCGCTGAATCCGAATCTGAAGTTGATTTAGCTCGTCAACCCTCCAAATTTAGAGTAAATTGCAAAAAAGCGCTGAAAATCGCTAAAAATCGTAAACATTGAAGTTTTCAGTATTTAGGAGAAAAATTTCCCGCGATAACCGATGCCGAGTTAAAAGAGGGAATTTTTGATGGTCCACATATTCGAAGTTTATTTGAAGACCAAAATTTCATCGGAAAAATGAGTGACAGTGAGAAAGCAGCTTGGGAAAGTTTTCAAAATATTTCTCAGAATTTTTTTGGGAAATAATAAGAGTGAGAATTGCGAGAATTTGGTCGAAGGGTTATTGGAAAACTATAAAAATTTGGGTTGCTTAATGAACCTTAAGTTGCACTTCCTTCACTCTCATCTTGACTACTTTCCTCAAAACCTTGGAGACTACAGTGAAAAACAAGGAGAACGATTTCATCAAGACATAAGTGAAATGGAGAATCGGTATCAAGGAAGATGGAATGTCAACATGATGGCCGATTTTTGCTGGACTTTAAAGAGAGAAATAACGAGAGAAAATAGAAAACGAAAGAGAAATCCACTGCATAGAACATTCGAAGAAAAAAGAGTTCGATACAAGCGAAGAACAGTGTAAAATCAAGGAAGGTCTTCTTTTAATTCTAATTACAATGTATAGATATTATAGTATAATTTGAAAGGAATCATGGTTTGTTTATTACTTTGAGTAAGAACAATACTATTTTTTGATATTATCTACTACTTCATGACGATTATTTGCTATTTTATGCGTTTTTTCGCAATTTATTTAAAGTTGGAAGGTGTACAAGCCAAACCGACTTCGGATTTGAATTCAGCGAATCAAAATACATAAGAAAAATACTTGATTTAGTTTAAGAAATTTTTTTCGTTTGCATAATTGCAATTTTTCACGATTTTTTAGCAATTTTCAGCGGTTATTCGCAATTTACTCTAACTTTGGAGGGTCTACTAGCTAAATTAACTTGTGATTTGGATTCAGCGCATCAAAATACACAAAAAACATACATGATCTAGTTCGAAATTTTTTTTTGTTCTCATAACTTCAACTTTTACGATTTTTAGCGATTTTCAGCGGTTTCTTGCAATTTATTCTAAATTTGGAGGACTGACGAGTTAAATCAACGTCAGATTCGGATTCAACGCATCGAAATACATAATAAACATACTTGATCTAGTTCGTAAAACATTTTCTCGCTTGCATAACTGCATTGTTTTGCTATTTTTAGCGATTTTTAGCGTTTTTTTTGCAATGTACTCAAAATTTTGAGGGTGTACGGGTTAAACCGACCTCAAATTCGGATTCAGCGCATAGAAATACATAACTCTAGATGGGTCTGGTAAAAAGTAATGACCACTTTTTTTTGTGTGCCAGTGTTATCGATCTTCAGGCTCTGGGGTTATTGGGTTTGATGTTTTCTTTTGGAGGAGATATGTCGTTTCTAGCAGCTATTTGGTACCGACATAGTTCATCCAACCGCGTCATTTGAATGGATAATTTTTTGTGTGATTTTGTTATAAATAACCAACTGATAAGTAATATAAAATCTGTTAAACTTAATATTAGCAACTACCAGTGGTTCCACCATCGGAATTTATATTAATATCCAATTAATTACTAGCATTAACCAGAATTACATGCAATGAATTGCACGAAAGCGTTTTATTTCCATGCAACTCGGCGTTCGTTGATATCCAATGTACGACCGGACTGACGCCTCACATGTAAAATTCGTCACCAATTTATAGCCGGCGTGGAGCATGTGACCCTCACCTATGTACATTTTTGTTTTCTCCCCCTCTTCGGCCGCGATATCACTCCGTCGAATTGTAAAATAACAATAACGCAAACGTAGCCGAGCGTGCGCCATTAAAAATTATTTATGCCTCGAACCGCTCCCCCCTACGCGTACGATATTCGTAAAGGTTGGCGAAACGATTTATTATATTATTAGAGCTCGCCACCGCGGCCACAGGGGCCTGGCATGCATTAGTCTTCTATAATTATACAAGTTCCAACGGAAATTCACACACCTACCAGATTTTTGAACTATTAAATGCGATTAAAGAATAATCGTTGCGGTCGAGGCGAAGCGACGTCGCGTTTGGCTAGTTTCGGATGTTGAGGGGGGGGGAAGGGGGGGGGGGTTGAGCTCACGTATATTAATAAAATTCCAATTCACAATTGAACACCTCTTCACTTAATATCGAATCACATTTTTTTCATTCAACACGAGAGTTTGGGCTTTTTTGGTGTTAATACAATTAGGTTGGTATGACTTGATGACTTTTACCTCTAAGCCGACCATGTATGAGGTGTGTAAATTAAGAAATGAGACTGGCGACGTAGCGCCCGATCTAGCAAGACTGCAGAGACAGGACTTGGTAGGGCGGTAGATTAACATGTAATGCTCCTTCAGTACAAGTTTGAACTTGTAAGAGTCATTTGTTTGTTCTTTGTGACTGTTTTCGTAAACCATTCTTTTCTAGTACGTTTTAAAAATGAGTGAGCTATCAAGTTTTGCTTCAGACTTGGACACAGGGCGACGGATACTTTTGCAAAACTTCAACACACATACGGAGACAGGGTTTTTTCAAGAGCTCACGTTTTTAAGGTGGTTTAAGGCATTCTCAGAAGGAAAAGAGTCGATAGAAGATGAATTACGCAGCGGAAGGCCTTCATCTTCAAGAACAGTTGAAAATGTCGATAGAATACGGGATCTTGTGCGTTCAGATCGTCAGTTGACGACAAGAATGATCGGGGAAGACTTAAATTTGAATAACACCACTGTTCATCAGATTCTGACTAAGGAATTAGGGATGAAAAAAATCTGCGCAAAAATTGTTCCAAAAAACCTTTCGCCGGAACAAAAGGACAACATAAAAATAAGAATGAGCAAGTCGAATATCAAATGCATGCTGATTTGCTTTTTTTATAACCAGGGATTTGTCTACAAAGAGTTTGTGCCTCCAGGCCAAGCAGTAAATCGACACTTTTACAGAGAGGTTATTGAAAAACTTCGAAAAAGTTGCCTGCGAAAAAATGCGCCTTATCGCAAAGCCATTTCAGTAAACTAGTTTTTAGCCAGTAAAAATATTGCTGTATCTCATCACCTTCCTTTTTTGCCTGATTTGAATCCTTCTGACTCTTTTCTCTTCCCGAGATTGAAAAAATCACCTCAAGGGACGTCATTTTGGGACCATAGAAAATATTCAAACGGCTGTAACAGCTGAGGCCTATTCCAGTATATGAGTTCCAGCACTGCTATGAGGAATGGAGGAACCGCCTCCAGCGCTGTGTGGCTTCCCAAGGAAGTTATTTTGAAGGAGACAATACTGAATTTTAATTATATTCGAATAAAATAATTTTAAAAAATTAAGTCTTATTTAAGTCTTAAGTCTTATTACTTAATTTACACAGTTCGTATGTATTTGTGAGCGGTACTCTAACTTATTTTTCGCTATTTCTAATACGTCTAAAAAAGATGATAGTTGTTCATGTTTTCAACTTCATACGTAAAATTTATAGTTGGAAAATAGCCATTTAATTTTGAAACTAAATGATCTAAATCAGCTTTCTTTGTATACAAAATTACGAATGTAACACCAACATACCTAAACCAAACCCTAGGGAAATTGCCAGCTTTTTTTTAGTTTCAGATTCAAATTTTCTCATAAAAAAGAGTATCAATGAATGGTTTTCATTTCAACAAAGAGTTTCCCATTACATGCTATTGAAAAAATTGTTCAAAAAATAAAAAAAAAAACATAGAAAGATCGTAAAAAGTGTATGGTTTTAGACAATAACTGTATTATTAAACCCATTTAATTCGAGTGATCTCTTAAGGTAGTCTAAGGTTCCGGAATTGGAACACTTGGAAACGATGAAAATACATCGATCAAAATTTCGCCTACTTGCAATTGGATATTTTTTATATTGTCGGTAAAATCTTCGAACGTATAGACGTTGTTGAATGTAGTAGTGGCATTAATAAACATAATGGGCCGATTATGCTCTAGTTTGCTTTTAATTATCTCCTGGCTCCTTCTGTCATACTGAGTACAAAAACCAAGTCATCGATCACACAATCACTATATACAATCAACAAACAGAAATTTTTTTGTTTTTACGGAACCAAGAAATAACAGTTGACAACAAAAGTAGTATTTTTGCCTATTTTAAATCCTTTTTCCATTGTCAAAACTTGTCAGTTCCAATAAATACAATATTGGAATAAATGCGGCTGCCTAATCTGTAGACATCAGTAAACCATTGCAATTTTTTTTGTGAACTGTACATAGGACAAATTGTACAAAATTGTCGTTGATTTTCGCCAAAGAAGTATTTTGAAAAATTATTAGTGCTTTGGGGGTTTTTGGGGTCGCTGATCACGATCCTGATGTCAGAATTTCAAATTTAGGATGGTAGATATGACATGGCGACCATTTTGAAGCAAATTTTTAAATCCTGAATTTTGAAATTCTGACATCGGGATCGTGATTAGCGACCCCGAAAACCCCTAGTTTACAAAGTTTGAGGCTAAATAATCGAAAAATTTGAAATTTGATTCGGGATGGTGGCCATATTGGATCCGTCATCTTGAATTCTGAAATTCTGACATCAGAATCATGATCAGCGACCCTCAAAACCCCCAAATCACTAATAATTTATCAAAATTCTTCTTTTGCGTCAATGATCCCGCAACTGGTAAAAAAACGAAAAATATCACCCTTTGAATTTTGCCATATCTAGTTATTCTAACCTCAAAATGAGAAAATTAAATTGTTCTCATTGCGTTTTCTTCAAGTACACGTCTCGAGTGCACGTTTCTATTTGTTTTTGAGTGATATAAAGGACGATAACATAGCTAAAATTGCGATTTTTTGCGAAAAATCGCACTTTTTTAATAGTTTTTGTTAAAAATTGAAGGTTACATAAATTTTTTTGCAAATTTTAACGATTCCATTCGAAAGAGCGACCTAGAAAACATAGTAATACATATTATTAGTTATTTTTTCTTTATTTTTCCTATCAGTAATATGAGCCTCAGTTTATGTCTCTTGACAGTGCACTTAGGCGTTAAAGGGTTAATATTACATACAACTGATGACCACCATGACAAAGTTGGTATTGTATATCAGGCATAATTTAATTTCGTCCGAACATCCATGAAGAGTACATGTAGAGGTGGTACATTTTAATACCTATTATATACCCGTTTATGTCCGATTTTATTAAAGCTGTTAAGTTTACTAGTGACAGGACACGAAAGTAGCATTATTTAGCCGTTGGTTCACTGATTGCTATCTTAACATTTTAGTGTCATACAACGACTTCGTAATGGAGTAAATGTCATATTCATATGGGCAGAAATTTGTAAATGCAGACGTCGAGGAAAGTGAAGCCATTATCCTAATTATGCGTGAAACTTTCGAAAGATCTGACTTTGCTCTTATTTTAAAAATAAACAAGCGGATCATTGTACAGTAAATTAAGAAACAATTAAGGTTGATTGATGACTGACTTAGTTTGATGACACTGACAATTCTGATGTCTTTTACAGTTGCCATAAATTATTTTATTTGGTGCTATATACGTAATATTGTCGTGTCCTAATATTAGATATAATATATCAATATTATACCGGGTGAGGACTTTAACTGGAACATGTGCAATTCGCTAGAAGTTCAGGAAAAAATGTTTGGAAAAAAATGCAAAAATACTTCGATTGAATTGGTGAGGGTTTCATATACAAACAACTTCCATGAAGAGATGAAACATCACCCCACTTAATTTTTTAAAATTAGATAATACCACTTGTAACACCTCGTTGGGTCACGACAATTCACATGTAACGACGTCGTGACACGAAAATTGACTGCAATTTTTTTAATTTTATTTTTGTAAGCTTAGGTATTATTAATTGTTCGGTTTTTAAAATAAAGCACATAATTAAATTTTGGACACAATTGAAGGTCTGCCCGTTTTCTTTTTATTTAACACTTCTCACATGTTTTTTTTTTAATTAAAACTTACCGGTTAAAATAAAATTATAAATAATCGCACAGTCAGTTTTCGTTTTACATGAGCTTCCCAACAAGGTGCCAGAAGTGGTATTTTCCCATTAAAAAAAAAATAACTGGGGTTCAACACCCTTTTAAGGTGGTTGATTTTTTTTGTTATGTGTCTGAAGCCCACAAAAAAACCTCAATTGGCTTGTTTTTATATTTTACCTAAACATTTTTTCCAAACATTTTTTCCCGAACTTCTACCGAATGTATTCCAGTTAAAGTCCCCACCCGGTTTGTCTAAAATTAAACGTATAGATATTAAAAAAGAAACACCAAAATATTGTCATAAAAAAAGTATTTTTCTATAACCCTGTCTTTTACAATGTCCAGCTATTACGTAAGTTACTCGTAGAGGTTGATGAGACAATACAGCATCCGATTATTTTATTCTCAGGTGTAAATTAAGTAATGAGACTTGATGAAATTTTTAAAAAAATTTTAGCCGAATAGAATTACAATTTAGTAGGTATTGTCTCCTTCAAAATATCTTCCTTGGGAAGCCACACAGCGCTGGAGACGGCTCTTCCATTCCTCATTACAATGCTGGATCTCATATACTGGAATATAGCTTTCAGCTGGTCGGTTACACCCGTTTGAATATTTTCTATGGGCCAAAATGACGTTCCTTGAGATGATTTTTCTCTCAATCTCAGAAAGAGAAAAAAAGTCACAAGGACTCAAGTCGACTAAGGAGGCTGTTAAGGCGAATAAGGAGGCTGAAGAGCCACAGGAATGTTTTTAAGTGCACTACATGTTAACCTACCGCCCTTCCAAGTCTCGTCTCCGCAGTGTTGCTAGATCGGGCGCTACGTTGCCAGTCTCATTACTTAATTTACGAACCTCGTATGTATTTCTTGATTTACGCATTCATTACAGTTAATTTTAGTGTTACAGCCGCTAACGCCTAGATCCTTTTGAACAGCATGAAATTGTTATACAGGGTGGAAATATAGTATGGAACCTATGAATTATTTCAAAAACTGATAATTTTTGGAAAAAACGCTCGGACATGTCCATTGAGTTTTTTCCCAAGGAACATTTTGGTGGACTTAGATATGCTGGAAAGTGCCGCATGGCGGCGCCACAGGTCAAGACTCAATTTTTTTAAATTACAAGGGGTATTTTTATAACTTTTATTACAAAGCTGACCTCATTCTGAGTAATTTCATGTGCAACTTGTGTTACTCGGGAAACTTTTTGAGAAAAAATCAAGAAAACCGATCCCGGTTAGACATTGAAAGATTTAAGAGTATGACTACCCGTAACTCGTTGAAGTGGGAATAATTCAGAGTACAAATGGTTTGCGCACGCACCTGTGCTGAAAAGTGGGTTTTAAGGGTAGGGGAACTCATGCGCATTTTTGCTCCTAAGGTTTTATACGATTCATTGATTTCTGCCTTCACACTGATTCGCACTTACTACTTGGCATTTGTCCGCTTTGAACTGATGTCGAATTCTAGGTACGACTTGTATTCTTCAACGAGGCATAACAAAACCGTTGTTTTCAAATCGAACCCATCTGTTTCACCTTATCTTTCTTTTTTTCTCGACTTCTTTTTTTCTTCTTCAGTTAGTCTTTTTCAAGACTTAATAGAGCGACCTTTGTTTGCCTACCGCATAAAAATGGCACACCTAAATGAAACTGACAGGATTCAGATTCTTATGATGCTAGGATGGCGATCGCAGGAGGTCACACTCCGAGGTTTGCACTTTATTTAATGAACCGCATCCTGAACGACCGATAGTACGATCAACGGTAACTAAAATTGTGGCCAAATTTCAAGCTGCGGGACATGTAAGGGATTTGCCTAAATTAGGCAGACCACCTGTTCCTGAAAACACTCAATTATATGTCATGCTCCAGGTCCAAGATAATCCCCATTCAACAACTCTCCAAATGGGCATCGATTTTAATCTTAGCGACACATCGGTACGAAACATCCTTCATAGGCAGAAATTCCACTCTTACAAAATCACTTTAATGCAGGAGCTGTCAGAGGATGATTTTGATTGTCGCAATGAATTTTGCGAGATAATGCAAATCCGATGTAACGAGGATGAGAATTTTGCTGGCAATATTCTGTTCTCCGACGAGGCCTCCTTCTTCTAGAATGGCACGGTTAATCCACATAATTGTCGATATTGGGCAGCAGAAAATCCTCACTGGATGCAGAAAGCCCATACTCAGCATCCTCAAAAAGTTAACGTCTGGGCGGGAATGATAAAAAATAGACTTATTGGAGCAATTTTCATTGACGGGAATTTAAATGGACAATAATATCTAGCGATCTTGCTAACGCAAGTGGTACCTACTCTTATCGAACTTTTTCCAGGAGCAGAACATGGTGCAGATGCATAACATCGTCAGACAATACCTAAATGAGGTGTTCCCAAATCGATGGGTTGGTCTACGGAGTCAGGTAGAGTGGCCAGCACGATCTCCTGATTTGAACCCGCTAGACTACTTCCTATGGGGACACCTCAAAAGCCGGGTTTATGTGGACAGACCAGGTAATATCGAAGAACTGAAGGCACGCATTCGTACCGAGATGAGGCTGATCTCACCGGAAACGATAGGCAACGTGCAAAGGGCATTTGTTGAACGCCCGGCACATTGCCAAACGGTAAACGGGGGGGGCATTTTGAGCACCTACTTGGGTAAATCGGATCAGAAATTATAGAAATTAATAAAATCGAGTGTCATACTAACCACTTTTATTCTCAATAATTATTCCCACTTCAACGAGTTACGGGTAGTCATACTCTTGAATCTTTCAATGTTTAACCGGGATCGGTTTTCTTGATTTTTTCTCAAAAACTTTCCCGAGTAACCCCGTACAAGTTGCACATAAAATTACTCAGAATGAAAAAAATTACTCAGCTTTGTAAAAAAGTTACAGAAAATATCCCTTGTAATTTAAAAAAAAATGAGTGGTGACCTGTGGCGCCGCCATGCGGCACTTTCCGGCATAACTACCATCCACCAAAATGTTCCTTGTAAAAAAACTCAATGGACATGTCCGAGCGTTTTTTCCAAAAATTGTCAGTTTTTGATATAATTCACAGGTTCCATACTTTATTTCCACGCTGTATATGCATATTGCAAGGTTCCTTGCATAAACACTGATTAAAAATATCATACTCATGCGGTTTTATAGAGTGAATTGTATAAGGAAAAAAACGGAAAATTCCTTAGTACGGCCCTGTGATGTCGATCAAATTTCCGATGTCAAAATAGGCTAAAATATAGTCGAAGTAAAAATTGCATAGTTCTTTAAGCCCGTATCCGCAAGGTGTCGACTTGTGATATACAAATTTCGGTGAATCGCGCCGATAAAACTGCCTTACCGTCGCATTTAACAGAACGGCAGTTCGCGTGTCAGCAACCAACTGAAATTGGAAATGGAACTTACCGTTTCATCTCCGAATACATCGGGGCCCTGTTGGGATCGATCACGTTATTTTATTAAATATTAATTTATTAACCCGATCAGCCAGGATAAACGACTCAGACACGAAATTGCGTGTTCAAAAATTACACTTCTGTTTCCGTTTGTGTTGTGCAGCGGGACGGATATAGTTTTTTTTTTTTTTATTTTTGTTGATCGGCCCATATTATGGAACACATGCAATATCAAAAAATTGTTATAATAAATTGCGTTGTAGATGCATAGATTTTGTAGTGACCAAGCGGTCGAAATATTGAATTATGTTTTTTTTTCCAAAGAGTTTTTTTAAGCTTAATTTTTAATTATTTAATTTTCAGTTTCAATTGACAAATTTCTCGTAGACAAAATTATCTTTCTTTGTGTGAAAGTTATTTTATTATTGCTAAAAAAATAGAAAATCATATATTTAGTGATTCGTATAGGGTAGCTTAGATTACATTTATGACACTTAGATTACATTATGACTAATATTATGTTTGTTACTCCTTATATTTGTTTCTAGAATAGGAAAAAAAATATACTGCAAATATTCGACGTTACTGATATCCCAGAATGTTCTGCAGTTTTTTTGAAAATTTTTTCGCAAACTTTGCTGACCGTTTTTTTCACTATAAATCCTTTCTGTAAAAGGTGTATAGACATCACCTAAAAAGTGAAGTGGGTCCCATGCGTCGTTTTCAAGATATGGCTAACTGGATGCAATCGAGGTGAAACTAGACAAAGGAACGCTTTTTATGAAGATAAACTGACTAGAAAATTCACCGGTTTTCAAATTGTGGAGTAAAAGTGAATTTAATGATATGATGATAACACTTTTCAAAGTTACAAGCAGGCTTTTTTCACTTTTGTTCGCTCACGTTGACGCGTTATTGTAGTCCCACCCTTGGTCTTACATTTATTTTTACATTTTTAGCAAGTTACTAAATAATCCATTAGACTGAAGATTCTTCAAAAAGCTTGTAAGAAAATTAGACAACTGTAAAAGTTGGTAAGAGGGAAAACAAGTGGACTGGCAGATCAAGCAAATTGCGTATGTGTTGGTCATGGTCAACCTTCAAGAAAATCTCCAACTGTCCATTGCCGAGTTAACCGTTCAACATAATACATCAAATTTCAGTTGTTGCATGAGCTTTCTGAAGATCGAAGAATTTACTATACGCTATAATACACTTTCAGAGAACATTACTTTGGTATCTTTCATTAAATAAATGGACAGATAGAAATAGCACGAACACTTTTTCTTCATTAAAACGTATATTGCAAGAAAGTAAACCAATAAAGTTAATAAACAGTACACCAATAAAAGTAAAAAAGAAAAAGTAAGACCGAGGTTTAAACACTACACATCTACTAAATCATTTTGTAGCATTTTACTGGCGTGTCAGTGACAGATAATTAAAGTGAAAACAGCCTACTTCTTAGGCTGTGGAGGGTGAAGTGTCCACTTCTGAAAAAGGTGGAGGGATTTTGAATGTCTTTTTAACTATCGGGTAAGAATTAAAGTACATTTTGGAAGAGGTACAGCAAGCCCCATCTTGCTATTTAAATAATTTGATTTGATAGTCAGTTACGTTCACAAAAAACTAAAAAGGAAATTACCTCGATTTTGTCCGAATGCGATTACTCGAACGTATTAGGACCCCCCCCCTCGCTTAACGTTCAAAAGTTAAGGGGGGATGCAGTTACTTTGTGTGCTATAGAGTGCTATATCAAATTATTTAACAACTCCAAATATATAGCTTCCTCGGTGCGATTTGTTGTTTCAATTTTTTTGCAGTTAATGATTACCAATTATAAAAAGTAGGCATCAGTATCGCAACACGAATGATACAATAATCTTGAAAGAACATCCGAAAACTAGGTTTCCACAGTCGATGAACATTGCAGAAAATTTCGCAGGTATTGCAGGAAACTGACAAATGTACGAAATTCGATATCAAAAGTTGGCCTAGATAATTATTGTGACGCAAATTTCATCCATCGCTGTTGTGTTAATTAAATAAGAAGTTATCAAAAACTGTATCAGTTTTACTGACCCGAACGTTTTTTTTATAACAAATAACATAAATTACAGCCAGTTTGTGATAAAAATCAACATTAAGTATTAAAACTAGATTTAAATTTAATTGTTCGCCAGGGCATAGCGTACATAAATAAAATGCCTCGTTCGCTATTTCATTATCGGATACTTATGTTATGAATTATGAAACAATAAAAACATTTAAATAATTCGAATGGAACCAATTACTTGAAAGTCATTCATATAATAAACTATGCTGTTCGTACATTTCCGTAATTTTTTAGAAAGCTATGCTAGATAATGATTTACAATGTTCGATGGACGATCATTTGATTAACATTAGTTATGAGAGTAGATTAAAAGTTTCAGTACGTAGGGTATCTAAGAGCATCTATTGTATACTTCACTGCAAAAGTTGGCAATGAAACCTTTTATGTATAAGTAAAACTAGTTTTGATGTCGACATCTTATAAGGGGTTTTGTTTTTTAAAAACCGTATATGTTACACAAGTTTAGGTATAAATTTTAAAAATAAAACTATGTATCTTTCGAGTGTACTTATTATTGTTAGAGAGATAAAATATTAATTATTTTTTTTGTTTTGAAATGTATTATACACCTTATGTTTTTAAACTTATTTACACATTATGAATGATGAACTCTGTGAATGATGAAGTCACATATCTTTTATATCACAAGTACAAAAAAAAAATTAGAGAGCTAGAGGTCGCTAAATCCGAATCTGGGATCCGTTTACCCTCATCAGGTCAGAATTTGTCCCTAACCTCCAAAGACACCTTAAAATAGACAAAATAGCCCCTATGAAATATAACCCTTCCACGTATTCATACGTTTTCGGACTGTGAGTTTAGGTAATTCTAGGTGTTTCGGAGTAAGTTTAAGGACTGTGAGGTTAACAGGACCCGTTAGGGAAATAATTCGTGGACCCAGGATTTTTTTGAGGTTAAGTTCGACGGTATTAGGTGAGGAATAAATGTAGACCGAGTAGGGTAAACAAAAAAGATATTTGAATTTAGTGGCCCCTAAATTTCACGGTCATGTTATCGGGTATTATTTTGTACAGACAAGGCCGATTTCAGTTAATTTTATTATATGTTTTTGGTTAAAGTTCAAATTCTGACCCGATGAGGTCATACGACCCAGAAAATATATGAATAAATCGTCTACCTGTACAGTGAAGCTATGTTTCATTTTCCAACCAAATGTTGGTTTATTTTGGCTATTTTAAGGTATTTTTTGAAGTTAGGTTAAATTTTAATATTAGGTTCTAAGGTTAATCCTGATTATTGAACTCATATTTAGACTGAGTGACCACGAAAATATGGTATGTGAATACATATGTGGATGGGTTCCATTTTCTACAAACAAAGACGGCTATTTTAGGTGTTTTGAGTTTTTTTTTTTGAGGTTAGGGACAAATTCTGATATCATGAGGTCTAACAGACTCAGATTAGTGATCCCGAAATATAAAAGTACCATGTTTTGGTTTCGTTCATTATAGCAAACCACAGTTCCACAGAGTTTGGTCTGATACAGACGACATTTTTTTCTGTGGCTGTGATTCATTAGTTCCCATCATAGTCTCCCTCAGTCATCCTGAAATCTCATTCTCGTCGTAATGTCAGCGTAAAGTATGCTTAAGGTGAATATAATCTCCTGGTTGGATATAACATCCGTAAAAGTTTCTCATGCCCTTGGTACACATGGCGGCTATTATAGGTTACATGAATAACACAATAAAATAAACACTTTGATAAGCAGTGCATAAAACTGATTATTATCTCACTCACGTTTCCAGTTTCTGATTGAGGATAAAATTTCCATGCATTTAAACGGCATCTGCTGCGTATTTATTTAATATTGATTTGCAAATGAGTGTTAGTTACCTTTTTTACCGGTTACTGTTAATCTAACATATGTATGCAAATTAAATAATGTTAATTTTGCATGTAGGATACCCACAGTCACAATATACGAGGTGTGTAAATTAAGTAATCAGACTGGCAACGTAGCGCCCGATCTAGCAATACTGCGGAGACGGGACTTGGAAGGACAGTAGTATAACGTGTAATGCACCTTCAGTACAACTTTGAACTTGTTAGAGTCGTATGTTTGTTCTTTGAGACTGTTTTCGTAAACCGGTTTTAAAAATGAGTGACATGAATTTTGAGCAACGGTGTGTTATCAGGTTTTGCTTCAGGACACAGCGCAACGGATACTTTTGCAAAACTTCAACAAGCTTAAGGAGACAGTGTTTTTTCAAGAGCCCAGTTTTTTTGGTGATTTAAGGCATTGTCAGAAGGAAAAGAGTCGATTGAAGATGAACCACGGAAGGCTTTCATCTTCAAGAACCGATGCAAATGACGATATAATAATCTTGTGCATTCAGATCGTCGTTGACGACAAGAATGATAGGGGAAGAGTTAAATTTCACACCACTGTTCATAAAATTTTGACTAACAAATTGGGGATGAGAAAAATCTGCACAAAATTGGTTCCAAAAAACCTTTCGCAGGAACAAAAAGACATCAGGAGAGAAAGGTGTCCTGACTTTTTGGAATCGGGTGATTACTGGTGATGAGACTTGGGTGTTTGAGTACGACCCGGAAACCAAGCGCTAATGTATGGAATGGCATGAAATTGCACACTTGAAGCTCTTCAAGACCCAAAAAAGCAAGAATGAGCAACTCGAACATCAAATGCATGGTGATTTGCTTTTTTTGATAGTCAGGGAATTCTCCACAAAGAGTTTGTGCCTCCATGCCAAACAGTAAATCAACACTTTTACAGAGATCTTCTTGCAAAACTTCGAAAAAGGGTCATGCGTGTGAGATCAAACATCAAGAACAATTTGATGTTGCATCACGACAATGCTCCTTGCCTCACACACACATTCTCTTCCCGAGATTGAAAAATCATCTCAAGCGACATCATCTTGGGACCACAGAAAACATTCAAATGGCTGTAACCGATCAGCTGAAGGCTATTTCAGTAAGTATATGAGTTCCAGCAGTGCTATGCGGAACGGAAAAACCTTCTCCAGCGCAGTGGCTTCCCAAGGAAGTTATTTTGAAGGAGACAATACTGAATTGTAATTCTATTCGAATAAAAAAAATTAAAAAAATCATTATCATTACTTAATTTACACACCTCTTGTAGTAAGTACATACATCGTATACCGTAGTATATATTAGGGACTATTACCTTTAGAAGCTTATATAATACATCGTATAGCGCAGAATATACTACTCTACTATACATACATATACTGTATAGTATTCCCCATAAGTATGCGAAATACTAAACAGGGTGTCTGGTAATAACGTGTACAAACGCTAGCTTCTAAAGTTAATAGTAGAATGAACAATTCTTTTTTTACAACTGCTTCAATACAAAAGTGTGCCATAAAATGCTCATCCCATCGCTGCTCAAGCTCTTTAAGGTCTCATGAAAATGTTCACCTTGTTCAAGACTCATACATTCTAGATTCTCAGAAAAAAATCAAGACGTGATTTCAAAAAGGAAATTTTTAGTCTTTTTAACGCCAATTTTGCGGCAATTAACCAGAAATTTGGAAATTCAAATTTGCCAATTGTTCTCACTTTTTTATATGCCAAGAATTCTTTGACCACCATTCTAAAACATATCCAGACAACCTTTTTGATGTTAAATAAACAGGTTTCAAATCTGACATCTTTTAAAATTGTACTAATTAGTGGGCCAATTTTTCATCCGGTCAAAATTAGGAATCTGCTGGTTGACATTAGAAAACTAAGCAAGACTACATTGTCCAAAAAATTAGCACATAATATATTAGGTGACTTTATTGGTTAGAAATTCCGTTAATATTATTATTCTGTATCAATATTTTTTTCCTAACAGTGCATCCTTATTTTCCAATACAGATAGTAACAAGTAATCGCCTGGCCCACGTAAAGCAAACTACGGAACAAAAGTTGATTACCGTTTGAATTGCTGTTGACTATCTATCTCTAGCATCGAATTAATTTAAACTTTCACGAAACCGCCCGCTTTGTAGATCAATGTAAATACTGAATTAATAAATCCTAGTGCACGAAATTTTGTTTGACGTTTAAAATTGCCGCGTTAATACCTAATTCAGAAGAAGCGGAAGGCAAATACGGAATAAGTAAACAAATATGAATAAATGATTCAGTCATTTTCTCGGCGATTGAAAGACTTGTGAGGGAATGTAATATATCTGTTATAATTCATACCCATGTACCTACATTGTAAAGGGTGGGCCATTTATTGATTTATTTTTAAACTGAGTGTTATTTCTACATTGCCGACACTGACTCGCTTGACATTTGACATATATGTGGTGTCAAACCTCCGCTGTAAGAAATGGATTGTTTTACGCTTGAACAACGTTGGGAAATATTGAAAAATTATTTCCAAAGTGAATGCTGTGTTGCAGAAACAGTGAGAACATTGAAAACAATTTTTGGTCGAAATGAAGCACGCCTGGTGTAAGAAAGTTCTTAAGGAAAGTTCGTGAAACTGGCATGCTTATGGATAACAGAAGTCATCCACGTGCTCCTCCGGTGCGCACAGCTGAAATAATTGCTGATGTTGCCCAAAGTGGGCGTGAAAACCCAAGAACCTTAACTCGTCACAGAGCGCAACAACTTAATGTCAGTCGCACTTCTCTGAGGAGAATATTGCATAAAGACCTCGGATTATTTGCTTACAAGTTGCAACTTACTCAAGAGGTAAAGTAAAATGACCATCCACTTCCACATCCGTTATCGCTTCTCGGTGTGGACTTTAAATGAGTTCGAAAATGACGCCGATCTCAATCGAAAAATCATTTTTTCGGACGAAGCTCATTTTCATCCTGGAGGACATGTTAATATACAGAACTGTATGATTTGGGGTTCCGAAAATCCACACGTAGTCATAAAGAAGCCAATGTATCCTGCAAGAGTGACTGTGTTGATATGGTTTGGAGTGGTGGCATCATTGGTCCGTACTTCTTTCAAAATGAAGATGGTAACAGCGTTACAGTAAATGGAATGCGTTACAGAGACATGTTAACTGATTTTTTGTGGCCGCGATTGGACGAATTGGACTTGGACGAGCTTTGGTTCCAGCAGGATGGAGCAACGTGTCACACAAGCCATGAAACAATTGATCTTTTACATACTAAATTCGGTAAACGTGTTATCAGCCGTTTTGGAGACATTAATTGGCCATCGCGCAGCTGCAATTTAACACCGTTGGCCTATATTTTAGGGGGGACATGTTAAGGACCGTTGTTACTCCAGCGATCCACAAACAATTGACCCACTGAAGGAAAACATCAATCGAGTTATTAACTACTGCCAAGCCAGCCGCGGCGGCCATTTACCTGAATTTGTTTTTCATAAATAATGGGAGCGCATACTTTCTTGAATAAAGCAATAATAATTTAAAAATATTCAACGGTGTAGTTTTAATAGAAGTTTTAAAAAGAAACCATCTGATGGCCCACCCTTTACCTATATCCGGCTGACTGAATTTCCAAGTACCTATATGAAAAATTATAACGTGTATTAAAAAAACGAAGTCAAAGATGGCCACGGTAATGAAGAAACTTATTGTTGCTTGAATATTGCACTGAATATTGTTAACTATGACATAATTCATAGATTATACTTACTTACCCCTCAAACTCAATATTGTAAGGGTTCAATTACTAGAAGATCTTTCCTTTGTTAAAATTTTTACGAATTGAGAACAGGCAGGCTTTCGTTAAAACTATTTGAAAACAATTTTGCTGCAACAAAGTATTTACTGACCACCTAGGTCCAAACAAATCTAGCATATATTTCTGATCGAATTGAAAACATTGTGTAAGATATGATGATGATCATTTTTTTCATTATTTCTTTCTGTAATCCCAGCTTGGAGACTAGTGCATCTTCAAGCAATTGGGAATATTAATTTGAAAAATTGCGTTTTTAAGATAAAGTCTTAAAAATAAGTAGCATGGAGTAATATCGCTTGATCTTGGTGGAAATTCATGGTCGATATTTGAACTAATTAACCTATAGCGTTCTTTCCAAATTTGTAAAACATTTATTCTGTTCCATTTAAAATGCGGAAGTTAGTCGACGCCCTAAAATATATGAACATCCTGTCGATTCATTAATATTTTTACTCCAGTTTCTGCAAAAACAATTATTTCACAGTAGTTTTGTGGATATTTCTAATTCATTTACTTTATTATATTTATTATAAAATTATATGGTCACTCTACTTTTACTGCATCTCCTATATTAATTTAAAAGTAACAAAACAGTAAGAAATTTACCTATTCTCCGCCGTTGACGAGAGAGTATGTATAAAGAAAAGAAAAATTTACTCGTTTCCTGGATATATTTGTTCAGTCATGACGCATTCGCGAACTATAAACTTGCAACTTTAAGAAAAATGCAGAAGACGTATTATGGATATCTACGTAACTGTGGAGGAAATACAAATTCTCTCAGGTTATAAACAAAGATTTACTGGAGAGTATGCAGTTCGGAAGTTTCAGGTCTCTAGAAATATAAGGCAATCGTTTATGCATAAATTTTATTAGGTAGAATACGAAAGCTCGCAGCGACGTTGCTGTTGTCCTTTGATGTTCCTACTTGTAACCTTTTCAAATAGTACGCAGTGCCAATGTATATAGTTATCATAAAGGGAATTATTTCAGGAAGTATTACATAACTTCAATAAATCATTTTTTTCTTGTCAAAATTTCACTGTGGTTCCTTCAAATTACATCATTATACATTTTTGGTTTAATCGCAGCAACTTGCTCCCTAATACTGTGTTTTAATTCTTCCAGCATTGTTGGTCGTATTCTAAATAGAAAATTCTTTAAATAACCCTAAAGCCAAATCTGCTGGGATCAGATCAGGCGATCTTGGTGGCCATGAATTTTCAAAATGTCTGCTTATAACATGACATGAAAACAGCAGTTAATAAGTCTTTAAATATTCGGTAAATGTGCTGGGGTGCTCCATCCTCTACAAAAAATATGTTTTCAGTTACGTTCTCGTTTTACAGCAGTGGAATTGTGAATCTCTTAACATTTGCGTAAAATTAAGAATGCACTATTGTACGTATGTAAAGTAGTCAATACATGAAATAAATAAATAAAAGTAATAGTTATAGTTACAACATCGTCATTCTGTGTTTCCTCAATAAAATTTGGACAAAAATGAAATTAGCTGTGAAACCGCACCAAACAGTGACATTCTTGTAATGAAGACCTTCCTCGATGATTGTAAGTATGTCGATTTTCTATTGTCCATATTCTAGAGTTTTGAGTATTGACTCCACCACTAAGAGAAAAATGGGCTCCATATACTGGGTGTCTCAGCTTTTAGTTTACAGACTTTATCTGCTTACGCAGGATAGTTAGCAAAAAAAATTATATACAAAAGTTACTTGAATTCATGAGGCCTATAAAATGACATATTCCGTTTGACATGTGCTAGTGACCTTGAGGTTATATCAGTGTCAATATAGGTTTTTTAAATACAACACCCTGTATTTTTCGACATTTTTGTATTTACCGAACAATTCTACACATATTTCATGTAACATACCCTATACCTATCTTCAACCGTTTTCGAGATTTTCAAAGTCAAACAGCTATTATTTCACAATACAAAGAATTTTCAGTTTGCCTTGTCAGTTTTGAAACAATTGAGAGGTATTGTTAAAAGTAATTTTAATCAGATCAATGGGATATTTCAGTAATTATAAGCAATTAGTTTAATAAATTTTCAAATTGAGCTGGCAAACGAGGCAAACTGAAAATTCTTTGTATTGTAAAATAATAGCTGTTTGACTGAAAATCTCGAAAACGGTTGAAGATAGGTATAGGGTATGTTACATGAAATATGTGTAGAATTGTTCGGTAAATACAAACATGTCGAAAAATACAGGGTGTTGTATTTACAAAACTTATTTTGACACTGACATAACCTCAGTGTCACTAGCACATGTCAAACGGAATATGCCATTTTATAGGCCTCATGAATTCAAGTAACTTTTGTATATACATTTTTTTGCTAACTATCCTGGGTGAGCAAATAAAGTCTGTAAACTAAAAGCTGAGACACCCTGTATATATAAAATTGGGGATAACCATTCAGCTTCAGTTTCAAACAACTAATATTCGCAAATACATTCCTCATTCAAATTAAACAGTCGCTCGTTGCAGTTCGTAAGGATTAGTATTTGGCTGCAAGAACTGCAACTTGTACATCACTAATTTTTGGTCTTTCTGATCTTGGGCGGTCGATTACAGACCCTGTTATTTCAAATTTGCTAATCAAAATACAATTCGCATTAATTTTACAGGGGCCTGCTCTCAAACCCATTCTCATATGAAATATTCGTAGACCAACAGAGTAATTTCTACCACATTCATAATAATATTGTACTAAACTTATTCTTGTTTGCAGATCCATTTTTTTAAAGTTCAAATCGTTTAAATTTACGTTAAGATCTGCTTTAATTTGAGAATAATTAACTAAATGGCAATCGCTTTGTTTTGCCATTTGTGTCAGTAGTTGTGATAATGTTTTGTTTTCCATAAATACACCAAAATATCAGTATTGTGGCAACTAGACTGCAATTCCTTTTTAAAATTATTATTATATATTAATTATTTAAATTTCCTAAAACTGTATAGGCATTTAAAGTGTATCTCTATTAAATCTTAAAGTTATCCTCAACAAGTACTACACTTATTCGTTACTCATTGATTATTCCTTTCAGTTGCATTTCTTGCCGTTTTATCATCCGAATCCCAGTGAAATTTACCATAATATATCACCAATTGCAGTTTTTTTAAATATTACTGGGATATGGGACGTATAGAGTCCATTTCGACCAAAAGCTATTAAATAACCGAACTTATGCTGCTACCAGCGCGCTGCGAGCGTATCACGACTGGAGGGGTTTCGATAAGACCCTTTAGCGGCCCCTCTGATTTTTTTATTTTAATTTTGTGTTTATAGGACTACACTTAAAATTATATAGCATCAGCCAATACTCGCTCTATTTATGTGTTTAAGGTATATGTTTGATTTACAGTTGATGAGAATGAAGTGACAAAATATACTAATTAATATTATAATTATCGTTTTTTTTTTTGGACAAAGAAAACTTACACAAGGTGCAAAAAACGTTAATATATTACGTAGTAATACTCTTCTTCTTGATCTGACCATCCAGCTGCAGCATCTTGAATACAATCTTCGTAGTGAGAAGAGTACTTTACTTGTTGACGCTCCGAATGCCTATAATAGCTAAGGAACCATAGCACTGAAGCTAAGTGAGCACAACACCTAACAACACGTGCTCCAATCTTGCACTGGCAATACCAAGATGTAACTCCAGTAGGATAGTATTGTATCCATAAGTTATATATTTTTGATGAGGTGTGACGACTTTAGATTAGAACTCATGATATCGGGATATTCTTTGTGAAAAAATAACTGATATAGTTCTTGATTATCAACATGCTCAGTAGCGTATGAATCAGCTTGTTTCAACTGATAAACCGCTAAGGTTAAATGTTTCAGTTCTTCGATGGTTAAACGCAGAAATTCCGATAACGCATCATCCGCCACTTCTTGCCAAACAACCGTTTTTCTTGCCCAATTTTCCTATATTACTTTATTCCGTAACTCATTTGGATATTTAGATAAAGTTAACATTCTTTCTGCAATTATTGCAGCACTTTGATCATTTGTGGTTCTTGGCGGCCGGAATGCATTCAAAATACTACATATAATCCTTACATAGTCCCCAATGTATGGAACTTGAGAATTTGACATAATATTAGCTAATGCTTTAAACGTTTTCAGCAACCCATTTGCAGCTTCTACATTATTAAATATTATCCGAAATCCATTTAATTTATTTTTTACCATGAGCGCAGTATAGTAACACGTCAGTGTTTATGTATGTAATAGCTTATGTATTTGTGCACCATATATATAAAAATCACTTTGTTACTCGGTTGCGCTCTATTTGAAATAAATAGATAAAGATTGCAAAAACTACAAAAATTACGTATTTTTGTAAAACAATTCAAGTTAAGAGGTTCTTTTCATAAAGATCCTATTAAGTAACACAAAAAATATGTGTATTTCTGAAAACTTTATATTTTTCACATTATAAAAAAAAATAAGAATGATCTAGATAATAAACTTTAAAAAATATGATTTAGGGGGCTGATAAAGGGCCTTATCGAAACCCCTCCTTTGACCAGAACTATGTCTGGTGATACTTTCCCCATCCTGAGCTCGCCAAGCCAATGGGTCGTTTAGTTTGACTGTAGCAGTCGTTTGAATTAGTCTACGCATCAGTGACGCGTCGAAAGAATGTTAAGTGTTCAGATGGAGCAACGGGTCAATCTCAAGTTTCCTATTAAACTGGCAAAACTTTTACAGAAGCTTATGCAATGTTAAAAGAAGTGTACGGGAATGAATGTTTATCCCGCACACAAGTTTTTGAATAGTTTAAATGCTTTAAAGAGGGACGTTAAACGACCGAAGACGATCCCCGCCCCGAACGGCCCTTAACGTCAATAACGGACGAAAACATTGAAAAAATTGGTAAATTAATTCGCGAAGATCGTCGTCTAAGCATCCGAGGGCTTGCTGAAATAACAGGAATCGAGAAAGAATGTGTTCGCCATATTTTGTAAGAATCGTTCAATATGCGCAAAGTTTGCGCAAAAATGGTGCCAAAACTCCTCACTCCCGAGCAGAAAGAATCAAGACTGAACATTTGCGCTGAAATTCTAAACAACGTTCACATTGATGCAGGCTTGTTAGACACGGTGATTACTTGCGATCACAAGAGTCGAAAGTGTGGAAGCGGTTAAAGCAAAAGCGACGGAGGTTCTGAACCAGTTGACAGAAGCGGGCTTTCAGCACTGCTTTCAACAATGGAAAGCTTTCGTAAAGTTCGGTTATTTCATAGCCACACCTTGTATACTAGCAAGCTTTTTATTTTCAAGAGGGTTGTGAATTGTTAGGCATACGATAATTAAATAGTTTTTTTTATCATTTACAGAGATATCCGAAAATACTGGAAAATTTTGTTCTTTTAATGTAAAATCAAATACAAAGACTTTTTTAAGTAAACTTACCGATCTCAAAATTGGAGAGTAAAATATCTGATATATAGAATATCTGATACGATACCCTTATCAGTTGGTAGGCAAAAAAACCGGTTTGGCCACAAAAGTGCAGTTTCAATTTTACATTGCACTTTAAAATAGAGCTGCCAAAATCAGCAATAGATCCAAGAATGAAAACTGGTCATTTTTTAGCCAATTTTGACGATAATAATTGTTATGCTAGTGACATAAAAATATATTGGTCTGTGTAACAAGCAAAATGTAATTTATAAAACTATGCCGAGTAAAATACGCATTATAAAACTTTTCGATCTCTGTAGTCTGAATAATACAGCTGCATAAAGTATTTCGAAATAGTGTACTTTTATCATTATCAGATAGCACATGATTTATTCAATATAATACTTGTCGGGTACATATTCATCCTACAGGGGCCCCACCTATTTTTTCCCCGCCTGTTTACCTTCCTGAGCCTCAATTAACAGTTTTATCATATTAATGATTATCGAAATGAAGCATTTAAGCATCGTGTGAAAATCAATAATAGGTTAATTTGAGGATACACATTTGCGTAGGCTCATAAACATGATAACGGGATTCAACGTCCTTTTATCGCCTTTTGAAACGAATGTAAAGTCTGGCTGTCGTACTTAATAACTATTTACTTATTACTTGTCGGACATCAGGTTTCTGAAGTAATTTTTTGTTTTATCCGTTTAATATTTAAGATGTCAACAACGTTAGGTTACATAAAATACTTCCGACGTTTACTCTGATATACGTTTGAGGTCTGTGGAACGAAATTGTGTCTCTAACGCCGACAGTTCAGATATTATCCCGGATAATGAATTATTCCATTATTATTAGACACGTGGAAGAGGTAAATATATGGAGAATTGTTTGTGCTGTGCTGATAGCGATAAAAATAAAAATATGCTTTTTAATCTTTAGAGATAAGGATCTGAAGGTAAATGGTCGTATTGAAATACTGCTGACTCAGAATTGGCAGATAATGCACAATCAACTGTTTAAACTAGGAATCTGGTCTATTTAAATTCACAATTTTATACAACTTGAATACATCCTGTCTAGAGCAAGTGGTGGGATATTAAGTTGGCATGGCATATAGCCATTAGTGATTAGTGAAATTGCCTGGGGCTGCCAAAGAATCAGAGAACCTATCTATTGACTGGGTCTTGAGAGAGTAATCATTAGTGTTTAAAAAAAAAAGATTTTTTTTTCTCAGAGAACATTGAAAAATCTTCAGAGTATCCCTAGAAACTGACCCTGTTAAAATATGAGCCCTTAATATTAATATTTAGGGGTAGTGATTCTCAATTCTCTATTTCCCATTTAAATAACATGGGAATTTTTTTTCTGCACTTTGGAATTTTATTACTCAAGGAAGAATCGCTGGATGGTGATACTCAAGAGTTTTTTTATAGGAAATTGAACGCTCTATAAAAAGGTCTGATTGAAGATTTACGTGAGGCAAGCCGTTTCGGAGTTATTAAGCCTCAAAAAATGAACTGTTTAAAATAAAAATCTTATTTACTTATAAATGCAACAAAATCGATTCATATCACTTAAATATTCACTATTATCAACTTTACAATACAAATCTGTAAATTTTTAACAGAATGTAGATAAAAAAATTCTATTAATCAAGGGTGAATGATTAATTTGATAGATCAATAATAAATAATACGGGTATATTACAAATGAATATTAAAATTTCATTAGAAATTGTGTATATTATGAAATAAATTGATCAGAAACGCATACAGAACTATGAGATCAATCGAAAATATTAATTAATTAACTGATATACAGAACAACAATAGAGTTCACATTAAATTATTTTTGGAACAGCTCGGACAGTCTTCTCTATGTTTTTTTTACAGTTTGTAGCAAACCTTGAAATTGTTCTTCACTTTTAGTTAAGTGCTGATTGTATTTGGTAATAAGCGCAACTTTTCTTTCCGCAACGTCGTTCACTACTTTAAGTGTACTAAAAAATTCAGCATTCTCTTGAAATCTTTTATGTAGCATACAATAGAACATATTTATTTAGAAATAATTTTTTGATCTAATAAATAAGATTTTTATTTTAAACAGTTCATTTTTTCAGGCTTAATAACTCCGAAACGGCTTGCCTCACGCAAATCTTAAATCAGACCTTTTTTTATAGAGCGTTCAATTTTCTACAAAAAACTATCTTGAGTATCACTATCCAGCGATTCTTCCTTGAGTAATAAAATTCCGAAGTTCAGAAAAAAAATTCCCATGTTATTTAAATGGGAAATAGAAAATTGAGATTCGCCACCTCTAAATAGTAATATTAAGGGCTCATATTTTAACAGGGTCATTTTCTAGGGATACTCTGAAGATTTTTCAATGTTCTCTGAGAAAAAAAAATAGTCAGTTTTTTTGAAACACTCTAATAATCATGTTATCAGACTGATTTTATTATATTTTGGAAATATGTACATATATCCGTCCAGGAATTTCATTTAGCGAATCAACGCGCATTTTGGACACGTGTGTTAGCTAATGCGTGTTGTCTTTTACAAGGGTATCATTCGATAGTCTCAAAACAGCTCGTGGCATTAAAACTCGATAATACTCGCACCGAATAGTGAAAATAACGTGACTCCGCAAATTCCCGCTTATTTATCCGAACGACCTGAAATGTCGTCTATCTATCAATTTGAAAAAATATATTAAGAAATTAGTGATACTTTTGTTATCCTGACCATTTATTTATCAGTTGAAATTAGATCAGATACTTATATTTTGACAAAGTTCGCGTTTATGTGACGTTATAGATATCTCACCTTGAGAACAATTTCTTGTCAACCTTGGCCTTTCCTTGTTTACCTTCAATTATGAACTTGAGTAGGATACATGATAAGACAGTAAAGTGGAAATTTTCTTAATTATACATTGAAAATATTTTAAATATGTATTACAGAATTTTTTCCTCAATATTTCTCCAATTTTCGGTACATTAAAGTACACATCATATATTTTGAAAATTCTATTGAGTAGCTAACCCCATAATGCCAATTTTCAACTGTGGTTTGTTACTAATGATCTTTTTTTAAAGTTTTCTATTGAGTGAATTTGATGTCCAATGCGTGTTCCATGACAGTAGGTTAGTAGATCTGACATAAATGGATATGTCGATAGAGAACATGAAAATTCGAATCTTCAAAATGCAAGATAATGAGTTATGGGAACAGGAATCCAAAGAGTAGTCAGATTTTTAGAAGTTCTTCAAGTTGCTGAGTGAGCCTCACCTAGTGCTAAACCATTTTTTTCCTGTGGTGTTATTTTAGGAAACAGTTTTGTTTTGAAACTTCATTGTTTGTTTGAATCCGGCGTCTAGCGTCATAGCGTACTCTAATCCTATGTTTTTTGGGTCGCTGAACATGATGGCGACTTCAGTTTTTTCCATCAGTAATCTCCATCAGTCCTGTTGAGACTGATTACGATGGAAGATTCAAAATTTCATGACTCAGCAGTTGACTCTCCACGTAAATCAACAACAAAAATAATAAATTACCCTATACTTTTGAAAGTCTCACAATGAATTTTACCTATCATAATGGTGCAGTTCCTACGATAAATTAACTGCTGATGGATGAAAAAAGGAAGAAAGTCTGGGCCAGTTTTACCGAAGTAGTCGAGAATTTCTGGGAAACAAAAGGGATGGCAACTACAAAAAAATTGTGAAGATCCAGAAATTATCGGAGACTACAGTGAGGAAAATGAAAAGCGGTTTCATCAAGATTTCAATGAGATGGAAAAACGGTATCAGGAACGCTGGGATGAAAATGAGGGGATTTTCCGGAAAGTTGGAAAATCCTGACATGTCGAAAGAAAACTGGTATCTATATCGTATTCAGCGCCCTGAAACACATAATACTACATTACCAAGACCGAGATGAGTTATTCAAGGTGGTTTAGAGCCGGAAAATGGGTAAAGTTTCCAGATAATTGGAAAATCCTGACACCATCGTGTTCAGTAACTCGAAAAACATAGGACTAATGTACCTAGACCTAGAGGATCCATTCGGAAAATCGGAAAATCCTGACATGTAGGGAAGAAACTGAAATCACCATAGTGTACAACGACTCAAAAAACTTATGACTAGGATACTCAGACGCCGGATTCATATTTTTTTGTGTGGCTCTGTTATTAAACTTTATTCCGTGAAACACATCTCTATTCTTTTGTCTTTCGTTTCTTGTTCTTTGATTAAAACAAAGTATTTTACGATCATCGACTTTACATACATATGTACATATGTACATGCATAAATTAATAAAATCTCACAGAGCTATCGGTAAACCACTTGAGCAGCTGAATAGAAAGTAAATATAAAACCTGCCTTAGCACATATAACACCACCGTATCGCCTTTATTAGTATAGCGAGGCTATTCGAGCCCAGATGAGATACGATCTGCTAATTTTACTTATTTTATCGAATGGCTACCTGTTTACAGTGTTGGAAGTCACGTAACCTCCGCCTATTAAGATAAACTCGTCCTTCGCAGTCCTTTACTCGCCGACCGTACAGTAGTTATTAAATGTGTCGAGTAAGTAATTCGTGACACGCCGAATACATTAGCGATACATTCGAGTATCACGGAGTGCAGTATCAAAAGGATAGTGCAGTGTGATAAGCAATTACATTAAGGGAGCCAGGAACTTGCGTGTGAAGTCTGAAAATATATTCCGTTGTGTCCTCTTCCTCAAAACCTTGCAGATAATATATGGAATCAACCTCCTAAAAGAAATGAAGAAAGCCATTGGATTTATCAACACAAATATGTTGATAAAGAACAACGTCAATTTTCTTTTGGAACTTAGGATAGTTCCATAATAAAATTGGCGGCGAACCATGAAGTTGCGGCATTCTTCCCCAAACAAGCCAATTCATCATATAAGATCATCGGAGAATTCTAAGATCCTTACGATGAAGTATTATCAATTTGGTGCTGTTTCGCAATAAAGAGTACAGACTGACGGTGCCCCTTTTGCATTCGGCACAATTTTTTGAGAGTTCTTTTATAGCGCTTTTGGGAATCAGAAAAGTCGGCTCCGGCCCAATAAAACGTGTTTTCGAACCCACCTTTGCCAGTCCATCAGTCCTCCCATTGCTTATTTTGCCGCTATGACTAGGAGCTCAGAAATTGGTGAAGCCCAGTAATAATGAAGGAGAGAGTTACAGTTACATGCCACTATCTAATAGGATCACTGTAAATTCCGAGATATATACGAGGTGTGGCTATTAAATAACCGAACTTATGTCATAACATTTTTGTTATTCGTTACCAATTACAGTAGCAACTTTTTCGCCTTCAATGTACTCCTCTTGGCGATTTCTACACCGCTCCAAACGACTTTTCCATTGTTGAAAGCAGTGCTGGAAGTCCGCTTCTGTTAGCTGGTTCAGAACCTCCGTCGCTTTTGCTTTAACCGTTTCCACACTTTCGAATCTTGTCCCCTTAAGTGTCATCGTGTCTAACAAGCCTGGATCAGTGTCAATGTTGTTTAGAATGTTAGAACCATTTTAGGGCAAAATTTGCGCATTTTGAACGACTCATGCAAAATCTGGCGAGAACACATTCTTTGTCGATTCCTCTTATTTCAGCAAGCCCTCGGATGCTTAGACGACGATCTTCGAGGATTGATTTATCAATGTTTTCAATGTTTTCGTCCATTTTTGACGTTGAGGGCCGTCCGGGCCGGTTGTGTTCGCGACACGCTCGCAGCGCGCTGGTAGCAGCATCAGTTCGGTTATTTAATAGACACACCTCGTATTACAGTATCAAAACGACTGATGGAGTCTACATATGCCAGTCTTCTTCTGACTTGGGATTTGCACATTGAGATTGGAAATGTTTTTTTGGCAATTTCTGCGTTTTTCTTCCCAAAACAGACAAATGAATGAAGCCAAACTCTTGCAACATGGCTGAAGAGAGCTATGCGGTTAAAACAAGTTATTGTTAAGGTATCAAACAGAAGTGATTAAAACATGATTTGGTGTTACATATGAAGCAGATGAATAAAATTACATGCTCCACGCACCATCACTATCTATTGGGATCATGACGAATTACAAGAAGTATTACGGTAGCGACTGGAACTTGCTCATGGAGAATGTAAACGTATCGAAAGGATGTGTTCTCCTCCTCAAACAAACCAATTAACTTGCGAGATCAAAATCCTAGAACACAACTGCAGGGAGCATGAGCTTAAAAACTCTGTTTAGATGATATACAATATATAACAGCATGAGGAAAAGATAATTTGGCGTTATTTTCATGATACTACTATCTACATTTTACGATCACGAAAAATACCAAGATAGGTACCGCAGTAGCAAAACGACTGATAAAGAAAAATGTCAGTTTTTGAGAATATTTGACTTAGAGATTGGAAGCTTCTATAAATGTTTTTATTTTTTTTACGAAATCAACTTCCGAGAACATGTCTAGAGAGGTATGAGTTACAAAAGTTATTAGTAGTAAATCCGATAAAAATAATTAAACCATGATTTGGTGTTAATAAAGGGGAGGAATACTTATAATTTCATGCTACTACCATTACAATAATTTTGGAGTACTACGGTACCAAACGACTGATAAAGAAAAATGTAAAAAAATGCGGATGGTGGTGTTGTATTCCTCAAAATAAACACATTAATTTTTGGGTCAACTGCAAACTGATGAGTTTGGATGAATTATTGATAAATATCCAACAGACGTGGAAAAATCATGATTTGACGTTAAAACTATTTACTAAAATCCAGGTGAAGTACATGACTTAGATATTTTCGAGAATATATGGAGATACACTATGAAACAACCTTTTTTTCTAAATATTTTTTGTATCAAACTACAAGATAAGTTATTTGCGACAATCTCCATACTCCAAAGTTTTTTTTACCGAATGAATGAGGTGAATTTATTGGCGTCAATATATTAGGAAAGTTTGTGAGTCGTTTTTACCCATGTACAACACAGAACACCTTCAACAGTCAGTGGTATTAAAAACTACAACAACCTACAGCCAGTGGTGTTAAAAATCGCGTGTCATCAGCATGAGACACTCTAGACTCCGTATACAAAAAGATTGGGTGTTACCAAGTATTGCAATTGTAATATGCAATTTCTGTGATTAATTTAAATGTAAATATATATGTATAGAAAAATGCTGTTAGATTGTAGATGTAAATTGATTCCTCTTCTCCTTACGTGAAGTTATTTAATCATGTGTGAATTGAATCTCCCATACGCGTTCTACACACTGAGCGAAAGAATATGGATACTAGGTGTGGGTGGGTAAGATGTCTACTAATCGCGTACATAAATTCAGAAAATATGAGTGTTTGACTTAATAATTATCGCTGTTTCAATATTTACTTTAAAGTCATTTACATAACTTGTTAGGCGTAGGAAGTGAAGAGAATTTTCCATTGGAAAGTGTAAGCGGGACCAGAACTATAATTATGTCTGTTGCAAGTCGGACAGTCTACACAGTTTTTGCATATTTGGGATGAACAAGTCTTCGGAATTAATTTATTTGCATACTTATAACTAAAGCCGGCAGATCCGGGCGGCGGGCCATCTCAACGGGCCATATCTGAAAGTAAATAACAGAGTAAGTTTAACACATCTCTTTCTAAATTGCAACAATTTATTGTTTTCATGAATTTTGTTTCTGCACATACAAGTAGTAAGTAGTATGACGCGTATGGTTATGGCCCGCCACCCGGATCTGCCGGCTTTACTTAACTAATTATAAAAATGGAACAAGTGAGGTCCCATCATAGCTGAAGATGATACTGTTTATCAAAATGCGTCAAAAGGACAATATACAAATTAATATAGTTAATTGTAGTCTGATATATACTCAGAAATGTGAGTTTTTTATAATTATGTCAAAGGAATAAAATATAGAACACGAAGCTAAAATCCAAAAGAAAAATGTATGGCTAAAATCCATTGTCACTCTACATTAGTCTTCTTGGTTAAATAACATACAGTATCTCTAGACATTTCTTACCGCATGGACTTTTCTGAAACCCCAAAACCAAAGCTATAGTAACGAACCTGCAGATAGGACTAGGATTTGGTGCATTTGGGGAACACTGCAGTTAAAAAATTTGCAAATCACCATTTGTAATTTAATTTTTTTATTTCTTTACAGTATTATACTATCTTCACTAGAAGTTCCACAAATGACTCTACTTTTGTATTCGTTATTCTTTTTTCACATAGGAATTATTAATTATCTTCATGTCACTTCGGCTGCCACATTTCAGAACACAGTAACTGTTATTTTCAAAGTTTTGAGTAAATTAAAGAAAACTTTAAACATATGGCCCTCGAACTATTAAAGATCTTTAAATACAATTTTAACAGTTTAGGATACTATAATTGCAAGTTATTGTATACGTAAACAATAATTTAAAGATTCTTGTATTTTTTCAAAAAAAATGCAGTTGCTGTGTTTTGGCATAGATGTTTAATAAAACATGAGCAGAGTATATATAAAACGCATTGTATCTGCACATAATATTTTCATTAATTCATATTTGCATTAATTTTGATAATTACCACTTGCTGTGACCAATAATTACCACTTACTTTGTGACCAATAATTACCAATTAACTTTGTGACCAATAATTACCACTTAATTACCACTTGCTTTGACCACTTACTGTGTTACGAGTAACTGCCACATACTTTGTTACGGGTAAATTTTTGTAAAACATTCTCTTCCGGATGTTGCTTCCAATACACAGTAAGTACCACATACTAGGTTTTGCCTATATTTTACTATTGAAAAATAGCATTTGCTGGGTTTTGGCGTAGAAAACCAAAAATTGTATTGTAGATACTGTGTTTTGCCGAAATATATCTGCGTAACTATGAAAGATATTCGTTTTCTAGGTAGTGCAATAGACGCGGAATAAACACAATCTCTGCTCGGAGTAAAAAATGAATTTTTGAGACAAATGTTGGATACTGTGTTTTGAAATGTGGCAGCCAACTTATTGATTAGTTCATTTTAGCAATCCCATATCGGTAGTCACTTTAAAGTTTGTACAATTAACATGGGTTTGTCAATAATAAAAAATATGGTTTGGTTAGCCATGAACTAACCTAAAATTAATTGAAAAAAAGGAAAAGTAAGCAAACAATGTAATTCTTAACAATAGCAGTCAATCGCTTTCTTAAAAAAAATGGTGTTCGTTAACCTTGAGCGGATAATAAACTTGGCAGTAAAACTTCGTAATTATTTACTCAATTATTTTATTTATACTGTTAGTTAAGCTCTTCGGTGCTAATAACTTCTAACATTATTATGTGATAACTGTAGCAGATAATATGTTTGACTAACAAACAAGTATATTAAGCCTAAAGATTTACTCTAGTATATCAAATAATTTCGACGAAAGATTTAACAATATTGATTACCAGGTCTAATTGTATAATTTGGGATATAGATAAAACAGTGTATTTTTAAAAACATATTTATATAAAGACTTTTTTCTTATTGAATGTCGCATGAAAATATTTAATATGACTTTTGTCACGTGTGTTTCTTTTCGAATAGGTTTTTACTAATTTTTAATCTATTTGTGTCAGCTCGATAAAAAGAATTCCAAATTATTTAACTCTAATCTTGTATAAACCCCTTCATAACGGTTTTCTAAGAACCAGGCTATTAGAATATCAGTAATGCGTTTTCGTCATCTTTTTCTGAGGAGGCTACCGAAAGGATAACCTATTTTCATTTACAGGGTATAGTCATAAGTATCTATAAACATTTCCTACCTAATATCATTTGAACGCATACTTTTGCCTGTTTTAACCAAAGGGCAAAGCACTTTGTTTTGTAAATAACACGTTCCACTCAGAGGGCAGGTCCGTGATGACGTAGTGATTTGACTCGCATTTGTTGGCAATTTTGTACCCTCCCTGTTTCCATGAGAACCAAGCCCCCCCCCCCCCCCCCCGTACTGCAGACGCTGAGGATTGGAGAGGAAGCAGTTCGCTCTGATTTGTGTAACGGCAACGTCTGCGTCTGTCTCAATTAATGAACCCCCCCTATTCACATTTGGAGAATATAATTTAGCTTGCATATGGCATATTCCTACTGTTATTTGCAAAAAAAAACTGTCTCTATTATTGTTATAGGGTGTTTTTTTACAACAATTTTCCACCCTTTTTGACTACTTGGCAAATGGCAGGGTATATCTGATGTTGGGTATTTCCATTTAATTTTTTTTTTATTTAAAGAAAATAGTGATACAATAAAAATGAAATACTTATAAAAAAAATATAATAAATCACCGTTACCATATCCTTTTTGCGAACAAAATATGATAAAATTGATATTTTTAATAAAATTATAAATGTTTTAAACTGAAAAAAAAGTTACACCGGTTTCTATAGCGTGTGCTTTTTGAAATAGAACAAACTCTTGTTTTGGAGGAAATGGAATCACCTTTATTTTTTTTTTTTGGTAACTGTGTACTCCTAAAGCTCTCTTTAACTATACAAAGAATTATGAAATTTGGTCAGTCTGGCGGCTTGTACAACTTGTTTCATAAGGTGAATAGTGGAACTTTTACGTGGAAATCGACAAAGGCGCAATTCCAAATAGAGGTGGTACGGCAATTCTTCGCCTAAGATGCACTGAATAAAAAAACGTTGTTTCCTTTCAAAATTGAAAATCCTAAACACCGAAGTCCGTTTAGATGTACCGGATAGAAACCAGTAGTGTCTAGAACTTGATAACTAAGCATGGGACCCACTCATATTTTAGGGGGGTGATTACTGGATCTAACAAAAGTAGAAGGCTATAATAGTAAAAAAAAACTTTAAATGAAACTGCGAAAAAAAAAAGATCTGCTTCACCAGAAGATCATGAAAACGGCTTGCAAAATATTTGCTAAATACGAGGTGTGCCTATTAAATAATCGAACTGATACTGCTACTAGCGCGCTGCGAGCGTGTCGCGACAAGTTTGAATAGAACTGTGTCTGGTGAGTGATACTTTCCCCACCCTGAGCTAGCTGGACAAGCCAGTGGGTCGCTCAGTTTGACTGTAGCAGTCATTTGAATTAGTGTACGCACCAGTGACGCGTTGAAAAAATGTTAAGTATTCAGATGGAACAACGGGTTAATCTCAAGTTTCTTGTTAAACTGGGGAAACCTTTTACAGAAGCTTATGCAATGTTAAAAGAAGTGTACGGCAATAAATGTTTATCCCGTACACAAGTTTTTTAATGGTTTAAAAGGTTTAAAGGGGGACGTGAAACCCAAAGACGATCCGCGCCCAGGACGGCCCTCAACGTCAAAAACGGACGAAAACAATGAAAAAAATTGATAAACCAATCCTCAAAGATCGTCGTCTAAGCATCCGAGGGCTTGCTGAAATAATAGGAATCGACAAAGGATGTATTCGCCAGATATGGCATGAATCGTTCAACATGAGCAAAGTTTGCGCAAAAATGGTGCCAAAACTCCTCACTCCTGAAAAAAAGGGATCAAAAATGAACATTTGCGCTAACATCCTAAACAACATTGACACTGATCCAGGCTTGTTAGACACGGTGATTACTTGTGATGAATCGTAGTTTTTTACTTACGACCCCGAAAGAAATCACTAATCCATGCATTAGAAGAGCCCGAACTCGCCAAGACAATAAGAAACCAGAATAAACAAATCCAAATTCAGAGCAATGATGATCGTCTTTTTTTTGACATTCGAGGCGTTGTTTACGTTCACAGGGTCCCTGAGGGTCAGACGATCAATCAACATTATTACATCAAGGTTCTGACGGCCCTTCCTGAGCGTGTGAGAAGACGAAGACCCGATTTGTGGAAGACCAAATCATGGAAGATTCACCAAGACGTTTTTTTTTTTTGCAAAATACGGCATTACTGTATTTGGAATATCCACCATACTCGCCCGACCTTGCTACCTGCAAGGTCAAATCGGCGCTGAAGGGGACAAGATTCGGAGGTTCTGAACCAGCTGACAGAAGCGGACTTCCAGCACTGTGTTCGACAATGGAGAAATCGGATGGTGCGGTGTAGAGATCGCCAAGTGGAGTACATTGAAGGCAAAAAAGTTGCTACTGTAATTGGTAACGAATAAAAAGCATGTCATTTTTTGACCAGTTTTGCCAGTTATGACAGCAGTTCGGTTATTTAATAGCCACACCTCGTATTTCGGGGTTTCCATATTTTACTGGAACAAAAAAGTTTTTTTCCGGCATTCGATTTTTTCCGCAAATATTAAACGTCCACCTGGTACTATGTGACTATGTTTAACAGCACAGTGAAACTGAATTATTTCTCCGAGTGAACAGGTAATAAACATTTATCGAGATCAAGAAATTCTATTCGTGAGACCGAAATTAACGCCAATACCCACTTATTATCGTAGTAACTTACTATAAGTTCGAGTACGAAATATTCAACGTCAAGGGTAAATGTACGATAAATCGTAAACAGGAAATTTCGAAGATATTTTAACGCTCGGCTGTTTGTAGCGAGCAGACGGGACTTTTTTTATTGGTACTAACACTTTGCTTGAAAATGTAACAAGCTAAACGATGCGTAACAGTGAACAAGGTTTTTAACAGCCACTTAAAATAACAACTGCCTGCAAAAAAATAAAGTACACCAATTTTCCAGACATGTGATATGTAGAATCTTCTGTTTCGTGGAATTGTAGATTAGTTATGTATATTTCTTTTCTGAAGACCTAATAATAGATACTTCAGCATTTATTAATGTTATATTGAGATATTCGATGTTATCTTTTGTGTATAACATTTGTAACGACATGTAAAAATGGAATATATGGGGTGGGGTGTCTAACACTAGAGATTCCCCGACCCAAAAGAAAACGTTTTAAGCCAACTTCCTTATAGCATAAGTTGCTTCGTTTAGCCGCTAGAGGGCCTTAAAATTCTGGAGAAAATTTAGTTTTTCTTTAGTAACTCTGAAACGCGATTATTAAGTTTGACCATTTTTGGGATATCGCTTTAGACATGCAATTGACGTATTTCAGTGCTATACAGGGCGCTATCGAAAATATAGCAATATAGTACCTGATAATGAACGTCTAGTGTAGTTTTCTACCATATGTTGTTGTGCGTAATGTTTTTTATTGAATAGCCTAGAGCAGTGGCGGTGCGTGATATTTCAGTTAGCCATATCTTGAAAACGACGCATGGGACCCACTTCACTTTCTAGCTGATGACTATACACCTCTTACAGAAAGGATTTATAGTGAAAAAATCGTCAGCAAAGTTTGCGAAAAAATTTTCAAAAACACTGGAGCACTCCCTGGGTTCTCACTAACGCTCTGTGGGATATTTGCAGTATATTTTTTTTTTTCATAATCTAGAAACAAATATAAGGAGACGTTTTTCGATTTGTTGCAAAATATTTTTTTTTTCAAAAAGTTATGGCCATTTTAATTTTAATTTTATAGGAACATTTTGTTTCCCAAAAACTGAAATATAACGCACCGCCACTGGCCTAGAGCTTTAGCTAAGAAAGAATAAATTTCAAGCTATTTTCTTTAAACTATTTGAAAGGCAATCCATTCACGTATTTATTTATAGGTAAAAATAATAAAAATTCCCATGGTATTAGAAAAAATAAGGCTTGTCATTTAAAGTAATAACTAGTATCTAGTAGCTATGCAAATATCATTCAAAAATATCGTTATTTTTCTTCATTATTTCACGGTAAAATATTCAGTTACGAGAAATTAAATAACACTGTCAACTTTAATCGAAATATCAAAAACTTTTTGTTTTAAATAAATCTTTTGTAAAGGATAAAGAAGATGTTTATTGTTGTTTATAGATCGATAGTATAATTTGATTAACCATAATTATGCTATGTCCACATATAACTGGCAAAGCAGAAACAAGCAACAAATTAAAAATGGAACCTTTTTTAAACGTTTTTAGAACAAAATAATAAAAATAACACCATCCATTACTGCAAATACAAATTTTATCTCCAAATTCAGCAGAAACGAGAACTACGTAGCCATGCCCAGCTAACGAAGAGCGTTTGTTTGCTTCCAATGTCATCAATCATGTTTTGGCAACTGCCACCGGTATATACCGTTCAGTTGCAGTTGACGAAAACTTCGACAAAACAAAAATCCTCTAATATTTACCGACAATAAACAGAACACGAAATTGTTCCAAAAACTGCATACAAAAACATGTAAGTTTTTCATGTTGTCATTTTCCCGCAAAATTGTTGGAAAATATTAAGTTGCTGTTTTGTTTGTGTTTTGTCTGTTTGGTGTGGACCTGGCATTATATAGTACTTTTAATTAAAGGGTACATCTCTGCTGCCACCATGACTTGAAAAAGAAGTTGTAAAAAAAGTTGACTTGAACATATTACTTAAAATGTTTTAATAGGAGCAATTAGTCCATAAAGTACTGCGTGCGTCCTCAACAAACAAGGGCCATCCTGTCGCCTGCCATTAAAGTCGTTTAGCAATAAAACTTCTCGCTATTTTTAGGTTATGTTTATCTTTATTTCGCTAGAAGCAAGCTGGATCTGCAACATTACATGAAACGTTCAAGAAAATCAGCGATCGCTATAATAATAAATTCTCATAATGGTGTTATGACTTGTAGGAACCTGATAAAACATGAAGATGCCACGCGGAGTTAGCCGAAGCTATAAATAGTTAATGCACAGCCACAGGATACGACAGGACATTATAAAGTCCGCTGGAAAGTCTGCCGCTCTTAATCAGTGCCGAATACGAAGAGCAAATAATGAAAAGAAAATATGTGTTACACCGAGAATCGCGAGTTTTGCTATGCTGGCCTGTTCATCATAAAGTACATGCGACGATACAATTAAACAGAATTGATGGTATCATGTTTCAACCGAGATTAATAAATGGTGTTTAATTACCTGGACATAGAGTACTCAACCCCACAATTAACAACAATGGTCTGTATAAACTATGTATGTAGATGCTGCTAATTCAAAAGCAGCAACTTTCACTGGAAATAGAACTGATGTTAAATACAGTTTAGATCAATTACCTGAGGATAGTTGTATAACATATATTCAGCTTGTGATCTCATAGAGTGAGGAAAAGGATGATATCTCATACACCAGGAGTTCAAATTTAAGTACACTCGACATCCACATATCCGAACTTTTTCGTTCCGCAAAATTCCATATTTCCGAACTTTCTTCACCTCGGGATAACCGAACCTGGCGCATGCAGGGTTTTTGTGGCTCATTCGACAGCGACATTCGACATTCGACAGCGACAAGTTCGGTTGTGTGGAAGTACAAGTTCGGAAATATCGTGAGAAAAGTTCGGAAATATCGTGAGTTCGGAAATTTGGAGTACGGATATGTGGATGTCGAGTGTACTGCAAATTTGTTAAATTAATGCTGAGTAAAGTTACTTTTGAAGATCCTTTATGGTATATGGAAAAAATTCAAACTATTCAAACTGGAATCTCAGTCTGTACGATGATTTATATTAGTAGATACTCTAGTTAATACTACATCATCATCATCATCATCATCAGCTTCAGCCAGCTTGATAACAAAAACTGAGCTATTAATATGATTTTACTTCATGACACTTTCTTCAGGAATTAGCAATATTGAGTCAGAAGCACGATAACAGACAACAAAAACCATAGCAATTAGAGTCTTAGACCACACTATCTGGAAAAATAAATATATACGCACCAAAGGTGAGAACTTATGAGTGATAAAACTTAGTTGTATAAGAGGGGGGTATTAGCGGAAATCTAAAGAGCAACGTTGCCAGAACTAACTGTAACTCTTAACTCTGCATAATAAGTCTTTATAAAAACCATATATTTACAAAAAGCATTGATGTACGATCAAATGCGTATAATAAAGTTTACTGTTATCTTTTTTTCAACCCAACTATTGTGAAATAATTTAATTAAATTAACTTAATAACTTAACAGTTAATATTACTTTAAACAGCTGTGAAACAATTTTAAAATATCTAATAGGAATATTATGTTGATATGACAACAGCGAACGCACGCAGCGAACGAAGGCAGAAAGAACGGTCCAATGGTTCACTCTAAGCTCCACCCACCAATGCACTCTCCTTGCCCTGTCACGGATCTCCGCGGTTGTCGGCGGCCGCGCTCAAACCGTATGTCATTTAATTATTTGAACTATTATTTGAATTATTCGTCAATGTGATAAATATCCATTTTTATTTTTATGAATGTATGTAGTGCTTGTACAATATGCTCGTAATAACGGACTTTTCTAATCAGGCACCAGACCAGTATAAAATATAAAATGGTATTTCAAATTTTAACTCAAACTGCCCTACCGACAAACCGGATGCCTTTCATACGCCTGCTCTAGCGATTGGATCGCGATTGGTTCTCACCTTATGTTTACTCTACTTACAAAGAAGTTAAGTTATCAATTGCCCTTCATTCGGCTATGTACGCATTAGGCTGCCGCTTACTGTATAAACAAACATCAATATGAAAACATATATAGGCCACATGAACGAAACAAGAATAAGAATAGTCATAACATGAGACAAATTTTGCAAGCCGTTTCCACGATCTTCTGATGAGACAGAAGTGAGAAGTTTCATTAAATTTGTTTTGCTATTGTATCTTTCTACTTAGTCTAGTAATTATCCCCTAAAATATGATGTGTGTCCCATGCTTCCTTACGAAGATACAAGAATCTTAAATTCTACTAGCCGCCACTGAGGCGATAAAGATCAGAGAGACGGTGCGGTTGATTCCAGAAGAAAAATTTCATTATCAGTTCCAACTGCGTTTGCTGCGCATCTTTTCAATGCGCATTAAACATGATCGTTATTTTCAGCTTCATGAAACACGTTCGCTTTTTTGGACGAAGATAGGTGATGATGAAACAATAAGCAGCTAGAGATGCGGAGACAACATCAATATAGATTAGGGATAGGCACGGTGACAAAGAAACAACAGACAGTGTACCTAAAAACAGGAAGAAGAAGAACACTTTTATTACCAGTTACAACTCCTTTGCTGCGAACCGTTTCAATATCTAGTACTTACAATGTGCATTAAACATGATCTCGTTATATTCGGCTTCATGCAATACGTTTGCTTTTTTGAACGAAGATAAGTGACGATAAAACAACAAGCAGTTTGTCTAAAAAAAAATATTGGAGGAAAGTAAAAGAAGAACCAGTTCCAGCAGCCCTTTGTGCAATAAATTATATTTAATTCACGTTGAAGTTTCATGAAACATGTTTGAATTTATGAATAGTCGACCTTTCGACTTACATATACTGTTGAAAGTAGTAAAAACGAAATATAGAAACATAAAAAAGAGGCGGACAGATAATATCAATAGTTATTGGAGACAAGCGTGGTGCGAAGAAACAAACAGGTAGTTTGTCTAAGGTCTGGAAGGAAATATTGGAGGAAAATAAGAGAAGAACCAGTTCCAGCAGCTCTTTACTACCAATCGTTTCAATATGTACTGTTTCTAAGTACTACAATATCTAAGTTTCATGAAACACGTTTACTTTTGGACATTTCGACATCCATATATTGTTGAAAGTAGTGGAAACGAAATATAGAAACATCGATATCAATTGTTATTAGATACAAGCGTGGTGACGAAGACACAACAGGCAGTTTGTCTAAGACAATATTGGAGGAAAATAAACTAAGCACCAGTTCCAGCAGCCTTTTGCTGCCAATCGTTTCAGTATCTAATGCTTTCAATGTGTATTAAATATGGTTTAATGCACATTGAAGCTTCATGAAGCACGCTTGCTTTTATGAATAGTTCCCCCTTCGAGTTATACTATTAGAAGTATTGAAAACTAGCAATCTAACAGCCGTCAAAATACACGCAGACGCTACATAAGACACGGAATTCAATGAAACCATTACTTATACTATTAGTATTTACAATTCGACCGGCGAACATGAAAGACGACGAAAATCGCCGCGAGTAGTACAAACTCTCGTCTTAAGAGTTCCGCCGTCGGTTATCTCTCTATCCTCAATCCTCATAATATTAACTCTCGCTTTCCACCGACGGCAGAGGAGAGTGCGCAGTCACCGCCGCAACAATAAATACCCGTAATGGCGTTACGACTCGTATGGACCCGACGGAACATGAAAAATGCCACGCGGAGCCGGCCGTAAAGAGTTAATACGCGACCACGGGACGGGACACGGGACATTATAGAGCCGGAGAGTGAGCCCAGACCGCTGGCCCGACGGCTGCGGTCGAGGCGGCCGCCGTGACTCGCCAGCCAAGGTCCCCGGTTCACCGGCCGTTCTGAGAATTTACCCCGGCCCGATACTGACGCGTTGCCGGATCTACCTGTTTTTAGCGAGACCTACCGATTTCGTGATATGTATAAAGTGGTTTCGGACGAATTCAATGAAACCGGAGTATATTGCAGTTCAAATTGTAGACCCAAACCTCTAACCATACGGGTTTCCAAGATATTTAGGTCGGAAGTTGAAAAAATTGCAGCTGGTAGAGACAGAGTGTCATGTATACGAGTTAAATAACCGAACTGTTGTCATAACACTTTTTATTCGTTACCAATTACAGTAGCAACTTTTTCGCCTTCAATGTGCTCCCCTTGGCGATCTCTATACAGCTCCATACGACTTCTCCATTATTGAAAGCAGTGCTGGAAGTTCGTTTCAGTCAGTTGGTTCAAAACCTCCGTCGCTTTTATTTTAACTGCTTCCACACTTTCGAATCTTGTCCACTTCAGCGCCGATTTGACCTTGGGAAATAAAAAAACAGACAAAGTCACAGGAGGCAAGGTCGAGCGAGTATGGTGGATGTTCCAACACAGTAATGCTGTATTTTGCAAAAAAAAAAAAACGCCTTCACAGACAAAGCAGAATGTGCCGGTGCATTGTCTTGGTCAATCTTCCATGATTTGGTCTTCCACAAATCGGATCTTCGTCTTCGCACACGCTCACGAAGGGTCATCAGAACCTCGATGTAATAATGCTGATTCATCGTGTGACCCTCAGGGATCCAGTGAACGTAAACAATGGCTCGAATGTCAAAAAAGACTATCATCATCGCTTTGAATTTGGATTTGCTCATCCTGACTTTTTTTTCCTTGGCGAGTTGGGGCTCTTCCAATGCATTTTTGGCGCTTTGTTTCGGGTCATAAGTAAAAAAAACACTATTCATTACAAGTAATCTCTGTGTCTAACAAGCCTGGATCAGTGTCAGTGTTGTTTAGACTGTCAGCGCAAATGTTCATTCTTGACTCCTTTTGCTAGGGAGTGAGTTTTGGCACCACTTTCGCGTAAACTTTGCCCATATTGAACGATTCGTCCAAAATCTGGCGAACACATTCTTGTCGACTCCTGTTATTTCAGCAAGCTCTCGGATGCTTAGACGACGATCTTAGCGGATTAATTTACCCAATTTTTCAATGTTTTCGTCAATTTTTGACAACTTCCCTCTTTAAACTGTTTAAACCAATCAAAAACTTGTGTGCGAGATAAACCTTCATTCACGTACACTTAATTTAACATTGCATAAGCTTCTGTAAAAGTTTTCCACAGTTTCACAAGAAACTTGAGATTAACCCGTTGTTCCATCTGCACACAACATTTTTTTCGACGCGTCACTGGTGCGTAGACTAATTCTAACGACTGTTACAGTCAAACTGAGTGACCCACTGGCTTGTCCAGCGAGGTCAGGGTGGGGAAAGTATCACCAGACACAGTTCTGTTCAAACTTGTCGCGACACGCTCGCAGCGCGCTGGTAGCAGCATCAGTTCGCTTATTTAATAGCCACACCTCGTATATAACCTCGGCAGGTCGTCCAGGATTCAACTCCCGAGAACCCTGTAGGTGTATTTAGACCCCTCCTCAGATCCCATTCACATACCAGCTCCAAAGCTACACCTTTACCCCTACCAATAATGTATATACTGTGGCGATACCACAGTATTGCCCTCTCTAGTGCATGTAAATGGGAGTAGATAGGTATATCTTGGCTGTCCGACAAAGTCGGAATCTAACCAAATGTCCTTCCCTTAACCACTGTGAAGGAGTAACCGCCAAAGTTTTATTTACACTATATCTGTTGATAAATATGGTTAACTCCTTACCCGCTGCATTTTTTCATCTTCAGACGGAAATATCTTGCATACCATTACCTTTAGGGGCTTGATCCTATGGAGACTTTTAATCAGTACTTTGGTATACTCCGTTTTAATTGAATTTAACTGAATCTACGTTTACATAAAGATCTGCTGGTTCCGTTTTTAATCATTCTGGAGGAAATGGAGTGTTACTCACTGAGAATCAGGAATAGCACTTCTGCCTAATTGGGCACCTTGTGCATTCTCCCTTGGATAACCGCCCGAGCTATGACTCTAACCAGCTAATTCTTCCCAAAAGGTGGTGATACAACCCAAGGGGAGCTACCTAACTATGGCCATGGTGGGCCAGTGCTTCCTGATATTCGATCTTTCGTCCTAAATCTTGGATCCCTAGTTCTCCTATCCTGAATCGGGATTCAATTATACCTTTTCATCTTTTTCTATTTGTAAGTTTCTGTGAAAGTTTTCCCAGAATGGTGTTTGCCTTCCATTCAGTGTACATCTTTTGATGCTACCTTCTAATGGTTGTTGCTGTATTATTGGAATTGGGTCTTTAATCAGACTCAAACAGTCCTAGCATTTTTGCCTCAATCTTCAAACCACCCAATTCTTCTGAAAAAGGTCACCCAAAGGGAGCTCCCTCACTATGGCCATGGAAGGCCAGTATGGAATCTCTCACTGGACGAGACTGGACGAAACAACTGAACCATCACAAAGTGGATACTCGATTGTCTCCTCTTCCTGTTCACACCCTCTGCGAAGGGTTGTTTCACAAGCCTCATATTGTACAAATGCTTCCGTAAAGTAAATTGAGATCTTGAGTGTCTTCACTAGCCTACAGCAGAGGCATTTTGCATTTTTTTGTAACCTCCCTCCACAGGCGGGATGTTGTCTTCCCATATCCTGTGCTGACGTCCATACCAACTGATTTTGGGCGAGACATTATTGTCAGAGTCACCTCACCCAGATATAATTACTATGCAGTGGCGGTAGACATAGAGAATAGCTCTTGTTGGTGTTGTTCGCATAGCCCCAGTAACAACAGCAATTCTTTGTATCTGGATAGTTGCTGTGGTTTGTTGGTGTATTTCCACATGAATACTCTAGCTTTCATACCCCAAGATTTTCCCGACATTCCTGCGGCACAGCTCATGGGAGACCTTCTTTAGTCTCTTCTCTAAATGGCTATTCCAGGTAAGCTTGGCATCGATATATTTTGAACAAGATCAGCGTGTGTTCCTGAAATAATATGAATGAGTATGCTTGTGATAGTTTTCAAGTCTACTAAAAGTTATATAATGACGATATAGAATGGTCATGAATGTTTCTTTTTGGTCGTCATATTGACAGTTCTCGATATACCAGGCAACACTGCACAGCTTCACCACGAGCATCCAGTTGTAGACGTACCCTTGGTGCGTCGAACGCCGAACTATAATCAATTAAATTACTGTTTTGCACCGACGAAATCTCGAATCGAACGTGAATGCCGATAATTGTTCGACAGTCGTAAAAAATATTTAATCACAGCCGTTAGATAATGGTTGCGCTCAGGTAAAATAGCAGGCCAATCTCCGGACTCGAAGAGAAACGTGTATCGAGGATAAATCGCAGCATGCCTTGAATTGATTATGAGTGTATTTGAGGAATATAAGTGTAAGCTTGTAAGTGTTTATATGTTCATGATCGATTCCTCTGCTACAAATACTTATTTAGTATCGTTTATTGCCCTAGATAAGGCTATTCTAAAAGTTTCCGGAATAGATAGATAGAAAAGTCTTATTTACATAAAACTATTGCACAACTTGCGTTATAACCGATTGCTATATAACCGTTTCTGTTTATAGAAAAAAAAAATACAAGGGCAATTGGGTCAAATCATGCGAAAGTGCGAATTTTCAATATGTACATACAGATATTTGCTAACAGTCTTGTGTTTTATTTGAATCTGGAAGCTGAAGATATTCAGAATTACTTACGCTGGTTTCTTCAACGCTCTAAAGAGTTTTAGATATTTTCAATATTTACAATTCCAAACGTGACTCACGAACACATATATTTGATAACAGATTTCAAAATTACTTACACTGGTTTCTCCAATGCTATCATATATAGTTTTAGGCTTAGAATAGCGTTCCCTCTTCTTCAATTCACATTCTTTGAATTCGTTGAAATTAATGTAATTAGAGAGTTAGTTACAAGACCAAATAATCATTTAAATTTATATATAATTTTGGTATGGCTTAAGATTGTATTTCCAAGTACTGGACTCCAAAAAAGACTTTTTCATTTTTGGTTTACTTAACCTTCTGCGTGGGATTTCCACTGAGAAATACACACTGTATATGACAACTTCGCACTAAAAGCTTTTCACCTGTTATAGACCTCGGGCCTCAGATGTTATTCCTCACCTGTCTTCTGTTAATCGATATGGTTACAGGTATGTTTTTAGTTTATTATAGATATCAGAGGTAACATTTGATCTCATCTGCCATTTTTATTTATTTGTAGTGCATAACTGTAGTTCTTCAAAAGTAATTTAATCGGAAAGCAAAAGATGACATCCTCCTTGCTTTCACAATATTAGTGGTATTGGATATTGTGCATTTGCTCCGTTTCTTGAGGTAAAAACAATGATATATTGAGATGACAATTTCACATAGATCATGTCCAGACACTACTGAAACATTTTACTGTTGGTTCTTCCAAGTACGGGAGTCCAACAAAGTTCATTTTTCATTTGCTTAATCTTATCTGGAGTTTATTAGATTTTGAGCTTAATCAGTTGAGGGATTGGAGGGTAAATGGGTGTGATGCACATGAAATTTGATACACGTGTATAACATTGTGTAGGCTGCAAATTTAAAGAATGATTTAAGAATGGTATACTCAAAGTAGGTTAAATAACATTTTTTTTCAAATAAAAATTGGGGGGTGGTAACTAGAATAAAGTAGCTTCTTTTCCTTGTAGCCGGCACTGACCCTTCCCGAAACACCCCCGAGCTCGCGTATGCGCAGTAGTACGCCATCCAGCCGCGGGAACGCGGGATACTCTTACGCAGTTTTACACGCGGACAGCCAAACATTCTGACGCCTAGTCATAAAGGTCATACAATCATATACGTACTCGAGGTCGTATCCAAATATCACACTCTTAAGAACATAACCTGATATTTTTAGCGACTCAGTTTAATTAAATGTGGAAGTAGTGATTCCTTAGACAGCAGTTTTTAGTTTATTATATCCCAGAGGTAGCATTTGATCTCATCTGCCGTTTTTATTTTATTTTTTTCCTTCTTTTTTTGTAGCGAATTCTGTTCTTCAGAAGTAATTTAATCAGAAAACGAAGGATGACATCCTCTGCTTCCAAATGAAATATTACGGTCATATCTCTTGACAGCATTTTGCGATATGAGAGGTGTTGCATTTTGTGCATCCGCTCGACTAATATATATCTCGACTTCTGCCTGCTGCTACCGAAACCGGGGACATTATTAATAACTCAATCTCATCTTGCCGAAGTTCCAGAACAAATCGACGTCTGTCGTGAATATTAATTTTGGCAACTTCCAAGTTTGTTAACTACGATCCCGCTCTGTACACATACATATGCATGTTTGATTCGAGCGATATTACAAGGTTAACGCCGCGGACGAGAGCGACTAACTTTCAATTTAGATTCAGTGCTCAGATTAGCTGCTCCATTTACTCCAGAAAATACGGCATTACGCGCCTATTCGCATTCGAAATTGTCAAAAGTAAATACTGTCATTAAATAACGGGAAGATGTTTAACCTTTAGAGAACGAGAAATCCAGTATACTAGTTCAAAGAAAAGGTTCCTGGCCTTTGTTCAAACATCTTTATTTTGGGGTTGTAGGGTCGCCAATTACGAATTTGAAGTCAGATTTTAAAATTCAAGATGGCGGATCTAATATGGCGGACAAATCCTATATGAAGGACAAAAATTTTAAATGTGCTAGAATTTGGACTGAAAACTGTATATATGGGTTTTTAAGGTCGCTGATTACGAATCTGAAATCAGATTTTAAAAATTCAAGACGGCAGATCCAATATGGGGAACAAAAAGCTTAAATTTGCTCGAAATCGGACTGAAAACTATACACATGGATTTTTAAGATCGCTGTGTGATTATGAAACCAAAATTTTGTTTAAAAAAATTCAAGATGGTGGGCCCAATATGGTGACGAAATTTTTTAATTCAATCAATTGTAGAGTAAAATCTATATCACTTTGTTTTTGGTAAAATTGATTATGATTTGGGGATTGCAAATGACAAATATAATAGATTTTTTGAATTCAATAAGACTGATTCAGTTAGATGGATTCAGAAACTGGTGCAATCAAGATACCAGTTGATAAAAAGAATATATATAAGTTATTTACTTGGGAAGAGCATTGTTTTCTTCTGTTGCCGAATTGAGAAATGTCCATATAATGTATCAAAATAAAATCTAAATACCAAAATGTTTAATTATCACTTGACTTTATCATGTGATCAGCAATTTCAATCGATCTCAACAAGTGATGGTTTCCGAAAAGGAGTGAAAAATTTGATAATATTGATAAAAATATGTACTCAAGAGTTCATATATTGTGATTTTTTTGTTTTTCGATCTCCATTTTGAGTTATAAAAGTTTATAAAATCAAATACGTAGTTAAAGTCGGTGACGTTTATTTTTCCATTATTTCAATCATTTTTTATATTATAAATTCGCATCCTAAATCTGTTATCTTGAGTCCGCCATTTTATATCCATTATTTTGAATACACCATTTTGAATTGTAGAAGTCTGTCACAATTATTATAACAGATTTAATAACAGATTCGTGAAGAGCTATATCAAAACTTACTAGGACAATTTTTGCTCAAGAAAAAAAATTTTTCAAAGTAGAAAAAATTTTACATTAGCTTTACCCTTCCGGACGGGAAAACCAGTAGGTATACTGGCCCAACCCAGGATCAAACTTTGATATAAGATAATTTTTTTATGAATGTTCTTAGAGGTTGTCTTTTCATAAGCCCCAAATGCCCGACCTCTAAAGGTTAAATGCTTACAAAAAACTACTTCTCAGATAGTCGACGTTCCGCATTTTTTATTTCAGATTAGGACTCAGCATCTCGAAATGCGCAGGTTTTGCCCGAAACATATTTTCGGTTTGTAACAAATTACTTCATTTGTTAAATTAATGTACTTCAGTAGAATACATTGGCGTTTTTTACATTAATATTGGGTGTATAATAATATAACTCATGAATAAAGCTGGCAGATTCCGGCGGCGGGCCATAATCGTACGCGTCATACTACTTACTACTGGTATGTGCAAAAACAAAATTCATGAAAACAATAAACTGTTGCAATTTAGAAAGAGATGGGTTAAACTTACCCCGTTATTTACGATATACTTATCGGAGGCACAATAGATAGAGTGGCCAATAACGTCACCTGAACTGACCCAACTTGATTTTTTTTACTGATAATATTTAAAAAACAAAGCCTATGAAACTAAACCCAACATAATATTTCAAATACAGGTTGCTCCGAATAAGGTTACGTTTTATTCCCACTCTGCCAAAAGAAGAAAGGTTATCAATTTGAGCACATTTTCTCATTCTATCGTCGCACATTATATATTGTATACCGGGTGTAACAGGATCATATTACACCCCCCCTTTTCTCCTTTAGTTTTCAAGATGATTATTTGAAATTTGGGATATCCTATATACATAATAAGCGGCACTGTCTGACAGACAAGTGATTTTTTTTCACTTCCGGTTTCGCCGGAAGTAACACTAACTTTCGATTTTTTGATTTTTAAATGGAACATCCTGTATATTATTGCATTTTTGAATTCTGCATAATTTTCTGAATCCAACGATACCAAATAAGTGACATTTTAAACGTCAATGTTTTTTACAATTATAATTTTTTGTTTTCCATTTAAGTGGGCCATGACGGTTCCGATTTATTCGAAATGACCCACGTAATGCTACTAATTTTGTTTGTATTTATCGCACATGTTAATACGACCTAAGAATAAATTACTTATTAAGAGTAAAAATAAATGGTACTACTTTACCAATATGGTTCCATTTTAAAAAAAATTAGTTTTGCTCCAAAAACAATATTGATGAACTTTATTTGCACATAAATCACATAATTTAGTATTTTTGACGAGATTTCGATTTTTGTAGCATTAAATGGGTCATTTAGAATAAATCAAAACCGTCATTGCCCACTACACAATGTCACATTTCTTTGACCCCCTTCCCCCACCCCCCTTAACGTGTGACGTAATTTATGGATGGCCCCTAATGACAACTCAAACACACTGTATATAGCTGTAACAATTTACTGGCCCTTTGCTAGTACTATCCCTTTTCTAGTCGTTACAAAGGGCTATTAAAATAAAATATTTCAAATGTTTAACCAAATTTTGAGGTTTCATAACAAAATATACCTACTACATCATTTTTGTAAGAATGTAACTAACTGTAAGTAATCAAGAATTTATTAAATATTTTTTGTAAATACATCAAAACTATTTCAAATTCGTTTCTCACGTTTGTTATTAATTATTGTTATTGTCATTTTAAGACCAATTCACGGAATTAAAAATTAACATATTATGATTTATTTATGTTAGAAACGATGGATATATACTTTTTAAAGCTGCAAAAAATGCGATTTTAAGACATTCCCCTTGACACTTCACTTTATTCTGTCGAGAATGCACCAAAGCTACTTCGCTGTTCAAGAGGTATAACTATAAAATCTGTCGCCAGTAACCTTCAACCGTGACTAAAAGCTACACGGGAACAGCAACATTTTTATGTTGCTTCCAAGCACTGGAAATAATCGCCACAGTTTGACATTTAAATATTGCTTTCACACCGAAAGTACGATGTATTATTTTAAGATAATTATTTAACAATACATTATTTCTCTAATTGAATTATACTTAGTTTCACACTGGTTTAATTATTCTTTTTCGTGTAAATATTTTCTATTTCGTTATAAAAGGTTAAGTGTAATGCAGCAACCTCAGTGTCTCAGTAGATTTTGATAAAATCTAAATAAAAGAGGTAATTTAGATAAAAGATCGGTATGGTACTGGACTCATTCAAAATATAGTTTATCGGGTCTTCTTTTAAGTTTATTTAATTTAATGAACTCAGTAGTTCCAGTTTCTTTCAATTGTAAAGGTAGAAAATGCATTTTGAGGGTTTAGTCGAAGTGAATTTGAGTTATTTTTGAAGACAAAAGCAAGTAGACAACTGCATTCCATTGACATATGTTGTAATATATTAGTTTGTTTATTTAAAACGAGTCATTCAAATTAGTTTGCTTGTTTAAAACGAGTCATTCAAAAAAAAGTCATAAAATCTGGCGAAGAACGAGAGTTGCAAATAGCATGTCGATGCTCGAAACATAACTTTATTGTCGTCAATCTTTGCAGTTGGAGGATTGTTGGGCCTATTTTTTTTAAATGAACGCTGAATGCTGAGAGGTACCGTTTAGAAATCTTAACAACTTTTGTACAAATGTGACATGACGACGAATTGTAAGAAAATTACCTGCATATTCAACAAGATGGATCTCGTGCTCATACTACTAGGTAAAGGATTAATTATATAGGTGAATTTTTCGAAGATCGTATAATTAGTGTGATACACAGGCCATATTCCCCCCCTAGATTTTGCGATTTGATCCTCTGTGATTTTTTTTTCTGGGCTTATCTAAAAATAGTTATTTATCATACAAGGGAAAAAAGCATTACATTTTAAAACCGAGAGCTAAAATCTAATATTTTTTCCGTGTATAATACACTATTTTTTTCTGTGACGTGAAAAACGACGATTTAATATTGAAAAAACATATTATTACAATATATTAAAGTCAGAAAATTGTCTATGTGAAATTTGAAGTTTTAAACTGTTAGGCTGTTGTACTTATAGCGACAATTAGACCTGCGTTGCTAAGGAAACCTTTAAAGTAATCAAATATCTGTCAATTTAATTCTGTAATTTGATTTAAAAATTGCGTACTTAGTGGTTGTTTAGTAGTTATTTTGAATAATATAAAACATAAAGTTAAAAAACGTCTAATTCCGAGTTTTCTCTGACTCCACCGGAGTTGTAAATGTAACTTTTGTATAATAATATATTCTAAAATTAAATATTTAATCTTTACTTACTTATATGTATATACACATATCCGGCAAAAAACTACTCACTTTTTTCCCGGGGAAAAAAGTAATTTCATAAAAAATGATATTTTGTTACCTGTCAACAGGGATAAAATGTCAAACTTTTTTCCCGTCATTGTCAATATAATGGACCCACCATTGGCAATATAATTGAAGAAATTAATGGAACACCGTGGATAATACAGCACGTTATTGACTTGCGATTGTGTATTAATATGGGCGATCGTCATTTTATTTAATAGTGTCTTATTTTTTTGGAAATACTGTTTCTTTTTCTATTATGTTACATGCTCGGTAAAAGTACCCATCACATAATGTGACAACCCTGACAATTCAATAAAGTTATTTACGTAGGATTAAAAATATGGAGACATCCAAAAAAAAAACGCCATCAAAGTTGGCCGAGAAAAAAAAAAGAAAAAAATTTATTTTACAAATTGTGACAGTCACTTGTCAAAAGTTTGACATAACCGAAAACCTTAGACATGACCGCTATTTCCATCTATCTCATTCATAGCCAGAGTTGATGACGTTTTTTTTTGGATGTCTATAGAAATACGTCTTCTTTTGCTCGGCCAGCTTTGATAACTTTTTATTTTTTGACTGGCTCTGTCTTTTCCCAGGCCGCTGAAAGGCCCACTATCTTTCGTCAGTCTTCCCACTACCTCGCTTGTGATTGGTTGGCACCCCTCATCTTGGTTCTCGTTAATTTGAGAGAAAAGTTCACTTATCAATCCTCCTTCATTCTGTAATGTCTCTAATACCCTAAATAATTGTGATGTAGGATTAGTGACCTGTTTCCTTGTAACTGTAGTTGACTAGTGATGATGACGTCTGTGTGACAGTACGTTGTACCTTATTATTTATAGAGAGTATCAATGTTTCATTCATATTAATTTTTACCAACGACAATAAAAGGCTAATTCAATTGTAAGTATGAAATATGAAAGTGTAATCCTGATTTCTTATTTCAATCTGTGTTTGATATTACGTTTGTTTTATTATCTACATTGCGTGTTTGTCATATTTTAGAGTTCTGAGGATGCAAATAAATTTTGCGAAACGTCGACTAAGTGAAAATTAGTTTTTTTTTTTGGAAACAATTGACCTCATCCCACTAGTCAACTACAGTTACCCTAAATAATAATGTATCTGTTTATAATAAATATCAACGGTAGTACCTACTATAGTGATGGTTTCCGTCTTCAATTTTCTCCTCTTTTGACAACGTGATGAAAATAATAGAGGATCGCTGATTTTGGCCTAACATGTGCAACGAGACACTGAGATGGTCTCCTGGTTCATTTTTTCAGTAGAATGTGATGGCGTACTTTGTTTCGCATGAAAACGGCGGGAAAACGCAAAAAAAATCAAGAAAACATCGGGAAATCAATAATAAATCAAAATACAAACTATAAATGCTATAAATAATTGGTCATATTGTGGAATCATGTGTATAAGTGGAAGATGAATGATGTAAAAGTGGATTAAGATTGAGTAACTTCTTCCAGGCGAAAAATGCTACCAGAAACCTTGATCTGTCGTTGCTCGAGTTAGACCAGAATAAGTCATTTTTTAACTTCCTCGTTTATAACCACAATAAATTGTTAAATTCAGTTGTTACTATGTTACCGTCAGAATAAACATTATTTTAAGTTGCTGATGGATGACGACAAAAATAGTTGATGCGTGTTTTAACGATTTTAAAGAGGATGTTAAAAATTCACACCTGCATAATACGAGTATACGCCTGCAATATACTTTATACTCCGTTTCAAGTAATAAAACCCAAAGAGATAGTTTTAACGCCATCATACCATTAACAGGAAATTTATACTGCAGTAAACTAATTACTAATTAGCCATCAGAAAATTACCCAGATAATTTTTAGATACCTAGACAATGTACGATGATAATTAAATAATAAAATTTTATATATTTCCTCCGACTAGATGAATATCTACGCCTACAGCGTACGTACTGGAAAACATAGGTACCGTAACGGCTTCCACAGTTTTTTTTACAACGACAGCGCTACAATAAAAAAGGCAATTTTATATTCAAATGCCGGAGCATTACGCGTACTTTTTCCGTGATGATGACGCTGATATATAGTCAGATAAGTGCAATTGAAAAAATTCAGAAAACAGTTCTTGTTGCGTACGAACGCAAATGAATGCATTATATTCAGTTGCATGCGATGCAAAGAGAGTGCAGACTGATGTAGGTTCTCCTGGTGCAATCGGATATTTATGCGTGATGCATATTTATACATATATATCCGACTAAATAGTAATTTAATAAATTATTAATACGCCTAATTGAAAATGATGGACAGGTACTTAAATACTAGTCTCATCTAGATGCATATATGTATGTATGTATTAGTGTCGGAGACGACGCTGACTAAACTACTATTTTCAGAGTTGTGAAATGTACTTAGTGTCTTTAAAAGAGTTTCTATCCATCAGTGTTTAACAGAAAAATACGAGAATGTCATAACAGAAATTTCCCATATCCAGATGATGGGGGAATTTATAGATTTATAACAAAATATGGGGGAATTTATAGAGGATTTCAAAGAGACCATTTCCACCAAGATATATACTCATATGAATAAAAATCGCAACCGCCAGTATTAGTTAAGCAATAAGCTTGAAATTTTTAACAAAAAAAAGAAATTCCGAACATCATAGGAGGACTACAGGATATGAAGAACGTCATCTGAGAATGTTAGTGGGAAAATACAGATTTTCCTCACCGAGTAAATGAGTTCATAATCACTCATAGTGGTGCAATTCATTACTGAATATTTTTTAACTGATGTTTATTTTTTAGTGAAAATATCAAATACATTGCTTAACTAATATTGAGTGGTGCGGCTTTTATTCGTATATTATGTCAGTATATTTTCTTACTCTTCAGACGAGTTTTTACTGGCTAAAACTCGTTTGGCTTAGAGGCACAAACTTTTTGTGGACTATTCACTAGCTATCAAAAAGTAAATCATCATGAATTTGACTTGCTTATTCTTGCTTTTTTGGGTCTTGGAGAGCTTAAAGTGTGCCATTCCATGCTTCGCCGCATGGGATCATTTTCAATCGATTCCAAAAAAGTCATCTGTCTCTCCTGATGTCCTTTTGTTCCTGCGAAAGTTTTTTCGGAACCATTTTTGCGCAGATTTTTGTCATCCCCAATTCGTTAGTCAAAATCTGATCTGGTGTGATTCAAATTCCTCTTCCCCGATCATTCTTGTCGTCAACCGACGATCGGAACGCACATGATCCCGTATTCTATTGACATTTTCAGCGGTTCTTAAAGATGAAGACAACACTAACAAGTTCAAACTTGTACTGGAAGTGCATTACATGTTAACCTGCCGCCCTTCCAAGTCCCTTCTCGTCAGTGTTGCTAGATCGGGCGCTACGTTGCCAGTCTCATTACTTAATCTACACACCTCGTAATTCCCTGGCATATTTGATTCGTCTATCGGCTGTTAAACTCGATATTTTGTTCAGCTTTGAGATCGTATTGAAAGAAACAGCTTGTATATATTTTTCGCAACTTAAGGAGTCATGATTAACGTCTGTGGATTCGGATTTTAACCTTTGGAGCGCCGGAAAATCTTATATAAGACGCTCTCCATAGGCTATACAATCATTCTTAAATTGCAACGAAACTTACTAGTCTTTGCCTTTTGAAGGTCGTTGATTACGAAAAAAAAAGGCTTTGGGGTTGAAACCCCCTAAAAAAGTACCCCCGATTCTGATATCAATGTAAGATTGAGTTTTGAGTAAAAATATAATTTCATTTTATTTTTCATATGTGTCTTTGCACTATGAACGGTGGCAGATACCCCTGAGGGAATATTTCGTGGACGTTAAACCAAACCAATTCTGTTTGCTATTTCCAGGGGTGTTTCTGAGTTAGAGACGATATTTGAAAATATGTTTACAACGCGTTATAAATTACTCGTTTAGAATCAACTGAAAATACTGAAAACGCAAAAAAAATTTTAGAAATTCTAAAAAAAAAAACAAATACTAAAAACAAAAAAAAAAACAAAATACTAAATACTCAAAAAAAACGGAATACTAAAAACAAAAAAAAACACTAAAAACTAAAAAAAAAACAGTAAAAAACGAAAAAAAAAATGAAGCCACAAAGCTCTCTACGTCCTCGTCGTTGGCTTCGGGTAATACTGAAGGAGAGACCATCAATCAGTCACACACTGAATGGCCAAATGATTCCAAAATCACCATAAAAACCAATCCGATTTTGAATCGACGGAGGGAAAATGTGTTTACGCTTCGGATTGGCTAGTGACAGCCTATTATGTTATACTACTTTTTTTCCAACCTATTCTTGTAAATTATCTATTTCAGGAATATTTTTTTTTAGTTCAATTGAGTTATTGACTGACCCTTGAATGGCCAATCAATATTTTATAGTGAACGTCGTTTAAAATTTAATAAAATAATTTTCTTACCCAGTGAGAGAAAAAAGGAGCAATACGTACTCTCCCCTGAAAAGGATAGAGTATTATATACTTTATTGTTGTAAATAGAATTCATCTTTCCTGATTTTGGAGAATTTTCTACTCTCAAAAACGTATTACAAAGTAATCATCATTATTCCTCATCCTCAAAAACCCCATAGAAGGATTTACTTGGAATTTTTAAAAAATTAAAAATTTTCCGGATCGTTAGCTGCCGGAACGTCTTATATAAGACGGTATTTGGAGTTTGTACTGCATGGGGGTTGAATGTACAGAGTAGGACTAAATCACTAGGATTTTTTTAAGGCAAAAAAAGTGCCAAAAACCCCGGCGCTCCAAAGGTTAAATAAATAAATCGCTATATTGAATTTCCGTTGTATAAAAAAATCGTAGTAGATTATGAGATAAAATAGACATAGAATCTAGAAAGCGCCGGTAGTGTCAAAATAAGCAGTTTCAGTCCAAAAAAATGTTTAATCGATTATTTAGAAAAAATGAGATTTTTATGGTTTTGTACATAAATAAAAGTAGACACACGGTGTATTTCATATGACATTTTCGTTCGTTAAACAGAACATTCTGTATCTATCGGACACACTATACAAACAAATATCTAAAATAATTAATTACAGCTTATCTAGTCACCAATAATATCCTAGACCATAACTCACAGAGTAACTAAAAGTTACTTGCATTCACCTTGTAGCATAAAGCGGTATCTCGGTGCACTTTGGCTTATCTGACTAATAAAATAGAAATTGGGACTGACGCAGGTACATGTTCTAGTCAAAATGAGAGATATGATTACCGTATCCATAAAATATATTTGGAGTGTCTACTACATAAAATATAGTAGATAACGGTGAGACAAGAAGGCTCACATAGAAAAATTTTATATTAGTGGTAGCTTCACAAATAGTCATTAAGTTAATGGGTGATTACAAACGTATTTTAGAATAAAACGAACTGCTTACAAAGTTCTCTTAATAAAATGATAGAATTCCACTCCAGTAAGTTGATGTGGAAGTAATTAATGTAGGTTCTATCGCAAATGCATATGTGTTTTAATTATATTACAAGAATAACAATAAGTAAGAAGTGTTATTTTAGTGTTTTATGTCTGCTGACTTCGAAAGTGTAGGTTGATTAAACATAAACTTACTGTATAAGAGAAACACTTAAAATTTCAATAGGGAAAGCATTATTCAGAAAATAATGTTTGCCTTTACCTGGCATTAAACATTTGTACCAATATCTTTTACTTACAATTAGAAGTATTTCTGTCTCACCCTATAAAACATTCTGTAAATTGAGAATGAATTTAAATTAATCTCTTTATATTAGATATTCGCTAATAAATAAAACATTAAGTATTATTATGTTTAACGCATTTTAACTCTCAGGCAAGTTTAATCTTATAGTTATTATTATAGAATGCACTGAATGTAACAAGACATACTACATATGTACATAACCTAACAATGAAATAACTTTGCATACTTGCCAACATTTAGAAACTTATTTTTTAGAACCATAATGCGTAAAAGACTGAGGTATTTGGACCTAATTATCTGGGTCAGTTTTCATCTAGATAAGAATTAGTCTATAGTATGGTTCTATTCTATCTAAATCAAAATTGAACGCTTTTGAACAACATTGGAAAAGCCAGATCTGAAATTCTCATAGGTTCTGTCAATATTGCTATTGATCTATGATGTGTATTTGAGGTTTAAAAACGTTGCCAGTTTTACATCAGCATACACGACGATTCAATTACTAATGCATTATTATGTCAATAAATCACTATCCTACACTGGCAATTTGTTTAGTAAGAGTTCTTTCTGCTGTAAAATCTAGATTAAGTCTGATTATCAAATCAAGCAACTTTTCATTGCCGAAAATGAAAGGAACGAAGAAATAGGTTTTATTTAAAAGAAACCTTGCCTAAATGTTTATGTCTATAATAATAACTTACAACTTATAAAATGATTTTTCCCTCATATACTAAAAAAATGTAAGGCAGGTATTTCTCCCCATTATGTATATAAACCATATGGGTATATACATTCTAAAAAAGTTTCAGATAGAAACTGTGTATATTTTAACTAATCTCGTAATGGCAATGTGCCCATTTACTGAGGTAGCTCATCAAATATGTGGAATAAATTATAGAGTAGCTAACTAATCATCATAACCAAAATATTTTAATTCAACGGAATGTCACTTCCTTAGTCCATTTTAATACCTCATAAATAGACATTTTTAAATATTTTTGAGTTTCTATATTATATTTGTACCTACAAGAATAAGTTCATTCTTGTATGCTTAAATGAAAATCTTTGACACAATGAAATTAGTTTGTATTTATATTATTACCACCCCTTTGTCAACTAATTTTTTTAAGATGCAGCTTCTGTCAACTTCTGACAAAACACCTCAGAAATATTTATTATACAAATGTATATTTCACAATTACGATCGAACTTCATATCTTTCCGCTTCTTTCTATTTCTTATTATTATACAACTGTATAATCATAAGAAATGTATGAGATCAACTTATCTCACCTACGATAGTCTTACCTCGTCCATTACGTTCCTCCCATCTTCCATGTATGATGAACTAAAAGCAATAACGTACATATTGATGAATAGATAGAAGAAAAAATTGATGACTATCGCAATAGGTAAAAATGTGAGGCGAAGAAGATACATGTATCTCACCAATGAATGCAACAATGGCAATTATAGGGACAGTAAACCAAGCCTTGTAAAATTAATTATTAATTAATTATTAAATATTCAACGCACATTGAAGTAAAATAGCTAAAAATGTTGTAATTTTCAAAATCTTGTAACTTTTGAATAAGAAGTAATATACCTTAAATACCTTAATAATTTTAAAATAAACCTTAAATATTTGGCCACCACATCAAGTATACAACATTCAAAAACAACAACAAATTATGTGTAAAAAATATACATCCTATGTGTTATGAAATTAGTAGCCAGCCATTAAAAAGAGAAAGAAGTGAGACTTAACTGAAGGCTAGAATAAGACAGATGTAATTCCCACAGTTATCAGGCACGTTGCACTCAGCGGACAGGTCAGTGATTTAGACGAGGAAATTTAGCATTCCACCTCCAACATTTTCTCAGTAAGATGGATTTTGACGTTATTGGGCTCGTTGGATTCTTTGTAAAATTTAGAAATAATGTTACCTGTTTTTTGTCATATACAAATCAGATACTGCATAACTGCACCTAAAAAATGTATTTTTGGGGTGCAATTTTTTGCAGCCAATTAAAGAAAAAAATCATAATTCAAGAATACATTGTTGAAACGGGCTGAATTTGGTTACTCGGAGGTTTTTGGGGTCGCTGATCACGAATCTGATGTCAGAAATTGACTCCGATGAACCTGAGGTCCAGGAACCCTGGTCACCAGGCTTTTCCCTCGAGGCTCCGAGGTTTTCCCTCGAATTTCGAAGCGAATGGGCCTGGCGACCAGGATTCTTGGTCCTCCAGGTGTAACGGACAACAAAACAAACAACGATCAGTGACCCCAAAAACCCCCGAGTAACCATTTTCGTTTAGATTCAGGTCGAATTCGAGGGAAAACCTCGGGGATGGGCCTGGTGACCAGGGTTCCTGTTCCGCAGGTTCATCGGGGTCAATTTCTGACATCATATTCGTGATCAGCTACCCCAAAAAATCCTAAGTAACCAGAGTAACCAAATTCAGCCCGTTTTGACAATGTATTCTCGAATTATGATTTTTTCTTTAATTGGCTGGAAAAAATTGCACCCCAAAAATGCATTTTTTAGGTGCAGTAATGCAGTTTCTGATTTGTATATGACAAACATTGATGCCATTTTTTCTAAACTTTAAAAGGAACCTAACGAGCCTAATTACGTCAAAATCTATCTTACTGCGGAAATTTTGGAGGTTTGGCTCTTTTTTGTGCTAAATTTCTTCGTCTAATTACGTGGTGGAGAGAATCGAGCCGCAACGCGGAAGCCAGGGACTGAAATGGGGGCAGGTCCTTTTATTTTTTATTTAACGTCACGTCTCTTGACATTTCGGGAGTAAAATTCATTTCACATATGGCATAATAATAAATTTAGTACTAAGAGTAATGGATGACATTTGTCATACTAGTAGGTTTATGGCATTATTGGTGATTATTCATTAGAATAAAACAATTTGGTCGCTTGCACGAAAAAAAGGTTCATTTGGCAGTAGATTCACATGCTGTTGTCTGGATATTACTTGCGACGTCCACAGACCGTCTACCAAACTGCCGCACTATTTGGCCTTTTCCTTATTTTGCGGATAGTTACGATGATTTATCTCGCGAGGAAATGCACCATAAATTCCCTTAATTAACAATATCACAATAACGGCAGTCGTATACGTACACAGCAAGACCAATTCTTCACGGGTATTCGGTCACAGAACGGCATAAAGTCCATATTCGTATTGTTATGCAGATAAAATTGCTGCATTTTCGTAATGTCACTTTTATAGAAAAACTGCATCGAACGGAGCAATGCACCCGACGATGCGGTACTGTGTATACGTTGTATTCCCGTTAATGTAAATCACTCTTAATATTATGCATGTGTGTGTGTGTGTGTGAGGCTAGTCAGGATAATTATACGTGGGGTATTAAATAATCACCTCACGAATGCTTACAAGTCAAATGTCAAACCGTGGCCAGGACCGGTTCGTAGAGTTTCAGAGAATCTGAGGAGGCTTTACCCGTCTACAGAAAGACGCCGCAAGATTTATTGCTCCAGTTGAACGATGGGCTGCACCAACCAGAATGACATCGCTTCCACTTGTTTACTCGTGAAACCTTAGGTACTATCTACGCTATTATTTGTACGAGGTGTGTAAATTAAGTAATGAAACAGTTGTTTTTAATTGTTTTTAACTTGTGGGATTATCGGTCAGTTTATAAAAACAAAAGTTTTTGTTTTTTTCTAACGTTTCGGCTTTATTCAGCCATCATCAGAGCTACAATTACAAGAACAAACATTTTTTAACTTATACATTTATATAAATTTAAACTAGTAACTTACAATATATTTTCTATTTTCTTTTTTAATCTATTCAAATTGTTTTTATTAGAAGATAATTACAATTCAGTATTGTCTCCTTCAAAATAACTTCCTTAGGAAGCCACACAGCGCTGGAGACGGTTCCGCCATTCCCTATAGCAGTGTTGGAACTCATACATTGGAATAGCCTTCAGCTAGTCGGTTACAGCCGTTTGAATGTTTTCTATGGTCCCAAAATAATGTCCCTGATTTTTAAATCTCGAGAAGGGAAAAAGTCACAAGGACTCAAGTCAGGAGATACAGGTATGTTTTTACTGGCTAAAAATTCGTTTACTGAAATTGTTGTGTGATAAGGCGCATTGTCGTGATGAATCGTCCAGTTATTCGTGATGTTTGGTCTCACACTCATGACCCTTTCTCGAAGTTTCTCAAGAACTTATGTGTAAAAGTGTTGATTTACTGCTTGGCCTGGAGGCACAGACTCTTTGTGGAAAATTCCCTGGCTATCAAAAAAACAAATAGCATGCATTTGATCTTCGACTTGCTCATTGGTTTATGCTTTTGCGCTTGGTTTCCGGGTCTTACTCAAACACCTAGGTCTTCGGTAATGACACGTTCGATAAAATGGGGATCATTTTAAATTGATTCCAAAAAGTCAAGACACCTTTCTCTCCTGATGTCATTTTGTTCCTGCGAAATGCTTTTTGGAACCACTTTTGCGCAGATTTCTCATCCGCAATTGGTTAGTCAAAATCTGATGAACAGTGGTGTAATTCAAATTTAACTCTTCCCCGATCATTCTTGTCGTCAGCCGATAATCTGAACACACCAGTTCCCGTATTCTATCGATCGAGTATTTTCGTCGGTTCTTGAAGATGATGGACTTCTGCTCCGTGGTTCATCTTCAATCGACTCTCGTCCTTCTGAGAATGCCTTAAACCACCGAAAAATCTGGACTTTTGAAAAAACACTGTCTCCATACGCGTGTTGAACTTTTTCTTTGCGCTGTATCCAAGTCTGAAGCAAAACCTGATTGCAAACCGTTGAGTGACATTAATGTCATTCATTACGAAAACATAAAAAGGAAAATGTTTTATGTTTTTCTGTAGTTTATTTAGACGGATAAAGTTTATTACCTATTTTATGCAGATTGATCACTAGATGTTTTATCTAATCAAACCTGTCGATTAAACGATAACAGTTCCAATTTGGGATTGTGACATTTATTAATATGATGTATATATAATGATTCACAAAATTTCCAAAAAAATTTAAGACATATGTAAACGAGCACGAGATTCATTTTTTCTTGCTTTTCTATCTAAAAAAAGTTGCCAACATCGTTAGATGTGGACTCCAACCTGCTGATGGAAATGAAATGAAAGATCCTGACTGTCATACTCTGCTACAACTCGTTGGATGCCACTATACAGAGCCTAACTTGGCGTTCACTCGATCTATGGTATCCGAGATATTGTGAATGAATATGGATTGGAAGACGTATGCCTATTAAATAGCATGCTCAGTCTGCCGATTTGACTCCCCTAGATTTTTATGGGGTTGTTTAAAATCAAAAGTGAATTGAAATTGACCAGACAAAATAATATCTTTAGATTAGAAAAATGAAATAACGGAAGGAATTCATAAAATAGGCCCTGAGGTCATAGAAAGGTCATACATATATACGATGATTACGACAGGAAAACCGCGACATGGGTCCTATCCCAGTAGGATTATTCTAGGGAAAGTATCTGGTTATGTCGTTATTACCTTCGTTATTATTAATTATGGTTATGTCTCAGATTACCTTCTTGTTAGTAGTAGTTATCGTTATTACGAAGGTTCCCTCGTCGTTGTCATCCAAATATCTGGTTCTTTGTGACATTATATTTGCGACCTCCGGACAGTGGTTCTCCGAATGTTTTAATTTACATAGCTGTGGCAGTTAACTCATATACTTTAACGTTTTACATTTTTTATTTATTTACTTTTTTGTCAAGAAATAATCCATATGTCCAAAATATAACATGCTGTAATTATTTTTTTATCTGTAAACACCCTGTGTAAGGAAGTCGTGAACCATGATATGCTTAAGGAACTCGTAGTGGAATCCACTCACGTTTTAATCTCAACCTAAGATATTACATTGAACTTAAACATCGTGAACTTAAATCGGTGTTTAACAAAATAAATTTAGGTAAGTTCTTCCGCATAAAAAAGATAAAGGGAACCAAACAGCGACACGAATTGCCAATAACGTTTTTAGCTACAGTTAACCTTGATTATTAATACAAATATCCGCTGATTTTTCTGGGATAACGAAGCATAATAATTATTTCCATTATAATTTCGCTAGAAAAAAGTATTTCGTCGAGAAAAAAAATGTACATTATTCCGCACCTCAATTTAAAATTAAAAGCCATTTTCATATAATTTTTTACCGTAATTTTTCCAAAGTTATTAACGTAGCTATGATTACTGTAAGGCACGCAGCAATTAAATAATATACGGTAGGTATCCAAAATAAAAGCGAACTTTTGTTTGCAAATCGAGCTATAACCCAAATTTAATAAGACAATGGGGATTGCGTAATGCGTGAGAACGCCCAACAGAACGTGTTAATTTATGGTTGGAAGTTTATTACGGTTGTGTTTTAATTTGATTAAAGGAGAGCCGCTGTAGCACCTGCATAACTATACCGGGCGTCCCAAATTTTATTGCACAATCAATATGTCAGCTGGTTAAAGAGATGGAAGTTCGAGTTGAAGAAAATAGTTGTAGCGTCAAAAGTAATCTCTAAAATTGTTATTATGCCATTAACATAATACAGGACGATAGAAACTTGCTACGATTAAGAACAAACATGTTTTAAATGGTACACCCTGTATTGCTACAATTCTATTGTTCCATATTAGTAGTTTTACAGACATAGGAGGTGTGTAAATGAAGTAATGAGACTGATTTTTTTTAAATTGTTTGTCTGAATAGAATTACAATTCAGTATTGTCTCCTTCAAAATAACTTCCTTGGGAAGCCACACAGCGCTGGAGACGGTTCTTCCATTCCTCATAGCAATGCTGGAACTTATTACTTGGAACTTACCAGAATATTCATTAGGAATGTATGTAGGTACACGAATGACATGTTAAATTATTATTACAGATATTATTATTACTAATATAATATGTCAATTGGTTTATGTATTAAATGGCAGCTACATTTCAAATATTAATTGCTGTGAAAGCCAGCAGTGACTATGTAAATATGTAAATATTTGTTTATCGTTGCATATTGCATAACTAATTCATATTCCTCTAAAGCGAATATGATAAAAAAACACACATTTCAAAAACGTGTTCTGGGTGTACTACTACAAAAAAAATATAATTGTAGCAATTACTGTGTTAATAATAAGCATTTTAGGCATTACTTCTTATCCTACAATTTTTTTCTTGAACCCGAACAGCCACCTCCAAACAACCGTGATATTGGCTGTGTAATAAAGTTTGGGACACCTGGTATTAATTCGATCATAGATCGCCACACCTGGAAAGTGCCCCTTACTAATAAAACATATTTTATCTATACGGGCACACAAAGTGTTTGATTTATGCTTGCATGTGCAGGTGATATTTTCAAGATAACGCAGATATGAAAAAATGTGGAAACAATAGTTTCCTACTTGGACCTTGCCTCGAGGTTAGTAGAACGTCGTAATTTTCGGAAGGAAAAGATTATGGATTAGTGATGAGAATTGGATTTTTCATTCATCAAAGAGTGATCGAAAATTCACAAATAAAATGTACCCTAATAGTAGATACGTTTTAACAGCATCAGAAAACTATCACCAACTATCAGGAATATGTACATTAGTGGTTTAGCGTTTTAGCAGTCAAATTTCAAATTACTGACTAATAATTTGGCATTATATGAGAACTTCCAATCCGTTTCAAATCGATTTGGGACCGTCAGATTAGTTTGCTGTTGGTAAGTAAAGTCTTAGTCAGATATATTTATCTGTTAGCTTCTATTTGTATTCAGAACTCGAACTTGAGCTTTGTGACTTATAGTGGGTATTAAAAAACTGAAAAAAGAACATGAATAACACATGACCAAAAACGATAAAAAAAGAAAATTATTTTCAAGATACAGTTCTTCAATACAATTTCTTGACATTTTAGTGAGCGAGCATGTGGTGTCTTCTATTGCCTTTTTTTAATGAGTTACAAGCGATTTTTTATATATAAGAGATCATCCTTATAGAAGATTCAGTTTTAGAATGAACAATTAAACATTAAGTAATGATGTTGTGTTAATTGTGAATCAATTTTCTTCGAGTTTTGTTTTTAGAAATTGGAATTTAATTAGCTAATTCCATATCTGTAAAATATGGGCCCAAAATTGTAAAAAAATGATAACAATAAAGTATCAGGATGTAATTACTTAATTAAACTTTTAATTGACAATTGTAAAACCAGGCCTAATATGTTTATATAAAGAAACTAAATAAATAACTGGAAAAGTTAACTACCACATTCTAACCGTTTGTGATTCTTACCGCGCATGCCCATTTAAATAAGAATCACAAACCATAACCGATCATCTGTTAAAATAAACATAGTGAGACGTCAAAAATTATACAAAATTTTCAAGCTAGAGGCGAAAACTAGTTATATACATATGTATGGAAGTGTCAATTTACCCAAGATTTACTAACGCTTTAGCCAAGTTTTTCAAAAGTTTCTTGTTCGAAAACAGTAACGATTTGAATTTTTGTACTCCGGATTTTTACTGATCCTATTTTATATACGAAGCAGTATTTTTTGCCACTCGTATGAATGTAGTACTAATATTGGCTCCGGGTGATTTACTGGGTGGCTCAGGAGGTCGGGCCAAGCTTATATCTTGAAAACCAATTAACGGATTTTTTTAATTAGGGGCATTAATACTAGAATTAACCAAGTGACGAAAAAAATCCAAGACGACCAACTTCCGGTTTCACCGAAAATGGCATTAAATCCAATTTATTAAATGGGAACTCCTGTATATTTTTACATATTTCAATTCTACGAGTCAGAGTACACGCAAACCGAGTGTAAAATCTCGTTCATTTGTGAAGATAATGGTATTCATAGTTTTTAATCAGGTGACCTTGCCCTCACTTCATGTTCCGTGACTCATCACAGAACCCAACAATTCCACCGAGATCTTTTCCCCTCTGTTGTTGTGTGGTTATATGATCTTATCTTAAAATAAATTCCCAGGTATAAAGTTTTAAGTTATTGGTCCAAAATTAAAACTTTTACTTCGAAACGTACGAAATGATGTGCCAATGGAACAAGTATCATTTGAGCATTGTGTATGATGCATGGCTCATCATAAAGTTCTGTTTGCCGCAGAATTTGAATTCAGAAGAATTGGACCCAAAACAATGAAAAAAATACTAATTTTGAAGTGAAGATTTTCTCTTCAGAACAACTATTCAATGACGACTGATTTTAAACACACCACATCTCTTCGCAATTTAAATAAATCACTGTCTATTTATCGTTTTAAGTACAGACGTGGTACTAGACACAAGACTGCCGCGGCTCGTCACACACGCACGGCGTACAACGAGTCCTTTTTATCTAACTGAATAATTCCTCTTTTACATTAGTGGCGACTCACCGCAATTAATGACGGCCCTCGCGTTAAGGCCCCTCTCCGAACGCATAAAGACTCGTTTTGTCTCTACACGGCAATCTTATCTCGAATTGTCTCTTAACAAAGTTGTTTTTATCGGGCACATCGCCCGTTTAACATTTAAATTTTATCGTCGTGAATTAGCGGGGTTTAATTCCATTAAAAAAAAAAATTGACGCAGCAGCGTGTTTTACTCGTTTGGCACGGTGGTAATTACCTGCTTGTTACATACTATGTGACGAGAAAGAACAATTACTTATGAAGACTATACTACGTATCTATAAATTAAAGGAGAATGCCCGAAATGCTGGTCATCGTGGTGACGTGGTGACAAGGTAAAACTTAATTTTGAATTAAATTTGCTAAAAGATAGATCATGGATCCAAGATTATACTTTGTACTAATAGGTACCAATAGGTACTTTGCTGTGTTCTATTCTATCTCTTAGATAGAGTATCTTCTCTATGTAACGCCCTCCCACAGCGGATGTTGAGTTATAGACTAGCTTCTTTAAATATATACTGTTGGAAATCTAAGAAAATGTATAACTAACTAGTTTAAGGTCAATCTATCAGTCAGTGTATTTTGTCTTTAGGCGGCGCTATTAATGACAATTTATTACTATAAACCAAGTTGAGACGATGACAATATTTGGTTATTTTATTATAACACGAAGTATAGATAGTAAGTTAGTTGTAGCTTAGAACGCATATTGAATAGACATTTTTCTCCACACATTCCGTCGTTCAATTTATTCCCATACATACAATAGGTTATGGGCCCATAACCTGTTAGCAGAGTCTGTTGTTGGGTTATAGGTAACACAAATGATAAACACACTGTAGAGTTGAGATACGTTTATTTCAGTACCGTTTAATAGGACAGAAAGTCTTTAAGTTCAGTGAATGAATGTTAAACTCTAGTTTTACTAAAACGCATCGGGTGACAATATTTCATTCTTCATATTCAAATTCTTGTGGGATGAAGACAAGATCCTTAATAAAATCCTCTTCAAAGATCCTTACGACAAAGTCTTATGAGTTCTGTGCTGTTTCGATTAGCTGTTTCGAGGGCTATTAATGAAAAGTCCTGACTGACGGAGCCCATTTTGCATTTGCCAGTCTTTGTGGTTGGCATACATTTATTTCTGTGATAATGGTTTTATAGCAGCTTTTGGTATTTAGAAGAGACAAAAAATAAACTATTTTTGAGCCTTCCTTTGACAGTGTATCAGTATTCTGAGTTAATGGGATTATTGTAATCTTTTGTGTCCTGTGACATCTACATTGAGTGACGTTTAGCTTGGGAATGTGCGCATATTTTCATTAATGGCCAAGGACTATACCGTCTGAGGTTTTTTAATTTCGTTCTCTGCAATTGAATGACATGAATTGAAAGAAATACAAAATCTTTACTCTAAGTGAAAGTCTACTACCATATGCCACAGCGAATTCTTGCACGCTCTTTAAACATGCTCTTCTCTATCTATGTCCCAGCCACAGATAGTTGCTGACTTATGGTGTCACAAATTAGCATACCAAATCTTATATCTGGTGACCATCAGAAGCTGACCATGACTACATATGTGGAGGTGATGAATTTTGATCGATAATTTTGCCAAGACTTTTACAGAAGAGGGTGATATTTATTTGGCATTGATTCCTCTCTTGGACGTAGGGTAGCCACAAACTACAGGGTATTCTTTTTTGCTATCCCGTATTTGGGAATCCTTTTCATACACACTTCACACTTCACGTTCAAACCAAAAGTTAATTTGTGCAACTGTGAAATGGTTTAGGTCCCTCTTTTGCCAGATGGGCTCAATAAAAACGTGCTGAAAGGTCGATTTGCTTACATGCAACGTCTGTATTTATGCCGTAGGTCATATGTCAGAAACTATGTCACATGAAGACCGTGACATCTTTTATTTATGAGATTATTTGTTGACATTAGAGTTGCACAAAGCAACTTTTAGTTAGCGCACATTACCTAAAATATATAAAAAAATTTCAATAAAAGATACAATTCAGATATTTTTATCTTTTTAACTTTGCTATTCCTCAAACACAAGGTGATCCCTAAATTATAAACTCCAGGATAATTTTTCAAAATTTTCTCAAAAAATCCTGCAGTGGACGCGTCCCAGTCTCTCACTCGAGCAGTATTCTTTTTTTCGTGAAAAGAGTAGGAGCAAAGTTGTCACATAATTCTGAATAGTTCATAATTTGAAGAATTATTGTTTTTGAATTAAAAAAAAATAAAAAAGTTAAATACAAACATATTATGGACTACATGATGAGGCAAATGTCGAAGAGAATATTGTTTTTAACAATAAAGAAAACAATATTGAACAGAGCATTATAGACAGAACAGGAAACAGTGATGGTGAGAATAAAAAACGATATTGGCTCTCTAAAAAAGACTCGAAAATTAAGTATTTCTGCAAGTTATCCCTAAAATTTTTGTGCCTAACCCACGGAAACCGGCAATAATGTACCTTCGGACGTCCGCTAGTCATAAATATGTTTAATTTTTGTTCTAAGCTACATTCGTTTTTTGTATTTCTTCTGGTAACCAATGTTGTAAACATTAAAATTTTGAGCATATTTAATTGTTTCACCAGTTTTAAGTTTTTACATAGCTAAAATCCGTTACAACCTACATATGTACTTACATCATTATTACAAGAAAGGTTCCTAAAGGCCAAAACACACTCAATTACATAGTTATTAATTACCATACGCCTGGCAAAACGAGACCAGTAATGTTCAACTGAAGTACGTGACTACTACCGGGTTAATATAATCATATAAAATATATAATTAATCAGACAATAGTTAATTAACCCATTAACGCCCAAACAGACACAATTTTTCGTCCTTTTTGGAGCGTCAATCTCGAAGGGAAATTAATTAATTCACTCACTAAAAACCACTTATCCCAATGTTTGCGGATGTGATCTTTCGATTTCCGGGATCAGAATTGTGATTAAATGCTCCAGAAAAAAAATATGGCTGACTTTATGGAGAAAAGTACTGAAAATTTGGGGATTCTTTTTTTTATATATATATATTTTTTTTAGTCCAAAAAAGTACTCTAACCTACTCCGGATTGTGGAGGGAGGTGGAGGCAATAGTTGGAGTTGATGATAGGATTTTTTTTTGCCGATCTCAACTGACTCTAATCTTTTCAAAATGGTGGACATTGCATAAAATCTCATGAAATAAGAATTTTTCTTTAGTATTAATGTTATTGTGAGTCTTTCTTGATCCACAGTCTTTTTTCCTCAATCAAAACAATACTACAGAATATATTTAACTAAATTTTCAATTTTCAATGATGGCGGATTCAAAATGGCGGCCGGATTTCCCAAGAAATGGCGTTTTTCATTATAAAAAGTAAATAGGAGTTTGTAATTATACTTTTCCTATATCATTTCATGTTTTAGTAATATTTTGCGTTATTCCTGGTGAAAAAAGTCTGAAATCCAAGATGGCGGATTCAATATGGCGGACATCATTCTTGAAAATTCAAAATTTGAAAACGGAAAAATTACAGTCATATTTTACGTAGAATTCTGATGGAAAATGTCCTCTCCATCTTTTTCATAAAAATGCGTTCTACCTGAGTAAAAAATTATTTGTCATTCTAACCTCAAAACAAGGTTTTTTTCCGGTGTTGAGGTTCTCATGATGAAATGATATAGGAAAAGTATAATTACAAACTCCTATTTACTTTTTATAATGAAAAACGCGCCATTTCTTGAGAAATCCGGCCGCCATTTTGAATCCGCCATAATTGAAAATTGAAAATTTAGTCAAATATATTCTGTAGTATTGTTTTGATTGAAGAAAAAGACTGTGGATCAAGAAAGACTCACAATAACATTAATACTAGAGAAAAAATTCTTATTTCATGAGATTTTATGCAATGTCCACCATTTTGAAAAGATTAGAGTCAGTTGAGATCGGCAAAAAAAAATCCTATCATCAACTCCAACTATTGCCTCCACCTCCTCCACAATCCGGAGTAGGTTAGAGTGCTTTTTGGACTAAAAAAAAATATATATATAAAAAAAAGAATCCCCAAATTTTCAGTACTTTTCTCCATAAAGTCAGCCATATTTTTTTTCTGGAGCATTTAATCACAATTCTGACCCCGGAAATCGAAAGACCATATCCGAAAACATTAGGATAAGTGGTTTTTATTGAGCGAATTCATTAATTTCCCTTCGAGATTGACGCTCCAAAAAGGACGAAAAATTGTGTCTGTTTGGGCGTTAATGGGTTAAAGCAACATCTACATGTGTTGAACTCATTCCTAAAAGTCGGAACGTTTGATAAAACGTATGTAGAACCTAATTAAAATGAGGTGTTCGTCAAATTGCAACTTTTCCGCTTACAACGAAACCTTAAATTAGCTATTCATGCAGCGATGGAGCTAAGTAACAAATCAGATACCCGTTCCGCGAGGCTACAAACACACGTGTGGTATGTTTACTAAGCTCCTGCAAATTTCACAAACTTTGTTGCGTCGCCTGAATGCATTTTCCGTCGTTTAGTCACTGAACGGAACACGTGCGAGAATTCCATCATCAAGGCATCACGTTAAAAACGTCTTTCGGTCGGATTTTTTTTGTCCGGATAACGTAATAGCCCAGTGAAATTAAACATAAAAAGTGTTCAACTTCGGAAACGTTCTCGGAAAGCTGGAACTTTTGTACAGGGTAAGTATTATAAATGTTAACCCCCATTTATTTTTGTTATTTATGGCCGATTTAGTTCGTTTAAAGAGTGATTTCGAACGATTTTTAACGTAGTTTCCGAATCTGTTAACGGTTTTTGAAATTTTTGTAAATATACGAGGTGTGACAAAAAGTATGCTTTTTTTAAATGGAACACCCTGTATATTCGTACATATTTCAATTTATGGTTCTGTTCTGACTACAAATATATATAATTATAGTATATTTGGATTAGGAGTTTTTGAGTTATGATGAAATATGTAAAACGACAAATCTACATAATCATATATTATAAGTTGCCCACGAAAGCAAATTTTAATTCTGTGGATACGTCAAAGTGGTTAAAAATTATTTCCAATGTCTAAAATTGTTTACTCGTAAAATATTTGTCAATTTGTTAATTTTATTTATTATGCATAACTAGCGGTTATCAAGATATATATTACATATTTAATCAAGTTATATATTATATTATAGGTTATCAAAATATATATTATATTTAACAAATGTCACATCAAAATATAAAACAAAAGCAGACACACAAGGATACAAATAAAACAGAAATATCAAACTTACAAACATTAGAAAATAATTATTACATTGTATCTTCAACATGTCTTCCATTATTTTCTATGCATATGCAAACATCGCTGTAAAAATGCATTTTCGTTAATAATATTTACTTCCTGGGGTATGAGCTGTTCTAATTGCACAGTGTCCCCCGATAGTTCTTCGCTATAAATATTGTTCTTGAGAGTACCCCAAATGAAAAAAATCTTATGGATTTAAATCGTGGCTTTTTGCTGGCCAATAGATGGGACCGTTTTTTTTAAATCCGCAGGTCATATTTTTGGTTTAAGTAGTTCGTCACAGGCCTAACGTTATGTGGGGGAGCTCCGCCTTGCTGCCAGATTGTTCTTAAATGTAAAACACCTGGCAAGTTATCCAAATATTCTTCAACTTGTCCTTGTAGTAAGTTAAGATAAACTTCATAAATAAAGCAGCAGTAGAAAAGGATGACTCATCAGTCCAAAACACATTATGCAAAAAAATCATAGTTTTCATTATATATTTCGATGATTTGTTGACAAAACTCAATTCAGACAAAAGTTGACAAAAATCAATTTCAGTTAAATGTTGCACAGGAAGGATGTGAATAGGTTTATATTTATTCCTTTTTAAAAGTTGCATGACGCTGCTCTGGCTTAAATTTAAATCTGAAATCTAAATGAACCCCAACCGAAAAAAATTTCTGACTAATGTTAACCAGTTTGACGTTTACACAAAATTATTTTTTTTTCCATAGGCTACTTCATAAAATAGGGTAATACGGTTCAAATTTGTCATTTTACATATTTCGTCATAATTCAGAAAATCCTTATCCAAATGTGCTATAATTATATATATTCGTATTCAGAAAAGAACCATAAATTGAAATATATACGAATATACAGGGTGTTATATTTAAAAAAATCATATTTTTTCGTTACACCTCGTATATTTTTCAAAAATTTCAAAAAACCGTTAACAGATTCGGAAACTACGTTGAAAATCGTTCGAACCCACTTTTTTGAAAGAACCAAATCGGCCAGAAATAACAAAAATAAAAGGGGGTTAACATTTATAATACTTACCCTGTATTGGTATGTACCTTGATATTGTGGTTCTAAAAAAATATATCAAAAGTCCTCAGCAGTCCGAGTGTGCTAAAACTTTTATGCGGGGTTAAAGGTTACTTAAAACGGCTTCTCGTGATCTCATTAACGGTCACTTTTACAGAGAAAATATTGGTTGTCATATTTGTAGATAAGGAAATTTCCTATGAAAAAAATTAGACTTCAATTCATTCAAGCGCAATCGTTTCGAAAATAATTCGATTTATATAGTAATAACCGTTTCTCATGAAACGTGTACTCCTTTCTACACCGTCTTTTAGGTAAAGTACGAGGTGTGTTAACAGGTCATCCCCAACAAGACTAATGTATATTTGAATCATTTATTTTTAAGCAACCCAAGTCACATTAGTTTAGTTTTCAGAATTAAAAAACGTTTAATTTCTGCATATATGTAATTGTTTTTGTCACTGAAACTGTGCTGAATTATTATAGAGCAGCACGATATTGTTAATATTCTACATGAAAACTGAACAAAACTATAATTATCTTCTAAGATTATTTTGAAAAAATGGACTTTTGTTATTTCGTTTTGTTATTGTTGGATGGTTATTTCTGAAATAAAATGCAGTTCTCTCTTAAAACATTGTCTACTACATTTTTCACATATACTTAAGAATGTATAAATGACATTTGTTTAGGCAACTGGGGTTGATTCTTGTTGTCATCATCCACTCATATCAAAAAGGGTTTTTTTAATTCTCTAGCTTGGATACTAATATAGGCAATTTGCTATTATGGCTTTTCGTGCAGGAAGTTCAACTTTACTTCTTGATGAATCTGGCAACTTCAAGTTTCTGGATTTTGGAAAGCAAGAGCATTATTTATGAATTCGCTAGCTTTTAGAATTCCAGGATCATCATAAATAATGTGGCGGAACTTTGATTGGAGAATCATATCAAATCGAAAAAGGGAAAATAATTTCTCATTCTTGGATAGATTAGATTCGCTTTCAGAAGACATGTAGTTGTTTTATAAAATTGACTCCACCAATTCTTGAAGTCTAGTACATCACCCGATATAATTTTCTTTATTGTGAAAGCATTCTTCGCACTGTACTATCAGTTCGGTGTATTTGTGAAGACTAGCTGGCAAATGAATATAGGTATTGAGGACTTGTGTTATTTCAACACTAAAGGTGTGCGCCAACATGTAAATCGCATTTCTGCATTTAACTCTAAAAAAAGTGGACTTTGGTGTTTTAGAAATAAATGATTCGTTTTTATTTGAAAATTGTTTATTTAAAAACAAGTACGAAACTGATTATCACTTTTTCATTCAAAACAGAAGGTGTTATTTTAATTTCAGTATTGTATTATTCATTTTCAGACTTTCATATATGTATATGGTTCTTGTTCAGCCGCAGTTTAAGACTGGTGCACAACTGTCTCTCTGGAAGAGGTGGAAGCAGAGTTTGAATTAGCTCCAATTTGTTAACCCTTGACGTCCACATCCTTTTAGATCATTTTTGGGCCATATTTGAACTTAATAATAGACCCGATATAATAATATCCACCGAGCAGCACTATATATCGGTTTAAATGAATTAATCAATTACGCAGGCATCCTTACTAATTGTAAGACAGAGTCTTCTCCAGACGTGACTCTCAACAATGCAGTTGATTTTCTTCTATCGCAATGTATAAAACCCGAATACAAGAAGTTTCTATTCTATGGTCTATATTCAACCTTTGTAAAATCTACATAGTTTAAGAAACCCATTCAATTATCTATTAAGGGATAGTATTTCGGCGCCAATTCAAAATCTACTTCCACATCATTCAGACATACTGCTGCTGAATAAGAAGAAGTTGCTGAAGCGGAAAGTACACAGATTGAAATAAAGTTTGAAGACAAATAATAGATTATTCAGATTAGTAAATAGTTAAGTAAATAGAAAACCAAAAATCAATTTTATTTATTTGTTAATTAATTAATTTATTTTCATGCATATCTAACAGGCCTAGGCCGAATTATCAGATACAAGAAATAAACACTGAAAGAATATTTAATAAAACAATTAGATTTAGGTTTTTGAGATGCACCTTGTACTTTAACTAAAGGGTGGTGTGGAAAGGAGTGCTCATTTTTGTGACCTTTGACCCCACGTAACATTTTTAGCTGCATAAAATGGGGACATTTTGAGGTTCATATCAAAATCTGGCTTTCCGGGAATTTTCCGAAGTTTGGCACTAATTATGTCTAATTTCTCTGGACTAAGTAAATGTATTAATTCGAGTGTTCTGGCAGCAAATCGCCAGTCGGTAATTTGGCGATAAACATGCCCGAAATTTACCGTTAATAGTCCTAATTTATTAATAACAATCCAAAGTGTTTTTTTTTTGTTAATCCGTGTCAATGTAGATTAAAAGTATAGTTTCCGCGTTTGGCTAAACCAATCTAATATTCTCCTACACGCGAAATTTAAAGCCGGTTTGAAGGTGACTCGAATTGTTGCAGCAAATACCGTTGCCAACGAGATGTAATTTTTGAGCGTCACGTCATGAATGAATGAAATCATATTATCATGAAAGTGTTTTAGTACCTATTGAGATATATATTAGAAAATATATGGTGCATAAGAAAAACCTATGTACGTAATAAAAGATTCAGAACATAGGGTCACTTAGAGTGTAAATCTGTGAGCAATATTAACGTGACATGACGTCAATCATCCATACGTCAATAACCACGCAAGCAATAAAACAAAATCACCTATTGCGTTTTTCATTTTATATACTTTTTTTGCACAGTACAGTTCTCTATAAAATATAAGTCTGAGTTTTATAAAATACAAGCCTGAACTCTGAAGCAATAAATAAATAAAAACTACATAATATGTATGAATATGTATTTTATGCGTTTCTCTGCTTGTGCATGTTTGGTTATCCGCACAACCCTCGATCCTAATTAATGCGGATAAACGACGTTCTATGTATGTATTTAAAAATGATTCATTTTTGCTTTCATTTAAAGTTGAAATAGCAAGACATATCCTTACCTAGATGTATTTTAATATTTGTGACTCCTATTCTGTGATTTTATTAATTATTCCAACCTCCTTGTCACCAAATTCTTACAATCATTAAATTTATCCTATTTTCTTAGTTGTCTTTAAATTGCATTCTACGAGGTCTGGCTATTAAATAACGAGATTGCGCGCGCAGAAGGCGTCCTAGAGGAGCAGGGGGGAAACGAATGCAGCGTTGGATAGCTGGAAGTGTCTACTATTCCAGTACGAAAACACGCTTTTGTCGCTGTAGTAGTGCTTTTTCTATAGAGGTTAGAAACGAACGTGTTTTTTTCTCGTGCCGATAACAATGTTTGACGAAAATCACGAGCAATGGATCAATGTGAAATTTCTCGTTAAATTAAAAAAAACTCCGACTGACTGCTCTAGGTTGTTAAAGAGGCCTGTGGTGAGAATTCTCTATCTCGTGCGCGTCTTTTCGAATGGTATAGACGGTTTTCTGAAGGCCGAAGATGACCAACGTCCAGGTCGACCTGTCTCTGTTTCAATTCTGCAAACAGTGACCAAAATCAATGAAAGTGTGCGCGGAGATCGTCGTATGAGCATGCGGATGATTGCTGAGACTGTAAACGTCGATAAAGAAAAATTTTACATGACGAACTGAAGTGAACTGAACCGAATTTTACATGAAGAAAGTCTGTGCGAATTTGACCTCTGACCAAAATATCGTCCGTCAACAGATCTCCTCGAGGTTAGATGAAGAGTCTGAATTGATGGAAAATATCATTACTTGCGATGAAATCTGGATATTCCAATACGATGTTGAAACTAAACTGCAATCCATGCACTGGAAAACTCCTGCATTTCCAAGAATAAAAAAGCGAATATGTCAAAATCAAAAAATTTAAAGCCAGGCTAAGTAATAGTTTTTTTCGACATCGATGGCAACGTGATGACTGAATGGGTTCCAGATGGTCAAACTGTAGACCAAACTTACTATTTGAAAGTTTTGGCAACACTGCGAGAGCGGGTCCTAAGAAACGGCCGAAGTTGTGGAAAAACAAGTCGTGGATCTTGCACCAGGACAACGCACTGCCCATAACGCGCTGTGTCTGAAGTGTTATTTAGCCGCTAGAGGCACTCCAGTGCTCGAACATACGCCGTACTTGCCTGATTTAGCGCCCTATGGCTTTTTCCTCTTTCCGAAGATCAAGTCTGCCTTAAAAGAAACCCGGTTCGAGTCAATGGAAGAGGTGAAGCGAAAATCGGCGGAGCTCCTAAATGCTCTTACAAAAGAAGACTTCCAGCATTGCTTTCGTATAGAATGATTTTTTTGTTGCCATTAAAATGGCTGAAAGAATAATAGGAATGTTAACAAAAACAGCAGTGAGTATGCTTTATAAAACTGAGAGGTGAAATTAGCTGATTTGTAAACTGAAAAGAGAAAATAAGCTGAACATTTTTCTCTAAAGTAGGTTGTTTAATTTGGAGGAAACAACATCAAAACCTAGCTTCAAAAATCCAAAACTTAACCATTCTGTTACAAGCGTTCAAATAAATTTAACCTCACGTTGGCTGTGAAAAACAAAAGTATGTCTTGACTATTTTTCCCACTATGAAAAACGACGAACATGAAACTACTACTACAACTATTTTTTTTATGGTGACTCAAAACAAAATTCAATTAAAATTTTAGCCTAAACCTATCAAACACACGTCGTTTGAATTATTGGCCTATTTTGAGATCAATTTGAATTGGCCTGCTTTGTTGAACGCACGTTACATTATAACCATAAACATGAATGTTTGAACATAATAAACATCGAATCTGTACACTCTTATGTACATTTTTTTTGTGCGGCCAATTTCCTAAATAGATCGCCGCCGAGATTAGAACCCTGAAAGGCACGATTAATACATCTGCTACTTCGTACCGCATTTATAAAAAGTAAATTTGAAAAAGCGTGTTTTCCCTTCGCTACTTTTTGGACTATCATAATTTGTCAACTTAACGATGTCACATTTGAACTAAGTCGATTTCTCAAGTTTTTTTTACTGGCCCGCAAACAAACAAATGTAAATAAAATGTCAACATATTCCCTTATAAATGTTGCGGCATTTATTAAATCGGAGTTTCTTTTGGGAAAGAGCCGGAGGACTTTTCGGATGACGTATACACGTTGGTAGCAAACAAAAGCGTTATTAATGGTTTTCTTATTTTCACTTGGGGAGGTGAATACTCCCTTCAATATAGCGTAGTTGTCGATGTGTTTACGACGAAATCGAAGCCGGTTGCAGCAGTCAGCTTGTTTTTGTTGTGGCGCAAAGTGCATCAATATATGTATCTAATTAATTAAAATACAGTGTGGAAAATACTTACGGAATAAGATCAGTAAGTTCAAAACTATAAATATTTCACAAATACTCTAAAATAGTATTACTCTAAAATAGTAAAACACATGATTTTAGTGGCGCATTTTGAGTTTGATTTCGTTTATATCCCTTTGACGTCAGGTTTTAAAATGTAACTCATATGTACTTTTTTTATGAAACAGTATAATTTTAAAGTAGTTTTTGAATATTAGGTACTTATAAGGGCCCGATAAAGCAATACGTAA